>JAGWCC010000340.1:242500-979892 GCA_022651775.1 Drusus annulatus | reverse complement strand
AAGAGAAAGAGACGATACAAGTTGTCACATAATATCGCATCACTTTTATGTATGTAAGCATGTTTTCCGTCTCCCGCGTCTCCGGCGACTCCGCCCACTACGTTTTGTTATGCGACATAACTCAACGGTTTTTGAGGTTATATCCTATATTTTTGTTGATAACAGTACTGTGAAAATGTAGTTACACAAATAACAAAACATTATGTCGACATGTGCTAGGATGTAAAAAGGTGTGTTTATGAAAACCCTAGCCACGCCCGAGTCAGGAAAAAATCAACAATCCTGACTACACTGTTTCGCAAAGCTATCCTTCCTGTATATTATTGCTCTGAGGATGCAGCCCAGCCCGCCTTTTACATGTGATTTGTTTAATGATTTTTTATCAGTTGTCTTGTATCTGTAATCTAGACACTAAGCAGTTCAATAATTATAATAACAAATTACACAGAATCCACTATTTTGCGGGGTTGTTTTGCTGTCATCACATCGTATAAAATATATGCAATATTCCTCGTTAGGATTAACCTATTTAAGGAAGAAATGATAGCGAGGATATAAAGTCGTAGGGCGGTAGAATTTGACAACAAAAGTTCTGAAAATTTCAAAATCGGGAAATACCAGAATGAATGTATAATAGAATGTTGACTGTATTGACTGGTATAAGCTACAAGCGCGTTAGAACATAAATACGTCGGTACACAATTGAATTCTGCCAGTCATCGTGACTGACGCTGTTTCTTATCATCCTAGGGGCATCGGACCGCGAGGAGCGTACAGCAGCACAGCACAGCAGCACACCAGCAAAACCAAAAACTCTGTGTGCAACCAATACTACGCCAGTTTAGTATTCAGCCGAGATCTCGCGCCCCGATGATCCGTAATCCAATTCAATAAGCGAGGACTTCACGAGCCAGTCTCAGAGGAAATGAGTTCGCATTCGAGTTCTCCAACTCATCCCGGGAAAGAAAACATACTAAAATCACTTTCAATCTTTCTACTTTTATGCCTCAATAACATTCCAATTCTTTCGGCATGACGCTAAACATCCACACTGCTTAGTGTGGAATCTGACTTGGAGTTGTGAGTTTTTACTCTGTGAAATACTGGTCTGAACGCTCCGTCACTAGTAACGGGTTTTATAGACTTGAAAATGTTGCTATTTCGAGGGCCCTTGCGTTACATGGGACCCCCGAAATCACGGAGAAAAGGAAAGTAAAAATACGACATAAAACAAGTTTACGACACCTCAGAGCATGTCAACAGAGACAAAACATACAATATGAACTGTCTCAAGATAAGGGCCCCCAAAATTTTTCAGTGAGAGAGCCCCCTGTACAGTAAATACCCCCCTGCTTTTATAGCACGAATGAGATATTATAAAAAAACGTTTTGACAGTAATGAATTACGAATAACGATTTACGATTAAGAAAATTCGCAATGCAAGATGTGATCATTTTGATTAAAATCTTCGGAATATATTATTCGATTATTATCAATTATTCGATTGACTGATGACCAAACACATGACATTGATGGATAAAAAATAAACGAATACATATGTAAAGGTATTTTAATGCAATGAAAATCATAGCAGGTGTGACGAACCAATGATCCCCGAGACACTTGAATGATGAATCAACTGTGTCTCGAGTTCGCTATCATCCAATCACAATGTCGGGTGTATTCTGGTGTATTTCAAAGAACGTGGCACCGCTCTTCACGGAACAGTGCTGGGTCAAGTGACCCTGTGACCTGTGACCTGCGTCCTCGAGCGACAGGTCTCCGGGTCATGGAAAATCTATCTCCGTGGGATGGAAAAGGAGGGCGGAGAATTTCAAACAAAAATGCTCCTGAATATAAATTCACCGGCGAATAGTTAATACAATTTGATAACTGGCATTTAGAATGGTAAAAATGTTAATTTTCAACAGGGTTTCGTTAAGAAAAACACAAACAAATAATGTGATTATAATCTAGGCGTGTAATGAAGTGCCACTGTTTACATTTAAATTTCCGATGAACCACGCGTTCAGTGGCGCGACATAGTGATTAGCTCCCGGACCTGGGGCCAGGGGCTAGCCTGAGAACCCTTTGGAAGGTTATGGGAGAATACTTACCACATAGAAATTCGGGATCCACAGACAGGCAGCAGAAGTATGTTTCCACAAAATGTAAGGATCGATTGTCTATGAACATATCCACCATGGGACACATGAACAATTGAGGTTTATACCCCTACTTTGAGACAGGACCTTTCCCACCGTGTATAGTCCGCTTATACAACGCTCCATGAATTTTGTATTTAGAATTTATTATTTTATTTAAAAAAAAAAAAAATCTATTTTAAACTTAATGAGACTGACCAATCGACGAATTGAAGGGAGCTAGATGGCTGGGAGTCATCTGAAGACGAGTGTGAAGATTTATTCAACATCGAAGAAGATTAATGGCAAGTTGGATCATATTAAAGGTGATACTACTACTGAGCTGGAGGATTCTATGGCTGTAGTGATAGTGATAAATGGACTGCTCCCACCAGCAAAAATACACGCCTCAATAGGAGTCACTATTGAAGATCCACTTGTCGAAATGGTTCCACCAACATATACGCAAATTAAATATATATATTGTTCGAATGAAATTTGTTTATAAGTAAGTTTTGTATCATAGTATTGGTACGTAGTGCATATCAATTTATCTCTTCTAAGGCAGTCGACTCTTAGATCAGCAACGTCATCGGCTATCGAAAGGCTGATATAACCCAAACGCAATCCAAATACTAAGTTTGGAGATCGCGCTTTCGGAGTTTCGGGGCCGAAGGCTTGGAATAAACTCCCTCCGGAACTAAGATGTACTCGTATAACGAGCCCAACAGAATTTCGGTCCAAACTGAAAACTTACCTTTTCAGACTCTCATATCCTTAAATTCATTAAAAGAATCTCAACATAATCTGTCTCTCGACGAATCACATTTAGATGTACAAAATTTAACCAAATCCTACGACAAATTCAGAAAGTTCATTTTTTTTTATTTCTCTCCCATGCCCTAAATCGAAAAAAATAATAATAATAATTTTAATTTTGAGTTAATAAATGTTTTTATCTGATAGGACCTGCCAGGTAAGTATGTTCCTGTATGTTTTCTTATTTAAACTAGGAATTAATATGTAATAATAGAAAATAAGATCTGTCAGCGCCCTTGAGATGATTTTTTCCAAAAACGGCGCTATACAAATCATCCAAATTTTATTATTATTATATAAACATTTACTGGCGATTACTTTTTGATTGGAGAAGATGTTCGCAGAAAGGTGAAACCGGACCGGTCAAAAACAAACAGGTAAAAAAGAAGTTTGACAATCACACATACTCGTATATATAATTATATATATATATATATATATATTAAAAAATATTTTATTCATTTTGAAGTGACACATGTTACGTATAAATATAATAAATTACGTAAGGGACTTCCCAGATGCTATTAGTGTGTAAACCGAGAAAGCCATCTTATCAGGTAGATGGATGTAGCTACTGTTATGTATTATTTATTTTACTCGTAGCAGAGGTATTTAAAAGCTAAAGTAGAAGTATTCTCGCTCTATGAGGACCAAAAATAACAAATGTCAACCAATAAAAATCAATACATTTAAAAAAGTTTTGAGACTGAGGTTAGACTTTTTTTTGAGATATCCAACTAGTGAGGGGGGGAATTGGGGGATTTGGGAGGGGGGGAAAGCCTTTTCCCCGGAGCCCAAAAACTTTCTAAAAAAGGGGAAAAAAAAAAAAAAGTCCTTTACCCTTTAAAAAATAATTGAAGAAAATGTGCTGGGTCAAGTGACCCTGTGACCGTGACCTGTGACTCTTGCGTCCTCGAGCGACAGGTCTCCGGGTCATGGAAAATCTATCTCCGTGGATGGAAAAGGAGGGCGGAGAATTTCAAACAAAAATGCTCCTGAATATAAATTCACCGGCGAATAGTTCATACAATTTGATAACTGGCATTTAGAATGGTAAAAATGTTCATTTTCAACAGGGTTTCGTTAAGGAAAACACAAACAAATAATGTGATTATAATCTAGGCGTGTAATGAAGTGCCACTGTTTACATTTAAATTTCCGATGAACCATGCGTTCAGTGGCGCGACATAGTGATTAGCTCCCGGACCTGGGGCCAGGGGCTAGCCTGAGAACCCTTTTGGAAGGTTATGGGAGAATACTTACACCACATGGCCTCCCATGAGGCATCTACAGTCCAAGGTCGCGGGTTCCAATGCGCCAATAACTTTTATTTGAATTGTGTGTGTCATAGCATTTAATTCATAAAAATAATAACAAGTATATTTGCGGCATGTTCCAGAGTGGTAGATACTGTGTTTGGTGACAGATCTGAATAGCCAGGTACTTCTTAACCTTCCTCTTCCCGATCTCCTTCCCTCCCATTACCTTCAGCCTCACAACATACCCAATTTGGGGATGCCATAGTCTCACTGAAAGCTCTAGACGGTTGGGAGCAGTTGAGACTCTTGTGCGGTATTCGTAAAAAAAAAAAAAAAAAAAAAAAAACATAGAAATTCGGGATCCACAGACAGGCAGCAGAAGTATGTTTCCACAAAATGTAAGGATCGATTGTCTATGAACATATCCACCATAGGACACATGAACAATTGAGGTTTATACCCCTACTTTGAGACAGGACCTTTCCCACCGTGTATAGTCCGCTTATACAACGCTCCATGAATTTTGTATTTAGAATTTATTATTTTATTTAAAAAAAAAAAATCTATTTTAAACTTAATGAGACTGACCAATCGACGAATTGAAGGGAGCTAGATGGCTGGGAGTCATCTGAAGACGAGTGTGAAGATTTATTCAACATCGAAGAAGATTTTAGAGGTGATATAAATGGCAAGTTGGATCATATTATGGGTGATACTACTACTGAGCTGGAGGATTCTATGGCTGTAGTGATAGTGATAAATGGACTGCTCCCACCAGCAAAAATACACGCCTCAATAGAGTCACTATTGAAGATCCCACTTGTCGAAATGGTTCCACCAACATATACGCAAATTAAATATATATATTGTTTCGAATGAAATTTGTTTATAAGTAAGTTTTATTATCATAGTCTTGGTACGTAGTGCATATCAATTTATCTCTTCAAAGGCAGTCATCTTTAGATCAGCAACGTCATCGGCTATCGAAAGGCTGATATAACTTAAACGCAATCCAAATACTAAGTTTAGAGATCGCGCTTTCGGAGTTTCAGGGCCGAATAAACTCCCTCCGGAACTAAGATGTACTCGACAACAGGCCCAAACTGAAAACTTACACCAGACTCTCATATCCTTTAAATTCATTAAAAGAATCTCAACATAATCTGTCTCTCGACGAATCACCTTTTAGATGTACAAATTTAACCAAATCCTACGACAAATTCAGAAAGTCCATTTTTTTTATTTCTCTCCCATGCCCTTAATCGAAAAAAAAAAAAATAATAATTTTAATTTTGAGTTAATAAATGTTTTTATCTGATAGGACCTGCCAGGTAAGTATGTTCCTATATGTTTTCTTATTTAAACTAGGAATTAATATGAGGCCTGTAGAAACAAACACGGCTAAGTCCATTGACTACAGTTTTCGAGAAGAACAAAAAACGTTTAATTTAAAATTACTTGTGATACTGTCACTAAAATAAATTCGACAAATAGTACTTTACTAAAAACATTAATTTTCTTCTTGATACATTAGTTTAACTGGTGCGAAACAAAAAATATATTTAAATTATTAGTGGACTTTGCCGTGTTTGTTGTTCATTTGACAACTGCCGCTTTTGTTTTCAACACAACTGGACTGCCAGTTTGAAATGGACACGTTTTTTCACAAGGTTGCAGTCAAAGTCAGTAAAAAAATATTTTACATTTAAAAAGTATTTATTTTGATGGAAATACAAAACAATAATATCTTACAAAATATTTTGAAAAAAGTTTGTAAGTTATGGTGACTTAATTAATAATTTAAAAAAAATCTAAATAATCGAGAAAAATTAGAAAAGAATAATAACTATTATTCTGATATTTTTATATAAATTTGTTTAAAAGATTTAATAAGATATGAATGCGGAATAATATTCAAGAGCAGGAAGATTTCTCCAGTTATCACCGAAATGCTTGGTCTAAAGATAGTTGACATCTCTTACTTTTAACGATTTCAAACAACTTTTCCGGGTTCTATGTTTGCTTGAATTATCATTGATTCATTTTTTGTTTTCACACAGCATGATTTCTACAATATTAATGACATAACAATAACTACTAATAAAGTAATCATATTATTCAATAAAACTCGTAAATAAAAACTAATTTATTTTACCACTATGCTGTTTAGTAAGTAAAAAAATTATGTCCATAAAAAATAACAGGAAACAAAAGTTCATTATGCACGTCAGCGGACATTTTCGGTAATTTGCGAAATTGTCAATATCTCAACTTTTACAAAAACAATGTTTTACAACAACAAACCGCCATCTTGAAAACAGCTATTTACAACGCTCCTATTGGTCCGTTTGAAAACTGCCGTCTTTGATTTGGAAAGAAGTGGACTTTGCCGAGTTTGTTATGGAACTCAATTTTAATCCGTAAAAATAAATGGTTTAGAGCCGTGTTTGTTAGGAAAGCAACATTGCATCATGAAGCATTTTTTTTACTCTTTCGAACCTCATATTTAACTCATTTTCCATTATTGGTGGACTTTGCCGTGTTTGTTTCTACAAGCCTCATATGTAATAATAGAAAATAAGATCTGTCAGCGCCCTTGAGATGATTTTTCACAAAAACGGCGCTATACAAATCATCCAAATTTTATTATTATTATATAAACATTTACTGGCGATTACTTTTTGATTGGAGAAGATGTTCGCAGAAAGGTGAAACCGGACCGGTCAAAAACAAACAGGTAAAAAAGAAGTTTGACAATCACACATACTCGTATACATATATATTATAATATTTTATTCATTTTGAAGTGACACATGTTACGTATAAATATAATAAATTACGTAAGGGACTTCCCAGATGCTATTAGTGTGTAAACCGAGCCATCTATCAGGTAGATGGATGCTAGCCATCTTATTTATTTTACTCGTAGCAGAGGTACGCCAAAGTAGAAGGCTCTATGAGGACCAAAAATAACAAATGTCAACCAATAACAATGATCAACATGCATTTAGTTTCGAGACTGAGGTTAGATCTTTTATATGAGATATCCAACGTAGTGAGGTGGTAGAATTGGGGTATGTGGATGAGAAGAGGAGGGTTGAGAAGTACTTTCCTACCTAGGTCTAGCTACTAAGCAATAAAGTCATGTACTCAAATTATAGAGGTGATTGAAAAAAAATCTAATTAAATTTTATTTGCGCTTCACCGGGCATTGGACCCGTGAACTCTGAACCAACCGCTCTACCGCGGAGTTCGATTCAGTAGCCAAGTATTATCCTACTAACATCTAATGGAAATTCGTCTCGACAAATTTATGAGAAATTAAAACGATGATTTTTCGATTCTGTACAAGATTTTTCATAAGGATGGCTTGGCAACATCGACCAAAAAATATACCTTAATCGATGCTTGGCAAGGAACAATAAATTGTTGACTGAAGATATGATTTTTTAACGACTTAGTTACTGTATAAAATCTGTACGTGCATGTTTCCCTCCCTTACAGGTGACAGCTGCCTTAACGAGAATAAACGTTATCATAACACAAGGCTTTTTCTGATAAGGCCAATTTCGAAAAGGTGGGCAGCATAGGTACATCTATGCGCTGCGGTACTTAATCCCATTTTCATGGTAAGGTTTAAAATTACATAATTTATTGATAAAAAGCATAGTTACCAATATGTTCATATTATATGTGAGAATTTGGTTTGGTATTTGAATATCTTAACCAGACGACGCCCGTCGATAGTGACAAGGAAATGTTTTAAAAGTGGGAAAAATCCTTTCAATTTCATACGTTTTTGTCCGTCAAAATAAATTATATTCACATACATTAGAGTTCAACAGCACGATTACATTTGACAGTAAAAAAATAAACTGAAAAGCAAAATATATTTTCATATCCAATCAAGAAACATAATAAAATAGTAATATGTTACAAACGAAGTAAATATTACTAAGCATACTAAAAAGCAGACATAATAAGGCTTATACGTTTGGAGGCCTTTATTACAAGTGAGACAAACATTCAAGTTTTTAGACAAAATACGTGTATAATGTACTTATATAACAGGGGTGGCCAAACTTTCGATCACTACGGGCGACCTGCTTTTTAAATTATTGGCGGCGGTCTACTAACATTGTATGTGTTAAGTGATCATAAGAAAAGTAGTAATTTAAAGCCAAAAATAACTTTAAATTTTAAATAGACATAGATATTACCAATTCCTATTCAATATCCAGTTGTTTTAATAACATACATTAATGATTTCACTGTACAAATATATATATATGTGTTCGCCTGCGTTCTTTGTCTCAACGTGGCTTCAGGTAGGCGGGCGACTAGGAATAGTTATGCGGTCGACGCTTTAGCCATCCCTGATTTATAATGATAAAGCCGAATAATATTATTAAATAACAGACGCTAATAACAAGATTGAAAAAATGTTTGAATAAACATATACAAAGTTCCGATTAGTCTTGAATCTAAAAAAAATAGCACGTGTATAATATCTTCTTCATTATCAAAAACACACGGGCCTCAGTGGCTTGTGGAATGAAAAGAGAAGGATGTCGATGTGCGGTACCAAAAAAGAGCCCAACTCAAGTGTAAATTGTTTCAGTATGTAATTAATTATTATTAAAGCGATTCATCGATGGTATAAATGTTCAGCTTTGCTGGGGAAAAGGTTAGGATACTTGAGGAGCTACGCTGAGGAACCAGGAGACATCGTCTTCACCCAATGTTAACCCGGGTTAACTATGTTGAAGAGACTGTGCTACTGTCAAGAAATGTGAATGAGGTGAAACATGAGATACAGCGCAATGGCTGAGTGCTTTCGAGAGCTTTGCAGACCGTCTCCGAATCAATAATAAATAATTATTATTTATTTATTATTTATTTTTTTAATAATAAATAGATCATCGACGGTTATGATTTAATAGCGTTGTGACAGTTTTGAAAGAACTGTTTCAAAGAAGTACTTCTTTTGACAGCAGTCCCAACTTCATTCATTTTTCATTGAACAAATACTTCAATTGAAGTTGGTTAAGTTGGTACTTCCGATTGAACAATCTATGGCATCTACTTCGAACTTCAATTTTTCATTCGTTCTAGCGATGGGAAAAGCTTCACAGATTTGTGAATGCTTCACGAATTGATGCTTCTTCAAAATGAACCCTTCACGATGAACCCTTCAATTGAAGTAACATATTAATCACAGCATTCCTCGTCGGGGGGGGAGGGGGAGGGGGGTTAAATAATATTTTCGGGGAAGCTCTCCCAACCACATAAATTGATGTATGTATGTGCATTATTCTATGGCAAAAATTATAGCTTGTAGAAAAACGATGATGAATTGTCTTTTACTGGTTTCTCTTCTATGGTTTACGGGCTGTCAAAATTGTTTGAATCTTAAGAGTGTTCAAGGTTTGAATTGAAATTGTTTCATGACTTAAAAGGGATGATGTACAATGAGTATGCACAAGGAACTTGCAAAAAGCAAATGAAGTACTAGCAAAATTTCCAGTTTCTGTAAGAGCGATATAAACTTCTTTCAGGGCTTGAGATACGATTTGAATATTCTTACTGTACAGTACTCAGTTTGACAGTTTGGTTAGCAATAGGCTGAATATTGCGCAAATGACGATTCATATTAAAGGCATTTCCCCCTTTATGGATATAACTTCAGAACAAAAAGTTCCATTTGGCCTGGTAAACCTCATCTTCCTTAAAATAAACCCATATTTCACTTTGCTTTCTCGTTGAACGGCCAGTCATAATTTAAGGTAGAGATTGAAAGGTATGTTTGTAAGCTGAGATATTTTAAAAGTTCAACAAAATAATTCGTTCACAATTCAAAATCACCAAAAACACTCGGAAAAACTAGTGTCGTATAGACAAAACAAGCAAAGAAATCATAAGCAAATGTCACGAGTACGTGCGAGGGAACGGATAACTAAAAAGATACTTCATTGCTTCATTCATTCTTCGAACTAAAATCGAAGGAAGAAGGGAATGAACAATTGAACTGTGGATGATGCAATATTTCAGTCTTTCGAACGAATGAAAAATTGAAGTTCGAAGTAGATGCCATAGATTGTTCAATCAGGTACCAACTTAACCAACTTCAATTGAAGTATTTGTTCAATGAAAAATGAATGAAGTTGGGACTGCTGTCAAAAGAAGTACTTCTTTGAAACAGTTCTTTCAAAACTGTCACAACGCTAATTCGTTCGAAAGACTGAAATATTGCATCATCCACAGTTCAATTGTTCATTCCCTTCTTCCTTCGATTTTAGTTCGAAGAATGAATGAAGCAATGAAGTATCTTTTAGTTATCCGTTCCCGCATTGTACCCGTGACAGTTTCTTATGATTTCTGTGCTTGTTTTGTCTATAGGACTATATAATCTCTACCTAAAATTATGGATGGCCGTTCAACGAGAAAGTGAAATATGGGCTTATTTTAAGGAAGTTGGGGTTTACCAGGCCAAATGCAACTTTTGTTCTAAAGTTATATCCATAAAGGGAGGCAATGCCTGTAATATGAATCGTCATTTGCGCAATATTCACCCTATTGCTAAGCAAACTGTCAAACTGTGTACAGTAAGAAATATTCAAATTGTACTTCAAGCCCTGAAAAACGTTCACATCGCTCTTACAGAAACTGGAAATTTCGCAATTACTACATTTGCTTTTTGCAAATTCTCTGTAAGGCTATGCATACTTATTGTACATCATTCCTTTTAAGGCATGATACCGCCAACCAACAACGCAACAACAACTCAAACATATGGGCAGCTGTCATCGAGAAACAATAGACAAGAAACTAGTAATAGACAATTCATTAATACACACATAGAAGAAAAGAAAAGTAAGTTTTTCTACACGGTATAATTTTTGTTATACAATAATGGAGGAGTGGGTTATGTGGTTGGGAGAGCTGTCCCGAATAAAACTATTGAGAAAAAAACGTGACTATTATTTGGTACATTTATCGCTAGCAACCCCCCCCGACGGGGAATTCTGTGATTAATATGTTACTTCAATTGAAGGGTTCATCGTGAAGGGTTCATTTTGAAGAAGTATCAATTCGTGAAGCATTCACAAATCTGTGAAGCTTTTCCCATCGCTATGATTTAAATTATCGAAGGAAGCAAACACTTTGTAGCTTGACATTATAATTTAAATAAAAAATAATTTTGTTTAAGCCACTTTATTTATACACATAACAATTCGACCGAGTTTCGGTTGGAGCTTAACCTTCATCAGGAACGTATAAGTATAAACTTTATAAATAAATAGTTTATACTTATACGTTCCCTGACTGAAACCGGTCGAACTTTCAGTCGAATGTATACTATAAATAAAGTGGCTTAAAACAAAATTATTTTTTATTTAGGTTATGATTTACTTTATTTAGGAATCTGCAACGTCGACCACGCGAAAGACAGAATAAAAAGGATTTATTTATTCTTGCTAAAATATTTAAAAAATACATACATGGGTTTGGTCCATGTCTGTCTCACTAGGAATGTCTGTCTCACTAGGATAAGGATCTTAAATCGCCAAATAATTCATGATTACCGGATTCGTGTTTGACATTAAATCAACAAAAACAAGAAGGTATACATATACTAGTATATTTTAAAGACGAAATAATGATTATAATTGAACCTAAAAAAAATCGCGGTTCTTATTATCATATTACGAGTATATGGGTCAGCGGTCGCTAAATCGTAGCTCGCATGAGAAATATGAAATTGTACTTCATAATATTATTATTAAGAGACCAGACGAATAGCAAAAATGAAACGAAAAAAAGCATACCGCCTCAGAAATTACAAAATAAACTCGAATACTTAACTGTTTATGTAATTTCCTTCGATTACATTTAATTGTCAATGCATTACATGCGTTTGTTATTATCGAGTAACCAATCAACTAATAATATTAATCGAGTGAATTAAATTCTTTCAGGTTGAATTCCCCGCGCCGACCCTCTCCTACCCTTGAGGTAAAAGGTAGCTTACTGATGATTTAAAAGCAGTTTTCATTGACCGCTGAATTGTTGATTTGAAAACCGGATCATGATTTGAAATTCATCTTTTTGTTCAATATGTATTTTTTGGATCACTGAAATGCAAGTCATAATTATGCACACACACAAGCTTATAACGCAAAATCATGGTGATATCTACAACATACTCGTGGAGTAAAATACAGATTCGTCCAATAAACCTTTCATATATAGTATAGTACAAAATGCTAATGTAATTTATAAGTGACAGGGCAAATTACCTAATGGTGACAATGGCAAGTTAAGTGCACGTACCTACTAACGTGATTAAATATAACGTCGGACAATCACTAAGCATGCTGATAAAATAATAACAAAGACAAAACTATCACGAAAAAGCTGAATATTCTCAAACAATTTCTACTTCACACATTTTCTTGACAAATTGTAAAAAAAACGAAAATCAACTCAGCTCCTATTTACAAAAAAGTAATATTTTGAAATAATTGACTATTTTACTTTTTATTTCATTGAAACTTGGCGGTGTATAAAAGTTTTCTCGTGGTTTTCACCGGGAAGGGGCATTACGGACCTAGTTAAAATTTAGTTATGTGATTTTATTTATTCAAAATTTTCAATGAAATAAAAAAAAGCTTGCCGACTTTTTTCGAAGATTGACGCTAAACGCAAAAAAACAATGTTCCAGTGATGCGTGGCGTTTCGCTAATATTCGAAAAAACATGATTGAAAAAATATCTGATTTTTAGTATTTATACCTATCATTTAGCTGACACAGTTTAAATTGGGATAAAGTATTTTATATAGGGGCCTTTGTATATCAATTAAGTTTATGGGTATTCTTTTGTCATATCAATCTAAACTAAAGTGATAATAAATATGCTACCGAGTTGTTTTTTTTAAATCTTAACCCTACACGAGTGCCACTGTTCGGAGTCAGTCCGACTGTGGATCCCTCGATTGAGAAATACTAGAGGCGTCTAAGTAGGCGTTTGCTCTCATGCCCTAAAAAAGATTAAATGAAAAATAAGAATAAATATATACATTTATTCTTATTTTTTATATATATGTACATATAAATCAGCTAAAATTTTAAGTTATAATAAAGTGATTGTGTCCTGTCCAGTGCGAGGTAAGTATGTTGCTGTATTATGTATATAAACTAGGAATTAATATTAACTAGAAATTAAGATTTGTACGGTGCCCTTGAGGTGATTTTTCACAAAAAAGGCGCTTTAAAAAAATATTCAAATATTCTTATTATTATTAGCTACTAATATAGCAACAGTTCAATGTCCAGCGAGGATTGATGATTACATAAGTTCAATTTTTCCATTCAAATGCGACCTACTGCGGTAAAAAAATGTTCAATTCAACGAAAAAAAAAAATCACTTATCTAAGCTATTTATAAAAATATATCGCAAGAAAATCATCAGAAGCGTGTGCGGATGTTGCAGAACAGAGAACCCAAACTGGCGGTTCGCGAAGCGATTACATTCGTCGGCCTCGCACTGTTTAAAAACTCAGTCTATAATTTAATATAATTACCCAAAACATTTATAAATCGTTTATTTATTATTAGCAATATAAATTTATCAACAAAATGCGTGTTAATACAACAGGGCACAAATTATTATTTTTATATAAAAATATTATTTAACATATTATGAACTATAAATATTTTTAGTTGTGAGTAAGTACGAGTGTGAACTTTTCAAATTATGAACTGATGTTAATTGAATTTATCAAATTTAAAAAATAATCTTATCAAATCCCTACCTACCTAATAAAGTACCTAAAATGTATTTTAGCAGACGTATTTGAAATGGGTGGATTAAAACCTTGAAGGAGCAATTTGTTCCTCCAAGATTAAAAAAGTAATATTTTTCCTGGCAAGTCAAGTTACATCCCGTAATTTTTCACGGATTGTTTCCCGTGAAAAGTACTATAATATAATAATACGTAGACTGTAATAATATTGTATGTTTTAGAAGCAGACCGCGGTACCCAGGATCAGTATCGAAAAATTTCCGCAAGATCGTGTGCACTGTTGTTATTATTATATCCATCAACAAATTAATGTTTATTTGTTTTAAAGGAACATAGTGTAATGCTACGACAATAGCACCGACAGTAAGATTTTACAATTTGAAAGAGCACAACAAAATACAAACAAAAAAATCTTTCGTCGATATTTTTTAGCGCGAGAATTATCAAAGTAGATGTAAATTTTAAACAGGTCAAGAACACGTCACTGCGATTATAATTAATATAATCACGTACTCATTATAATAATATTGTTTACACGATTTTCAGACAGATTTTGAACCCGTGACAATAGATTATCTAGATAAATAAAATAAAACATTTCAGATGTAGGTACTATTAATCACTCTATTTTGAGTGTGTTATAGTTTATAACACAATAATAAGAACATGTATCAATAAGTAAAATTATAGGAGAAAACAATAATAAATAATGATAGTAATCATAAAAGGTTCATACGGTACTTACGGAAAATAATGTGTAACACTTTAACTTTCAGTGGGTGATAGTTATAATACTATAATTGGTCATTTTAAATTAAAATACACATGAAGAACTATTTTAGAATAATGAATTGATTAATAAAAACTAAAACCACGAAAACACCAGACTTAACCATAGATATATAAATGTCACATTGCATAGATTGGTTATTGAACGATTTATTTCCAGAGATAATGTTGTTTTAATCAAAATCTAAAGAGTTATTTTTTTAAATTGAAAATTCTAAATAAAATTGGTGCTTGCTTACTATTTCTGCAGACTTGAAAAAATATTCAATTATTTTTCTGAAGATCTATAACGTAAAACGATAGATGGATGAGTAACAAGTTTTTTCCCTTTTTTCTTCTTGATATTTAGGCTATTATTCAAGTGGGAAGTCATTGTCAATAATATAATAAAATCATTTAAAGAATCTTTGAGGTGATTTTCTTTCATAAAGATGGCACCATAAAAATCAATCAACTATTATAATTATTGAATGTGGACGTAAATGTTTTCGTTTTATTCACAATCCGTTTAAAAAAACAAATTGCCGTCTCTAATGCACGAGTCGTTGAGTCTGTTTTGTAGGTATTTCAATGTAGTTTTCTTGAAGGAGCTGGCAGAATTGATCATCTTCGCACCGGTGTACGTGCGATAACTCGTCAAACACGAGTGGAATATCCGTTCACAGTTGATGTCACCTCCACAAAAACGGGTCGTTTTCCGGTTTGTTTTTGTATAAGTTAGCTCGTTTGTAGAACGAACTACCGTCATGTATTTTCACCTCCATTGAATGCGGGCCTCTCCGAGGCTTGTATTAACATTTTTTTCCTAGAGCCCCTTAATTGACCCCACTCACAACATTACCCAGCTGGCTGACAATTCAGTTTTCCCTGTCTGCACTCTGTAAGGTGTACAGACAGGGGCGCTCTTGTGTAGCGTATAATAAAATAAATATATATATATATATTAATATAAAAAATATTTACACGGCCGCATTCCGATAAGAGTAAAACCTTTTTTCAGTGCATACGTCATTGGTCGTCATTTTCACAATTGTAACATTCTGAACCACAAATTTGATCTAAGGTTTGGAACAATAGTTCAAAATACTGTTGGGAATAATCGAATAATATCCTAAATTATTGAGATTTTCCAAACCCGATCAAATCCGATATCTATGGAAAAACGTTAGCAACACTCCCCGCCCTATTACCTTCCTTTTGAGCTTTTTACAGATTGCTCTAATTACCATAGACAAGACAAAAAAATAGTGATGAGCAAATTATAGAGATTTTAATGACGTAATGAAAGAAATGTTTTGTTTGTTTTTCAATATCGTTTCGCGATACTAAAGATTACTTATATAAAATAGAGCAGATAGCTCTAAACTAAAAGTTAGTTTAGTAAGGTTCCATTCTCCAAGATTGATTAACATTGGTAATATTCGGTGCCTTACGTCGTCGAAAAATCATGTCTACTGTAGTGTAGAATAAAGTGGAGTGCGGGCGATAAGACTGAAATAAATACTACTTCAAATAAATATATTATTTCACAAAAAAGTTTTACTCGACAAATATCGACTGCTTTTTTTATTTTTGTTGTTTTTGACACGTAAAAAAATACACTACCCAAATAACGAATTCAAATCACTGATTATCATTTGACTTCAGGGCATTTTTTACAATTGAATTATTCACAAATTTAATCCATTCCAAAATTACTATTTTAATAAATCCCACTAGCTGAATTAACAATATTGCAGTCCGATTGACGTTTACTTTTAAGCGATTTTAAGTGTTCAGCAACATTAAAACAATTTCCCTCGCTTGTCCTTGTAGAATGTTTAATTGTCTTTGGAGAATGCCTAGAACGAGACGTGGTTGGTTTTCCCATTTGCAAAACAAAATGCTGTATCGTGTAAAGCGGGCCTTTGTCACGAGGCGCTATGCACGCAGCGGCCGTTGTCAATATGGTATAAGTAGAAATTTAGCTAAAATGGTAAGGGTCTCTTTACTAAAACGTATGTAGACTGATAGATTCTCCGTGGTTGTGTTTGAAAGAAAACATTTGAAACATTAGCTAAGTCCTCCATCATTGCACAAGCAACATCTTTCGCTTATTATGATGGTAGATGGAGTTTTTCAAATATTGCCAGGTTGTCCGTAATCCGGGAATGTCTGTCTTTCTTAAAAAAAAACTCGGCAGAAAAGCGTCGTCAAAAATAATTTTGATTTCGTCAATATCGACGTCTTTCATATTTTCCTAACGATTTATTAAAACTAAATTTCGATTATAAAAAGCTTTACAGTTTGAGGTTGTTTTTAATCACGAGTAAATGCAGCTAGAGCTATTAACCTCGTTGAATATTATTATTTTTAGGGCAGATCGATGTTATAGTGCGCGTTTATTATTTGTGCACATTTATTTCAATTTAAAATGGCACCTTTAAATAGCCCTGTGGAAGATCCACTGTCGGAATTGAGGTCTTTTATTTATGGGGCTACCAGAGGAGGTTTACAGAATGTTTTGGAGTTAACTAAAACAGCCATTAGCTTGCTGAGATCGTTCCCAGCCGCGAGAGAGGCTGTTTTGGAGTATTTCGCCATGGTTTTCCACGATGCAGTGGCAAAGTTTATGAGTCAGACAGAGTATGAGGTAAAAAGAATATGGTAAATTCATTGTTTATTTTCCGCTTATTCTCTCAAGTTTGAAGATTTATAAATTTCTGTATACTGTTTGTAGAAAGAGCAAGGAATGGGAAACCAATCAATTGAAGCTGTACTGATTATAGCTCCGGCATTATGTGAGTTGGAAGTGCCCTGGTCACAGATCTTAGCCCCTTGGAGTATTAATCTTCTAAAAGCGATTGCTGGAAACAATACCAACTGTCCAAGTAAGTGAATCAGGTGATGATTACATAAATTATTGTACATTGTCAAATATTTTGTATTTCCGAATTCCGTAAATCTATTCCTAGTTTCTATAATGCATTTGATTATTTTTAGCAACAGCATTACAGAATTGTGAGGCAGTAAGAGCTCTCCTGAATGTGGCCACAGTTTCATTAAGTAGGTTAGATGGAACAGACCGAGCAATGTGTATTGATATGATGCTAGGTAAATATGTTTCTTCTTGAAATAGCTATGTACTCATTTCAAATTTACGTAGAATCTCAATAATCCAGCACCATATAAAACCTGATAGCACTGGTAAAATCAGTCACATATATTGGGAAGTAGCAAAACACAATGTTTTTCTTTTGTTTATCAAATTAATCTCTTATCGACAACTGTTCCCTTCACTCAAACTGTATTTAAAACTCTAGCCCCATATTTGATAGTGCTGGATTATTTAAGGTGCTGTACCTCTGAATAATAATATTAATATTTGGATAATTTGTATAGCGCCGTTTTTGTAAAGAATTATTATTGAATTATTATTATTATGATTTCAGGTAGCAGCCAATGTGACTGGGTAGTAGGTCATGTTGGTCGCTGTGATCCATCTCTAGTGGTCCCTCGAGCCCTAGAGCTAGCTCTCCAGAGCTCCTCTCCACAGAACTTGGACCATGTGGTGTCAATTCTGACACATCTCTCTCCACTTCATTTCAGTCATATTAGGCAGGCCCTGCTAAAGATGTTTGAGGTAAGTAAATATGTACTTAAGTTTTGAGTATTTTATATTGTAATATTTAAGTTATCAGATTTCTATTAGGTTGCGCATTCTTGAGAAGAGAAATTATGAGTCCTATGATTTTAAAAACTTTTGTGTAAAGTTTTTTTGATTCCATCTTAGGTGCACAAAATCTGCATTTTTAATGTCTGTGGTTATAAAGGTTATATATTTTATAGGACAGCTTAAATCTGGAATTGGGGGACACTGAAAGACGAAGGGCAATAGTTCCATATCTCATGCAACTGGCATCTAAATCTGATATTGTACTCAAGGCATTGACAAAAGATATCAATGTGACCTGTAAGTACTAAAATGTATTTTAAAATATTATCCTTAACCAATAAATAGAACTTGATTGTACTGAAATATTGTCAGAGGAAAACAATACTACAGGAGAATCACTAAACCCTGATAGATGCAGAATAAGGTTTCCTGCAAAATGATCGATAAAACTTATGCTTTCATATTGCATTTGTGTGATGATAACTAATAACTCAAAATGGGAAATGTTGAGGTTGAAACACCTCAACCATGGTCATGGCTTTTCACATTTGATTGTTGATCAAATCGACGATCAGCACAAATTCTAAATGGTGCTAATCATCGATATGATTGTCAATCAAATGGGACAGAGGTTGAAACATTCCAACCTAAATAAACACACTTTATATTTCAAACCACCGGTTAGTAGCCGAGTGTACAAATGGGTTCTCACCTAGGCATTTTGTTTCCAATTCCTCTGTCTGCTAAGTCCTCCATCATTGCATAAACAACATTTTTCGCTTATAATTGTAGTAGGAGATTTTCAATTATTCTCGGGTTGTTTACGACCTGGGAAAGTTTGTCTTTATAAAAAAAAATTCAAACAACTTCTTTTAACTATGGTTTTAAAGTTTATTTTGTAGAATTCCATTTTAATTTTTAGGTTTTTTAATTTTATTTAAACAATAATTATTATAACTTCTTTTATAAATGTTTAATGACTAATTTAATAAAATCTGTTTAGACAGTCTTTTAGAATGATAGTGTGTTATGAGTAATGCAATGCATATGTGTTTAGCATCAGTGGGCATGTTGGAGAAACTGTCCAGCGTGTGTGGGGCGGGGGTGGGTCCGCTGGGGGGTCCAGGGGCGGTGCGGGGGGCACTGGTGGCACTCTGCCTGCGCGCACGCGCCCCTGTCTTCCTGCTGCTGCTGGACTGGGCCCCAAAGAATCCCCTTCTGCAGGGAGCTGCTTGGTGAGTTCTTCACCATTACCTCTTACTGATTCTTTGATTGACGAGTCTTCTTTACTAAATATGACTGAAAACGCTGAAAAAATGTTGTAAACATTATTTTTGGAACTCGTTTATAGGCATAACATTGATAAATACACTATAACCTCACCCTTTTCCCCATAAATAACATATGTTACTAAAAGAGAGGTTCCTACGGGATGCCTCAGTGGCAGAATCATAGAGCTTTTTTGTCCTTTTTAGTGTTGACTTTCTTTTTAGTTAATTGTAGTTTAACAGGATGATGATTTTTAAAGAACAATATAAAAGTAGTAATGTTATGTTTTTGTTGTTGCAGAAAACCTATTACAAAAGATGGAAACAGACATCAGAGGTTCCGAATCAAAAATACCTTTGCTGGATAGCATTGCATCGGACATCTCCAATATAAGAAGAAAATTGATATTCGGCTCAGTTTTAGAAAAATATTCAATCGCTAGAGTCACAATACTAATCAGTAAGTGATTTACACAACTACTATAATTGATTCAATATTATTTATGGATGATAATATTTATGTTTTTTCGACAGGTTATCAATCTACAGCAGTTTTTACAAATATAGTGAGCTATTTACTGCAGAATTCTCAAGACGATAAGACATTAGCACTTCTTGTCAGAATCATTTCCGGAACTCTGGCAATGAGGGCGACTTTGGAATCCACAGAGCAAGATTCAAATAGAATCCTGTTCCTGGTTCGGCAGGCTCATGAGAATGCGCTGAGGGAGGCCATCAATGCAGTAGCCTTGCCAGAGGGTCTTCTACAAGATGATAAGAATGCTGTCAAAGCAAGGCAGGAGACCTGTTTAGAAAGGTTTTGCCATAACACTTCCACACTCCTAAGGTTTGTCAACTAATAATATTATTGCATTCATCGAACCACATTTCACAACAGCTGAGCTATTTTGATCTATTTTGTATGGGATAGGCAGCGTAAAGACCCGACACCATTTGAAAGCAGAGTAGGTAGGGCTGTCTGCTTTAACACCTTCTAGTGGTAATGCTTTAAGTACGTCTAGAAAGAGGCTTTGTACTGTTTGCGACTTGAATGCTGTACTGAACCGTACCCTCCCGCCTCGATAACTAGAATGGAGTATTATTTCGTAGGGATAAGGACCGGTAGGTGAGTAGAGTAAGTCCCAGAAGTCAAAGTCAGATAGCAAATAATATTTTGTATGTCAATATGGTCACACATGTGAACTTTGTGGCCTCATTACTAAAAGGGTTGTATAATTACAAGTTACACAAATATTTAATTTGATTACGTGAATAGTAACGAACAGGTTCTCAAAATTAGTTTATTAAAAACTGTCACGGTACTCAAGGAAATCGTACATAAAGTTTTACAAATTATAGAAATAAAACATTTGTAGTCTGTCACCCGGCATGAAAGTGTCGTTGACCAATCGGCGCTCGGGCCATTTCCAGGAATCGGCCTACTACGAGGTGTAGGTAGAGGGGTATGAAGAAATGTCCCGTTAACGGCCAGCAGTGGCAGGTGGTGACTAGAAATAAAATAATGTCACCAAGTTGCGTAGAAACTAAGAAGAGGACCGTTCGCGCGGAAACGTCCTCTAATATTTCACTCCATGATTTCCTTCTTAAGAGAATATAAAAATAAAGCATGTAAATTTAAGATTGAACTACTCTATTGACTGGACCTCGGAAACATGTATCCTTACTTATTTCAGATATATACCCCAGTACCTTAAATTTTAATTATATAATATGATATTTTCTTTCTGATAATTTGGGTCATGTCTTTTTAGTATTTTTTTTTTACAGTTTATCCTACAAATCTAAAACTATTGTTATTAACAGCAAAAACCCATAAAATTTGTAAATATATATTGGTTTTTACTTGTTTAAGTAGTGTATGTTTATTTTAAAAGTAATTTATCTATAGTTTTATGTACCTCTTCTGACTTTATACAGTGCCCTTGAGGTGATATTTCTGAAGCATGTTATTTTATTAGGTTTGTTTTGCCGTGAAATAGAACATAAACAATGTATTAATGTAATAAATCAATTTTGTATAGTGTTTATACTATTTTTCAGATGGGAAAAGACAAGAAAAGTAATTCAACTGCAAGAACAAGCCTATAACAAAAGTTTGCGAGTTCAACTTACTCCGATTGGCCACGGTATTCAACGAGCAAGTTTCCGTTGTGACCCATGCCTCTGTGGGAGAAAGTGGCATGGCGGAGGAACTGACCCACATGAAAAACTCCATGTTCATCTGCCACGCCATGGCTAACATGTTGGACCTCATCAATGTGCCAAACAATCAGAACAACGTGCTAGAAGTAGAGATCTTGATGAAAATAACGCAAGCTAATGTTAAATACTTTTTTAGATGTCTTCATGAAAAAGGTAACTACAGTAATATGTAATTATAAACTAGGCATGCTAGAAAGCGGTCGGAAAGGAATGTGAAAAACAATGACTAAATTATCAGGTACATTCCAGATGTAACGAAACAAATGAAAGGAACGTCGACAGCCTACAGAATATTCCGTCGCATGTGCAGTGGAAGTAAGATCTCTAGGTCCGTAGCTTTACGGGAGTTGTTGGAAACAGCTTTATTCCGGGAAGCCGAGATGTTTGGAGCCAAACTCAAGGACGGCCTTGAAAATAATGCTAACTTTGAAAACAGTCAAGACGAACTGTTGATGTTCCAAAACCATAAACAGGTAATGCGTTTATTTGTTACTACTAGTTAGTTACCTTTAATTTATGCTTTTTGAACATTTGAAAAATGTGGAACCCACCATATGGCAACTTGTATAATTTTTTGATAGTTAAATAAATATTTCAAAGCTCCATAACGCATGATGGAAATTAGGTTGTGTGCTGAAAAAGGTTATATTACAAAACCTACAAATTTTAGACAAAAAAAAACTGCAAATTTCATGTCTCCATCCTATGAGAGGTTTATTTATTTTGTTAAATTTGACTTTATTTTAGGCTCCCCTTACCCAACTGACACAAAGCCACACGTCCGTATTTCACGCTGGAATAATTGGAAAGGGAGCTAGGAAAATTCATAAAGTCAATAGTACCACAAGTGCAGCCACCCTCAATACAAACATCGCCACCATTTCCAAATCCAGTAGAGAAGTGGAACTTCTTTTAGGTGCCATCATGGCTTGTATGGTAAGTACCTTTACTACATTTTCTCAGAGAGACCAAATGTCCTAGTTAACTGTGATACCATCTAGATTATTATTGTACCTGCCGATTCTATACACTTAGATTGTTGAATTGTTTTTTGGCAGGTTAATTTATAAAATTGTGGAATTAAACTATTTTAGGAGGCAAATGGAGACTGCTTAGACGGAATGACTTGTGTATCATTGCTGCTGGTAGAATTGGTATCTCCAGATGTCATGTATAACGGTTTACCATGGCCAGATGAGGATTTCACCAAGGTACAGTATTGCCCTAATCTCAATTCATTCCCCACTAACCTATGACGTATATTGTAGATTCCTTATATATCGACTGTGTTTGGGTCAAAGGCGTTATTCCACATTATTTTGCAAACTAACTTAGGCCTAGTGGTTTCAGCCACTGTCACATTTTACGTTGTAAATCGATGATTAGCGCCATTATAATTTTTTTATCACTACCACTTCAAATAATCGCTCCCCGTTAACCACCGATTATCAGCCCGTTTCAGCATTTGATCAAATGAATACTTGTATTAATTAAGGCGCTAAGTGCCAAAATCTAAAACTCCTTGTAGTAGAAACAAAATACTAATTTGTCAAATAAAATTATATGTAGCATATCTTTTAAAAAAACATTTCTTATTAGTTTTAAGCAATCTCGACAGTTCCCATTATTTGAAAACTTTAATTAATTTAGCATTTCTATAAAATAATATAATTGAATGACAGTTTTGAATTTTTTTTGGCACTTAGCGCCTTAGCAAATATTATGGAATAATGCCTTTTAACTTAACACAGTCGATATTGTGGATTGATTTGATACATTGTGGGGGCATTTTCTAAGATTATCTCATCGCACACATTATTTGTGTCCACGATATTGCAGAAATGAATTTGACTTGTTACTGAATTTTGCAGGTAAGCATAGAGCGCGAGCTGTACATTCGCCAAGTGTTTGACGGTTACCCCCTGGTGTGGCACCTGATACGCATGGTGAGCCTCTTCCGCCCGGCCCTCTGCTACTGTTCTGTTCTCCTGAGAGCCGTGGTGGCCACTCTCATCCAGCAATATGGAGCCAAGTCAGGTTGGTTATAAACGATTGATCAAATATATTAGTGGTAGATTCTCTCAGTATCACCCTGGTGAAAGACCACCGGAAAGATCAGAATTGAAATGTTGCTTGATATGACCAGATCTGAATTTAAAAATAAATAAATAATTTACTTAACATGATGGTACTTCCATTCCCTACTCCTTTCAGCCTCACAACATACCCCAATTATGGATGCCATTGTCTTACTGACAGTCGGGAGCAGTTGCAATTATAAATTCACATTTACAAAAAATCTATGTTTTATTTTCAGATAAATATAATGGCAGTGATGATGATAATCTTAATGAAGTAACAATTGAGCTCCTAGACATCATGTACCGTGGGCAATTATTACCAGCTCCCCTTAATTACATTAGTAAAATGATTCCTCATCTAAAACCCATTGAGGTAAGACTTCTGTTAATGTAATGTTGTGTTTATTATGGAAAACGATAGAAGAA
The DNA here is from genome assembly GCA_022651775.1 of Drusus annulatus. NCBI lineage: Eukaryota > Metazoa > Arthropoda > Insecta > Trichoptera > Limnephilidae > Drusus > Drusus annulatus. The sequence goes on along the minus strand of JAGWCC010000340.1, from coordinate 955,419 downwards.
TATGCGTTCTACACATATTCTTCTATCAAATTTGCTGTTTTTACATGAGTACATTTTATATTGTAGATTGTGCAGATATTGAGAGATTGCGTCTGGAATTATAAGAGGGACAATGTTCCATCGCCGGCACTGTTTGCCCGAGATCCCTCTGGTAAGTTGAATTCAAGCATTTCGTTCACAACCTTTTGATAACTAATCGATAATCTCAAGCCTTTCAAAATGAATTCCGAAAATTACTAAAAGAAAATTGAGTGATGACGAAATATTCATAGATGATTTTTTTGATTACTCTTGTTATATATATTTGTTAAATATTTTTTTGTGTGAATTTAAGTAGTAATTAAAAAAAAAATTATAACAATCGTAAAAAATACATTATTTACACAATATTTTCAAAGATATAGTGGTTTAACCGCTTCATGCTTTTGAATGAGCAGTGTTCGCGGGCGGCACAGTTGTCCTTTTTTTTGTAGGTATTATATTTAAAAAATTGGTTATAAATTGTAATTTTTTACGACTTTTACTATTATTGCTTCTGTTTTGTTTTTTTGAACTGGACAACTTTTAAATTATGTAAACTCTTCAAATAAAAAATAAAATAACCTGATGTTTTTAGTTCTATTTTTGTGAAAAAAAAACCCGAGCATGAAGTGGTTAAAGCAAAATCAAAATTTTCAAACGGGACCCTTGTTTTCGACCGCTATACGTTGTCGACACCGCAGAAACTTCTCACATAAAAGGTGCTGAGTTTTGGTTTGGAGACTATTTATAAATTGTTCAGGACTCTTAATATATATTTTTTCAGGGCTTCACTGGCGGGACCCCAGCCAGTCCAAACCCTTGCCGCAGTACACCGACACCCTGAGGGTGATGCTGCAGAAGAACATCGCCACACTGGGTCACCTCTACCCACTCATGTTCCTCGACATGCACCAGGCAAATAATATTGCTGAATAAACTGCTGACTGTTTATATAGACTTAGAGGTTATTATCATTGTCTCTGTTTAATTACATTTGTAGATACATAAATAAATGATTTTTACAAAGTTTTTGAATCATTCATGCAAAAATCTTTTTAATTTTAGACGGTAATACTTAGACAGTAATTACTTACTTAATAAATATGACAATGTTGTTATTAGTTGTGACAATAAATATAGGTACCATAAACTTTGTAATACTATGTCAATACAGATCAATTTTTTGTAAGAAAAATTATCTGAACAAAATTCTTATAAATATTTCATTGTCGAACAGAAACGTTAATATGCATTGTACATAAAATGAAAGGATTTTTAAAATAAAATCATGCATCAATTTACTGGTAAATTGGGCATAATACAGTGTCAAAACTAGGTACCTACCTAAACATTTTATAAATACATATTATTTTGTGACTATTCTTAACTGAATTTGTAGATGTAAAAACTCTCGGAACACAAATTTTAATCTAATAATTCTAGCTATATCTCTTGCCCGTGAAAATATACACCGCATTCTTAATAATTATAGTAAAATATTACTTCTTATTGCCAAATTATGTACATAGTACATAAACTTCAAATTCATAACTGGTTTGGTAGATGCTGTAATTAATTTATATGTAATACATTTCCTACCACAGACACCAATAAAGTTTTCCTAATAGTTAGCGAACTGAATTATCATAATCTGTTTATAACTGTAAATATTATTATTTCGTAAAATGTCTTTGAATTATAATTAGGAACATAATTATATACAAGATTATGAATGTATCATTTATTATGTAACATATACGTAAATCTAGCAAATACCTCCAGCATTGTCTCTTTCTCCCCATCAGTTTTATCTTATGTACTTTGATTCATATGATATCATCTCTATACATTATTTATGTGATATTCATAAATTATTTCATTGAGGCTATATAATTTTTTTTTTCTTCATGTTCAGCTCCTAACAGAAGTTGAAAAACATGATGAACCCCCGAACTTTGGAAGTACAGCCTGGAATAGATATGTTGTACTACAAACAAACCACTTAAAGATTTCTAAGCCACGAGGGTTGCCTTCCATAGACGTTTTTATTTAGTTACATATATTTGAAACATTACTTATGTACAGCAATTTCCCTGTTTTCGGACATTTTCACTTAGTTACTCAGGGAAATTAATTGGGGCTTACCCAGAGAATTCTAAATGCGTAATTATCATGAGTTTCATCAATAGGATTATTATTGTCTATCCAATGTTTAAACACCAAACTATTTCTTCAAAGTGACTTCTCCCCCACATTTCGCATGAAATTCCAAGGTAAAATAATAATGTCTGCATTCATATTGTCTTTGTAATGACATTACTTGTTTCCAAGTTGTTTGAATTGTTGTCTTCACTCAATGAATCCTGAAACAAATACTTAACTCATAACTTTTCCATTCTGGCCATTCATAATAATAAATTATTCATGATGCGGGAAGTAATAGTTGTTTTACCTTTAGTCTTTGCAAAACTAATTCGATTCTGTCTCCAGCTGAGGCGATCAAAGGCACCGTCAGACAACAATCGAAGTCCACAGTCCTTGTCCCATTGACCTTCGTAAATCAGAAATAATATTCATTATTCAACCTAACTACATATTACTATGAGAGGTCAGTGGAATTTGAAAATTTTGGATTTAACACGCATTGCTGGCTATTTCGTCAGCCATATATTATGAACCAATCATTGTTTGAAATGGGCATCATTTATTACATTGCTTTAATTACCTGTAAAATTCTATCAAATGGTCTAAGAAGTCCAACAATGTCTGCCGGTCCTCCTTTTCTGATGCGATTGATGTAAACACCTCTCTCATACAGCCCATCAGATACTGAGAAACCGTAGTCATCGTAGATTACATCCTTGTACAGAGTCACATGGTGAATGGTTCCTTGACTCGTCAATGCCTCCATGTTGTAGAAACCTAACATAATAAGCTTGATTATTATCATTACCTTATAAATACTTTATTCAGAGCACAATGGTAATGCTCGCGTTAATCATATAAAGTTGTAAGACATGTTTATATACCGGGAAAGTCAGAGTCATAGTTGGAGGTCCCGGGCAGTTGGTAAGCAGTAGGCAGTTGGAAGTTGCCAATAGTTCTCTGCCCGTCGTAATTCCTTCGCGGCCCGTTATCCCCCATGTTCCCAAAAGCACTGTTGTTGGCACTCGACCCGCTGTCCGAGTTGTTGTCATGATTCCTTTTGTATGTGGATCTCAGCTGAGGCAGATTCATGTTAAAGGGACTGGGATCTTTAAAGCTTCCTCCGCTTGAGTCTGGTTTATTGAATATATTATGTGGATCATCACAATACGTATCATTTCCATTATTATAGCTGTGATTCGCTGCCAACTGATTGCTTCCTTCGTAATTCTGATTGAAGTTATCATTTAACTTAAATCTATTGCTTTCGGAAGCGAATGGGCTTTTATCATTTTTGAATGTGCGTAATGTATTTGTAAAACTGTAATTTGGCAGTGGCAGGTCATTTGAGTCATTAGCTGTGTGTTCTTGTATTCTGTAGCCGGATGCTAATAATTTATTTTCGTCAGTGGGTAAATATGACATTCTATTTTCATTATTTCCTTTGAATTGACCGTCTGCCAGATCAGTGCTTTCATCTTTACCTGAAACATATTACAAATATTTGTTGAGTATTAGAATATGCAGGAAGCTTTACACCTGTGTCAAACTATTCTTATTGAAAATTGAAGTGGACAAGTGGTTACCTGGTGACATATTACTGTCCCTTGTAACACTAGACGCAGGAGGTTGGCTGTCCCATGACTCTACTGCGCTATCTATTGAAGCTAGACCTGGACTGGACTGCGAATTATTTGTAAAAGCGTTAGAGTCTCGATGACTATTGTAAGGGCCTTTCTCTACTTTTACAGGCACACTTATTTTGGATGCAGCGCCTCCATCTAATCAAAGATAAATAATATAATGTACAAAACAATGATTATTTTTATTAAATTTTTAAAGGAAGCAAACACCTTGTGGCCTGACAATAATATATTTTATTTTAAACCACTTTATTGTTATACATACACATGTGTCAACTAGTTTCGGTTATAACACTAACCTTCAGGACAATATAATATAAACTCTAAATTATATAAGTTTATCTTATATTGTGCTGAAGAAGGCATAACAATTAAGTGATTATATATTATTTTTTAATTAGTGGTACAGATAGAATAATTGGGCTCAGAACAAAATATGTTCTTACATTGTCCTTTTCTTAAAACCTTCAGCAGAACTCGATGATTTGAATTCTGAAGCATATTGATTGCTTCTGATAATGGTTTTTGATGAACACTTTGGCCATTGATTGACAATATGTTGTCGCCTATTTTTAATGCACCCGATTTTTCAGCTAAACCACCTGAAGAGAAGAAATAGCAAGATTACATTTTAAAATTCAAATATGTCACACATACGCAATACATTAAAGGAATTTCAAATCAAATCTTAATCCTACCTTTTACTAATCCACTTAATACAATGGGTTGAGTAGCATCTTCACTTCCAGCAATGGTTAACCCCAATGGTCCATCATTTTGTTTCACTAATTCTATATCGAATACTGATTCTTCACAATTTGCTTCGCTTTCAATATGATCATCAGTGTTATTATTTCCACTAATATCGCTATTGGCGAGTTGATTATTATGCTGCACTCGGCCGTAAGTGCTTCCGGATTTGATTGAGGAACCAACTGATGATGCTGATTCTAACATCCCGTAACCAAAGTTAGGTGGCTTCATGAGATTATTCCGTACATCTCTCCAGTCACTTCTGGGATCCATCTTGCGAACTGTTAACATTATAATATCGTCGGGAAAGTTTTGAAGAATATTGAAAGCGGCGTCCTGAAAATGGAATTACACACTGACAATATAAATACGTCTCATAAAAAAGATAATATTGGGATGAATGATAAGTAGATAATGATAAGTTACCAATGAAAGGTTGTTGAGAGGTTGTGAATCGATTGCTATCAATTGATCTCCAACTGCTAAAGTTCCACTTCGATATGCCACCGATCCAACTTTTATATTTGATATTATCATTGGCTCTTCTGCATTTGGTCCTCTTTGTTTATTACCTGAATTTTACAAGAAATTTAAAACCTCTAGAAATACGCATTTTTAAGGGCTGATTAAATTTATTATGGTGAGATTTGTTACCTGTAATGGTGACACCTAAACCTGCTCCACTTTTGGCTAGTTTGACATTAAATACTCCGCTGGAAGCTTCTACAGAGTCAGCCATACTGAATTCAGCCTTTATGTTTAAATATCTTATACAGTTTGTGTCATTTCGCTTCTGGAGTACGTCATTTGCTGCATTAGCCGTCAAGTTTTGTTGGGAATTGATACAAATTATTCGGTCTCCCAATTGCAGACAACCACTCCTAGAAAGGTACAAGATATAGTGTTTGAAACATTTTTGGTTTTGATACGACACAATAAAACATTTAAAAATTCCGGAAGTTGAATGCTTTCATACCTATAAGCAGGAGACTGATGAGTTATATGTGAAATGAGTAATAATTCTCTGTCCTCACAGACTGTGATTCCGCTATCGTGATTTGGTGGAATTTCTAATCGGAGGGATAGGATTTCAGAACGGCACACTCCGACACCAGTCACAAAATTATTGTGTAGATAATCTACAAAAATACATAACATTTTTTAAATACATATTTGAGGAATTGAGTGAAAATAAGTTGCGTATAAAAAAAATGTACCTGGATCCATTTCAAAAGTCTTTGGTACAGAACTTTGCCTAAGTTGCCTGTTTTGTCTGTGAGATTTCCTGGAATTTAGGGTAGACATCCCTGATACAGGGCTGCCAGGCTGCTGCATTCCTGTTGAAATATTTTGTGTGAATTTAAAACAAACATAATTTTATTAATTTTCATTATGCATATCTGCACCGGAATATGTGATGTAAAACCCAACAAGAGTTTCAACTGCCTGGAGTCAGTGGAACTATGATATACCCATTTATTTGGGAATGGTCTGAGGTTGGAGGGAGGAAAAGGGGAAATGGAAGGTTAGGAAGTACCTGGATATTCATATCTGTAAACATAGGTAAAGTTATCTCAAGAAATCTGTAATAAGGTTCAAATAAATTATATTAGGTACCTATTTTGGATCATTCATAATGTATTTTGTATGGTTACCTCTTGTTTTCCCCATTCTATAATTTTTAAGTAGCATGTGCACGGGGAGAATCTGAAGCTGGGTAAATCCCTTGCCGTTGCAGTTCTCCATGTAGCACATGACCTCCTCGGGCGTGTACGAGGCGTTGTCCACCGTGAGGTCGTCCACTGCCAATATCTGGTCTCCAGGGTGAAGTGCTCCACATCTGTAACAGATTATTATTATAGTTTACATGTATGTGCATTTTTACGGAACAATTATATTTACAATAATAAATCACTACCTCTGTAGCACCACTTTTGTGGAATATCACCGTAAGGGGTCCTTTGAAAAATTCAAAAACACATTATTTTCTTTTACAAACTACTAGTAGTTGTAGTTACCCAAACAACTGAAAAATATTTAACAAACCAATTAGCGTGTCATTCTTTGCCAGTTAAATGGATATTTAAAAACTTCATGGCTCATGATGGAAGTGAATTCCTTTGCTCTATGAATTCCTGACCAAAAGCTGTGCTTATTTCTTGATGTCAGAACTCATTATTATTTTAGTAAGACAAACAGATTTTCTGCTTTGTGGTCAAAATAATATTTTTTTATAATAAAAGCAAACACATGGTTTGAATGAAATAAAACACTAACTTTGTATTAACACACTGATATTTGAATTATTTTAACTACATAAATCAATAACTATAAATATACAGTAAAACCCTTATATAAGGTTCTTGCATGAGTTTTTACGCTTAAGAAGTTTTTATTCTGGTTTTTTGAAAAACCTTATAAGGGAGTTTCACTGTAGTTAAACCACTGCTTTTAATAATTGCCTTCTGGCTGTTCCTTTTAATTGATTAACTTTCCCAACATTCACGTACAGTTTACAATCATAATGGATGAAGTTAGTTTTTCCAGTTAATCTTTGCATGTTCTTTTTCAAACTACCGAGTTTTGGACACCCCTGCCACAATGCACTTTGCTGTCTTATGTAATAAATATTATCCGCATTTACCTGTCGGAGATACTGGCCGGCAATATGGATTCTACAAATGTCCCCGGATGTCCGTCTACGCTCTGGTAATTGGCACTTGCCCCGAAGCACTCTTCATTATAGCTCTTGTCAGTGAGTATTAATCCCAGGTCTTCGTTGCAGCCTCTTTCTATCTCTATGAGAAGCGGGCCCGTTGCGAACTTGACGGATTCCATTATAGAGATATCGTATTCCACAGTGAGGTTTGTGATGGGCGGACACGTCTGCAGGATTTGGTACGCTTCTGCTAGTGACTTGTTTGCTAACGATATCTGAAATCAGTAGAATTAGTTTCTTTATTGCTGAGCCATATATGATGAAATAAATGATATTATAATTGGGGAGCATTTTACAATTCAAATGGAGTTTGGGTACGATAAAATATAGTACGAATTTGAAATACTTTTTTTTTGCTTTCTTATAGTGGGTATTAGAAGAAATCGCCAAACATTGTACCATAACTTCTTTATTTTTAAGGAAAATTAAATAAATTATTGCATGCATTAAATATTCATCTGAAGTAGTTCCAAAGCGTAACGAAATTTTTTAATTTCTCACTAGTTAAAACAAAAACAGTTTTTTTGTTTCTCATGTCAAATTGATAAGAGATTTACGAATTAAGATGAAAAAATAATTATCTACTCTACTTTAAAAAAAAACTTACATGTAGGTAGCTATTTTTAGACATGCAGTAGTGGTTTTCTGGATATTTAACAAAGGGAAAGTTTTTGTGCCTGAAAAAGGTATTTTCGTGCGTTTCACTTCCCTAGTAGGCCCCTCGCGGGTATATGACCCCAGGCGGTTCTGATAAAGTTGCGTTTATGAGGCAGAGTTTGTTCCTCGACTTTACTTGCTTGCTTGTTTGGAACATGTTATGTTAGGTTAAGTATACAATGTGAAAAACCTTACATTATCAACTTTAAGCAGCCTATCTCCAGGTTTGATCCTGTGCGTGCGGTAGGCTGGCCCATTGGGCCTCACGTGGGTGACCAACAGCGTCCCCGGTCGGGCTCCCACCGCGCCCCCCTGTCCGCTGCAACCAACCGCAGAGCCCCCGCCGCCCCCCGCCGCGCGCAGGGTGACCCCCAGCGAGCCGCCCTCGCGCTCCACAGGCACCACGGCCACCCTGCTTGTGATGCAGAGGGAACTTTGCGAATCTGAAAAAAGGAAATAATCGGGTTAATCTACGGAAAATTTCAGAGTGCGCCACTTCCATGGTGGTTTTTTTTGGGTCAAGAAGAGTTTTTGAGGCATTTGGTTTTTTTGTTTTTAAAATTTATTTAATGTATTTGAGTGTAAACATTTTAACTAACCCTTAAGCAGTTGTTTTACCCAATTTCCGGGATGATTTCTTAGATGAATTAAATAATGTCTACACGTTACTGAGACAACGCGCCTGGTTGCACTAAACCAAGTCAACGAGACATACCTTCGAAACACGCTTCATATAGCTATCTCTTCCGCACACACATATTGTTTGAATGGCTATCCCTTTCATACGCGGGTGATGCAACGCGTGGTGCAACATTAGTGGTGATACATTTTTCGTAAGACTTGTATGAATATGACGTGTCTTGTATTTTATGTCTATGGATGCTTTCCAATAAACCAATAAAAGTTTCTTCTGCGCTTCTTTTGTGCTACAGGAAAATTCCATTCCTTGACAAAATTATGCTCTTATTTGCTTCTTTCCCACTTTTAAATTCAAAAATCCAATCAGCAAAATTCGTAAGATCGAATTCTTACCAAAGTAAAGATCGAAACATGCATTTTTAAATGATATTATAACACGAATCAATGACAAATAAATCATCGTCATTGACATCACCACGAGGAAATGATATTTTCATCGAAATAAAAATCTAATTCAAGGTATTTCACACCAGGGAGAAATGGTTAAGGATGAAGATTTTTAAGAATTTTGTACGAGGGCGGGGTTCCGGATAACTGAACATCTTTATCCATTAAACCTTTCCCCACTCGTGCGAAATAATAACAATCATCGACAGGTTAGTTATGTAGACATACATATACAATTAATTGCACATGCTGACAAGGCCGGTTCCACGACATCTCGCACCCTGTGCAGTATTTTACTATCCCCCCATTTTTTTATTTAGATTTAAAATTCTTTCCCCCTTTAAAAATAATTTATCAACATGGTAAGGGTCAAGATAATATTTCGCCACCAAGATAATCGAAATGCACACTTAGAGATGGTACATATTCCTGTCCCGCTTGCGCTAGTTTAGATAATGTTTCGATCGAGAACGCGTCATAATACCTCGCCTAATAAAATGTATGTACTTATACCAAATTCGCGTCATATTTCGCAGCCGTCTCATAAAGCCATAAAACATAATGCCGGCATATTTCGGTCATGCCATGACTCGGGTTATAAATTAGCAACTTCCCCGTTACGGTGTAGAAGACTGCCTCCGTAAATAATGTGCTCCCAGAGAAAGTGATAAAAACAATAAGTAGGACCGGCGTGTGTTATTTTTTCCTGTTTTGACAACATGTCTGGTCCGGGAGCTTTTGATGATTTGATTTCATGCAAAGCGTGATCGACGCGCGTCGAGGTAAGTCGAGACGTTCGCCTTCCCATTCATTATGTGGAATATTTTTCCTCGTCTCACTAAACTAATGTTATAACCATGTAGGAATGATGCATGAACATGTGTTGAAAAAATGGAACGAAAGGGTGCAGATTTTTATGTAGGTACCTACATAAAAATACCAGACTTCTAAACTTTCTCTGGAGTTTCCTCAAATGTTTTATACAGCTTGCGGTGTTCGCCATTGACCAGATTTTAAAAATTGAAATGCCGTTTCCAGGTATTTGTAATTAATCATTATAAAACTTTCCAAAGATTTTTTGTCTCACTTGTGTGACATATCACCTCAAGGCGCTTTACGAAGCTAGAACATAACTTAACACTATAATTAATTTACGTAATTGTTGAAATTTAACGAAACTTTCTAAAAAAATATTATTTACATATTATGGAATAAACTGTTAAGAAGCAACTAAAAAGACAACGAAAATCAAAATGTGTGCAAAAGCGCAACAATGAAATATTATAGAATGTGGGTAAAAAGAAGGTTTTCATCTAGTAGGTATGTTATTTATTTATGACCATAGATATAATTTTTACAATCATAAAGAATTGCCTTGGCATAGCGTTATTATGCCTTTTGGTAGAGGACCTTTTTTGTCAGCAGCTGTCGTTCACTGAAATTTTTTTGTTAATTAGGATTTACGATTATATTTCTTCAGGAGCTTACAAAAATTGCGGTTTCTAAGAAACATAAGATTTAATAGAATGTATTGGTCCGCATGGGTAAATAGAGAATCAGTATTGTCACCATAGTTGGGGAGGTAGTATTCCACCTCGAGAGAGGCCCTCTCCTCGACGTTGTCCAGCAGCGCGAGTACCTCCTCGTTGCTGAGACGAGCCGTAGCGATGCCGTTGATGCTGCAGATCCTGTCTCCTGGGGCGAACCGGTCGGCGTCCTGCGCCGAGGACTCCTTCTTAAAGCCGGCTATGGCGGGCAGCAGGCCTGGCTCAGAGCGTCCTGAAACATGACACATACATCGTAAAAAAAATCGACTTTCTACCATCACACCCTTGAAGTAACAATATATGGAGGGATAGCTAATTTGTTTTACCCAACCCATCCGAAATTGTAATAAATCACTTTTTCCGAGTTTTTACATCGTACACCATGAGAGAGAAAGAGACAACAAATTTCTTGGACGGCTTCTAAATACTGTCGTAATGATCTTAAGCTGGTCATTTTCGCTGGTTAACGGCGGGACTCCGCCCACATTTTTTATTTTGCCACTAAACTTGACACAACTAAACGGTTTTTTTTAGGTTAGATGCTATATTTTTGTTGATAAAAATACTGTGAAAAAGTAGCTATACGAATACACAAAAACATTATGTCGATATGTGATATGAATGGATGTATAAATACCGTAGCCTTAGTCTTAGCCACGCCCATTTGCGCCGAGTCATGTTAAAATCATCAAAAACAAGTCCAAAACTGACTTCACTGGCTTTGGCTTGGGCTACCTCTTGTATACTCTAAGATCACACCATTAAAACTTGGTTATTCTTCTATTTCTTACAAGAGAGAATTCGAGAATATTTGTAGCAAAGCTTAAACTATGAACCTATTATATTCGATACACAACTATCCAATATCCCCGGGAACTCGAGACACTGAGGTTAAATCTATGAGAATGGGGAAAATAGTACAGAATCATTACCAGTGGCTCACGATCGCCAGCGCGGTCTCAGATCGCACCAAGACATCAAATATTGAATTATTTAAAAGACATGCACATTTCTTGCGTGTGGAAACACTCCGTTGAAATGAGTTGCTGTATATAGGCTTATGTTAACATTTTGATTTTGCAAATTCTAAATCTTAGACTTGTGACCATTTGAACATACGAAATTGTCTGTTACTTTTCCGTTTATTCATCAAATGAAGCATTTCACAGCTTATTGTGTGAAGTGCGAATAAATGGTAGCATATCGCTCGTTCCCGCAAAAAATACATCAAAGGTAGGTACGTATTTTTATTTCCTGCCACATAATGGATCTACTCGAAAGAAAGTATTATTTGCAAGTCAAAGTGAACCTAATTATGTGCCATTACAACGCCAATAACTCCCTGAATATCTTAATTTAAACTAGAATATGTGCACTTTGAATACATGATTAGTTGACTGGCTGACTTAATCAATTTCTTGACTAGGTTTATTGGCTAGGTGAACCCTCCAAAGAAATATGTTATAAATGAGATAATACGTAAACTGTAATGTACGTAACTAATATAAAATTAAAAAAAAAAAAACAAAATTCTATTAGCACGTGAAATAAAATGTGTAGGTAAATGTCCCTACTTGCATACATATTCGTAGTAACGTTGAGCAGGCCAACAAATAGATCTGCCCACTGCAACAAAGTAAAACGCATGTTTTTATTTGCATTTTTCAGGAGCGGAAAAAATTATAATAAAGCAAATATAATGTAAAAATCTACTGTTGTATTCCAACATCCGGGAAAATACCGGAAATCACTGTCAGCTGAACTAATAGAAGACTTCTCAGTCATTAAATCTATTATCGTATTTTTTAAATCTAGCACAGAATTATTTGTATGATTTGAACATAACAAATAAGTATTTAATTATTGGAGGTACCACATATAGTGGTCGAATATTATATCAAAATCTTACGACGAATCGTCAGCTATTTTTATTTTTTGCCTAATAGTTTTTTTTAATTTTTGAATTCACGTACAGAAAAAAAAAACTATTATGTGTTTTTATAAAATACAGTCTCTCGAATGAATGCCAAAAGAACGGTATTTTTTATTTATATCTGACAGGAAGTCCGCTTGGATTTGGAAATAGATTCTGAGCCATACTTTGCAGTTAAATTATAAGAGATTTATGTGACCTCTCTGAATTTATAAAATGGGCCACTTTTCAGAAACATCGCGTATTATTTATAATGCTGTTTTTTTTTTATTACGCATAGAATACTCTCATTAGCAGTACCGGATTTACCAATGACGAGGCTGCGAGCTGAAAACGGGACCTTCCTAAGGGGTGTTGAGGGAAAGCATATTTTTTTTGAATGTGATGGGTGTAGAAATTTCACCAAGTTAATGTGTAAAAAATGGAATTTTGGTCGAAGCAGCAAAAACTCTCAAATGGTCAGCATTAAAGTATTGAAAATTGCACAGCTTTTCTGTCGGGAATTTATTACAATATTTTACAAGCTATGGAACATTGAAATATCCATTCAACCGTCGACTACTAAATTCGTGAGATCAAAGCTCTCTGTTTTGGCTGCTTAAGACAAGTCTTCAAACAGTTTTTTTGCTTGATAGTTAAGGCTCTTAAAATCATGTTTTAATTATTACGCCATTTTCCGCAGGGTTGGCAGACAGAGTGGAATGCCACACTGATCTGTCCCGGAACCGATTCCTTAGATTATTCACAACCTTCATCATTAATTTAAATCTTTTCATACTACACGTCTTTTGTAAAAAAAAGGCATAAACAATTCTCCCCGGTGGGGGAATCGAACCCCGGTCTCCCGCGTGACAGGCGGGGATACTTAGCATTATACTACCGAGGAATGCATACAAGCAATAATAGTATCTCCTTACACGTCATGGTAGATAGAATATGCAATAATGTTGAAATATTAGGTTGAGTACATAATGTATTTAAGAAACATGTTAAAAATGATGATAACAACATTGACAGCGTGTTTAAAAAACTGTACCCGAGTTGGGACTTTAACTTGACTTTATGAAAAGGTATTCAAAATGATAATTGTTAGTACTTAATTAAATTAAATAATTTCACACATATTTTGCTAATGCCTTCAATCACACTGTAAAGGTGAAGAGAATATCCCCACTGGCCATTGGAGTAAATAGGTGTGAATTGGGCGATGAAAATGAGATTGCACCAGAGGTGCGACGGATGTGACGAAAGGTGATGATTTGTAGAAACACGCATCAATAGCCAGAGGCAATTTATTTTTTAATTTATTTTTAATTTGGGGTTTCATGTCCGACAGGTAAATATTTATTCTATCGTAAAGTAAATACTCGTGAAGAAGGTACCTGCATTTTCATAATATTTGCGGCCAAATTATTAACTTCATTTTTTGTTACCTGAAAAAAGAGTAGGTACATATTCAGTAGTAGGACTTTAACCTCGTTATAAAGTTTGACATGTTTAGGAGAAGACGATACTTCGTTTGAGTAGATTTCTATTTAGTATAACTTCAAAATTGTCTTATGGGTTCCTACATCCTAGGTGCAGCGCTCAAGGTAAAAAAGTTGTCTTGCGTGTTCATGTATAGCGCATTATAATATATGGTCATTCCCCTGAGAGCTCAGTTGTAACCTATATTTCTGTCATAAAGACGGAGAGGTTACAATAGACCAGTGAGTCCCAAAGTGGGCGATAACACCCCCCCCCCAGGGAGGCTTTGGTGACATCTAAGGAGGTGGAGATGGCTTCGAGGGTAAATGGAGGGCGGTGGAAGGCTGAAATGAGGGGCGAAGGAGACAATTTTTTAAAACAATTTTTCCTCATCAATTGAAATTAGTCGTAATCTAATAATTTTAAGTTCCTCCTATTTCCATCACTATGAGCGGAAAGAGTTTCCTGAGCTTGCAGAGGATTAAGCTCGCGTGAACCCGTAGGGAACCCGACGCTTTGGACATTTACGCAACTAACCGGTCAGTCGTGTTATTACTATCGCCCTTTTATTTTTCATTCTGCATTCAACATAAATGCTTAATTGGAACCAAATTTGTGTTAAATAATCCGTGCAGGCCAGGGGTGCATTTACTGGTAATCTTAATGTGCACAAGAGTAGCGCACCGCACAAACAAGGAGTCTTAAAAAGAGAGAAAAGTTGAAATTAAATTAATCCAAAAATATTCACTGTTGTTATGAAACGGAACAAAATTCGTGGTGTGCTTCCCCTTGTAAACATGTTTAAAGATATTTAACCTTGAATAGATAAGGGGGGGAGGGGTGTTAAAGAAAAATATATTTGAAAAGTGGGCGGTGAGAAAAATAAGTTCGGGAAACACTGCAATAGACAGAGAATTATCAACGGTTTGCCAATATGTGTCGCCAGAATTGGTGGAGTGGACATTCTTCGGCATTTTTCTCTGCGATATTTGCTCTTCACACAATGCAGTCAGGCACGACACTGAAACCTACATGCATGAGTAGGCACACTCCAAATTACCGGCTGTTCTAAGTGTATGTAGGTACTATTACAAAAATACGTTTAAATGCACTGATTTCTGGTGTTTTAAATAGACTGAGGAGATCACGAAGTGCACCACTAATTAGAATTCCTCTTGGTAAAAGCTCGCACGGTTACATTAACCAGATTAAAAGGAAGTCGTATATTTTGGGATCATTCTGGCTTTAAGTATCGGCTTTATTGCCGAAGTAATATGTGATATGTTTACTTGCTTGGGCTTGTGCTTGTATTGATATTACAGGAAGGAAAAATAAACATAATATTATAGTTGCGAAAATAATCACATCTGTTCCGCTCGTTTCCCTCTTTACGAGTATGTATCGAAATCGTGTGGTAAAATATTGATCATAAAATTTCTTGAGAAAATTAACTACGTATTATGTATGTTATCTATTGTACCTACACCAATTAAAATGGTCTGAGAGAATCACATTTCTGAATTTTTTTTTCACGCGTGCGCCATAACAATTTACTTAGTTAATTGATAATCTCATTGAAATTATCTCAATTTCTGTTGAGAATTTGAGAACATGCTTAACTTGGTTAGAATACGTTCTCTGTAGTCAGCAAATGGGTCACCAACGAAGATATTTGGAACAAAGAATGATAAAAGTTGAAATCATGTAATAAGTTAACATCAACCCATAAAAAAAGGGAAAATTAAAAAAAAAAGTGTATTTTGTAAGTAATATTTGTAAAGTTTTTTGTGGATATTTCGGCCCAAAAGTATTGTTTTTTTTCTAAAATCTAATGAGAAAAAACATTATGTATTCATGCATTTATATATATGTACTTAAGTGACTTTTAATAATAAATTACTGTGGTGTTAAATTACTTTAAGTGGTTACATTAGATAATGTTTGAATTTTTTATTAATTATCTCGCAATTACATCGTAGAAACATTTCCTACGGAAATGCGCGCGCATTTAGAAGTTTTCTTCTAGTACCAATTAGCTGCTAAAAGCGGAAAGTTTACTTTTATTGTACATTACATTCTTAACATCTGTGTTTTTTAGTTAATTTGTGTGAAAATTAATAATATTATATTCGTAAAATATATGTTTTTTAAGCTTTATTTCATACCTACATACATTGAAGTATTGTTTTATTTCGAAAGTAATAGGAGCGTGTCTTGGCTTTTTTATTTCTATCTTATCTATCTTCAAGAAGGTACCCATTCCTTACTATACCACATGAAACGGTTTTATCAACGTCATTTATCCAACTTTGAAAAACATTAATGAAAGATTTTTTACGAATGCTATTGATAGCTGAAAAAATTCTCCACTTCTTTCACTGTTAAGTGGTTTTGAGAATTTATTGTTCTGACTTGTTACACAAGTTACTTTAACTTATGGCAACTGTGGATTAGGAAAGGAAAACAAGCGGCTCAAAAATAAGTAATACGTACAAAGCTTTCGAAGAACTGCTTACAAAGTCACGAAGCGTTCATAATTGACGCAACACACTAAATAAAATATATGATTAAGAAAAAACAGTATTTCCGTGAAATACAAATGAAAATCTGGCACTTAATTAAAAAAAAAACTACTTTTACTCACGTTTTTAGAAGAAATCTGTTTTGTTTACAGGCCATAAAAGTAATTTCAGTTATCTGGAAAAACATATATAACTTTATAATCGAATTTATAAATATACGTGTGAAATTTTCATTTTAATTTTTAAAATATTTATGCACAAAACTACTGTAAAGACCGTTCCCGCAACATTACAAATTTCACCCAGTACCTACACGCCCACTTTACATAATATAACACGTTGATTTGATCATAGACAAAGTACCTACGACTAAGAGTTAAGAATATGCATAGGTATACATTATGTAGGTCATTGACGTATTTACTCGTATGTGTCTAGTGTCTGGTAAGAGAAAAGCTTTCTGGACTCATAAGAGCCTAATAACTTGTTTCCTTATCTTTTTTGTACGCTTAACCGATAATTTCCATTAGAAAACCATTAATATATTATTATTTATTTATTTAAATCATATACTTAGTCGACGTTCCTACCTGCTTACCAAATTTACTCCCGACTCAAACAAACTTAAAAGCTCGTTGATCTGATCTAAATGATTTGAAAGACGGCGAAGAGCTTACGTCGCTGGTGTCTCTTGACCCTGTTGGCCCCCAGCAGCGGGGTTTGCGGGGTCTGCGGAGTCTTGGGCGGCTTGCTCCTGACCGGGTTATTGTTTGTGTTGGCTCTTGGAGCCGTCTCCTCGCTGGACCCCGTCTTGTGGTTCCTCAGCCGCAAGGTGGGGAACTTGAAGGAGGAAAACATGGCGAACTGTTCGCACCTGAGTGACCCGTTGTCACCTCATTCAACCACACTTTAAACTCACTGCACACTTAACTGAACTCAATTTGCATACATATTATTAATGTATTAACGAAATTTGATTGTTTGTGCACGTGTGACCACCAAGATTCAAAACATTGGTCGCTCCCATTCGAGCGGCGACTTTACATTATTTGTTTTTGTGCTTTTCGCGCGAGCTTCCGGATTTAGCTCCATCGCGGGTCGCCGTGGACTATTCTCTGCACTTTGGCTAGTTTACGCGGGTGACAGTCGACTTTGGGCGGATTTAGTTCGTCAAAAGTATCGCGGAACATGTCGATGATTGAAATATTCCGTGCGGCGACTAGGACCGAGGTCTACGTCAGACACTCTAGTGTGTGTTGTTTTTTGTTCGAGTTTCTGGACAGACATGCGCCTCAGGTTGGGAGAGGAAGTAAATTTAGACCACGGGAGGGCCGGTGGGCGGTGGGCGGGTGAAGAGGGGGGGGGACCACGACGTCCCTGTTTCTTTAAGATCGTTAGGTGACAGCAATTAACTGAGTATTAATTTACTGTTTTTCACGAGGTTCAAGACTATTAGAGAATTAAAGGGTTACGGCAATTTGAGTTTCTTCTCAATTTCGATGTAAAAACGAGAGTTGCAGATTGCATCAAGCATCTAGTACCTACCAAACAACTGTTATGCAGGTATACTATTTGATAATTTCAGTGTTTCCAGAGCTTTTCCCTTTTTAGCATTAATGAATTAAAGGTTTGATTAAAGATAATTTAATTGATTTTTAATAAATTCAGTAGGTAGGTAAAGAATTATGTTGTAGGTAGGTAGATTGGTTTGTTTTTTTATTAATTAAAATAATTTTATTAATTAAAATATATTACGTTCTACCAGTTTTCAGTTTTTTTTTTAATGTGACAGCTGTTTCGTCGTTAAAAGCCACTATGAAACGGTGGTTAGGCCACATGGAAACGATTTATTTATATGATTTTGGTTACCACCACCCTTTTGATTTTTGATTTTTTGTACATTTTAATTCATAATGTAATAAGCACGCACTGATAATGCAAGAAGAAATAAACTGATGTACCTATATGATTTCTTCAAAATTATTTTTTTGATGTACATATTAACACCATCTCTAATCTTCCGAGTAAAACTCGATTATCACGAATAAAAGTTAACGCACAATATCCATGCACACCCGAACGATACAGTGTGACAATGGATATACACAGCAGTAGCTAGCTAGCAGTATGAAGGTACAAGGTACAAGGGACATGGGACAAGGTACCTACCAGCCAGGATAAGACCCAGGTCCCCGCCGCGTCTCCGGTCCAGGTGAATCAGCGCCCTTCTGGCCAGCCTCTCTCCGGGCAGGCCTGAGTCTGGGGAGTCGCTGGAGCGCCGCTAGCTCATTTCTGGAAAAGGTGATAAATTATAGAAATTAGCCTTTACTGAATATGCATTACATATAAAAGAGGCTCATATAACAGTCATAACTTAATAAATTGTGGAGATCGGTTTATTTTCACAATAATAACATTAACACAAACACCCCGAATGTTTTGATAGTAGATTTTTGTACTGTTGCGGTGAAGTTTTGAGCAAACTTGTAGAGTTCTACGGGTTCAGAGAGCTAGAGAGATCAGGGGTTAAGGGACGTGTCTTGTTCATTTGTTATTTTTAGTTAACTTCCCCTTTCTTAATACCTTCAACTTGTTATACCTCTGAGGTTGTTCAGGAATTTTAGCCGAGTCGAGGTTTGGTCGCTGTATTTTTTGGATTTTTTATCGGGAAAGCTTTCTCCTTCGTCCAATTTTATGATTTAATGTGCATATTTTTGAAAGACGGTTTTAATAGGTCGCGGTCTAGTCTGTGAGTGAATGGAAGAAGAAGTCGAGGACGCCCGAGAAAGACATGGCACGATCAAGTAAATCAAATACTTGAATCCGTTCATATGAAGAGTCAAAATAACAGAAGAGTATGTATGAGACGATGTATGAATGTAAATGAAGCAAGGAGTGTATGCCAAGACAGAGTTATATGGTGGTTCGTCCTCTCTGCCTACCCCTGCGGGGAAACGGGGTGATAGTTAGTTAGTTAGCGGTCTATTATCTTGGGTTGATAACCCCGACATTTTTGAAGTTCCACTTCAGTCCGAGTTGTTAAATTTGTATAAAAAAATTGTGACACTTCTTCGTGTTTGTTGATTTACGATGGCGCCTCACTTTCTTCATGGCAATATTTTGGTCTTTGTTGTGTCCATCGATTTCTAATAACGCTTCGTATTTCACGGTTGACGTGCCTTTTAGTTTTGTGCGAATTGGTTGATCCATGCAGTTCTTGAGTACCTTGAGTTCCCTTGGGGATTAGCCAATTTTGTGGTCATTAGACTTGAGGCTATTTCTCAAAGTTTCACTAGGTTTCCGAAAAGTATCTACTTGTCCACTAATACATTTATACAGCATTTCGTCACCGCGCATTCGTGCTATTATCCCTAATTAGCGAAAAGGTCATCATATTTTAGACAGCTGTAGAAATGTCATGATTTCAAATACTTCCAGCGATCCAGTTTACTATATTATTATAATGTGTAGTAGCTAGTACCTACACATAACCTAACAATACCAAATAATAATGTATTACTTATCCACTGTACGGCAAGTTTTCAGCATTATCACGAAGTCTAAAGTCTGATAAATATTAAGCGGCAAGTTGCCAAGCAGCGTATGTATACTTAGAAATATTAGACTGGACGTTCCTAAAGGAGTCGGGGTTACCTTCATACAGATAAGGAAAATAATATATTGTAAACACTTTCAAATCTGTCTTCTTCTTCTATTGTACAGAGGAAGCTAGAATTCACTGCGTGGTATTCTGTTACTGGAGTCAATACTACAGCAACAGGGAAAAATGCGATATATTTCATAACAGGATTCAATTGAAACTTAAATTTTATTCTAATTCTGATAAGAGGGGAACACAAAAATTTCAGCAGGAAAACATTGCAGAACCTAAAAAGTTTTTACGCTTCGTATTGATTCAAAAACGCAAACGGCTTTTGGTTAATTGTAAAATATATATTTACTGAGGTATTATCAAAATAATAACCCAGAAAACTGATTCTAAACCAGTAGTTAGCGGGTCAAAACATATTGTTGCACATGAAATACAAAAAAAAAAATCTTTCCGGAAACTCGAGGATGACCGAATGCATCACGGTTTCCAGTTTCACAGTTTGCCGGATTTCATTGGTATTCTCAAATTACTGTGTCTTGTTATCTTTTTACGCAAACAGCAATTTTGTTCTGTTGGAAATATTTTTGAGTTCTGTAATGTTAGTCGTGTCAGGCAACATTCAAAACTCCTGTTTGGGTAGGGTTATAATCTAGAACATTGTAATTATTTAGCACTTTACGAAGATAAACATTAAACACAGCATAAGTGTAATAGCATAGAAGGAGGGAGAAATGGTGAGTGAGAGTGGCAACCCCCGTGCCTTGATTGATGTTAGGTGATTCACGCTCGCGGAAACATGTGTTCAAGTCATTTCGATTTTGCTTTCGTCTTGCAGCAGACAGCAGAAGACTCCAACAGCAGCCGGCAGACACGCTGTGCGTCTTGCACAATACATTACCCCACTCGGGGTCTGATTAGCTTATTCTTATGACTTATTAATTACTTTAGCCTGTGTTCGTGAAAAATCATAAGAAAACATTTCATTACAGTTACTGTACGGCTTCCCTCGAGTATAAACCCTTTTTTGTCTTATTTAAAAGTTGAATAATTTGGAACAAACAGAACGGGATCTTTCTTACTTTTCGATAGTCATACATACTGACGGCCTCCGTGGTCCAGTGGTAGGACGTTCGACTACGAATTCAGAGGTCGCGGGTTCAAACTTGCATGAGCAAGCACATTTTATTTAATTAATATGTGTCCCAACAAATTTAATTCATATAAAATAATATATAGTATATTTGCGGGACGTTCCAGAGTGGTAGATACTCTAAGTATCGCCCTGGTGAAAGACCACCATTCAGAATCGAAACGTTGCTTGAAATGGCTTTAGCCGTGTTTGATCTGAATGTTCAGGTACTTCTAAATCTTCCCCCTCCCCATTACCTTCAGCCTCACAACATATCCCAATTGGGGATGTCATAGTCCCAGTGGATCCAGATGGTTGGGAGCAGTTGGGACTCTTGTGCGGTATTAACTATTTGAAAAAAAAAAAATTTAATAGCTGCATGCCGCGTGATAGAAATGACCTAATACTTCAGACACAAAATGCTGTGAACAATCAAACAGTAGATTGTAATTTAACTAAGAGTTGGCATTTCTGTCGCAGTGTGTAATAAGCTTCAGGCGATAACTCCTGGTTTTCTGATCTTGCCGAACATCTGGGAAGTCGTCTCGCCCGCGCCGGGAGCGGAGCATTAACTAAGTCGGGGGTTCGTTGAGCATCGTTATGAGATAATGAAGCCTTTCAAATAAAATAAAACTAATATCAGTTTATATTCGCAAAACGACAATGCAAAAATATTAGATATTTATTTTATTAATACAATAATCCCGTTTTATCGATGTGCAAAATGTGGTGATTCACTTTGTTCGGATATTTTTCAATGTCGTTTTTGGTGCTGATACGCTTGACAGCAGAAGGAAATTGCTTCCTAACCAAAAAAGCATGAATATTTTAGCTTTTTAAATTTCGCTGTTTTTATCATACAGATGAAAAAAATGGACCAAAGAATACCTTTTCTTTTGAACAGGCCTCGTATTTGTAGTATGTGTGGCAGACGTTATTGCACCATTCATTCAGTGCTTCTGGAATAAATTAATTAATAAGTTTTTTTAAAGTTCTTTGAAGTTAACATTTATTTTTTTGAATAAAATTAAAAAAAAAATGCGAAATGGGTTATATAAATGAAATTGCGTAGGTTCTTACTACGGAGGACACGTGTCTTTGAACCTAGCTTTTGAAGAATTTGGACCTTTGGAGTCACGAGCACCGAACCATTAATCTTAAATAATAAGTTCTTTACTGATTCACCAAAATTAAGAATATGAACTTTTAAGTGATCTATGGTGACATCACGTTGCTTGGAAATCATGAACGACTTTTTTTTATTCCTTCATTTAGCGACATCGTAACATTACTTGGAATTATCCAACTTTGTCTATTCCAGGAAAACGTAGCACAATCCAAACAATCGCGTGCTAGAATCAGATTTTGTCTATGGAATTCTAAATAATTGTAGTTCTATTTCCTAGTTACCTGCATAAGATTGTTTTTTTTTAAAAATAATTTTGACAAATATTTAAATAAGCTATTATATACGAATAAGCCAGTATGGTTTCCAGACGGCAAAAAACTTTGATAAACTATTAGACAATGTTTTAAATTTCATAAACTCTCAGCTAAACGGTCAAAAACATGCACTTGAACTTTTTATTTTTAAAAAGCCTTTGATACACTGTGTAATAAATGTGTGGTTTGTAATAAATATATATTTAACACAATCAATATACTAGAAATAGGAATTCGTAGTAAACTCCTTTTTTTTTTTGAAAACTAACTCCTCTGATAGCTATAATAATCAAATAGAAAAATGAATGTAAAATTTTTCAACGAGATGAGAAATTTAAAATATATTAATTCATGAGTCCCGCAGGGGTCAATTTTAGGTCCAAAGAGTACATACATACGCCACTGCAATGTCGGAACTGTTTAAAAAAAGCTGGTAGATTCGTTTTCGCCGACGACACCGCAATTATACTTTCTACTGAAAATACTATAGTTGCTATTAAAGTATTATAAACAAAATCACTAGTATAATACACACACACATATATATATATATATATATATATATATATATATATATATATATATATATATATATATATATATATATATATATATTATTATTCAATGATTCGCGATCATCAATCCTCGATCTACTGCTAAACAAAAAGTTCGAAAATTTTTCACAGCGACAAATGTAAATAACTAATATGTAAATATCAATAAGATAATTTTAGCTATAGCTTTAGGTATTTAGATAGTTATGGTAAATTTAGCCATAGCTTAAGTTTTGTAAAGCGCCCTTGAGGTGATAGTTCACAAAAATGGCGCTATATAAACTAGTCAAGTTTTATTTTTATAATATTATTAAACTGCAGACAAGCCGCCGGGTGGCAGCTTTTCAAGACTACTTTTTTTGTTTGTAACCATTTATGTATTACCTACTTACTGTCTTAAATAAAAAAAATATAAAAAATTCTAAAAAGCCAGGAGTCGAACCAGAAACAATTTTTCCCACAAAAAACCACAGAGTTCTGGTATCTTGAAATTTGCACATCGTTTTCTTTCTAGAATTTGTAGGTTAATGCAGATATTTTAGCTTGCGACATATTTTCCATCATATGGCGCTTTATGCTATGGAGATTTGACATATCTATTTAATTTGAACGGTTAGTAGCTGAGTACCCGGGCGTCGTGGGTTCAATTCATCCGCTAGCCAAGTCCTCCATCATTACACAAGTAACATCTCCCGCTTATTATGATGGCAGTAGGAGTTTTTTTTTTTTAAATATTGTCAAGTTATTCGTAACCCGGGAATGTTTGTCTTTCCTAATATATATATTTATACATATATTAGAAATATGATAAAATGCGATTTTATTATTTGATATTTTTTTTAAATTGTTTATTATGGAAAAAAAAACAATTCGATGAAAGAGTGTTGATATCTATCTACTCAGAAAAAAAACAGCGACTTTCAAAATATAGACGGGCGCACGAGATCGACATATACAAGAGGTTACTATTTAAGAAACAGACGACAATATGTTTGCATCGACGGTTATGAGTCTAGAGAATTTACTGCATTCTCCGGAATACCACAGGGATCAAATCTAGGGCCTCTTCTGTTCTTGATATTAATCGATGACCTACAAGAATGCATTGAACATGCCACTTGCCTGCTTTTTGCCGACGATCTGAAGTTGCTCATGAGGATTTGCACCGGCGAAGATTGTATTAAATTACAACTAGACTTAGATGCAATAACTGCGTGGGCTGACGAAAATAAATTATATTTTAACACAAAAAAATGTGTATCTATGACATATACGCGCTCAAAAAACCCTATCAAATTTAATTATAAAATAGGGAATGATTTATTGTCATCTATAAGGTCGATCAAAGACCTAGGAGTAGTCTTTGATCCCAAACTTACGTTTTCAGACCATATATTGCAGTTATCCACATCGTGCTACAGACTGTTAGGGTTTGTTATAAGGTCTAGCAAACAATTTACCAAGCCTGCAGCGATGACTTCTATGTTCAACTGCATTGTAAGGTCCAAACTAGAGTACGCCTCTGCTGTATGGGCCCCATACCAAAATAAATATATACAATTATTGGAACAGATCCAAACAAAGTTTCTCAGATATTTGTATATGAGAATCCACGGCGTCTATCCAAAATTTATGCATCATAAAGATTTGCTCTCCGATACGCTTTATCAAAGTCTCCAGTCGAGAAGGAGTGGGGCCCTTGCAGTAACAGCGTACAAAATATTGAATAATTTGATTGACAATCCATACCTCCTGGAATGTTATAAACTACTGCCAGGGGCGACATCACGATCTGCTGTGCATTCCACATGGCAGAACAGACGTGTTGGCTCAGCACAGCATGACACGGGGTATGGTACTATTAAATAACATGTCTCTTGATATCTTCAACGTAAACCTTGAAGATTTCAAGAGACATGTTAAAAATATCTCTTAATTTAATTTAATTTTGTTACTTCTTGTGTTTTGTAAATGGATATATAGTCTGTAAAACACAAAAAAAAAAAAAAAAAAAAAAAAAAAAAAAAAAAAAAAAAGGTCAAATCTATATCAAATAGAAGATTGATTACCTATCGAAGTTTTTCAGTTGCGATGTCGGGGTAATTGATAAAGCTTAAATTTTTTGTGGTCAATGTAAAGACTTGTAACTACTTATAAGTTTACGATGACCGGTAAATGCTATTGATGTAAGGAGCAAATAATCAAGGATTCTCCACGGTTAATCAGCAGTGTTAAATACCCTTTTATCCAGTTAATTAAGAGAAATAAGGTTTTAATTAATTGATAATGCTGGAAGACCGCCGGGATCGGCCCGTCGCCCGATCGCCGCCCATCTACCGACTCGGGTGCGTTTATTGCAACTTAAATATCAATCAACCGTTTAGTAATGAACATTGCACCACCCAGCACCAACTTACGGATCACCAATTCGAGATGACACCATCGACGAAGAAAGTGTCGAGGACTGAGAAGAGAAACGAAATAAGAAGAAAATAAATATTCGTCATTTTAAATACGTATTGTAAGCGAAGCGCTTACTGCTCATTTTTTTAAGGCGATTGATTTTTTTTTGAGAAGATAAAAGTAATGATTCCTTAATCGTCTGAAATAAAAACAAGAAATTAATATTCTAAATTCGTAATAGATAAACAGTATGTAGGTTATCGGAAAATATTTCTTGTGTAAAGATGGAGGACTTAGCTAACATAGTATTGAACCCACGATGCCTGGCTAGGAACCCGACGCATTTGTCCACTCGGATACTAACCGGCTTTGAACTGTCAGATTTTAGAACATTTGTTTCAGCGGTCGAAGCCACTATCATACTGTGATACGGCCTCGTACAGTCCACTAAATAAGTCGTATACGTTACGTAGAGCTGTCACAATACCATACAAAAATTTAAAAAATAAAAACATAAATAGTTACAAACTGTTAATCATGTTTGTTTTATTAATATTATCGTGCCATTATTTTTTCTTCAATTTTTGATCGGAAAAGAAGCTTCCACAAAGATTAGATTTTTCCAAAAAAATACTTAAGTTTCTACATTATGAAAAAAACTTAAGCTCGTAAACTGAAGCAGTTTTTCAAAACAGGACGAGTCATGAATGCTTACAATAAGGAGTCACTTGGGAATGATGTGATTAGGGAGTTGTTTTTATGTGGCTTTTTATCTCGTAAAAATGCTATTTATCTTCAGACGTTTTTTTATCGAAAGGGTTGAAAGGTCTACGAGCTGAGTGGTTCAACTTATGGCTGTCTCACTTCTCACGGGGTGATTTTTTGTCGTTAAAAAACTTCACGAAGAAACATTTTCAAAGACTTTTTGAAAGTTGTTGTTGTGGGGGAGACTAAACAAATCCAAGGATCATGTTGATTTTAGTTTTCCAACTTAATTCTTCGAGACTAAACGGCTAATCTGTCTCTTGCCAACTAGGCGTTAGGTAAGCCAGTAGACAGAGTTTCCTGGCGAAATATTTATAAACGTTTTCGTAAAAATAACCTAGACATATTAAAGAAGCAGAAGCAGTCGACTGTGTATTCATCTCAAATTTATTTTTAATTATAATTACTAACATCTTATAAAAAACTTCGTAAACAATGAATAGAGCATATCAATAACTACATTTTTAACTGGATTTTAGGTACTATACGAAACACTTTTTATTAAATGCTTTTACTTATCCAGAATGAAGTTTAGCAACACAAATCTTTCCGTCGGTATCAGCTAATTAATGAACTTAGTTTTACAAAATTAAACATGTTTAAACGATAATAATAACGTTTATTGTGCCATTTTTGTAAAATATTAGCCCAAGGGTTCTTTTAAGAGGTAGAAAATAACTTTAATGTGTAGTTAGATCACCTTGAAACAAATAAATAAAATAATCTGGAAAAATACAAAAATGTATGTAAATACGATGAAACAATTAATGTAACGATACAAATAAGTAAGTAGGTACAGATGTGTATCGATATTTTATTAAACTAATCGTTAGTCGACTTCAAAAGTCTTGTTAGAGGAAGATTACGCTAATGAATGTCTGTGCATGCGGCTTTTAAGTCAGCAGAGTGGAATAAGCTCCAGATAAACTCTAGTAAAGCTCGTGCTATAGGATAGGAACACGTTCTTAGTGAAATGTTTATACTCAATGAGTGAATGCGTATTGTGTACCTATGTCAAATCCATTGGATTCTAGGAAATACTGTGAGTTAACCCTCCAGTTTTTCAGGCAACTGACTAGTTCCTGGTTGTCTCGCCAAGTACGATTTGAAACACCTGTCCAACTAGAAGGATTATTATTTTCAAAAATAATTGGAATTGAATAAATAAATCCTAGAAACAAATTAAGTTTAATCAATCTTCAATACCGCTGCACGACATATTATCGATTTTTTAAAATTTTCCTTTATTTTAGAGCTTATTACAATATCCTGAGATAATCTAGTGGCTGTTTGGTATTTAATCTGACTGATCGAATGACCCCCTTATGTAGATGTTTAACTGTGGCACCTAAAAATACGAAATTGTGATAATATTTCGGCAAAATTATCAGCTATTGGGAGGTTGAAGGAACCATCGTGTAGTTTTGAGTCTAGAGCTAGTTGTAGTTTATAAATTAGAGGAATCAGGCACAGTTTGGATCTCCCACACAAACGGAGGCGGGTAAAAAACTCATAAATGAATAAAGAATACAGTAAAATTGAAAGCCTTATTTCAGTTTTTTTATTATTATCGAAAGGTAGTATCTAAAATCCGCAAATATCGCAAATGTATAAATTTTTGATTCAAATTTTTCATTTTGAGCTGTTGCGTAAATTTAGATCAGGGGTCGCTTTTACAAATTATTTCTTGATTAGTTTACCCCACAAATCTAAACCCTCTCACAGCCCGCGATATCGGTTTTTTTCTGTAGTTTTAGGCCAGCCGCGCACGGGTGATTTTTCTCACGGCAACAGTTTCGTGACTTTTTAGTTCCACTGGCCGGCGACTTTTGGGTGACGAAACGTTTATTCTTTGATCCATTTTTTTCTAAAGTAAAAAAAATCGAAGAACACACAAAAACGTGACTAACCTTTCCAGTTGTCAAAAACAAACCACTAATCCAAAATGGCTGATAATGCTTATATATGATAAACATGTGTGTACCAACATAACAACAAAAAAAATCGATAATCGAATGTACACAGCCCGCGAAAATTCAAAATTCACCTTTTCTTTTGAACCGGCCTCGTATATACATATATTTAAAAAAAAATTACATACTTTTAAAAAAAAATAAAAAATTACAAAAATAAGTAAAAAGAAAAGAACATATTATTAAGGATACAGAAAAAATAACAAAATAAGAAAAAACAATGTAGACATTACAAAAAAAAACCCACATAAGAAACGTCACTGCGTGGGTAAAATTGGATTAATAAAATCCTGATTCATTAAATTTAATATAATATTAAAAATATAGTTTAGCATTCCTTTATTAATCCTGTTAATTTCGCACACATAGAAAAGTACGTAGTGAATAAATCGAATGGTTCAAATAAATAATTAAAATTTTGCCGTAGTTAGGCGCTTCACATTGAAAGTAGGTGATTCATACTTGACGCCTAAAATCGGTAAAATATCAATCTTCTCACTTAGCCCACACGCCATCTCAAACTTGAGCTGCCGATAACGAGCGATAAAGCTGCGAAATCATAAGTGGGTGCAGTGGAGACCTAGACCCTAGACCCCAGACCCCAGACCACGTGAGTGAGATAAATGTCACAGCGACAGATTATCGGCTGATAGGTGTGACAGATGGGCCACCGCCACGTGATGAGGGGTAGTTGTTTTCAGTGCATTCGCTTTGGGGGGTGGGTAGGTCACTGCTCTCTGCTCCCTTTGAGTTTGCAGTTAACCAACCCGGAGCCAAGGAAGAGATAAGAACAACAGAGGTGCACGTGTGTCGCTACAGTGTTTGGAAAAAGTACATAATTGCTTCCAAATGCATTACCAGAATTACAAATTTTATCTGGATTTGCGGAACTCTGATAATAACTGATATAATTGTTTCACCCAGTTTCCGTAGTAATTCTTACCTTTTTAAAATGGAAAATATTGCATGTTCTCCCGTAGGTATTCCATCTTTTCCAATACCCGGAATTATGCCAAATACTTGAGAAGCAGAACCTTTCGCACCATTACATTTTAATTTCTTTTTTTTTCTTATGAATTTATGTTTATTTTTCTTCATTATTATTATTGTGTGTATTAGAACTTTCATGTTATTATTATTATTAGTATGTATTATTATCAATTATGGAAGGTATTGCATTGCACTACTCCTGCATACCTTTTTTTTTTTACATGAATACCGCACAAGAGTCTCAACTGCTCCCAACCGTCTAGAGCCAGTGAGACTATGGCATCCCTAAATTGGGTATGTTGTGAGGCTGAAGGTAGTGGGGAGGGGAAGGAGATCGGGAAGAGGAAGGTTGGGAAGTACCTGGCTATTCAGATCTGGTCACCAAACACGGCTTAAGCCATTTTAAGCAACGTTTCGATTCTGAATGGTGGTCTTTCACCAGGGCGATACTTAGAGTATCTACCACTCTGGAACGTGCCGTAAATATACTTGTTATTATTTTTATATCAATTAAATGTGTTATGACACATATTAATTAAATAAAAGTTATTGGCGCACGCCGGGTTTGAACCCGCGACCTTTGGATTCGTAGTCGAGCGTCTTACCACTCGACCATGGAGGAGGTCTTGGAGATTTGGGATGGTCCGATGCTCTGTGGGGAACCCGCTTGCACAGCGCGGGTGTAAACTGTGCGCCTAAAGTTTAAGTTTAGACTTACGGAATTCAATACTTCGTTTGTGTGAAAGCACTATGAAACATACCTTCTGGAATAAAACTTTATTATTAATACTGTATACATAATAAATAACTTAGTAACTCCGACTAACATAGTCTACTGACCATAGGTAGATAATGTCAGTGGAAGCTTTTCACCATAATCTGTTTATTATTGAGCGACGAATAATTTTTAGATATGTTCATTTTAATAAAATCTCTGTACTGTTCTATAAATTCAGAAAGCCTGTTATGAAATTTGCACCATGCCATAAAATCGAACGATAAAATACGCGAATAATTTAAATAAATACTCTGACTGCAAAACTGTATCTTTATCCAAACTAGAAATAAATAAAAAAATGCGTTTTTCTGAAGTGACCTGCCAGGTAAGTACATAATGTAAACAAATATTAATATGTCATCGATTATATTTATGTAGTTAGTAATAAGACGGAGCCTAGGAATTAAGATATGCACAGCCCTTGAAGTTTGAAGTAATTTTTCACAAAAACGGCGCCATACAAACTATTCAAATACTTTTATTATTTTTCATTATTATTAAATATATATTTTTTCGTAGAAAGCAATCACTTTGTGGTTTGACATGTTTAATGAAAAGCTTTGTATAATAACAGAGATTATAAGATTTGTGGTCTTATACAAAGTTATTATTATTATTAAAGATATTCAAAGAAAATTCGATTACTTATTTAAGAGCAAAATCAGAGCAGGTAGATGGTGAAATAGGAGTTACGAGTATATATGAGACGATGTACGTATGTTGATGACGCCAAGAATATGTGCCGAGATATTGTTATGTGGCGGTTCATCCTCTCTTCCTACTATTGCGGAGAAAGGGCGTGATTTTTACATAATTTGTTAGTCAGTTACTTCTTCTTGATTACAACATGTATTCAAAGTAAATTACGCATTTTTAGTACCAAATCTCAGCGCTTTTGTTTCATTGTGGTGTTGATATAATTCTTGACACTATGCCTCTGAAAAAGCACGTGTTTATAAAATATATCTCCGCCTGCTGTCGCCTGTCTGCATTCCCCCACAGCAATAATATCCACAAATAACGTTTGCGAAATAAATGACGAAGAATAATAAAGCATGTTATTGCCATCTATCTGTTGTTACATTACAAATCTTTGCGGTGTCATAAAGCAGCCCTCGAATTTTCCGACATACGATTTGTTTGCAAATCAACCAACGTAAAAAGCGCAATTCATTAAAATGTGAAATGGTTTCGGAATGGACGTTCACACAATGAATGGAGTAAGCTAACGAAGGAAAGCTGTTAAAAAGATTTATAAATATCTGACTATATAACTCATAACATATCATGGCTAGGCAGAGAGGATATATGGTCTCATACATTCTTCTCGGTAGATATAACTACTGACACTTGTTTTTTTTACGTTGACGACTTTTTATACCAGTCACTTGCAAATGTAGTATGTTGTGAGGCCGAAGGTAAAAGGTAGGGAAAGTAAATAGGAAAGGGGGAGGTTGGGAAGTACCAGGCTATTCAGATCTGGTCACAACTAACTAACCATCACGCCGGTTTCCCGCAGGCAGAGAGGACGGACCGCCATACAACTCTGTCTTGGCACACACTTCTTGCTTCATTTACATTCATACATCGTCTCATACATATTCTTCTGTTATTCTGACTTTTCACATGACCCGATTCAAGTATTTGATTTACTTGATCGTGCCATGTCTTTCTCGGGCGTCCTCGACTTCTTCTTCCATTCACTTTCGCATAATATATTCTTTTCACACTTCTTTCTTCGTTCATTCGCTCTACATGCCCAAACCATCTAAGCGTCCCTTTCTTAATCCTATCCATTACGCTCATATCAGCCTTGCATTCTTTCCGGATATCCACATTTGTAATACGGTCATACATGGTTTTACCGCACATCCGTCTCAAAGATCTCATTTCCACAGCATTCAGTCTACTTTCATCCTTCCTCTGCCAGTTCCATGCCTCACTACCATACATCAGGGTTGGTATAAGCACTCCATTGTGGACTGCTAGCTTCGCTTCTTTGGACAATTTCTTATTTGCCCCAACAGCGTTCAGTCCTCCATTAATGGAGTTTCCTGCATTCACCCTTCTTTCAATATCCTTATCAGCCTTTCCGTCTCTTGTAAACATACTTCCTAAATACACAAACTCATCCACTTGCTCCAAGTATTCATCATTCACAACTATATTGCACGCTGTTCTCGTACTCTCTCTTTCAAACACAATCACTTTGGACTTACTTACATTCATCATCAACTCATTTTGCATACATACTTGGTTCACCCTAGACACGAGACACTGTAGATCTTCCATATTGTCAGCAATCAGCACCGCATCGTCCGCATACAATAGGCAACATACTTTCACACTGTTCATTTTCGCGCCCACGCCCACACCTTTCAATTCTTGCTCACAATTATCCATGTACAAATTGAACAACCACGGTGACATTACACAGCCTTGTTTTACACCTTTTGTGATGTTAAACCACTTCGTAAAATCACCGTTCACTCTAACACATGCAACGCTTCCCTCGTACAAGGACGCGATTGCTTGTATAAGATTTGTGTTAACTCCATACATGGATAATACCTTCCACAATTTGTTCCTATCAACTCGATCATACGCCTTTTGCAAATCGACAAAAGCACAGAAAAGTTTCTGGTTTTTTGCCAAAAACTTCTCTGTAAGCATCCGCAATGAGAAAATTTGATCCATGCACCCCCTTCCACTCATGAAAGCACCTTGGATGTCCCATATTTCGTCTATTGTTTTCATTCTTACCCTTTCAATCAATATTTTACCATACAGCTTGCCAACTGAACTTAGTAAGCTTATAGCCCTATGGTTCCCACATTCCATGCGTGACCCTTTACCTTTGTACAGAGGCATGATCACAGCCCTTCTCCAATCTAATGGCGTGTAACCCTCCTCTAAACACTGGTTAAAAAGTTTGCACAGCCATGTGAGAACTACACGACTATCTCCTTTAAAGTATTCAGCAGCGAGATTGTCGAATCCAACAGCTTTACCATTCTTCATGCATTTAATCGATCTTTTTATTTCATCCATGCTGATTTCGACAACATTCACTTCATCATCATTCATACCTGATTTGACACTGGGAAAACTGTCACTTGGGGTGCTTTCAAAAACCTCTTCGAAATATTTCATCCATCTTTCTTTTATTTCTTCCTCATTTATTAACATTTTTCCATCTTTCGATTTTACAACTTTCACGCATCCGCTTTCTGGGCCGTTTCGGGACCTCTTGACCTCCTTCCAAAACAATTTAATGTTTTCTTGGAAGTGATTTGTCATTTTTATTCCCTGTTCTTGTTCCAGGCGTTTCTTTCGTTATTTCACTCCAACACTTACTTTTTTCTTGCATTCCTTATATACTTCTTTCGCTCGATCCCTCTCCGCGCTAGAAGCACTGCCAGTCGCTATCAGACATAACCATGCTTTCTTCTTCTCTGAGACCAGTGCTTTGATCTCGTCATCCCACCATGCGTCACCTTTCTTCCTACCTTGCGTGCTTATTCCGCAAACCTCTCTAGCAGATTCGCATAGACTTACTTTTATATGGTTCCATGTTTCCTCTATGCTTAGACCATCCATTCCCTTCTCATTCAATCTTATATCCATACATTTCTCATACTTACTTCTCACATTATCGTTTTGCGGTTTTTCTATTTTGACTCTTGTTGGAGTCGACACCGTTTTCACTTTAGTTCGCCAGCCGCGAAAGAGGTTCAATCTTGAAACTACCAAGAAGTGGTCAGATTCAACCTCAGCTCCTCTGTAAACTCTCGTGTCTACGGTTTTGGCTCTCAACCTAGAGTCAATTACTACAAAATCGATAATTGACCTTTCATTTCCTCTTTCCCACGTATATTGGTGGATACCTTTATGATCGAAGAAAGTATTCGATACAAACAGGTTCGATGGTCACAAAACACAGGTAAAACGATTTCAAGCAACGTTTCGATTCAGAATGGTGATCTTTTACCAGGGCGGTATTTAGAGTATCTACCAGTCTGGAACGTGCCACAAATATACCTTTAAATAACACAATTCAATTTTTTTCTTTTCTTTTGCTAAATTAATTATATGTTTTTTTATTTATTTAATTACATATGCTCTTGTATTATTTTATGTTATTTCTTTGACTATTTTCACTTCTTTTATTGTATTATTTATATGGAAAACAGAGAATTGTACCCACCTGTTTCGCTAATTTAAAAAAAGATTATTATTTTTATTATTAATTAGATAAAATATATTTGCCTACCTCGGGATTGGAAACCGCGACCTCTGGTTTCGTATTCGAATTGCATCATAACCACTCGACCACGGAGGCTGTCTGCATGTTTATCACTGTGGATAATACATCCTGAGAAAGCGCTAGAAAACTGATATGGCGGGGTAGAGTAGGATAAAGGAAGGCCTGTCATTTTAAGTATGCCGATGACACGACGATAATTGCCACACTCAAAGAAGAAAAGGCTCTACTTATTAGACAGGTCGAAGAAGAAAGCAGAACTATGGGTTTTGCTGATAAACATTTCGAAGACGAAGCCAATCATTGATGATCAACGCTCTACGCTCTGATGGTAAAATTCTGTGCCAAAACTAGAGCTAGGGAAGAAATGAACTCACTCGGATCGATTGACCATATTAAAATAAATAGACGGACAGATGTGGTTGAAGGTGATACATGTTTACAATGTTGATTGTACAATTTCGAAAGCACTTAAAAATAATTCAGTTCTTCAACATATACAAGGTTTTCCACTATGCGGTATATCGCAATATACTTAGAGCAATAATATACAAAAGGTAACGCTGTACATCGGATCTGTAGTCAGTTTTTACTAGGTTTTACTGACTCGGTTGGACCTGGGCGTGGCTAAGACTAGGGTTACGGTATTTATACATCCATTCATAGCACATGTCAACACAATGTTTTTGTTTATTCGTATAACCACTTTTCACAGTATTCTTATAAAAATAAATATACCATATAACCTAAAAAACCGTTGAGTTATGTTCAGTTTAGTTGCACATCAAAGCGTGTGGACGGAGTCCCGGGAGACGCACGAGTCAAAGAACATGGTTAAAATACTTTGAAGCTGTGTGAAATTTTGCCGAAATTTTGTTGTCTCTTTCTCTCTCACGGTATACGACGTAAAAACCCGGAGAAAGTAATTTATCGCAAATTTGTTTAAGTTGGGTAAAACAAATTAACTCTCTCTCCATAGATTCTTACTCCGAGACAATATATTAGAAAGTAGAAGACAATAGAAACCCAAGAAGTTTTGTTGGAATAAAGAGCCCATCCAGAGTAAAATACACCCGCGGGTTTCTGAATAATTTGTCTGAAAAAACAGGAGAGCTTAAAAGAGCAGCTTTTGTGGACGGAGCTTTTATCTGAGTTTTTTTACCGAGGAATTTCCAAGCCGTTAATGCATTTCCCGCCCGTGCATTCGTTCCGCTTTGTCTATATATAGCCGGTAATGATGGTCGTCGCGCAGGGCTGAAGGTTTTGTAACCAGCGCCGTAGAGTTGTAAACAGTAGACAGTAAACAGTGTAACAGTAACTGTGAATGATGATCGTCCGCGGTTTGGCTTCTGGTCGCGCAGGACTATTACGTGGTCTATTGTGGATAGTGGCGGGGAAATAACCGACACTAGTTATCCGTAACGACCGATGATGTCTCTCGTAATGATTTACGATTAATATTACCTATGCACGCTGTGTTGTCGGTGATATTATGAGTGGTTTGATACATCGTTGCAAAATAAGGCTGCTGTTGATAAAGGTTAATTTTGTAAGAGCAAAGAGAACAAACAGCTATTTTTATCTATCATTCTGACTACTAAATTCAACAATCGAATTTTCTTAATTAATATTCATCTTTGACATGTTTATCTCTGCGAAAGATGAACAAACGAACGAATAAGCTATACAATCTACAAATAAATAATTAATTAGATAATTAATTCCAATTCTAGTTACGATATATCGAACCCAGTGTGTTTTTTTTCAAAAGAAAGAAAAACATTTCCGAGTTACCAATATCCTGATAATATTTAAAAACTCCTACTACCCTCATTATAAGCGGAAAATGTTGCTTGTACAATGATGGAGGACTTAACTAACAGATAATTGAACCCGCAACGCCTTGGTGGGGACCCGATACATTTGTCCACTCGGCTACTAGCTGGTTCACCGATTCGGAAGAAAATTAATCGTCTTGAAAAAATTCTCTTTGTCAGATGGTTGGATGTGAAAAAATAATTTTCTAAATATATCGTCATGATTATGTTTATCGGGCTCGATGCATAAAGCTAGTTCTCACGTGTTGATGAATACTTGGTTGTAGTTGGATTTTGCAATATGTAATGAAATGTGTGGCACAGCGGTATGGTCCCTGACTGTGAACCGATGGGTCACACATTCAAATTCCGGCAAGGGGTAATAAATGCTCTTGATTTTTATTCATAAAGAATTATACCATCCCTGATGTATGGCAGTGGCGCATGGAACTGGCAGTGGAAGGATAAAAGTAGACTGAATGCTGTGGAAATGAGATCCCTGAGGCGTATGTACTAAAAAATCATGTATGACCGTCTTAAAATGTGGATATCCGGAAAGAATGTAAGGCTGATGTAAGGGTAATGAATAGGATCAAGAAAGGGACGCTTAAATGGTTTGGGCATGTAGAACAAATTAACGAAGAAAGGAGTGTGAATAGAATATCTAATGCGAAAGTAAATGGAAGAAGAAGTCGGGGACGCCCGAGGAAGACATGGCACGATCAAGTGAATAAAATACTTAAATCGGGCCACGTGAAGAGTCAGCATAACAGAAGAGTATGTATGAGACAATATATAAATGTGAATGAAGCAAGGAGTGTGTGCCAAGACAGAGTTGTATTGCGGTCCGTCCTCTCTGCCCACCTTTGGGGGGAAACGGCGTGATGGTTAGTTAGTTAGTTAGAACATATATATTTTACATTTGCACTTCATTCCGGAGTTAAATATATTTGCAGTAATGTCCTGAAAAAATACCTCTTAAGATAAGATTTTAACTATACTGAGTGAAGATATTTAATTAAATAAAAAAACACACGTTGTTTAAATCCACTTTATTTTTGTATAAGTCAACTAGTTTCGATTTTGCTGAATCTTTATCGGGATATTTATAAGTCACTTTCTAGACTTTCATCTTTTCTTCTTTTTCCTCCGATATATTAAATAAAAAATAAAAAAAACACTGAAATTTCCCTTAAACGGGGAAGCCACGGTTCCACTGGTTCAGGGAAGATTATGGGTATCACATCAAAAGTGAACTTTCCCCGTTATTATTGACGAGCTTTAAACATGTAATTAAATAATAATAAAATTGTATAAAAAGTACTACAAAAAATTAAAATTATTTATGGGCACACATAAAACATTTTTGTCGACGCTGGCTACTGGATACATAATTAAAACACAATGGATTGGTTAAGTTATTATCTCCTCGTTTCCTTGTTATTAATTTTGATGGGTGGAAGTTATTCGGAACTTTTTGAAGAGTTATTAAATAATCAAGAACGTTACCGATATGACAGCATTTGAACAATTTTACTGTTTTTTTTAATGTGTGGCAACATCAATTAAAAAGGTCAGTGATGGTGATATACATTTTTTTGTAAATTTAAAAAAAGGGGACGGTAAATTTTAACTTACCTACTTCATGAACAATGAAAGTTTATGATATAATAATATTATTTAGGTACCTATCACTCTCGACTTCATGGCTTTAGTTGTTTTGAATTAATGTAGGTAGGTAGGTACCTTCATAGAAATAATAATATTTTGCTAATTTATTTTTTTGAGAAATATCACATCAAAAAACGATAGCTAAAATTACCTACTATCGAAATACCTAATATGGGTTAAAACTGTAGCGAGAAGAAAAGCTTAAAAACAGTTCTCAGATTTAAATAAAACTCATAGTTAATTATTGATTGTAGTAAGTGCATTATATAAATCTGTTTGCACGAAGCAGCAAAAACTTAGCTAAATGGTACTTATTTACACATATCTTTCTATTTGGAATTAATAAGTCGACTATTTTTAGCTCGCAAAGTTATTTTCTGCATACGCTGAGAAGCATTGAAAAAATCCACTTAATAACAAAATAAAACGAAGAGACAACTATTGTTCGATAAGAAAAATGATTTTGAAAATAAAGTGTTAAAAGTCGGCAAAGCCTGCAGTAATTACAGATCTACAAACTTATCTGCGCAGGCGCTCAAAGTGGTACAGACTAACGCATGGAAGAATTACGCTTTGTACCTGCTGGTAGTACCAATATCTAAATATGAACCCCTGATTGTTTAACATGGAAAAGTAGTTGTAGATCTGTACTAATACTAGGTCCTGATTGACCTCCGTGGTCGAGCGGTTGAGATCCTCCACTACAAATCCAAAGGTCACTGGGTTAAAGCCCGGCGGGCGCAAATAAGTTTTATTTTATTAATTCGTACTATTTCACATTTATTTAATACAATTAATAATAGTACCTATATTTTCCGGCACATTCCAGAATGGTAGATACTTTCAGTATCGTCCTGGTTAAGGCCACAATTCAGAATTGAAATGTTGCTTGAAATTGCTTTAGCTATGTTAGGTGACCATATCTGAATAGCTTGGTACCTCTGAACCTTCCTCTTCCCCATCTCCTTCCCTTCCCTACTTCCTCCAGCCTCACAATATACCCGCATTAGGAATGTCATAGTCGCACTGGCTTCGGACAGTTGGGAGCAGTTTGGACTCTTGTGCGGTATACACATAAAAAGGTAGGTATAAAAGATATAGGTAGTATCCATCCGACCTCAGAGTAATAATATGCCTGGAGGGAGCGCTAGTGTGGTCAGTATTGATGTTTTTTTCCTGACTGGGGCATGGCAAGGGCTAGGGTATTTATACATCCATTCATAGCACATATTGACATAATGTTTTTGTTTATTTGTATAACCACCTTTTCACAGTATTGTTATCAACAAAAATATAGGATATAACCTCAAAAACCGTTGAGTTCTGTAATGTTCTGTAATGTCGCATATGAAAACGTAGTGGGTGGAGTCACCGGAGACGCGGGAGACGGAAAACATACTTAAATACCGAAAAGTGGTGCGATATTATGTGACAACTTGTCTTATCTCTTTCTCTCTCAGGGTTTACGTAGTAAAAACCCGAAGAAATCGATTAATCGTAAATTTGTATAGGTTGGGTACAAATGTTTAGCTCTTTCTCCATATACAGGTATACCCTTAGAGTACATAGAGTGGTATCTATCCAAGGCAGTGAAGTCAGTTTTTTATGATTTT
Organism: Drusus annulatus; assembly: GCA_022651775.1. Classification (NCBI taxonomy): domain Eukaryota; kingdom Metazoa; phylum Arthropoda; class Insecta; order Trichoptera; family Limnephilidae; genus Drusus; species Drusus annulatus. The sequence goes on along the minus strand of JAGWCC010000340.1, from coordinate 915,913 downwards.
AACCTGACTCGGCGCACCTGGGTGTGGCTAAGACTAAGGCTAGGATATTTATACATCCATTCATATCACATATCGACGTAATGTTTTTGTTTATTCGTATAGCCACTTTTTCACAGTATTTTTATCAACAAAAATATAGCATATAACCTAAAAAACCGTTTAGTTGTGTCAAGTTTAGTGGCATAGTAAAAAAAATGAGGGCGGAGTCCCGCGGTGACCCAGGAGCTTAAGATCATTGCGACAGTATATAGAAGCGGTCTATTAAATTTGTTGTCTCTATCTCTCTCATGGTGTACGACGTAAAAACCCGGAGAAAGTGATTTATCTCAAGTTTGTGTAGGTTGGGTAAAAATAATTAGCTCTCTCTCCATATAATATATTCTTGCTCTGGGCATCCGACATTTGCAGTGGAAGCTCGAAGCGTCAGCAGGATTGAGGATTGCTGCCGCTGTAATAATATTATTGCAGATTTATCGCGTTTTCGGTTTACACGAGGGGATAGGCAATGTTATTTTTGGCGCCAAAACATGGCGGAGTAGCACCTCGGGCTCGCCCTGCGTCTGTCAACAAGCGCCCGGGGCACACCTAGCCGCATTCAGATGGCCGCACAGAAGTACCCAGGGCCTCTAGCAAAAACACATCGGTATAGGTGTTATCTTGGAGTAACAATATATGGAGAGACTGCTATTTTTTTTTACCCACCCTTTACAAACTTATACCGCGTCATCATACGTTTTGATATTCAACATAAATTGACATAACTCAAAGGTTTTTTAGGTTATATGCTATATTTTTGTTCATAACAAATACTGTGAGAAAGTGGTTTTTAAAATTTAATATTACAAAAACATGATGTTGATATGTGCTATGAATGGATGTATATATCCTAGCCGTAGTCCTAGCCACGCCCAGGTCTGGCCGAGTCCGGCAAAGCTCATCAAAACTAACTATAACAGCGCTCTCTCTTGTATATTATTGCTCTGAGGGTGTTATTGTTTCCCGAGTACAAACGCAGATCGCCAACGAACAAACAGTTCTTGTCGACTAAATTATGCATGTTAAGTCGACGTCAACTGTTGAAAATAAAGCGTTACTTTCTAAAACTTATGTTGTAAAAATGATGATTTCTTGGATGTGACTTTGTTAAAAAAAAACGCCGAGACAGGATCTGAGATAATTATTCGAAAAATATACCATCTGTTATATATATCACTTTGTTTGTGTGTTTGGTTCATAAAAGCTCATCGACCAACTGTTTTACTAAAATTTAAGTAAGTCCTTCTTCTGCTTCTTGTAGTAACGTTAAATCATAACATAATTATCAATATGATATCAACCCACTAATATTTTTATATCGATCGTGTTTATGTGGAATGGGTTATTGCACAATTTTTGCAAAGAAATTTGGGCCTTGGTGATAACATAAAGGTCATGCTGTTAGGCTTGAAACCTGATCATAATTTGTTCAAATGCTGATTTGATTTGAAGTGGTAACGGTAAAAAAATATAATGGCGCTCATCATCGACTTGCACAATTGTAAAATGTGATAGATCAGATCGATTAGATCAGATTAGATCGGCAATGTCATCGGCTATCGGAAGGTTGAAAGAACCAAAGCGCACACCAGACACTAAGTTCGGAGAGCGCGCCTTCAAAGTGTCAGATCCTAAAGCCTGGAATGGACTACCACATGATCTGAGAGTAATAAAAGACTCAACAGAGTTCAGAGCCAAACTCAAAACTCATTTTTTCAGAAAATCATATCCATAATCAAGATGTAACAAGCCCAATAGAACCAAGAAAACTTTTCAGACTCTCATTCCTTAAATTCAATAGAAGATTATCACCATTATCTGTTCTTCACTACGAAAAATTAAAAATACCTCCGATATACTTTATTTTAAATTTGCTCTCATACCCTAAAAATGAAAAATAATAATAAAGAAACAAAAAAATAAATAAAAAAATAAAAATATATGGAAGAATCAGCTAATTTTAAAGTTATTATGATATGGTGATTGTGTCCTGCCAGAAGTGACCTACCAGGTGGGTATGTTGCTGCATATTTATATAAACTAAAAATTAATATTAAGTAGAAATTAAGATTAGTACAGCGCCCTTGAGGTGATTTTTCACAAAAACGGCGCTACACAAATTATCCAAATATTATTATTATTAGTGGTTCAAACCACTAGGCATAAGTGTACTTCCAAAGAAATGTAGAATAACGCCTTTCACCTAAACACAGTTGATATTTTTCATTCAACGAACTTTCGGTGATATTTATAGTCACCGGGTGATTTTTTACTCTAAATCTGAACAAGGCCCATTCGTCGTGTTTTTAAACGGAAATCTGTTTGTTGGGTGCGTAATATTAGTCTAGGGATTGGAATATAGCGAACGAAGGAAGTCATAATGTGGTGTTTATTGTGCAATCCTTCAACGTTTACCCCCATTACAAGGTTATTTTCACTGCGCGTTTATATTTGCCATGTTCAGCCGGAGCCATTAATTTGAATTCAGACAGATATCGCGTTATTTGTTTTTGGGGATGAAACCATCCATGGCGTGGCGTGTCGGGCTGGAGATCGTGTTGGATTTGTGACCCTTTTATTGCTTTCATAATAATTACCAGAGAAATTGGCAAGGAATACTTGGCCCCTCGACTTCTTTTTGATTTCATGTTGGTCTTTTCTTGTTGTGATTTTTATTTTCATTTTTGATTGCCTTACATAAATTGATTTGCAACTGCTGTACGAAACATTCATACGTCGTTGACTATAGTGAAACATCGATACAAAATTGTTATTAAAGCATTCTGGATGTTGCAAGTTCGATTCTCTTTTTTCAGTCCCGTTGAAGTTGATTGTTAAATTTGGTATACCTAAAAATTACTTGACAGCTATAGCTATGAGGTTTGGAAAATATCAAAATAAGATATTTAAGTTTCCACATATGGGTAGTTTTGAGTTATTTTATAGCCCTAAAGTAATATTTCACAAAAACAGCGTTATTAAATTAGACAAGTATTACTATAATAATAATAATAATAATAAATGGATAACTTTTATAGCGCCGTTTTTGTGGGGAAATCACAATTTATCTAACCTATAATTTATCACTTAAGCTTATAACTGATAACTTACAGTAAAGATTTATTACTAATGGCTTACACCTAATATTTTCAACTAGTGACTTTCAATAAGGACTTATAGCTTGTAACTAGCAGTGAAATAGATGCTAACATTAAAAACATTAATATTTACAGACATTTAAAAATGTCAGACGAACTAAATTGGCCAACAGTGAAATAGATGCTAACATTGAAAACATTAATATTTACACTTTCAATAAAAGTAAAAATAAAACTTATAACCAACTTATTATTAAATTATTTACAACGTGGATATTCACAGACATAGTACATTATATAATGCACATCGCCATAATGCCAATGTGAAAAAGATACCTACTGACAAAACGAGCAAATCTTAATAAATTCTTAATAGCGGTTGTGATGAGAAAAGTAGTAGCATCACATCTTCACAGAGAGACAGACAGTGTTAATCGAGTGGGGTTATTGATGTGATTGCAGTGCAATGTTCGTATGTTTATTGACACTAACATTAATTTACATCTGTCCACTGTCGAACATTTGAATCTATGAACAATTTACGACCTAATCGAACACGAACATTAAATAGACGCGGGCGATTCTAAATTCTACCAGTACCAACTCTTGTCAATTATCGATGTTGTTTATAATTATCGCTGAGAAATGATATCTGTTTGTAAAGGAGTTAGAAGTTTAATTTCGAGCAGTAATATCTGGATTTTAAGTTCTAGTATTCCGTGCGGCGTTGCATCCACGGCCCCCATCGTCCATGCCAAGTAATAAAAAAATAGCTTTGTATAAGACGGATACTATTATAATTTTTATGACCGACCGGTTTCGTTTAGCCTAAGCATCGTCAGGGTACAAAATCAAACTAAACAAAAAATACAAAGTGTGTAGTTATATATACCATACATACCGAGGGAGAACAAAATATAAAATAAAATAACAGGGCAATGAGAAAACAATGAAAAAACCTTTAAATTATAACAAAGGAACAGAGAAAAAGAGACAGACAATATTAATTGAAAGAGACAAAACGTCAACTGAGAAGGTGATTAAAGAATAATGATACATTTTATGAGTTTACAGGAAATGTACATATGTATGAGGAGGCGTTCATCCAGCAGTGAACTAAGTGTTTTAGGTAAAAAATAAATTAGTAGATATATATGATGGGTCCGCTCAATATTTGAGGTAAAACTTAGTCCAGGCAGCGGCAGGCCTGGTCTGGCGCTGCCTGGACTAAGTGCTTTCCGGAAGAATGAAGTGACTGTATCTAGTATTGCAACTGACCAACATTTTGAACCAATACCGGGAGATGAGAACACCGGGAAGGCGAAGGGTGTAATCAAGAATTCCGAAGGGTGGTTCAATCTGAAGTTTTGGAATTAACCTTCTGCAAAACTATACTCCCGAAACATCCAGAAAACTTGCTTAAATAAAACTGACATTTACATTATCTGAATTATAAATTATCGTCCCGTATTGTAACGCTTATGACTAAAGTATAGGGTTATTGTTCCTGCTTGTAATAAATACATAAGAATTATCAGAATAAGCAAACACTTTGTGGATTGACATGATTAATTAAATAAAAAGCACACGTTGTTTAAATCCACTTTATTGTGGATTAATTAACAATAAAGTGGATTTATACAACGTGTGTTTTTTATTTAATTAATTAAATAAGAGTTTTCGAACTTTAAAAAAATTATACCTACTTTTTATTCAGCTTATAAACGAAATCCAAACAATGTTATACATGGCATTGAAAACACATTACCTACTTTAACTTACTTAATACTAATAAACCGTTTTAATATAAACTAAAAATGTCTAGATTCGGGGATCATTCCAGTAGAACATGTCCAATAGGTGCTCAATCTGCCTAATATTAACAAACTATTTGTTTCCCGTGAAAAATCTTAGGATGTAATTTTACTTGCCGAGAAAAAATATTAATTGCTTTAATCTATCCATTTCAAACATAGACTAATGTCTGCCAAAACACATTATGCATAGGTAGTTACTTAATTAGGAAGGTAGGGTTTTGAAAAGATTACTTTTTAAATTTGATAATTTCAATTAACATCAGTTCCAACTTTTGAAAAGTTCAAACTCGTTCTCACAAAGGAAATAATTTATAGTTAATAATAATTGTAATTTTTTATAGTTGTTTTTTGTTGTGAAATATCACCTCAGGAGCGCTATACAATTAGTCAGATCACCAAAATGAACTTTAGGGAAATAAAATCTAAACTTAATTTATCTCACAACCTTCCACGTATAGTAAAAATAAGAATCTATAATTTTTAACTTAATTGCTAAAACCTATTCAACAAATAGTGACTAATTTGCTAAAATATTTGAAATATAAAAAAATAGTTGCCACATGCATTCTAATGTCTTCGACTACGAGACCAGAGGTCACGAGTTCGAACCCCGGCGTTCAAAAATATTTTTTATTTAATTAATAATCTAGTGTATTTGCAGCACGTTCCAGAGTAGTAGATACTGTATTGCAGAAGTAAAAGACCACCATTCAGAATCGAAACATTGCTTGAAATGGCTTTAGCCGTGTTTGGTGACCACATCTGAATAGCCAGCTACTTCTCAACCTTCCTCTTCCTCATCTACTTCCCCTACCCACTACATTAAGCTTCACAACATACTCCAATTGGGGATGCTATAATCCCACTGGCTCCAGACGGAGCAGTTGGGACTTTTCTGTGATATTCACTATAAAAAAACACATAAAAGATTGCTGTTATTCCTTCCTTACGGTGCCAGCCTTAGTATAGTACCTATCACTTAAAATAAAATTTGCCGAAGTATTTTAGGTGGGTAGGATTTTGAATAATTAAAATTATCAAAAACATTCAATTCAATTTTTCATTTATTTTAAGAATATTACCAAATATAATTTTAAGGCGTTTTTAAAGATATATAGAAAAATGTATATGGGGTGAAAAAAAAATGGAGTACACCGCATATATACTAAGATAAGAAAAACAGTTAATTAGTTGAAATATTGTTATATGAAAAAATATACAATTTCTAAGATTTTATAACTATTTGTTACCTTCGAGTTCAAAGGTGTCCACAGTTTGGTTGCAGGAGGCTAAGCTGGCTGCTTTTAGTTCACTCCCTGCCTTGCCCCCCGTCTTCAGCGTCTTCCACAGTTTCATCGTCCCCGGCTGCTGGGCTGCTGGACCCTTCGCTTCCTGTCTCGCCCTCCCTAATGACGACTGACGTCAAAAGCTATGTAATTAACACGCAACTTGATACGAAGACTATTATTTGATATCCGCCTCGAGAGACACATCTTTGAGATTTAGGATGCTGCCACAAACTCGCATCTGTTAGGATCGTCTGTGACTCACATAATTTTCAGATGAAGTTCAGAGTAATAGTCATAATCGATAACACTTTGGCGGTTTGTCCTAGTATACACGGTACGCGTAAGTTCCGTTTGTGGTAGGGTAGGTATTGTTTTTTGCGAAGGGTCGGAAAAATTCACTCCAGCACGCAAACACTTTTACAACAGTTTTAAATGTCAATTAATTACATATAATTAGTAGAGTTTGTTTCACAAAAAAACATTGCTCACTTATTTATTAAGTATAAATAATACGGGCGGATTAACATGCACCAAACACAACGTAAAGGTAAAAAAACACCCACTTAAAAAAAAAAACTTGCACACACTTATTTCTAACACCGAAATAGCTATGATTTATCGGTAGAATAACAGCGAATATAATTATCCGGAGAGCAGGAAAAACGACGATTAATTTCCTCGAGACAGTCACGCTGCGTGTCGAATCGGCTTCGCGCCGGTTAGCCGCTGTTCCGGTTTTGTTTTTCCGAAGTTCCCGAGGGAGCAGATTAAGAATAATTTGAAGAAGTCATGCGCGCCGTCGACTATCGACTGAACCGTAGGCGAAGGGAGCAAGCCCGAGGACCGAGCTGTGCGCCGTGCACTGTGCATCGCCGGACGCGACTCAATCTCTGCTCGCTGCAAGCGCCGAGCGACAAATGAGGGCTCACAAAGCGCATTCCGGTGTCAAAGTTTGCCGGTTCAGGCGGGTCGCAATATAAATAATAACCCGTAGGTAAACAGGCGCACGCGGAGCGGGATTCCGCGCTCGATTAAATCCGCGTTTTCTTCGCGTGCGGAGTGTACCTAGGAAATTAGGTAGATTCGAAATATATTTACACAGTTTTGTGTATTTGCGTGCGGTGATCAATGCGGTACTCGTTAGAAAAAAATACAAAGTCGATTACTTTCCTTCATAGGAGTAAGTATCACAAAACCTTAAACAAATACTTTTCAAAAAGGACACACCAAATAATAGGTGGTTACATTCAACATTTTTTTGATTGAGTGGCAAGACCTTCGACTATGAATCGAAAGGTCGCCGGTTCAAACCCGGCGTGCGCCAGTAACTTTTATATCATTAATATGTGTCATAACACATTTAATTCATATTAAATAATAGACAGTATAGTAGGCACGTTCCAGAATGGTAAGTTCCCCTGTAAGTATCGCCCTGGTGAAAGACAACCATTTAGAATAGAAACATTGCTTGAAAAGGTTTTAGCCGTGTTTGGTGACCAGATCTTCCCTTCCTCACTACCTTCAGCCTCACAACATACCCCAATTGGGGATGCCATAGTCTCACTGGCTCTAGACGGTTGGGAGCAGTTGTGACTCTTATGCGGTATTTACTATTAAAAATAAATGTCCTTTTTCTTTTGAGATTAGCACGTGTGTCCTTATTATTAGGTATCTGCTTTTTTTAACTCTGCCTTAATTTAAATTTGTTTAATGCGCGTGATTTTCTAGATTAACTGCAAGAAATAATAAAATCCTGCAAGTTAAACCCCTAGGAGACTTGAATTTTGAAAACAGCTGTAATGTTCGCTGATGAACTCGACAGATGCTCCTTGGGTTAGGCGCGCTTTTGTTCGGGGATGTAGAATAAAATATAATCACTTTACTTGAATAATTTTTATTGGAAGAATTTTTAAAGTATAATAATTAAACCTCTAACTGAATACATTTAAGTACCGCACGGCAGTGCGATCCGAATAGGAATGAATGAGATGAATATGTCGAGGGTAGAATAGTGAGTCGTAGTAATGGTCAACTTAAAGATCATAGTCCAACATGTGGTCTATGGAATAATGCATGTTCAAAAAAATTTTAGAAATCGATCTTCACCTTGGAGAAACAATGTATGGAGAGAGAGCTAATTACTTTTACCCAACCGATACGAACTTGCGATAAATCACTTTCTCCGGGTTTTCACGTCGTACACCATGAGAGAGAAAGAGACAACAAATATAATACTCCGCTTCTACGTACTGTCACAATGATCTTAGGCTCCTGGGTAACCGCGGGACTCCGCCCACATTTTTTATTATGCCACTAAACTTGACACAACTAAACTGTTTTTTAGGTTAGATGCTATATTTTTGTTGAAATCAATACTGTGAAAAAGTGGTTATACGAATAAACAAAAACATTATGTCGATATGTGCCATGAATGGATGTATAAATACCCTTGCCTTGGTCTTAGCCACGCCCAGGTCCGTCGAGTCAGGTAAAAATCATCAAAAACTGACTACACTGCTTTGTATTGATACTACTCTATATACTCTAAGATCTTTACAATACAATTTCGGAGAAAGACATTAAAGGAAGCAATTAAGAAATACAAAAGGACATTGGTATGAATGGTTAATGACATGAGGTAAATTGCGCATGGGCGCAACTGGGTGGGCCTTGCCATTACACAGCTTTTTAAGTGGATTATACAAAAAATCTAACTTCGGTTAGTTGAAACATAATAAATAGAAATGATTCATGTAAAAATGTTCCCTGTGCTTGTTGTAACCAAAAACAAAAGCATGTAATCATGACAAAAGAAAACAGAATTTGAAGCACCAAAATAATTCTACCGCGCCTCTGAATGTAACTCGTAGTTATTCGATTGATTGGTTTTCAGTTGTTGAGCTTTCAGCGCAAGAGGTCCGTAAAGCAAACATCTGGGTGTAAATCACGCCAACTCTAAACAACGAGATGTGAAATAGACTTGGTCATACGTTAAAATAGCCTCCGAGAGATTCGTGCGTTTTGTAACCTATCACACGCCATGATGTCGATTCCTGACGCACGTTGTTGTTCGTTCGAATTGTAAACGAATAATAATTGGACGTAGTTATGCAGAAAGCGTCCAACCCACAGCTTGCCAAAATCGAGTTTTACATGTTTTCCTACAGATAAATATGAGATTTATATCTGCTGAAAACACCCAAGCTCCAAACACAATAGATTTTTGGTAAAAAAAAATTCTACTAACTCAAATTGCAGATATTTGACTTAAATTGAAGTTAAACATTATGAAATGTAGGAACTAAATAAGTAACTAACATCACGCCGTTTCGCCGCAAGGGTAGGCAGAGAGAACGGACTGCCACACAACTCTGTATTGGCACACACTCCTTGCTTCGTTCACATTCATACATCGTCTCATACATACTTTTGTGTTATTCTGACTCTTCACATGACCCGCTTCAAGTATTTGATTTACTTGATCGTGCATGTTTTCCTCGGGCGTCCTCGACTTCTTCTTCCATTCACTTTCACATCATATGTTCTTTTCACACTCGTTTCTTAGTTCATTCGCTCTACATGCCAAAACCATCTAAGCGTCCCTTTCTTGATTCTATTCATAACGCTTACATCAGGCGTACATTCATTCCGGATATCCACATTTTTAATACGGTAATATGTAGGATTGTAGGATATCATAAGAAATACTTTTTTTTTAAATAAACACATTGATAGATTATAAATTACCCATTTAAAATAATGGTCATAAAGTAAAAAAAACACTGATATTCATTTTTGAAATGCCGATTACGTATATTAATGCTTTTTTATCTTCATATTTTCAAACGCCTTTTTCTCAATTTCATCTTTTTGGGGTTGGACGCTTTCTGAATAACTACGTCCAATTCAAACTAGGCCCCGAGTCCACATGCGGCTGTTTGACAGAATCAGAATGCTTTATCATCCAGGAAGTACAGAACGACATACTTACCTCTGCTGTCTATGGACACAAAAAATTATAAACTTAAAAAATAGTTGGTTCTTTTTTTGACCGCTTGTATATATTAATTTGTCAGTACGTGGTTTGATATGTAGGTAATAGGTATATTACATGATAATCCTGTTATTTTTTTACTGTTGTCGTTATGGTCGTTGTCGTCGTCTTTGGTCGGCTGGCAACAGAGTTAGTACCTACTCGATATAATATTATAGGTCACGATTAATTCCAAGTTAAGTCTACTTCTGAGTAAAATATGATTACGTTTCGTGGATCATATTCATGACAATAGGTAATAAATTCATACATCTACCTATTGACCACTTCCTTGGGTGATCAATGACCTTTGGCCAGTGATGCACAACCTTTTCAGCACGAGGGCCAATTCACTTAGTTATCAAACGTTCGCGGGCCGCATATTTTTAATTTTTTTTAAATTTTAATTTTTTTTATTTTATTTTTTTAATTTTATTTTTATTTACTATATTTTTTACAATATTTTATATACATTGTCCTCCACGCTAGGAGTTCACCTGTGATGTGGAGGACATTTTTCGAATAACAAGATAAAACAATTAAATTAAAATTAAAAATAAAAGAAAATATAGAAGAAAATACAAAATAAGATATATTAAAGAAGATATATAAAAGAAAACAAAATATAATAAAAACAAAATAGAAACAAAATAGAGCCACTTTAGAAAAAAAAAAAAATACAAATAAATAAAATTATTAAGTAGCACTATTATTATTACTGTATATAATTATAAATTAGAAGGATTGTAACCAGTTCCAAACATGTTTATCGTATTGTGCAAGTGTAGATGTTTTGATTTGTGTAGGAAGAGAATTATAAAGCTTCATAGCCTGGTATCTGTAATGCTTTTGTCCAAAGGATGTGTATGTTTTAGGTATTTGTAGTTGATGTGTATGTCTTGATCTAGTGTTACGAGTATTTTGTGAGGTGACAAACAAATTTATATTTTTGTAAAGAAAAGTTAGTGTGTCGGACGTACATGGTCTATGATAAATGTGTAGCATTAAGATTATTTTATATTATTTAGAAATGTTAATTAATCATTGTAAATGTATATTTCTTCCGGCTTGATAAAGCCCGAATGACGCAAAGCAATCGCTCCTTCGGGGTAGGTCGGCCAGACTAGGGATATAACGAACGGGATGACGAGCGCGTAGCGCGGCCCGATCCCGGCTGGCCTAACGATTCTTGCATGAGCGGGTCCGGGAGTAAATTAATCTGTCTAACTCTTTCAGCGTTAATCACCCGGCCAAATAAAATATACCGGGGTGATAACTCGGCCCCCAGCTACACAACTGTTATAAAATTATGTATGTAAATATTAGGATAAGTTAGTTATCAAGAGTTTAGCCCCCAAAACCGGGCACTATTTTGTAATTGATAATTTCAATCTGTATTTGTGAAACTAACAAAAATGATAGAGGGGCGAAATAAAGTTGAAGTGAAAGCTAGTGGAAAGGAGAAGGGGATAAATTGCTAAAATTTATCCCACAAAATTGCCAGCCGGCCGGGGAGAGAGAGAAAGAGGATGCTAAATCCTCTGCTACAACGCTCTCCCGCCCCGGCTATGCGCTCCCGTGGCGATTATATATTGTGCAAAAACGGGAGAAAAGGCAGATCACCAGCATCCTCCGCCAGCATCATTCACCTTGACTTCTCTTCGCTCTGACATCGCCTTCAACTTGACACCTGATTTTTCTTTGACCATCGCCTGCCCCCCTGGACCGCCTGACTACACCTCTTTCTGGACCAGACCCGCAGCATCTTCACTTGAAAGCCGAGGTTCTACGAGTTTGATCCCGTCGTCTCCCTTACAACGAGACCGACCGCTTGGAGCACTTCATAGATTGGGACCGCCACCCTATACAGTTTATTTGTGTGCCCTGTTACGTCGGGTACAGTTAGTACATGTTTTGTGAATATTTTTTGTATGGTAAGCACTGGAAATTTTTGGAATATGATTGAGGCTTGGAATATGATGGTGCAAGTGTTGCAGATAGTGGTACAGTATAGCGGTTATGTTAGTGATTTTCCTGGAGGGGAGGGGTATTTTGCCAAGTAGGCCGTGCAAAACAGGCTCGCTGGCCGCAGGTTGCGCATCATTGTTATAGACAATAGCCCGAAATAAGTGCCTAATTATTAATGGCACGAAGATAATTCACATTTAATCACTTCTACAGGAGTGCCCCGAATCGGCGAATTGCGACACAAATACTACGTATTTTTAGAAAATCATTTTACGGCTATCATAAATACATCGATGTGTTGAACACATCTTCTGAAACATTCTACTTTTCAGTTGACGTTTTTGAATGGAGAAAATCATATATTTTTATTGATTAAAAGATTTCCTCAAATAAGTTATCTTCGTATTACTTACCGTGGCACGGCATTCTTGCCGAGCAATTTGATTATGAAAACAGATGCAGTCAACACAACTGCGAGTATCACCCTGTTCGTATTAGACATGTGCTGACAGATATATGTAATTTAAAGATATCTCATTGAACGATTTAACTCCATCGTGACAGCGCCGTGGAATTTTGGGAGCCAGTGTTCAATATATGTTCCAAATAACATAAGGAAATCGGTATCAGTAACGTGCGTGGCATTTCTTTCGATTTTGTGGGAAAAACATTGCAATTTTTACTCGGAGCCTTTATTTCTTTCGGTTTTATTTTTTGTACGAACTTTATCTAAGGCGCTTTTTTGGGTATTTTCCATAATAAAAAAAAAAAACTGATAACCAAAAGCTTTTGTCTCTGAAAAGCACGAAATTTTGGAAAAAAATCGAGAAACAGCCCCTTCCTATTTCTTATTCATTTTGCAACACTGTTGCCATTATTCATGTAATAAAACCATTGGGACTCTGATGTAGTGTGCATTAAAACTGGGATGAAACTACCATATGAGAGAGGGACAGATGTTGTTTTTGCTGGTGTCGCATTTTAAAATATTCTATTCTATATTCTATAGCGTTTGATTAACATCTAGGAAATGTCTCTAATCCCAATGAACTTCTGCTGTCTCCCTCCATATGTTTACCCAATTCTTCTATGCTGGCCTCCACACAACACATGTTTAGGTTTTCCTACACGATGTTCTGAATATTTATTACGCTTTACTTATATGACTCCAAAGTATATTTCTCTAAAAAATATCCAATATCCTTTTGAAATTTTTCAGAAGGGCCCAGCTATTGAACTCTTAGATTATCTTGGCACTAACGTAGTGAGTAAAATAAGAATATAATATATTTGCACAGAAAGAAAATCACTTTGTGGTGTGACATATTTAAAGAAATGAAAAAAATTGCTTTGCATAAGACCACGGATATTATTTTATTTTTGTATGACCGACCGGTTTCCCTTGGCATAAGCATCTGTAGTTAGTTTAATTTTATACCCTGATGATACATAGGCTAAGCAATATGGTCTGTCATAAATATTAAAATAATATCCAAAGTCTTATACAAAGCTATTTTTCATTTCTTTCGAAGAATTACATTTTCTGGAATATTTCACTTGATGATGGAGCTTAACCAGTTTTTTGGCAGTCTTCAGAACCCATCTAAGTACAAGAAAAACCTTCGTCTTTGTTTAATTTTTGTGGTTTAAAGCACAAATAATTATAGTGTATTCGATGTACTCGTACATAAATGAAAAGGTAGTATACTTACTTAAATAATGTGTTTTGCATGCAATTTTTCACCTGAAACTGGATTAAAACATTGACGTAACCGCTTAATGTTCCTTGTGGTATTTTAATGTCAAAAAATAATATGGCAGTTCTATTTATCATCTCACAAGCCAACTTGTTCACATCTTTCGGTCAAAATGAAAATATTTTGAAAAGTGCAGGCGCAAAAAAAAAAACAGCATAAAGAAACTCCATACATGCGCATAATCCAGTTTATATTAACATGTTAGGGCTATTATGTAAAAGTTTTATAATAATTATACTAGTACACATGGGATTATTCTCAATATATAATTATGTTGTTTAATATTGGAACTATGAATTCCCAAAGCTGCCCGGAAATAGCTGAGATTTCCCTATGGGAAAATTGAAATACGATTGGACACGGCGGACCGTTTCCGCTTTTAAAACACGCTACTGGACAGTTGGACACCTACATAAATTTACTTTTAATGTGTTTCCTTACTAACCTTATTCCGCTATAAATATTTATAAGTTATAAAACTTTGAATAAATCACAAATGTTTCAGTTTTTTCCTGTTTTTCTTATAATCTGAATGTTCAAAAGGTTTCAAACCTTAGCATCAATAAAATATATGATTATACGAATCAAAACATAAATACATGAACGTATCCGTTGACATCGCTTTGACTATTTTCTTTACCACCGTGGAATTTTATTTGTATTGAACATGTAGTTACTAAGCGATTGAATAAAAATTACACAATTGAAATGTTATTTTTTGTATGAATCAAACAGTTTTCGTGTGTTGTCAAAAATAATTTAGGTAAATATAATTTTGTTTTTATTGTTTAATTCTTGGATGATGTACCATAATTTGCATTAGGAAAGCGTCTCATTGAAAAAAAACGTCGCCATTAACCCAACGAAAGATTTATTTTTTACAAATCCTTCAGTAATTGAAAAAAAATAATTTGGAATCAGCTTAGTGATGACGGTGATTCGAAGCTATAATGAAAGCAGAAACGCGTGTATCTCTTGTTGCTTTGAGTGAGGTTGATCGATATGGCAAATATTGTTTTGGTGAACTCAGTACAGTAGAGAAAAAGGATTCTATTGTTATTTTCGTAATACACAGTGAGAATCTCGTCGGATTCCTTCAAGCAAGTGTATTCATTTGTTATATTTCCCAGCAAGGCGCCATGACTCCAGGTTTAGCAGACGATATTGATACAATAAGCTTTCACTAGCGGCCGAAATACTCTGAATTCTCAACAAAAGCACGCACGAATTCTAACAGAATTGAAAGTTTATTCCTATTTTTAAATACGTACTATTCTTTCCTGTATATTTTAATGACCTTACTTGAACGTATATTCTCTATGGGATGTGTGGGATTGCACTAACCTCTCCACATTCTGAAATATTTTTATTTTATTATTCGTAGTTGTTACCCGTGAAAAGTCAAAAGATGTACCTTGACTTGCCAAGAAAAAATATTAGCTTCTTTTATCCAGCAATTTCAAATATAGAATGATGTGTGCTAAAATACATAACAGGTAGGTAGGGATTTAAAAAGATTATTGAAAAAAAAATTCAATTAACATTAGTTTTCAATTTTAAAAGTTTACATTTGTACGTACGTACGCACTCACAAAGGAAATTATGTACGAGTATTAGTAAAAAAGCATTAAGTTTTAATATTGTCGTAATGATAGAAGGGTATTTCCGAAACCAGTCGATCATTAAAATTAAGTGTCTAAAAACAAATAATATGTTTTATTTATAGTAAATTATTAGATATTATTTTTTCGGCCAATAAAGTTATATTTACAGCGGTAGGCGCCATGACGCACATAATTATATTTAAAAAAGTTATTACCCTTCAGAGATCACGGGCCACTTGAGGGCATAAATCTTCATTAGTATAATAATGAGGGTGCTTTATAATGTTACCTGTCTAAGTTATTTGTAATATTATCATTGAATGATATATTATTTTATTTAAAATTTACAAAAAGTTGTATGTTCCGTCCTAAGAAGAGTTTCGTTTTTCGTAACTATTTCTCTTTGAATGTTTCGTAAATGGTTTTGGTTAGATTTTAATATGAATCTTACATCCGGTGGCAGGTGGCAGAAACCTAAATAATGATAGAATCGGAATATTTGAATCTTCCATCAGGTATCAGGAACCTACATAATCTATATGATGGATAGAATTGAAATATTTGAAACTCCACATCAGGTAGGTACCTACACAGTACATAGACAAGGAATAGTGTGAACACGTGTGAGGCGGCATGGACAGCCGAATGTTAAGGTCTTGTTTTCAGCTTCGCAGTCGGCCGCAGTGACTCGTCTCGTCACGATTCCGCGTCGCCGGGGTTTATTTGGATCTGTTCTAAATATACCAGCGGATGGTCGGCCGGCGTTTAGTCCATCTTAACGGGATGGCAATTTCGTCCAACCGACAATAATGCGCGGTCATAAAGTAGAAAGCTTCCGAGCATTAGCTGGCCGCCTTTGTCAGTCAGTCTTCACTGGCAATAATATATATATTTTGAAATACCATTGACAACGACACTTTGCTCGCCGTCGGCTGCGTTGGGTTGACGCTCTCCGCGCGGGAAACGCGGTGTTTGGCGCCCGAACGACTTGGCGGGAAAAACAGACCAACTAATCCGTCTTCCACATTAACTATGGTCTTTCCAACGTTTTCCTTATAGGAGTGGGCTCAATAGAGAGGGAGGGGCTATTGTTGTCAGGGGAATGGAACAAATTGGAAGGAAAAAGGAGTTTTTTCTTTTTGAGTTAACCTGCACGATTTATGGTGAGAAATAGCATTTACATCGCAAATAACTAAGATTTTCGGAAGGGAAAATTTTATTCACAGCAAATTGGAGCTGCAAATAATGTGAGGGATAAAAGGTACATTAAAATCCAGTTTTTCTCAAGACATATAATTAAAACCTAATGAAGAAATGAGTAGGTATTTTTAATTAAATTCAATAATCACCTGGGTTGACGAGTACACTTCTCATTTAGAATTTAGTCCACTTGTGATATTAGGATAGAGGTTACACTTTTGGAATTTACGTTGCAATATAGGTAGGAATGGGTAATTGGGGAAATTGTAAATAAAAAATTTGGTAATGCTGATCAATTTATTTGTTCACAAATACCTATGTGTATATTTACATTGGTTTTTCACTAACCGAGTGATTTTACGATAATCATCATATTTCATACTTTCAATGGTCGCACACATGTCTCGATAATAACATTAAAAACATTTTGTATAGTATGCCATTTTCATTTAATTTAAAATGCTTCAACGTCATTATTGAAAACATTAATATCAAGTACACAAGTTGATAAGATTCTGTTCAATATCCACGTAATTTTACATAATATAACACTTTGACGGAAGAGCCAAATAGTTCCATCAAGTTGTTTAATTTAAAAAATTATTTTCTCAAAATTTACTTAAGATCAAGGCACAGAAATCGACTGTTCACATCCACAGACCAACTATCTCAAACAAATCTCCATAGAAATCGATTCAATATACAAAATAATTAATAATCAAAAATAATAATTAATTAAAAGAACATTAATTGACTAAACAATAGTGAAGCCAACACATGTTTTTTGCCAACTTCTATAATTTCAAGATTCTACATAGGTACCTAACTACCTACTGTTGTTTTTTTAAGACTTTATTCTATGATTTATTGCACTTAAAAACATGATTACTCGGTTTTGATGAAGAATAAAAAAAAAGTTATCTACATGTACTTCGGAAATAAATTAGGTAGTTTGTTTCCTGCATAAAAAAATGTTTAAAAAATTGAAAATATAATTAATTCAGTAGGTAGTCTAAATACGAGTAGATATACTTTTTCAGAAGGATAAGTTTACAAAATTAAAACGTCTAGGGATGATTGATTCTCGCAAATAGTTATTTGATCAAAACTGAAAGTGTGATATAGTTGTAAGTGCAATATTATATTTATATTACTAATATGTTTATCGAAAGCAGAATGCAGAAAACAGTTTGGTTCACACAGTAATACATAGTATGATATAAATTGCACATTATACAACAGAAAACTGTATTAGCCCAAATATAATGTAATCTTGAGTTTAAGGCAGCTCCTTAATATCAGTATTCTTGAATATAAAAGTTCTCGAATATGACGTGTGTCCTTTATAATATAGAAGAATGTTTGAAGAACTTTTCATCATATTCTGGCAAATGCAGTACTTTTGTTATGCACATAGAAAATATAATAATTTCAAATTCAATCTTAAAATTATAAAAAAAATGCATTGAAAGTGAAGGGTGAATAAAAACAAAGGACAATACAAATTTTACGTTGAGACCTAGAAGCTAAGGGCTAGAAGTATAGCAATTATTTAATAAACATCACAATATCAACAATGCCCGGCAGTTCGCCTTTGAGCCGTTTATCAACAGTAGAGTAAATTTTATTCATTCCAATAAATTCAATAACACAGAAAATGATACCACACTCACTGATGGTTTCAGCAAGAGTGTTTACTTTATTGCTTATGGTTTTCTTTCAGACCAACTTAAAAATAAGTTCCTAGCGATTTACGAAACGTCTAATATTGCTATTTTACAAATAACTACATGTCTACTGTAATACAATCTTAATGCAACATGTGAATATTCATTTAACTATATAAATAAACAACAGTGTGGCTTAGAGTGTAGTGATACAATATGTACACATTTCATTGCAAAGAAGTCCTCATAGATCAATATGTAACAGGTAAATGAAATAGTTCACAAAATACTAACTATGTAATTTCTTTATTTAATCGTTGCTTGTAAATTGTAGAGTTTACACATAAATACCCTTCATTCATAACATGAGATTAATGTATATATATTTATTTGTAATATTATGTTTCAAAGTAACTCATATTGATGATAGGTACTTGATTTCTTTTGAAAATTTAAAAGGCAGAGATGATGAAGAAAAACTATTATTCTGACAATTCTATTCCCCAAGGGTGTAACAAAGACTACCCACTATGGATGAGTGTATTATGTTTTTCTGAAAAACTCATTTATTTCGTACAGCTTATATATTTAAAAAAAAACATGTTTAATTATGAAGAACTTAATATGTATTACACAAAAGAAATAAAAAAATAATTATATGGAGCTCAGAGTAAAACAAGAAAACACTACATTTATACATGAATCTAATAGTTTTGTATCACTTTAATACATTGTTTTCTATTGTGTAAGTATGTATCAACACATATGTACATAGTTCAAATGAAAAAATAATATTTTTTTAACCTATCTTTAAAAAGAAAAAAAATGATGTTTGTATTTATTGTACTCAACTGCATTGTTGAAAATAGAACTTGCTGTATGAACTAAAAAACTTGACATATCATTAAGGGAGGCTAAATATATTTAAAAAATATGTATATCTATTTAATTAAGTAATGAGACATAACATTAAAACATAAAAGCAATACATGGTTAACAGTTCACTGCTGCTGAGGCATGCCTGGAGTTGACTTTCCACTCGTCTTTACTGAAAAAGCTAAAATGTTCAGAACCAATGCCTAATACAAACAAAATTGCCAGTATCGACAATCAGTGTGAATCGGATGTTATTACCGTAGTAATACTAGCCGCTCCAACTGAAGACCACGTCATACCGTCTCTGATTAGAGGTGCCCACAGCAAACCTGTTAAATGACTCCGAAACCTGAAGATCGTAAGAAACGATTTCAATGAATAATAACCCAATTGGGAACACGTAATTTTATTGCCATTTGATGTGTGAGAGATATAATAATTTTGTAATGCGAAGAAAGCGCTGATTTAGAGTATGAGGATTCCTTTTTCTAGATGAGAAGATATTTCATTTTACTTTACTATGAATCAAAAGCTGTTAATCTACGACACAAACATTTGTAAAAGCTGTTTATCGCACCATTTTCATAAAAAAATCATTATTTTCTCAAATATATTACTATTTTATAATATTATTTATAGCATCGCTAATAATTATGTATAAATAGTGAATTTCTTTTAATTTATTGCTGTGAGAATAAATATTTTATATTTATGTATGATACAATTATTGTTTATTTATAATTAACTACAATTCATAGATAAAATTTATAGATTCTTACATATTGTGTTACATGAAAGAGAATGATGTGAAATTTTATTTTTATTGAATTTAGATGAATATTGGTTTTAAATGAATCATTTTTCAGTGCATAAGTAGATTGAAATAAAGCTGCTTGTGAGTGGAGATTTAAATGTTTTGGAAGCATACTGGAGTAAGCGTACTTATTATTTTACAGAAGATACATGTCTCACTCGGTTTGTGTTCATTATTTTATTTTTAATATTGATGCTGGATTATGATTTAAGTCAAATAACGATCATCCACTCCCATATATTATAAAATACAGAATTCATTATTGAAAATATTCCAGCAGCGGAATCATTTTTGAAATTACATTTTACTGTGCGAATGAACACACAAGTCAAAATTTGTAATTTTTTAGTAAAATTATGGAATAACATTGGTTACTCTTTCTTTAAGTGCAATTTTAAACTAACCTCAAAAATAAAAATGCTTCTTGACTCTCCATAAAAGTTAAACTACATCCTGATTATACTTATGTCACACATTAAATCGTGTAAAATATACCTTTGCTGAAAATTTTAGATATTTTTGCTTTCTTCAAATGTTCAATTGTATTTGCTACATATTTTGACTTGTGTTAGCCTTGCACACAGCAATAAAAAAGTAACACTGTTTGCAAAGCTACATTTCGCATGCAATTTTTGTTTTTGTTTAGTGAGAATATTTATCTTGATTTACTTGTTGAATATTAAAGTGGTTTCATAATGCATATAAATATTTTAGATCCAACACTTTATTTAAGTCCTTTACAAATTTGAAATAATTTCATACTAATCACATTATTTATATATGTAATATATTTTCAGGGATATCGTACATTAAAATATTGTAAATGAAGCCTTACATGTACCTTATCTATCTACCAACGCTATAATCACAACTTTATTATTACTAAAAAGATTGCAGTACTTTGTATCACTTTAAATAGCTGAATCAATCATCTTGAAATTATTAGGTGTGATATTAAGAAGAGGAAATTCAGAACTAAACAGTCTAAAAGACATGTCCAACTGCTGTTGAACACGGTTGCGCCTTTTGATGTTTCAACGCATTCACCTGCAAACAAACACATTAGATTTTTACAAAAATATGAAATCCTTTTTTGAACGGTAATTACACATCTCCCAATTGCCCGGAATCAATCAAACTACAAATTACAACTATAGTTTAGGAAATGATGAGAGGCAATGGAAATATGTAATATTAGTTGGTGCAAATATATAATATAAATCTTGGAAAGTAAAATTAACGATATTATCATATTCATTGTTCTTTCATAGATACATCTACGTATGGTAAAATGGTTAATAAATTGTGTTTCAATAATCTATGGTTCCAGATATCAAACTTAGAACCAATATGTATTTAATATTTAAATGCTCCAGTTTTTAGATACATACACAACGTAAAAAACTAAATTTTAATACTATGACAGATGGAAGTATAAATGAAATCAAAATGTGGGTTATAAAAAAAAACAGAAATCAGAGAAAATATTTAACTTTAATGGCATAACAATATATGTATGTACATATAACAGCAATCATGGCCGGCATTTATCAGACACGCATTCCTCCTAAACAGGTGTATTTTCTATATGAAAATAACAATCAATTTAAATAGCGCAGTCTTAGGATATTTTTTCTCAAATGCATATTTATTGATTAAATTTAAGCTTTTTTGTATTTACGGCAATACCCATAAATTGGGAAAAAATTCAATTTAGATTGAAAAAAATGGATTTGGTTCTTAACACTTAATTGCTGAAAAAATACCATACCAGAACTAGTAGCATTGAAGACCAGGGCCCCATCGATGCCAGGCCTGATGTTTCTATCGCAGCTGACTGAGGAGCGGGTGAAGTGGATCATCCGGTCCGGGGATTCCTTGTATACGAAGCAGAAGCGCTTGGCTCCGATGGAGTCCCTGGTCAGGGGGGTTGTGATGAGGAAGGAGGTCCCGTTCTCCGACCAGCCTCCATGACAGGAGTAGGCTGAAAAAGATAGTCAAAATATTTTTCAGTAATTGACAATACATATTTTTAAAAAATCTATGTGAATCATAACTATAAATATTCTCTGTATCAGAAAAAACTCTGGCATCATAAAATTTGCACAATTTCTTTTCTTTCAGGAAATTTTAGGCCGATGTTACTATTCTCAAATTGCAACAATATTTTCATAATCAGCTATGAAGTTTTGTTATGTCTATCTAAATAGTAATTTTTTAGTTCCATATATTTAATTTGTTAAATAAAAATAAAAATTATGCTGAAATCTCAGGTGAAATTTGAAAGATAAGAATTGTTCAAATGCAAAATGAAATTTTCAATGTACTTTCTATTTAAATCTATTATTTTTAAATGTATTTTACCAGTGATGAAGTCTTTGTTATCGCACGAGGAATGAAACTCCATGCTTTCTTGCATATTGCAGCCTATATCTAACATTGTGAACTCATTGTTGACACAAGAAGTACTATCAGCTTTACTGTTAGATCTACGTATCCTCGGCGAATCTTTCGTCAAGTTTTGTAAGCCACTCTCAATCTCTGCAGAACTATTGTGGAAGGGTAAAGTTCCATTTGCTTCCAGTTCCATCTTGCGCTTAAGTCTTTGCTCTTTCTTTACAGTTTCTTTAGCAAATACTTTCTCTAAGAATCTGTCATATTTCTTCTTTTTTCGTTCACTCTCTGACAGATTCTCATCTGCAGCAGAATCTGTGCTGATATGCTTATGTTTTCGATGGTTATGTGTGCGGGTTCGCTTGAGTTTTCCACTATTGTCTGTGTTTGTAGTGTTTCTCTCAATGATTGGTTTTGGAAGCAGAGATCTGGCATTTCGCTGGAGTATCTTTAGTCCTGCGATTGAAAATTTCCCTGAGTAAGGACAATCTCTGGCTTCAGGGTTTGTTGCTGAAAAGAAAATTAAAATTTGTTATTAACATCATTTTAAAGAAATAATGAACATTTCGTATTCTTGAAATGGAAACTTTTTTTTAACCATTAACAGTTAATTGGTTAGTTGGTCGAGCAGTCCAAAGCGTCGGTTCTCAACCCAAGCATCGCAAAGTTCAATTCTTTGCTAACTTAGTTCTCCATCATTGCACAAGCAAAATTTTCCACTTAAAACAATGATATAAGGAGAATTTTAAATTTGTCAGGTTATAGGGAAAACACAACGAACTTTGTCTTTTAGCAAATCGATAAAATCCTATCATAGTATCAACAACAAGTTAAGTAACCTGACTTGATGTTTATTACTACATGGCGCTATAGAAATTCTCCGATAATAAAATTATGGTATTATGGCGTGACATTTAAAAACATGATGTAACACTTACTGACTAAAGTGAGGTATGGTGCTGTAGCGGGCTGGAAGTGTGTGGGGGAGCAAGCATCCTCTTGGCGGGCCGTAGGTCTGCCTGTTTGAAGCTCTGCAGCATGAGCCACTCGACGGTGGAAGGCCAGGCACACGTAGCGACCCACACTAAACAAACAAATTAGTTAGAGAGACATTTTGTAGAAAATTGTCGAAGTCATTATGCCAGGAAATAAGAATATTCACATATTATCGAAATTACGGAACGGAAATGCCTTTGTACGGCAAAACAATAATTTGCGAAACTTGCATATTAAACCATATACATTTAGTAATTTAGAACTGATAATAAATTGTTTCAGATTTTACCAATGATGCTGCCAATGCGCTACCAGGGCCACAGAATTGCCGCTGGGTGAAGACGCCTTGATGAGTGCGCAGTGCACCTTGATGTCGGCCCCCGTCTGATTGGTGATGCGCAGCGTGGCGTTCTTCTGATGGAAGGAGTAGGTGCTGGAGTAGTCCAGGGTGTGCCAGTGGCTCGGGAAGGTCATCCAAGAAGGGAACCTGCATTTCCAGCTCATGGGCACTAGAAATTATTAATACAAGTGTGAGTGCATCTAAGGTTTTCATGGCCAACATGTAATATTGCATTATGCAAATATATGTCATATTGCATATGCCAGTATGTTATATCGCACTTGCCAATATGTCACATTGCTTATGTCAATATGCCATATGGCAATAAGATCATGGGTTGTTGAGTCACATAGCAGGTCAAATTTGCAATTGGATAGCATTTACAACTAACTAACCATCACACCGTTTCACCGCATGGAATATTAAATTTAATATTAGGTACAATATTAATGCTTGAAAGTGAATATACCTCTCTTGAGTGCCATGGTTCGTGAACCTTCTGTGGCACTGAATAACCCATTGCAAGTTGCATCGCCGGATTGGGCCACTCTGTACTCTACCCCATCTCCTTCCTTTACTAACGAATGCGATCCTGTAACACAAATATAACCAAACTAATTAATATGTTGCTAAAAATTATTGTAAAGTAATGAACAGCTTTTGCCAATTTGTTTGATGGCTGTTTAAAAGAAAAAAAATGTTTCTTATTAAAAATTATTTCTTATTAATATTCAGAAAGGTATAGGGATGGCTTACAACATGGTGAAAATCTTTATTTTATCCAAGCTCTAAACCTTTTTGCATAACTCAATTTAATCAATAGTGGCGAAATACTGTAAATTCTTAATTCAAAAATTTTTGAAATCTGTGAAAATATGTACAATAAACGCACTGTAAAAATAATGCTGTAACCTTACCTATTCCATTAGATTTTTCATAAACAAAACATCTATATCTATCTTCATTGCTTGTGGCATGGTTGTGGTGCACTTTCCCAACCAAATACCTCAAGCTGCCTTCCTTCCACGTCGCAAGGCATTCCAACTCTTCCACTGAAATGCAAAATAACTCATATTATGAAATAAAAAAGGATTGTAAATACATAAAGTGGGATTTTGAAATGAATTGATAATTTATAATGTCTATTGAATACATACAGGGGGGTTCCAAAAGTCAACGTTATCTATTTCGAGGGTTGATAGGCCAACTCATAGTGGACCAAAATTTAAAAAATGTGACTTTAGTAAGAAATCGTTAGTTTTTGCGATGACAGCTAAGTTGGTAGCGTGGAGAACTTCTTTTAGCGGCCCCCTTTACATGTTCATCACACTTACAAATACTTTGAGCATGGTACTGCTGCGGATGTTGGCAAAGTTGTCAAGTCATTACTCATTACGTTACCATTACTTTGGAAAGAAAGGTATCCCATATTATGGTGAAAAAAAAGGATGTGCTTCAAATAACTGAAATTTTCTGTTGATAGGATTTGCCTTACATACAATGCTCGTTATTAGGTTTGAAGCAAAAAGTTAAATGCAAAGCTGCAAAATTTACTTTGCAGGAATTGAAGCAGCAAACTCCCGATACAGAGTCAAATGCATAAACCACCATGCTTTTTATAAGACTATAAATGAGATGTTAAGAAGAAGAATGAACGGTTTACCTGTGCTCTCAGAGCCATACACATCAGGACAAGCCTGATAGTTCAACAGTAGTCGAGATTCTTCCGTACAGCTCTCTATTGATGAGACTGGACTCTTGCAATCCCCATGTCCTCTGGAAAGAGATAAAAAGCTTCATTATTCATTGCTTGAAATTTAATGCCCTTGAGGTATTTTGCACAAAATGGTGTTTCATAAATTAGCCAAATATTATTAAACGTCTAAATATGCTCAAATAAAAAAAAGGATTTTTTAAAAATATTTAATTACAAAAAAAATAATAGTAATAAATGCCTTTAGCTTGTGCCGACGAATCGGTGGTCTGAGCTTTTTAGCACGAGTACAAGTAAAAGTAAGCATTGAGTAAAAGGGTTAAAACAATGGTTGTTGAACTTTATCACATTTCCAAACTAATAAACTAACAAGGACATGGAAAACCTCTTTTTTTAAACAGTTTTTTAACAAAAGTAAGCTTGTGCTTGTGTCCTTACTGGAGTACCCCATTCTAACGCCAATGGGTATTACTTTATTGTAAATGACTTTGAAGAATATTGTAATTTGTGGTAACAATATTTTGACCAAACAAAATGGAAGCAAACTTTTATTGTCCATCAATGTAGAACTGTGTGTTTATGAACGTTATAAATATGTTTTGTTTTTAAAATAAGTTTTTTTTTATTGAGATGATTTGGCTTGTGCTAATCTTAATTTCGAGTTCAAGATCATTTTATAATGAGCTAAATAGATCTGCTTATTACTATGCTAATCACCACCTAAAGAATTTAGGGTTAAATATTCATGAAAATATAAGAAAAAAGGAAACTACTTGAACAGATTATATTTGACTTATTTAGTTCTCCAAACAGAACTTTTTCAATATTATGGTCACAATGATTTGTCACTATGTCATTTTAATTATTTTGAACTTAACAGAAGTTCTCAAAAGTTGTTTTGCTATGAAAGCATTTGTTTCAAATAGCTCACCTGTTGTATGTGAAAGAGAATGGTCCCCTCAGTGGGCACGTCACCGGCGATGCGTTCTCACGGAACATGGAGTAAAGTAAGGCATCTCCAGTGATCAGCGAGCACAGGTTTGGCAGGGCTTCCCGACCAAGACAATAAGCTGCAAATTTTAAACATTGTATTATACGCAATGGCATTGATTGGACGCATTCCATATTTTAATTAAAGGTTTAGAAGTTTCTTTGATTAAATAGGCCATTCTTTGATAGACATTGGTTGATAGTATTTTACTTCATGCATGATATAATGTTTGTTGTCAGGCTGGAGGCATCAGGTTGTCGGCTGATCTCAAGAGAAATCTCATGTTCAAACAGCTCCGCAGTTTGAACATCATTTAGTGCAGTGATTCCCAAAGTGGTCTATATCGACCCCCAGGGGTCGATTCCGACCTGCAAGGGGTCCACGTCAATGAAAAAAAAAATTGGGGGTGCATGAGACGTAAATGGGGGTCTACGGGAGTGGATTCCGTTTTTAGTAAATGTTGTTGATTTGCTAGCACTTTTTGGGAGAGGATTTTTTGTCGATTTGCTAGTACTTTTCGATTTCAAATCTCTACCGACTAGTGCTTTTTTTCAGAGAGGAATTTTTGTTGATTTGCTAGCACTTTTCGATTTGGGATCTCTGCCGACTAGTACTATTTTTTGACGAGTTCGACTACAATTGAAGTGTTCACCGCGAAAGGTTCATTTCAAAGAACTAGCAGTTCCTGAAGCGTTCACAAAACTTTGAAGTTTTTCCCAACGCTAAAAAAAATCAATACTAGGAAAGCAGGGGGTCTATACAAAACAGAAAAAATCGACAAGTGGTCTACTGGATAAAAAAGTTTGGGAACCTCTGATTTAGTGCAAATTAATCAAATTATAAGGAATGGTAAAGTTTGCACAAAACATATTTTAATGTTAACTATTATTTTTGATAGTAATAGGAATGTTACTTGTTATAATAAGAAAGGACACTAGATACTTGAAGTGGATCCACTTAACTGAAGCCCACTGGAACCACAGCTTGGTCAGGCCAAACAGTTAGCGGCTGTCGACGTATGTTGTATTGCTAGCTGAACGACTCTATCCTAAAATGCAGATTTACTGCTTAAACCATGGCAAAACATTCCCATAAAGTTAAAGCCGACGAAGTAACTTTTCCCAGGAAAATGTGTTTTTATTTCATTTCTTACTGCTACTTCAGCAAGAATAAGTTATTTCTAAAATTTGAAATTAGCAAAACACAACAACTGTCACATTGCGTTGCCACTTCGTGTAATTTTGGCAAGGTTCGGCATGGTTCATGAGCATCGGTTGATTGTGGATCGCGAGAGTCTCCACTCCGCACCACCTCCCAAACTAAATGGAACACGATTTCTAGTCTCCATCTGTATGGGCTGACTACTCTATTTTATATACCTCTATGGGTATAGAAGATTTTATTTGACTGCATACATATTTAAAAATTATGTGATAACTTACTTTCTTTATACTGCAAAACATTTGTATGCTTTTCATGAATCACAACACATCTGTAACACCCTTTCCTGAAACATAAAATATATTAATTAGAAATTGTAAAAGCATATTATGTGTTCAACTTTGAAATTCGAGGCTTTATTGTAAAAAAACTGACCATACATTTATGAATCAATTATTGTCTATCGCTAGCCCGGGTACAACTTTGCTTCCACCGTTTTTTTTCGAAATTTGAGGCTTTATTAACTGGTTATACATTTATGATTCACAAAGTATTGTCCATCGCTGGCCACTACTTTCTCCCATCTTTCGGACAGCGTACGAATCCCGGGTTTGAAAAAACTGGTCATCTTTTGAAGAAAACCACAAATCGATCCAATTTTTTTTTTCTTCATTAGACCGGAAGTGCTGGTCAGTCAGGTCGTGTGCCATTGATCGGAACAAGTGATAATCAGAGGGAGCAGATAATTAAAACCTCCCACAAATTACGAGACTGACATTTTTAATCGTGAATAACTTTATGATGCAGACACAAATCGACTAATGTTTCTTTGAGGTTATGTTGACAGATGCCTAAGTTTATTGCATGACGTCTATGATCTATTTATTTCGACCACTACTTACCACTAAAGCCATCTATAGAAAAACGGCGTAAGCAAAGTTGTACACATAATATCTATTTACGATAAGCGTTACTTTGAAAAATAATTTAATTAAATAAGAGTTACACTATGTAAATTTAACAACAGGTTTCCGGAAATCTTTGATACTGATCAAATGCTTTCCAAAAACCCTTGGAAAACCCGCTGGATGACACGATTAGATAAATGTCGAGCAAGGAAAGAGCCAGAGACGAGCCTGGTGCCATGTGTAGGCAATCTAAATCACTCTGAATGGATAAGAGCCACCTAGAATCAACAAAACTGGAAACATTTGAGGGAGGTCTGTTTGCAAAACTGGATGCTAGAAAGCTCATGAAGAAGAAAAAACCAACCTTCTGATAACGCAGACCAAGACAACACTTTACGAATAACATGCTGCGTGACGTGGGGAAGCTGGGAGGAAGGATTGCTAGGAGACAAAGTCATGGATCGTCGGAAGTGGAATGGCATCATCAGCAGAGAGGCTATCAGGAGTAAGTCTTATTTTTCTGGTGCTTCTTTCAGAGGTTGGCTATCATCACCTTATCAGCTGTAGCCCAGAAGTATGTATCAATCGATAAAACAGTTGGATGAAGTACAAGTAAGTAAGGTACTCACTCATCAACCAGAAGGAACTTGTCTCCCTCTGATGAAAGGCACTTCCCCTTGCTGGATAAGCGGTCTCCCTCTATCACGATCTGCTGGATCACCCCCGACTGGAACCACCTGCCGGCCCACTTGGATGGGAACATGCATCCTGGAAGAATAGGAGAAAAATTGTTGAAATAAATTATTATAATATTTCCACATTTAAATTTAATATAGGTATTCATAAAATCACTACATAACTTTTTTCCACTGAGTCTAAAGATGCAGGTTGAACAGACCTGGTCAAAAATTAACAACAGAAAATGTGTACTATAAAGTTTTCAATCATATTTTTAATATTAAAGATATTATTTTTCACCGAAAAGAGTTCGTAAAAAATCACGAAAATAAAGGCTTTGATTGAACTCACACATTGTGCTTGATAAGGTTTACATCAATAATAGGTAATAAATTACAACATACATTTTTAATATTTACGTTTTATTTATAAATATGTTTATCTATAAATGTAGCATTATTCCGATCATAAAGCTGAAAATCTGCATGTCTTTCTATTTATTTATAATATTTTTAAAGTTCGCATCAAATAAATTTCAAGAGCTTTTATGTATAAATAATAAAAAAAATATTGTACTAGTAGAACTCTGACAAAGCCTAGTCACTACTAGTATTTCATATTACAGGCAGGCCCTTCTTGACTCCAGTCCGATACAAATACAGGGTACCGATATCATTCCTTCCAAATATATCAAATTTCTCGGTTTCATAATTGACAATTGTCTATCTCTTGAGTCGCAAATCTCAAAGGCTGTGAGTTCTGGATTTTTCCATCTAAGGCAGATTAAATCAATCAGAAGATGCCTTCCTTCTGATGCGGCTAAATCACTTATAAATTCCTTTGTCGTCGAGTCCAAATATTGTCACATTACTCCACTTCTGAATCGCCTTCATTGGCTTCGATACCCTGAAAGAATAGAGTTTAAGATTTGCCTTTACAATTTTTAAAAGCACTGCAGGAATGGCACCAGCCTATATATCGGAACTGTGTGTCCGACAAGCCTTAAATAGTAGACAACTTACTTTGAGGTCAGCAAACGTAGATACTGCTGTTCGATTAATTGAACCATCTCGATCAAATAAACCTGTTTACTATGATCGCGCTTTTGGTGTATCTGGTCCAGTTATCTGGAATAAGCTTCCCACAAAACTTGCCAACATACAGAACCTAGCAGAGTTCAAACGAGTCTTAAAAACCAAATTGTTTAAAAAATCCCACATACAAAACGTAACTTATTAAAATTTAATTTCTTAGAAAACGTCCCTAATTTGCTTTGTTTCGGTATTCTCCTTTCTTCTATCATTATAACTCAATGTCCTCACTATCTACTGAAAAACCATATACTCATTGTCATGAAATATTCATTTTCTTTTTTGTTACTTGCTATATTTACACTGTTTGCATTTTTATAATCGTTTACTTATAATACCTGAATATTAATGTTTTAAGTGCCAACATATTAACTGTCCTCAATCATATTTTTCCTTTTCTTTGATTTGACAAATGTGTTTAAATGAATTCATATGTTTCATCTAAATTTTTATACCCTTAGCTCCTGGTAAATTGTTTTTTAATCTGTTGATGTACACATACACTGTTATACCCATATCTGAACCTTTTCTCTCGTGATTTATGATAACGATCATTATTTTAGATAGTTTTAATTTTGTATACATATTATGTATTATTTTCTCCTTGTTAGTTAATCTTATTAGCATAATTAATTTAGCATAAAGCGCACTTGAGGTGAAATATCACAAAACTGCGCTATATAAGTTCACTGTTATTATTATTATTATTATTATATTACAGAAAGCAAAGTCTCCCCCTCATACTCGATATTCGCTTATCAGTAATTAGGTTTCCACAGTGGGGTTATTTTGATCACCTACCCATGAAAGTGAGATGATTTCCTGGTGGCAATTAGATGATGTAAGTCCAAAGGCGCCAGGTGTCACGCCAATGGCCCCATGGATAAACTGCGCAAGGTAACCCCCATACCTTCTATTGATTACATTCACTGGATCTTTTTCACTCTGTCCGATTCTTTTCCATTCTGAAGTAGCCCGTTTTAGGTCAAGACTCTTTCGGGGAAGCAAGTCCATTGAAATATTGAAAAGTCTGGAGAGGTTGATAAATAATCTACCTTCCATAAACTATAGAGCCAGGCAGCCAGGTAGAGACCATAAACCAATTCTTTGACTCCGGGGTCGCTGTGAAATCCGCGGGTCCTCGTGCTCGAGTGTTTGCTATATTATGTATAATTTCTTTCATCGTGAATACTTTGGTGAGTGCTTGAAAAGAGGTTGCGTACAAATCAGTGGTGTAGAAGAGATTTCTCCACCTCAAGCTGTTTTTAAAGCATGTAAGCGAAAAAATGCGAAATATGATTTAAAATTGAGTGCGGAGCAGAGGCGCGCCAATCCTGAAATTTCTTAGAATCGCTTTAGGTACGTTTTTGACCCGATTTGAGGAGCCAGGTACATACTTACTATCCTTTTTCCCCTCTCCATCATCTGACGCACATTGGTCTAGAGTTCAATATCGACGCAATTCTTTTCAGCTCGTTTTCATCACGAGCTATGAAAGTCTCAAAAAATCATTTAACTGTAACATAATATAATACTTATGACAACATGCTATATTGTTTGCTCCGTATATTTCAAGTGTGTTGAAACTCAGGTGAAGCCAATAACTATAAGTTTTTTTATAAATATTTTTAAATTTAAAAAAATCTCGGCGTCTTTAGTTCCTTGCCGACGACGAGCACCACAAAGCTTTGACCGTGCGATGTGGAAACAATTCCTGCTTTTATTCATATATTAGGTATAATAAATTAATAAAAGTTACGACAGAAATGTTTGAAAAATATTCATATTTTATTTATTATCAGACCCGAGGCCCTTCACAAAGTGGAACCCGCTATTTAACTGCTTCCCACACTAATGAGCGTACTGTGTACAGGTAGGTAAATCTGGATTCATTCAATTTCATTTCATCTCTGAGTTGAATTGAATAAAGTACCAGGCGACGCGATGTCAGTGATAAGCCCGAAGTCGGCTGCACTGCGGATGTGTTCAACAATCATTCAAATAATATTATAATACAAATAGTCGTAAAAAGTACAGTAATCGTTGAACTATATAATATACATAACGTCGTTGCATTCTCAAAGTTACCCGTGTGACAAAACTTTCTCAGACAGTCGAAAAAACTGTTTCAAAATAGAAATTCCTGGAAAATCATTACTTTGTCGTGTACATAAATAAATCTTTTTTTTGGGAACCATTTTCGTAAAAAATATACATACTTTCTACATATATTACGTAGGTTTGAGCTTATTCCGTATTTCAATGATAACAGAATTATATAAGTAATGTATTAGAACAAAACTTTTTTTATAAAAAGTTTGGAAATGTGCCCAAATTTGCTTGGTTTAAAATGCTGCAACATATTTTTGCACACTATAAGGTAACGAAAGCAAATAAAACCCGCCCCTATTACAAATTGAATAATTTTGACAATTGTCACAATATTGAAACAATAGTGATCGTGCTATAGTTTGTTTAGTTACTTAACAGTGTTTTAAAAAAATATCACTTTCGAGCCACGTTACCAATGTTACCGTGGTATGATAATAAAATCCATGAAAAAAAAAAATAAAGAAAATAACGCAATTTTAGCACGTTAACACAGCAACAACGTGATCATCTATAAGAATAATTATATTTTACGAACGGTGATGGGGCATACAAATTAGTACTGTATCAAAATACCAGTTGGGAATAACAGCTAGATGCCGCCAACGTTCAACGCTATTGACGAAGCTTTGCGTCAACAGTTTGATATCAATAGCTACGTACGAATATTATTCAACGCAACGCAGTCTCAACACTCACTGAGTATGTACCTACTGTTTTAACTTTAGCGCGAAATAAACAAAAGGTGTAAGAGTGTATACTTCGTAAACGATATTATGCGTAATTTGGAATGATCTTTTGGTTGTATACCTCCCTACTAAACGTCTTTGGGGATTTTCCCATCCGAAACGGCCGATGCGAAGCGCCTAGCGTCAAGTGAATCTACCGATGGCAAGTATTATATAGCTGTTATAAAATAAAACCCCAACGGTTCCAATGATCCAACTGTTTTAAAATTAATTTCGTCACGTCAACGTCGGCGTTATTTTCATTAGTTATATTCAACAGTTGACAATTGCCAACGACAACGGCAATGGCGTTGTTTCGAATTCTCGTCAACGCCCAATACTAATACAAATACGTCCCAGTCTGCTTTGATGGAACCAACACGCACTTCCTTGGAACATTTAATACACCATACAGTGTACATTTCTTTTGTGCGTTTTTTCTCTCCATCCCTTCTCATCCATGTCAAAGGGTTTTTCAGCATGATTCTTTATCACGATCAATCATGAAATTTATTATAAGTTACAGCAGTTAAATAAGAATCACGGACAAATTTACTGGGCCTTATTAGCCGTCACGTACGTTGGATAATAATGACTTTCGCATAAAACGTGTGATGAAATCATAAAAAAATATATTTAGCACAAAACATAAAGTATCAAAAATAATTTCAAAATTAAAACCATTTAAAAAGAATAAGCTTATTACATAAGGCTTAGGGATTTTTTGGACGTAATTTTATAAAACGAAGAGACAAAACTACCTCCCACTAAAGTCTTGGCCAAAATTACCCAACGGTGTCGCTAGACAGTACAGAACTACTGAGATGTCATTTTTGTGTGTCTTCCATGAGCGTGCATAAAAAAACGTACACAATTTACAGTTAACTGTGTTTTTTTTATTAAGTGGGCTCTATTTGACCCTGGGCCTTATAAACCCCTGGTATCTAAATTTTTTTTATTGCTATAGTGAACAGGTTGCTTTTATTTAAAGCACTTATTTATGGATGAAAATTAAATAATAACTATAAAACGTTTATATTATTAAATAATTAAATAATATATATATATATATATATATATATATATATATATATATATATATATATATGTATATAAGGCCGCAGATTTCATTAAAAAAAATATGACCGACCGGTTTCGCTTAGCCAAAACATCACCAGGGTACAAAATAAAGCTAAACAAAAAATTCAAAGTTTGCGGTTAAATATACATACAGAGGGAGAACACAATATTAAAAAAGAAAACAGTAAGAAAATAATAGAATAACATTTAAATTATAACAAAGGAACAAAGAGAAACAGACAGATAATATGAAATGAAAGCGGAAAAACGTCAACTGAGAAGGTGATTAAAGAATAATGAGAAATTTTATGAGTTTACGGGAAATATACCTAACATTTTAATTATTTCATGTCAAACCACAAAGTCATTCCTTTCTACGAAAATACACTTACTTATTATTTTCCAAACATATTTTGTATAATAATTGTCGAACGGATACTTATCTAAACATATTTATTTATCATAAAGATAGGTACGTAAAAATCATTACTAGGCATCGATATATTTACAAAAACATTTCGTCGATGATGCTAGGTAATAATGTCATCACAGAGAAGACAACGGAACCTACATGGTTTACAACTTGACAACGTTATCTTTGCTGGCGGCCAAAAGAGGAAATAACGAACGGACTATTTTTTAAAATTCACGTTTTTTTTATATCAATATATCTTCAGTGGCGACGTCTCCGACTGTAAAGTTATGTGCGTGAATTTGTACCGATATAACAACCAACTTTTTTTTTCACCACAGACAAAAACGAGCTATTATTTCTCAACCGCTATCAGATTGTAATTCAATGTACGGGGAATAAAATGGAAAAATGAAATATTAAAATATCAGAATTTACCGTGTAACGCGAAAATTTTATAATTGGTTAATGGTGAGAT
This sequence comes from Drusus annulatus, assembly GCA_022651775.1. Taxonomy (NCBI): domain Eukaryota; kingdom Metazoa; phylum Arthropoda; class Insecta; order Trichoptera; family Limnephilidae; genus Drusus; species Drusus annulatus. The sequence continues at coordinate 880,674 of JAGWCC010000340.1, read as the reverse complement.
AAACTTATACAGGTTGGTACAATTGGTAAATGGCTAGATATAATACATAATTCGGCAGGGAGAATAAAAGCGGGCACTGCGTTAAAATGATCAACAAAGCCATCGCGAGTCCCGAGTCTCGAGGGGCGCAAACTTTTGAATTAATCAATTACGAATCCATAATTGACGTACAAAAATAAACTTTGCCAATGGGAGAGACAAAAGCGGAAAAAATCCAATCGCTCCGTAAATAAACCAAAGCTTTGAAGTTTCAGTCACAAATATTTATTGATAGCTTTATGTACTAACGGAATTGGTTGGATGGTAAATTAAGAAATTTTTATCATATGGAATTGATGTTACTCTGCGTTATTAATGTGTTTCATGAAAAAAAGGTGGTTAAATAGATATACATGTTTATTTGATGATATGATACGCGCAGGAGTTCACTGTCTCAAGTCTCACATCGTCACATCGTCACATCGTCACATCTTCACATCGTCACACCGTCACACCGTCACATCGTCACATCTTCACATTTTCACATCGTCACACCGTCACACCGTCACATCGTCACATCGTCACACCGTCACACCGTCACATCGTCACATCGTCACATCGTCACATCGTCGTCACATCGTCACATCGTCACATCGTCACATCGTCACATCGTCACATCGTCACATCGTCAACATCGGTGTCCAAAGTTTACCACGAGCCTGCTTTATCAGGCATGGGCATTGTACCGTATTAAATCCGTGTTTTGTGAATGTATTTTCATATTTCATAAGGGCTTTACGCTATTCTGTGTAATAGTAGTTTTCAGAATAACTTTAATGTTATCGCGTTAAAAAAGGTAATTTATTTATTTTGTTAACATATTTTAACTAGCTATCAGTAAAAACGCCCCGCAGTTGTGTAGATAATTCTCCACCCTCCTACAAATGGTTATTTATTTAAACCCAGACGTGAGATAAAGGGTAAAGAAAAGCTTCAGAAAGTATTTAAGATAGATAAATGGTTTTAGTATAAACAGAGAGGTACACGTAGCCATGGCAGGAAACAGCATCGAGCTCCGAGTTAACAGCTGCTTTAGTCTTTACGAATGTCCGAGGAAGTTATAAATACAACGATTAATCCCTAATCCCCGAAAGACAGTTATTTCATTAGCAGATAACAGAAATAAAGGATGCCAAATATTGACATTAACTTAATTCTGACACCCTTCAAACTAGAGTAGTCTGCAAAAGCCGGTGTCGGCGAGAAAGTTATCGTCCGCCGGCAGAACGGGTAATTAATAATCCCTTTAATCTCGGACGGGAGTTATTTGTAGGGCGAGGATATTTGCTCCTTGTAAAAAAAGAATAGAAAACAGGACAGCGAGCTGCCACGGAGTAAACTGGCCATAAGTCAAGTTAACGAGCCGAACATATGCTTCCTAACGTGGAGTCACTTGTCTGGGTGTTGTGCTCTCTGCTCCAGTGGAGCCACGCACACTTCCGTGGCCTCTCCTTATTCCCGCTAGTGGCAGTCGTGGCTGACTTGGCTGGAGGGAGCTCAAATATTGTTTCAACTTGTAGAAACATATTTCAACTACACGAAAGAAATTTTCAATTGTTTAGTTCTTTTATACATACTCGAAAACACCCTTTTCACAAAATCTAACTTTTAACAATAGTTCTCTTTCATAAAGAGATTTTCTGCAGTCATCTTCTATACAAACGAAGGAATATAATTTAGTGTAAAAAATATTAATATCTTATTTTCATGCTATAAAATATCAAATAAAAATCCTTAAATATAATATCACCCTCTCGATCGTAACGACCAGGTACCTCCTTATGTGATGTACACTGTACACTGAAAGATACACATAGATATGTTAGAAAATACTGTAAAAATATACTTAGTTGTGTAGATGTACCTACCTCTCGTAACTTACTTAAACGTAGATATACTACGAGTATATCAATAACTTTGCTTACAAAGATCTCGATATGCAACTCTTGCTTCATTCGATTTCATACAACTTCTCATGCATAGTTTATTAGTCTGACTCTTTTGAGTTGACAAAATCTTTTGAGTTTGACAGTAACCGTAAATAATAGTCAGCACGTACGTATGTGCGAGTGTGAATTTTAGAATTTTGGAAATGATGTTAATAGAATGAATCATTTTTTTTAAATTATCTTTTAAATTCCCTTCCTGCCTAATAAAGTACCTACCTATAGGTGATGTATTTGAGCAAGCATTATTCTATATTTGAAATGGGTGGAATAAAGCAACGTATATATTTTCTTACAGTTTTGACCTTATTCACTCGTGATTCTTTACGGGTGTTATCCTATATACTAGTTATTAACATAATACAATGTATGCTTGTCTATTCTTTTTATCGAAATAAAAATAATATTATTATTTAGAGATTCGGTTTTTTTTTTCAAGAAATATGTAAGAATAAAATGCGCTGGTAACCCTAGCGCGGCCAGCAGAAACGATAAATCATTCCGTTATACGAATATTACAACTGAAGCCGTCTGTTATTTCTAATCGTTCTTTCGACTAACTCTAACCTTAAAGAAATTCAATTGGAAACAATAATTACGAATGTAGGAATATATTCAAAGTGACATAAGAAGATGTAAAGTAACACGCGTATATTGCATTTCAGTGTTTCAGTTTTTCAGTGGTCGACCTAAAAAGAATGAAAAGATCCGAACCAAAAGTTGCGCTTGAAGAACACGCCGGCCATGAAACTTAAGATGTGCCGGTAGTCGAGTGGGTAACAAACGGCCCAATTTGTAAAAACGTCTTTAGGGAATTTCGCTGACTTCTCTGTTTAATGTTTTCTGCAGTGGGCCGGAGCGATTCCTCGAGAATAATAATGGATGGATAATGTTTATAGCGCCATTTTTGTGAAATATCACCGCAAAGGTGCTTTATAAAGCTAAAAAATAACTTAAAACTGTCGTTAAATCACATTTAAAAATGTTGTCCATCGTGTTTAGATCAAATGAGGCTTTATATTCATAATGTAAACGATATTTTGTGTTGGATTTGAAAATGTTCGGACTTTTGAAAATAACAGTATTTTAACAGGTTTTTAACTTGACTTTCTGTTAGTGGTTATAGTTTTATGAAGGCATGAGTTTTACGTGTCGCTGTTATATCTGTTAGAATTTTGAATATTTCATCAATATCAGGTCACGTAGTATTCTATTCTATGTTTTATTAGTATTCTTTCAGGAAGGACTGAAAATATAGCAAAGTAACACTTCAATCGTGCATCGAGTTCGCTGAAATTCCCTAGAATTTCCACAAAACTATTCTGCGTGGTGGGCTAATGCTAATAGAGGCCCCCTGCTAATGAAAACAGTCGAGCACTGTGCCCTATATTATGCACGACTAAACTGCCTAATTAAGCGAGCTGAATGCTCATTCGGAAAATTTACATTGAAGTCATTGGGAAATTCAAGGAAGACAAATCTGCTTTGAGGTCATCAAATTAAATTACTTATAGTTATCCGATCTACTTGTAGTTTTGCCTTTGAAATGATATGTATTTACGAATTTATATGTATTTTATAATATTAATCCTAGGAGGCAAATGGAAACATGGAAGAACATGATCTAGTTTATTCCGTAATGAACTCTGTTCGAGAGCAAATAAATAGTCAGATGGATTTCCAATAAAAGAACGGAACCTTTGAACTCCGCCGGAGTAGGCGGCGCCCCGCAGTACAAACGGAATTCCGAAACAATAAATATCACCCGAAAGGGAAAATGGGAGAAAAAGAAGCCTGCAAAATCTATTTTTTACAAATACTGTACAGATATTTGCCATGAATCAAAAGTCAAAGCTTGGAATGTCTTTGTACTAAAGTAGGCATACTTCGGCGATAAAATCGGGTCCATTTTCTGTTTAAAGTATGGAGGCAATTCTTTATTTGTTGTCTTTATACAATATACAGAAGATATCAAACGGAGAGTTAGTAATATTTGTATCTCTCTTTGGAGAAACTTCAAGTTAGGAAACATTTCCTTAAGGCTTAAGACTTACCTACCTATATCCGATCTAGAAGAACTATATATTAGTTATATCGGGGAAGTATATCAGTGTGTGCGCGTTATACGGTGCACACTTTAAGGTATCGAGCGATAAGCTTTCGCCGTGTTTTTATCTCACACAACGTTTTGCTTTATTTCATATTGTTTTACCATGAAGCACTAAATCGATCAGAGAGCTTTAGGAAACTTTTATTTTATGCTGTATTTTGAGACAACTCTTTGCCTTTTTAAAGGTATTCGCTGGGAATATTTGGGGATTAAATTTCAGAATTCTCTTACTCGGGTGGTTTTTGAGTATCTTACCCAATGGAATTATACATTATTTCACTATTTAACCCCCCACAGGGAGGCAGAAGGATGAAACGCCACCAACCTTTGTTCTAGCTAACACATCTTGCTTCCTTCAGATTCATACGTACTTTAATATTATTATGATCCTTAGGTAGTTGATTCAATTGTTTCTCCGCTCTTTCCGCTGTACCTACGTGTCCAAACCACTTTAAAAAATAAATTATTTTGTTTTTTTTGCAGGTTAGCAGTAAGCAATAAATAACACGTCCAATTATATTCATAGATAAAGGTCTACATGATGGGCGACTTTGTACTGATTTGCATTAATAATAATAATATTTGGATTTGTATAGCGCCGTTTTTGTGGAAAATCACCCCAAGGGCGCTGTACAGATCTTATTTTCTATTATTACATATTTTTTTAGGGTATTAATATAATCAGATTTGGATTTGTATAGCGCTGTTTTTGTGAAAAATCACCTCAAGGGCGCTGTACAGATCTTATTTTCTATTATTACATATTAATTCCTAGTTTAAATAAGAAAATATACAGAAACATACTTACCTGGCAGGTCCCATCAGATAGACACACTTATTAACTTAAAATTATAATTATGATTTAAAAAAAATTATTTATTGTTATTTTATTTTTTTCCGATTTATGGCATGGGTGCGAAATAAAAAAATGGAATTTCTAAAGGTGATTCGTCGAGAGACAGATTGTGTTATGATTCTTTTGATGAATTTAAGGATATGAGAGTCTGAAAAGGTAAGCAGTTTGGACCGAAATTAGTCAACAAATATGTCAAGATAGACCTTTTGTAATTGACTTGTTATAAAACAATATTATTTACCTTCATTGTGTCTAGTAGACAAAGTGCAAGTATGTCCAATGTTACCATATTGTAGCAGCTACGGTAATCCATAATACTAAAAACTAAAAGTGAGTTGAAACTAGTTTTTGTAACTCGGAACATTTTTCTGATGGTGCCCGTCAAATGCAAACATTTGACACAACGTGACAACTTGCTACATTTCTCTTACAGCTCCATGAAGCGGTGTATTCGCTCCACGAATTTGACCGCTGGCAATTTATGACAACTCTATCAATCAAATTCCCCAACAGATGTTCTCAATTCAAACAGCGCTGGCTTCTAGCTTCTAGCGAATGTACCACATTACATTCTACGAGAAATACTATTGGAACCATCAATAAAATATCATTCTTGAGGTATTAAACTAGAATAATAACTTCCTAGTGCCCTATTCGACCTATCCATTGTTTGGCATGTTTAATTATTCGTCGGTTATAGGTAAAATGTTCTTAGTTCTTCAAATATTGACTGGAATTTGTACCCTCGAAAGATTTTGATAACCGAATGATGTTTCGAATTAATGGGTCAGCTATGAACGACGATAATTTGTTTGTCTAAATTGAATGAAATTTGCAGTTTTTCAATTGTTTTTACCAATTCAATCGAATGAATTAACAACGTTTTGAAATACATAGTTGATAATATTTTGACTATTCAATTAATGATTTTTTTTTAAATACTTAACTTCGTGTTTATTAAAATATTTTATATGCATTGTCCTCCACGCTAGGAGTTCACCTGTGATGTGGAGGACATTTTTAGAATTATATGATAAAACAACTTTAGGCTGCCAGTTTTCTAATTAACTCCTATCATACTTCAATACCTTTGAATACGTGAATTAAATACTTGCATAATCAATACTCGCGTTTGGAGCGCAAACATGGACTCACATGAAGAGTAATGTCAGGAATTTCTTCGCTTTATTTATGGAAATACTGATTAGTATTATATTAATGACAAAGATAACCGACATTGCCATCACAATATACTCGTACAAAGTCGTGCAGAAATATGCTAAGCACGTGGTACGACATCAGATGACCATTGGAAATCCAATATAATTAGGACTGAGAAACTAGGGTCACCCTGAGATGAGAGGAGGTCTATGCCCAATCCTGGGTGCCAGAAGTTGTCTAGTGTTTATCCGCATATATTTATATCTACCAACTTTTTATTATTTTTATTCACAGTGAACACCGTACAAGAGTCCCAACTACCCCCAACCTTCTGGAGCCCGTAGGACTATGGCATCCCCTATTGGAGTATATTGTGAGGTTGAAAAGTGGTGGGGAGGCGAAAGAGATGGGAAAGAAGGAGGTTAAGAAGTACCTAACTATACAGCTTTGGTCACCAAGCACGGCTAAAGCCATTTCAAGCAACGTTTCGATTGTGAATAGTGTTGTTTCACCAGGGCGACACAGAGTATTTACTATTCTAAACTATCCGTATATAGTGTTGTTACTAAATTAATAATTATTCGTGATGATTATGATGATCTCGCGTGACAGATTTATATTTGAACGTAGCCGAAAGCATTACTCCTAGCCTGATCATTGCATGTTCCGTGTCAACCTACGTACACACAATTTAACTTATCGATGGAAAAATAACATTGGCCAAGATAAAAAAGAGTATATTGTAACATTATAACACCGCTGTACCGCCAACGAGCGAGCCGAGTGACTATAACGTATAAAGTGGTTACATTAATAATGGGGTCCGCTCGGGGCATACCAGGGTTGCATGACATTTACCAATCGATTCCGTATAGAGAATAGAGACATTAACCCTTCTCATGACCGTCGTGAAGAAAAGACTTTATGGATTTATACTGAGCAAACATGGAGAAAACTGTGAGCTTTATTCCGCCTTGGTTTATTCGTTTATCTACGGTGGGCATACGGGATTTCGAATAGAGTCATAAATAAGACAATCCCTCCTTTTGATTTGATCAGTGTTTGAGTTGTGGGAGGTGAAATGATTTATTTATCCATTATTGTTAGAAACGCAGATAAATCATATTTTATATGTTATTCTGAGTGGTGCATCAAGGCCCTACGCATCGTAACAGTGGGTTGTAAGGTCACGAGCACTTCAAATAATCGGACCTAATAGCAAAAAATCAGTACGACTTTCATTAGAAAGTATTAATTTTTGTCGAAACTAAAGCAACCAGTTTTAATTGTATCACTGAAACGTTAACCGATGATTGTTTTTATTTTTATTAATATCTTCTTCTGCGCTTCTTCGCAAGCCTTCTGAAGTTCAGTTGTAGAAATAGGCAGAGCGTTGTAAAACCAATGCATAAAATAAAGCAACAAGTTCGAAATTTAATTTAATTGTTTTTAATTTATAAATATTTTGATTTTATTCTTTGTAATCGTAACTATGTGACTGTTCATCAAATACCTACTTTTAATATTAACTGCCAAAAAAAAAATCGTTGCATCACCAAAACACATCATTATAGTTCAAGATTTCCACACTCTGTCAATATGTACACGGAAACAGAACATTCTAAAGTTCAAGTTAGTCCCAGAGAAAAAAAAATCTTTGAAAAACTACTCCGCCAAATGCTTCACTGCCGTGCGCAGATAATAACAACATTATTAAACAACGAATTTATCAAATTTGATTGCAAAGCGAATTTATTCTCATATAAACTACCAGAAAAACATGATATAAATTTCAAGTGTAGCCGTAACCCTTCTCATCTCAAGCAAAAACATAGGTGGCGGAAAATGAATTCTGTATGAAAAATGTATTAAGGTGAGGTTTTCCATGGCTCGCACGCACGTTTCGTATAAAATCGTATGCAGTAAAATTAAATAGGCAACTATACAACGCTATTATAAAGCCGTTAATCATTTATCACGTCGTTATTCGCATGGCTCTATTGGGTCGTGCCATGTAACGCTATCGGTAAAATGGGTAACAAACTCAAGTAGGCCTGTTTCACACGGTCACGGTACACTCTGTTCGGGAAATTAAAATAGTACACAACACTCCGAATACGAGAGGTTTGCCCGACATTTTAATTGAATTAATTATGATGAATCTGAGGATGCGATCAGGATGTAAGTAATTTATATTTTAGATTGATAAAAACTGACCCTCTCCATTCACATTCTTACCGCAAAACGATTTTCAAAATTTCGAAATCGACTTTCAGCAATTACATTGGCGGCAAGGGTCAGATTTTACTTTTATAAGCGATGAATTAGTTACTTCCCGAGAATTTCCCAGAAAATATTTGAGATTGTAGCAATCAATTAAATGTAAAATTCGGGCAGAACACCATTCTAGGCCTGCTACAGAAAACTCGAAATGCAACAAATATTATTTTTTTCGTCCCGCTTTTCGAAATACATCGTTTTAGGTTCAGTCGCACAACAAACATGTCAAATCTGTACCTAGCATCGGCGTGATTTTGAATTTTTTTTAACGAAGACTTAGTAAAATCGTATGTCTTTTAACCTTTTGACATCACCTAACTGTAAATAAAGGGTAATTGTATTTTTCCGCAATATAATAGAATATCTACGATAGAACATGAACGAATACAAATCAATTTGTTCTATTTTTAAGTCTCCGCCTATTTTTTTTTGGAATCTTAATGGCGTACACGTATTGGACCTTGTAAGAAGTTGATAAAACCCATATTACATGGATAGGAATAAAAATAAGTCAGAAAATATTAAAGTAAAACTTGACTATTTAATAAAAATAATTCTTATGAAAGTTCTTCTTTCTGACACTTCGTTAGATAGTACAGATCTACAAACTTTTCTGTTGAGTCGGGGCGAAGCTAATATAGATGTAGTAGATACAAACAAATATACGGGTGGGTGAGTTTTGGCGTCATAAAATTGGAACCGCTTTTTCTGTGTGAGATTTTTGGTCAATGAAACTATTTACATCCGACAACGTTTTTTTTTTTAACATTATTTGGTATGGAGCTTTGAAATATCCATGTTGTTTCTTCCATAAAAATTGATCAACAATAATCACTTTACTAGTGTTCAAATCTGCAGAAACCGTGGTAACTTGATTTTTTTCATCTTTTTTATGGATTAATTTTCCTGTTTGTTTCAGTGAAATATTAGGGGTACATGAAATTAATACATGCAATAATCCAAAGTACGGGCAAAGTCGTCTAGCAAAAGCAGTAATTTGTATAATTTTAGTAAACAACTCTAATCTAAACAACTACAATGATTACGTAAGAATGTAGAAGATACAATGATGCGCAAAATCTTTTCAAATCCCTACCTAGCTAATAAAGTACCTAGCCATAATGTACTTTAGCAGACATTATTCTACATTTGAAATGGGTGAATTGAAGCAATTAATATTTTTTCTCCGTAGCTTTTCAAATAATATTCACGAATTTCTTAAAATGAACACGTTCTGTAATGGCTGAAGAGTGGATTTGTTTAATGAAAGTGTGTTCAGCGGTCGCTAGTTTCAGAGTTGCTCCTGTCCCGTGATGTGCGAAGGAATTTTGCAATGGTCCATTTGTCTGTTTAGTTGGTGAAGCTGTTGGTTTTTGGCAGTTTTGGGTCAAAGCATTATTATTATAAGATAAATAATTGCTTTATTAAACCAACCAACATTTCCTACTATTTTCAAACTACAATAATTTACCCTTAGACTGAGAGAATATAGCTGGTGCGAGCTGGTGACGATGATTGATTCACGTAATTTTAAACCCAAATCAGTTGAAATTAAGTTGATGAGAGTTGTCCATTGCATTTTAGGGTTGAAATAAGTTGAAGAATTGTTAGGAATGAATTATTAAAACGATGTCAATAATTTTCAACGAAACATGACACAGAAATTAAAAATACTAGGTTATCTTAATATTTTTATTTTCTGTGTTACCTTAAGACTCTTATATATTTCGTTGAAAATTATTGATATTGTTTTAATAATTAAAGCTTTAATAAGTAAAGTCTAATTTATAAAAAAAAGTGTTAGGCAGTTGTCAGTTGGTATACACATTTATTATTTCATCTGAGAATAATTATTACTTACTATGAGAACGACTTTTATAAAGCAGCAATAACTCCAGAGTGGTGAGCTCTGACGTCATAAAATTTATACAGCTTTTTGTCTGGTATTTTTTGGTCAAAGTTTTACTATTGAAAGGATAATTTAAATACAAAAAATAACACAGGACGACCTTTAAATTATTATTAAGAAAATCTATTCAGATTTTGTAAGTGAACGTTACTATTTGTAGCTAACAATCATATTCACATAATTACCTATTTATCTTAAAATATCAATGTTAATATTTTTTTTAACTTCTGAAACCATTTTAAATAAGACTACAATTTTATGATCTGTCTAAAATTCGAATAATTCACCATTATATTAATAGTTTCATGTTTTTCTGTTATTCAACTAGATAAAAAAGGGTGTTGAAACTCGGCGAAGCCAGGTAGTAACTGCTAACCACTAGTACTCGCATAAGCCTGCAAAAAGAAAATAAAATATGTAGGTGTGTACACACAGCAGTAGGTTTGTTGTTCGTGACGAGAGCCCTCGACGTGGTTGGAAAAAAAACTTTATTTTGGCCAACTGAAGAAACAAAATGGCTCTGTGGGGATAGCCTCTTCTCAACTTCCCTTCCCCAAATGTCTGGGAGATTCCAAAGGGGCAAAGTTACAACACCAGCTCCAAAGTCGACAGTTTGAACAGATCATCTTGTTTTCTAAAATACACAAAAAACAGAATGTTTCAATTTCGCCCAAGCACTCGAAAGGGAAACATAAACAGGCAGACAATCGATGGGAGCATCGAAGGCGTCTATAATATTTACGCCCAGTCGCAATGGACGGAAAATGTCACGAAAATTACGCAGTTACAATATTAGTTTCTACCCGGCTTAGCTAAAGTTTTAACACATTTTTTTCGAAATCCTCGTAAAAATGAATATCGAACTGTAATGTTCTATATTTGGAAATTCAATTGCACGCTGACATAGTTTTAAACTCTAGACTGAAGAAGCTATGCAAATTTCATTAAACCAAATGTGTCCGTTAACGGGTTTTGCTCCTTCATACAATCAGATCTATGATTTTTGTTCAGAAAATAATCAATTTCGTTAAAAGTATTGTAAAAGATAAAACATAATGGTGCCTTATTAAAAACTACCTAACCATAACGCCGTTTCCCTACGGAGGTGAGCAGAGAGGATGGACTGACACACAATTCTATCTTGGCGCACACTCGTTAATTCATTTACATTCATACGTTATTCTTACTCTTGACATGATCCGACTCAAGTATTTGATTCACTTGATCGTGTCATTTCTTTTTCGGGTGTGCCCGACTTCTTCTAGCATAAACTTTCGCATCATATATTTTCCTTACCCTCCCTCCTTCATGCATCTGCTAGACATGTCCAAACCATATAAACGTCCCTTTCTTAATCTTATTCATTACGCTTAAATTAGCCTTGTAAACTATCCAGATTTCTACATTTGTAACACGATCATACATAGTTTTTATTTTATTTTTACCATGGACTAACAATGTATGGAGAGAGAGCTAATTCTTTTTACCTAACCTACACAAACTTGCGATAAATCCGAGTTTTTAGGTCGTACACCATGAGAGAGAAAGAGACAACAAATATATAAAACACCGCTTCTATGTACTGTCGCGATGATCTTGGGCTTCTGGGTCACCGCGGGACTCCGCCCACATTTTTTATTATGCCACTAAACTTGACACAACCAAACGGTTTTTTAGATTATATACTATATTTTTGTTGATAAAAATACTGTGAAAAAGTGGTTGTACGAATAAACAAAAACATGATGTCGACATGTGCTATGAATGGATGTATAAATACCCTAGCCTTAGTCTTAACCACACCCAGGTCCGCCGAGTCCGGTAAAAATCATCAAAAACTGACTACACTGCCTTGGATAGATACCACTCTATATACTCTAAGATTTTTACGGTGAATACCGCACAAGAGTCCCAACTGCTCCCAACGATCTAAAACCAGTGAGACTATGGCATCCCTAATTATAGGTATGTTGTGAGACTAAAGGTATTGGGGAGGGGATGGAGATGGGGAAGAGGAAGGTTGGGAAGTACTTGGCTATTCAGATCTGGTCACCAAACACGGCTAACGCCATTTTTAAGAAACGTTTCGATTCTGAATGTTGGTCTTTTACCAGGGCGATACTTAGTGTATCTACCACTCTGGAACGTGCCGCAAATAAACTTTATATTGATTAAATGTGTTATGACACATATTAATCAAATACAAGTTATTAGCGCACGCCGGGTTTGAACCCGCAACCTTTGGATTCGTAGTCGAGCGTCTTACCACTCGACCATGGAGGCCATCAAGGTTTTACTACACATATGCCCAAAAAAACTAATTTATACAGCATTCAGTCTACTTTCATCCTTCCTCTGCTAGTTCCATGCCTCACTGCCATACATCAGGGTTGGTATCAGCACCCCACTGTGAACTGCTAACCTCGCTTCTTTGACAACTTTTTGTTAGCCACTACCGCATTCAGTTCAATATAGTTCACTGCATTCACCCTTCTATTCAATATTCTTATCAGCCTTTCCGTCTCTTTGGTACAGCTCCACATACTTCCCAGATACACAAACCCATCCATTTGCTCCAGGTATTCATCGTTCACTAGTCACTACATTGGATGCTGTTTTGGGACTCTCTTTTTCAAACACCGTGACTTTGGACTTACTTATATTGATCAGTAACTCATTCCGCCTACCTACTTCGGTCACATTAAACATGAGTAAATGTATTAGATTAATAAGTATACGAAAACTGAAATAACGTTAGTAAATTATACTCGTATACGTAGTACAAAGCAAGCAAACGTTTTAAAATATCCCCTTGAGATTTGACCAGGGTGGCTTTTAGTAGTTTCATTTGTTTTACGTATATATTATGTAAAATGATTTAATAATACCAAATACGGATTTCACCACGAATTAACAGTTTCGAAATTTGAACATAATATGTATGGTTTGACAATTGAATACTGGAATTAATTAAGGCTCTAAGTACCAAAAAAATAAAAACTGTTTTTTTTTAAAGAATCGTATTTTATTTACATCATTAAATACGATTCTGTAAAAAAAAGTTGTTAATTTTTTGGCACTAAGAGCCTTAATTAATTCCAGTATTGAATTGATTCTCTTCCCCTCTGTCAATTTTATTATTTTACTAGTTGTTATCTGTGAAAAAACACGAGATGTAACTTGACTTGTCAACTTTTATTCAGGGATGATACTAATTTCATTTTAATTCGTGCAAGCAAACGTGTTTATAAGTGCTATTTTGGATTCAGCATGCGTTCAAGTTGACACAATTATTAGTTTGTGGAAGTATTGAAAAATCGTTCTGGTAAAACCTTTGTTTTGCTAATATTTGTAACACCAATAACTCTAAAGCGCAGAATAATAACAGTGATAATTATTTGTTCGCTGAGCAGTTACTGTTGCGCACCGGCTGCGGCTGTATAAAGAACGGAGTGGTTAGTTGTCGGGTAGCTGGGTAGGTAGCTGGGTAGGTAGATGGGTGGGTGGGTAGGGAGGTTGGCTGTGGTTCGAGAGCGTGTTCCGATGACATAAACATGTTACGTAAAAAGTACAAAGAATCACCGGCCGTAAAGGCTCCGGGATAATCACGCGCTGCCATTATCATAATTGGAGACATTTTTGCGCACGAAAATATAGCCGAAACTTCGCTTTTGTTCCGTGGCTCACACACACACACCCCAATACCATCCAATACAGTGTGAGTGTACCCCCGTACCTTCAGGCTTTCATTTTAAGTCTCATTGTCAGGTTTGGAGAGGGATTTTGCCGTTAAATAATGCATGAGAATGAGCGAAGTAAAAAGGAAAAAAACACCGAATATACCGGATTTGTCAGTGAACAGAACTGCTAACGTCGCGTCGTGTAGAATTAACGCCCACGTTAGTGAAAAATATAGGAAATGTGACTTTCTGCTGAACATGTAGCTTTTACAGATTCTTAAAGGAGCATGAAATTTTCGTGTTTAATGCCACGAAAGTGACAGCGGAAAGCTTCCGAATGAATTTCTTTGCAGTCCTTTGATTAGCATTACTATGATAAGACGGTGGGAATGTTTCAAATGAATGTAGGAATGCGATTAGAAAAAAAAAACAATGGAATTTTGAAACAACGATACTTTTATTAGGTCATATATAATCACGATATCTGTGATTTCACGAGCCCTTCAGAACGAGTGAAATCAAATATAATTATGTGCATATTCCTACCTGGCCTCATTACATTTCTGTGAATCCATCTTCCTCAGCCCGATTTGGAGGCACGCTACTTGAGCCGAATGTTCTCGATGAATACATTTGAATAAATTAAAAAAGTCAGATATTAAATAAAGGCATTGCATAACTTCGTCTGCCATTAGCCCTCAGGATTTCTAGATACATAATTAAATACACGTCTAATTTAAGATATACGCACAATATCCACAGTATTGGAAAAAGTTTATTTTTCATCAGTGAAATAACAATTTAACAGCTAAGAGTAGATTATTAAACTCACAATTTTTGGGAAAGAATGCAAAAAATATTTTACTCAAAGTAATGGACTTAAATAGGTAAAGAAATTCTAATATTCGTTCTATTTGAGTCCATGCACGAGGAAAATCCAGAGGTGTTTTAAAATTCATATTGTACAAGATGATAAATCAATTGGAAATAGGGTGAGAGCTACCCCAAGCTATGCATGATCGTAATGCGCCGTCATATTTCCTTACGACCGCAGGGTTGAACAAGCCCGAACATAAACGGTCGCCTCCGTGAGTCGAGCGTATAAGAGAGACATTGTTGAATGATGTTCCCCGATTGAAACGTCCTGACTCCAGAAAACAGTCAGCCAGGGAGATGGGCACAAATGAGACCCGAATTCTGACAGCGACAAATGGCGCAGGCTGCCGCCGTCTTTTGCGAGCTTTGTGCGAGATGCGCCCTTTCTCCTTCCTCCCGATGCGCGGCCCGGAGCGGTGCTTGACAATGTCTGAACGCACGTATGCAAACACAAACAGGCGGAGGGGTGTTTTGAGGTTGGCAGGAATTTCACAGATCGTTGCGTTTCACTGATGCCCGGTTAAGGACACGCGGGCGGGGCGGGCGGGGAGGGCTGTGAGCGTGGTGTGGGTGCGGGAGGGCGCACTTTCTCTCTATCTACCCTCTGCTACCTCGGGGTGGATACAAATCTGCCCATTTTGAGACATTGTTTGGCCTTAAGGATTAATCACGCATCACGTAGTAAAGAGGTGGGTGTATTTGAAAGATGATTTCTATAAGGTATTGTCGTTTTCCAGTTTGTTTTATTTCTACACATAATTCGAAGATAACAAGCTATGGGTTCTTTTGATTGATGGATCAAATGCCACCATAAAGAAAATCGGTTCTGTTTTATCAAGAATCATTAAAAAAATGAATACATTTCTAGTAATAAGTTGTAAGTATTGATGAAAACTTGTGTATTACCTCAATGGTGTTAACATTAACTCAATGCTTTAAAAATTGTAGCATATTCATCAATTCCATAGAATCCGCAAAAACAAAAAGCATACAAATAGTGCATTGAATTCATTTAAATGGGAAATTCAATCAAACAAGCTTAAAAGTAAAAGTTTTCTTCCATCTTTTATTGACGCTTGCGATTCATGCATGAAGTTTGAATGAATTAATTAGTTTATTTGGGAATTAATGAATATGTTGCCTATTCCCTTAACGATTTTAAGCATATCGTAAATAGCTAGAAAAATGTTGTTATTTTCAATGATTTGTTATCGCTTAACAAATTACAGAAAACAATAAAAACGTTCACAATGTAGGCATTAATGTCATAAAACAAAACATGAAAAACATATTTAATTTTCAGGACACTGCACCAGAATTCCACCTGCCCGGAGCCAGTAGAACTATGGAATCCCTATCGGGTATATGTGAAGACAATAGAAATGGGGTTGGGGACGGAGAAGGAGAAAATAAAGGTCGTTTAGTACCTGCTTCTTTATTAGAGCAACTTTACGATTCTGAACTGTAAACTTTCATCTGGGCAGTCTTCAACTCTGAAACGACGTGTTAATATTATTGGTAGGTATATACATGTAACTATGTAGCTAAAAAAACACTTTTGCAAATTGCCATCCCAACACAAGCTTATACCTAGTGGGATGGGCAATTATACCAACCAACAAAAAAATGTATTGTTAAGTAAAATAATAAATAAATTAAATAAAATAGATGATAGGTATGTTTGAAATAATCCATAGAAAGTAATATTTTTTTTTGCGCATCCTGGGATTCGAATCGTTACCTCTAGTTAAGAACTAAGGAGCTTACGGCTCTTCCACGAAGGCCATCTACTGTTGTAGATAGCTTTATATTAAGCAAATATGTAAATAAGAGAGTACCTAATATAAATAAGAATGACTCGATGGATATAATTCTGTGCTGCACTGCTGAAAGCGACCGGAAATTAATTCTCAATTGAATAAGAGACAGATGAATAAACTACTCGGAAGGCTGTGACGCAGGAAATTTGTTCCGCTTCCAAGGGATAGAAATCCGCAATTCAAAAAGTAACTGAAATTATCAACTTAGTAGAACGAAATTATACATTCGTATTTTTTAGCAAGCAGTAATGACTTACCAAATGAACTTGAACAAATTTTAAAGGTTTGTCTGTTCAAATCTCCTTAAACAAAACTTATGAAAGTCGGCCTCGGTATCAGAATAAATATTCTAAAGTATCCAGAAATGTCCACTTTCAATTAAAAGTTTTACATTCATGGAAAACTTGGGTGGGAATAAAACATGAAAATACCTGAAAAGGTAGATACTAACACGAAAATAGTAGGATTCACAGAAATTCAATGACAAAGTTGGTGGCAAGCTTTTGTTTCTAGTTAAATGATTCAATGAAATCAATAGATGCCTCGGCTATCTATCATTCATTAGAATTTTAATTTAGTAGTTTAAAACGACTGTCTGTGGTATCAATACTTTCCTAAAAAGAGCGTCTAGTCTAAGTACTAGTCTAGTAACTAGTTATAATGTCTGCCTCACAGTCTCAGAACAGTTATTCATTCTTTGATTGTTCTAAACCAAACATTTGCAGATACTCCACCCTCTGTAAAAAATGTATTTACCACCGATATGAATGTGTATTATGGATAATTTCTATTAAATCCTACGTCATTTGACCCATTGAAACAGGTTTTGCATAGATACTCGCGATAAAATATAGGCATTCTCCACTTCCTCCTGGTCAAACTATCTCTCCTCCGATTTATTCGTGAATTTTCCCTATTCTCTATTCAATCAAATACATTTTCGCCGATATAAACTAAATTTAGTACAGAACCCTAGAAAAACCATTGACTCCCTTACTCTCTCCCGAAATGTAAATTTGTATTGTACTCGTATTTGTGTTGTTGTTTATACGATTCTGCACTATTTGGCCGATATATCGCTAAAATTGTACGGTCACTCTTAAGTAACCTGTGCGCAAAGACATCTTCTTGCCACCCAACTCTTTCCCCTTAGTTAAAATGTGTTTATTTCAAATGTCGATCGTTCAAAATTTTACTAACTTGCACTCTTGGATTCTGAGGAAAATGTAGGACCCCAACATCTTCAGGACGTAACACCGTCTTCTTGTCTTATCGAAAAATTGAAAAAGATTTAGGAAGGCTTTAAAATATCATTTCAAAATTTCAGAGTACAGTTAATCGCTTTTTTTACATTTTGACATCAATCCAAATTACAGTCCGTAATCCGTATTACTCCAAAACATTAAGAATCCCAGGTGAGGCCTGGTAGTTTTACACATGTTTTGAATTTATTAATTCGTGGTGAAATTTTACTAGGTGGTTTTAATAATAACATTAAAACATACTACTTTACAGTATTTCACGATTTTCAACGGGAACGGTTTTACCATGCGTGAAATAAAAGTCATTTGGTGTACATTTTATTTTAATATCGCAATCAATGGTTTTGGAGAACCCGAGTGGCATATTTTGTCAAATAAAACTCCAACGCAAGAAAAAGATAAGCGAACACAGATCCATACATTCTGCACAGCTTCGAAACTTTCATAATATTTTCGTATGAAAATATTGCGCATTTTGCTAAAAACAGCACTACGAAGTAATCAAAGTTTACTCAAATGCCGTAAAAACAAAACACAAAATAACACATTTTTGAGATTCGCTTCCATTGACCCCTGGACTTATCTTTATGAAGTCATTTTTAAAACCCAGACGAATTGCTACTTTATTAGATTGCCGCCATTGTGGTTTAATATTCCAGTCCAGTGGAAGGAGCACTGAGACCACATACTCTATGCTCAATCATCACAAGAAGTGCAGAAAATTTGGTAAATAGCTCTTTCATGCTTGCAGGGCAAATCGATCGTATCATTTCCTCACACTTTTAAATGGAATGTTTCCATTTCAGTTGAATTGGGGAATTATTTAAGGAACCCGTTTCGTTCTTCGGTTATCCAACAACTTAACGTCAAAACTTTTTAAGACAACATACCCTTATCACGTGTTTGTACGGAAATTTGTTGCAGTGTGACTTCAGTTCAGACGAACGTCTCTAAACCCTTATTCAGATAATGCGAAAGTGTAAATTTAGTTTTATTTGTGTTGTACACAGAGCGGTGTGCGTTGAACTAAGTCTTAGTGTCTTCCTCGAATAAATGTAACCACGTGAGGGGCTAAATATTGTGAGATCACGCGGCTATAAAAATGATAACTTCATGGCAGGAAGGTGGACTTTCAGAACTGGAGGATCATTTCAGGAAACCAGTTAGTTCTTAGCTTATCCTACGCGATGCCTTGAGATGATAATTCTATCCTTACTACGCGCTTGGAAATAGATAAGAAGAAGAGTAGTACAGATCATACGGGTGGTGAAAGAAATAATAACTTTGGAATGCTCCAGGAAGACATGAGTGTACAAAATACTCGAGTTCGATCATGTTTGGGGGTCGGTTAAATAAAGTAGTATATATGGAACGATGTATTAACGTGATTAAAGACAGAACTGTGTAGCAGATTATCCTCTCTGCTCTATTCCTGCAGATAAATGGTGTGATAGGTAGATGAAGTTCCTACCTTCGGTTTTGTGCGTGTCGGCCAGGTGCGCCTGGGCTGCCAGCCACAGTAGAGCTAGGGCCCCGAACATGCTGGTCGACCGCTGTCCAAACACCGGCCTCCTCGGGGCGAAGTCCTCGGGCTGCCTGGCAGTCTTGTGGCGGGCGGCGAGCTGGTCGGCGTATGGCGCAGGAGCGGGGAGTGAGTTGTTTGGGAGGTCGTCAGTTGGCGTTGGTTGGCGCGGCCGGCCAGGGGAGTTGGCGAGGGGCCGCGGCCCGGCAGCGGTACCGGGCCTGCCCGGGGGAGCCCATGGGCGCGGAATGGTGGGCGCAGCCACTGCCATCCACGTGGCGTGTGGGGACACTAGCGACACTCGCAGGCTGCTGATTCATTCAATTCCTGAAAAATAAACAATTTTTATAAATATTTTGGAAAACTAACTTTGTGGTGGAACATTCCTGAATGAAACACTGTAAATTAACCGTGCTCTCGGCAGGGCAGATATAATTAAAACTTAATATAGAGAGTACAAGAACAAACTAAATTAAAATGTGAAATGGGCAATTGCAAGAAAGACAAAGGTAAAAGTTTAAACAGGAGACAGACGAGGGAACATTGTGAAAAAAAACTACATCATTTGAAAGCTGTAGCCATCAATAACAAGAATAAAATCATTATTAATCAATTGAACCCATCGTATACCTCGTACATCGCATTTTCCAAAAAAGTAACGTGGAAAACCCTATGACATTTCATCCCTTCTTTTGCTTTTGCCAACTTGTCAAAAAAGATAACATCTCTTAGTCAAGAGATAAATCTAAATGATAACATCAAAATGCTACTCATTTTAGATAAAATATACAAAGGCACCCATATTGCACACTAATCGTAGTAAATTAATATTTTCCAAGAAGTTCTTAATACACGTTTATGGGTAATTAATAATTATTTACCTTTACGTCGCTCAAATGCAAGCATTTTAAACTACGTTAAAGTTAATGAATCTTGGATTAATGTCGACGGAGTTGATTAAACATGGTTTCTATGTGGAGTTCATTACTCGGTACTTTTTATGTGAAGTTCACTGCAATCGTTTTATGTTGTGCAATTCATTTGATGGGAAAACTTTTAGTAGGAGGTTTATTTGAATTAAATACAATCCATTCCAACTGGGTAAGAACACATAAAATAAAGAATGTTGTAGTACTCACAACTAGGGAAGTTCATGAAAGAGTAATTTTTTCAGCATGCTGAGTCAAAGCTTAGTCTTTAAACCGTGAACTGTACCTGAAAATCTGATTTCTAAACCTGTAAATTAAAATGCTGTCCCACTAATAAAATATATGTATTTACCACAACTAAGAAAAATTAAGTGAACATGGAAAGTCATGATAAGTTTAGTATACGATGTGAAGATAAGTTGCATGTACAAGGAAGTTAGGAAATAATTTCCACCAGACAAAACGTAATGGATCGAATTAGTGGAATTGGTACAGACATGACGAAGTACACGGAATGCAGTAGAAATGAGATCCCCGAGGCTTATGTGTTAAAATCGAGTATGGTCATATTACGAATAAGATGATCCAAAAATAATGTTAGACCGATGTAACCATGAAACTGACAAATTAAAATGCTTTGGACATGTACAGCCGATGTTCACAGAAATAAGAGCTAGGTGAATATAATGTGAAAGTAAATGAGAGAAGTCGGGGATGACTCACGTAGACAAGAGACTGAGATGGGTGGCATTCCTGCCTAACCCTTTAGAGAAACGGTGTGAAAGATGGTTAGTTACGTAGTATGAATATTTTATTAACACATTTCAACGTGTAGGTTAGCCATTTCATAATTCATATTATGTTTCAAACCGACGTCGGCGTGGGATTCTGTTATTGAATATGAAATTAGTTTGTGGAGGAGAAATAAATATCGAGGATAAAATGAAGACAGAATGGCCGCTTGCCACCGTCGGAGAACCTCGTAAAGTGATTTTACGGCGAGGAATTGAAAGGAACGATGCGAAGAGCCTAGGAACCGGAACCGAATTTCAAATGAGTTTGAATAAATTAATATGTGAAGCCGGGCTCAGGGACCACCGTATTGAGATAGGTCTGATCATAATGTTTGGGCCGAGGCGTTTTTGCTTAATTTATCAGCTATACTGTATGCTGCAAAGAAAATTTCAAATTAGAAATTGTCTTATAATCTTAATCAAATCATGTTGCCTATTTTTTCGAACATGCTACATATAGGTGTAATAGGTCAGTTGTTTGAAAATGTAGTAGTCCGGATCAGATAAAGTAGTGTCCCGAGAATATACTTACAGACGGGCAAGTGGATGGAGAAAGAAGACGGGTATGCTCCATGAAGACATACCTCGATAAAGTGAATCAAATACTCGAGGGCGCATTTCAAAGTTAGAAAAAATAATAAAGTTTTACTGCAGCGGAATAGAGCGGTGGGTCAATACTCTGTCTGCCATATAAATAATACAGTAATAGAAGTGAAAATAATGAAAGAAATACGAGAGTAACGGCACGAGAGTATATAATTACACAAAACTAGAATAAAAAAATATAAATAATAGTGCAAAAGAAAAGTAAAATAATTTTTACGGCGGCTTGAGAGAAAGTCTCTATCTGTGGTGTAGGGGCGCGCTAAAATCAAATTCATATGACGATTGAATTTGGTACTCACAGCGAGTAACCGACAGTAGTTAACCGAGGGTAGTTATCATATGTGCTATAAATCTTTAGGTATATAGCTTATAGCAATAAATCCCAGTAAAAATATTTAATTGAGCGAGATTGTCAGTAGGTTTTCATTAAAATCGTCCAAATTCATTATAATTTGTTTCGACTAACTCGCACATTACGATGGCATCGTGTCTCCGAATTACTCCCGTTCCATACCTTGTTCCCCCCGCTGGATATAAATAATGTTCACAGGATATTTATTATTATTTTAACCGCCCGGCAGCTGCCCCATACCTTCGACCTCTTAAATATAACGAGAAAGCAAACACGGAGATTGAATTTCACCCTGAAGGAAACGTGCCCTAACTTCTTATCCCGCTAATATTTTTTCTAGAGAACAAGTTTTTTTAAGAACGCCGAAGATTTAAATTTATTCGGCTTCTTTAAAAATTGATTCTTTGGCTTATTTATTTTTTGGATTTTATTTTGTGAGCACTCTGTACTTTATGATAGTATTTTATATTGTTTTTAAATTATAAATCAGCACACCTAACTTTGGAACCGAGGGGGTTGTCACTGTAGATGTTTTGTATACATAGAGCATGAATTTTAAAATAGTACTTTCCGTATGACGCCTGTGAAGATAACTGTCAAGTTGTAGTCTTTAAAATTTCTTCTTCTATTTAATTGATGTGGTTCTGTAGTGAAATTGCTTTACACGCTTTTACAAAACTTTTTTCCGATGACAAGTTCGGAGATCGTTCACTCGGGATAGCAGTCGATAAGCTTAGGATAAACTCTCGCCTGAACTTGAATGCGTAAAAAACAGATTTCAGTGCGAGACTTAAATATCAAATCTTTAGAAAACCGTTTCCATAGATAATATGTAATAAAAAAATCTTATTTCAGAGAAAGTATTCAAGCCTTAAATAAGAGTGGTGGATACTGTCGGCATCGTCCTGGTATAATAGCACAAGTGAAAATCGAAATTGGTTTGAGGTAGCTTTAACCGTGTTTAGTGACCAAATCTACATAGCCAAGTATCCACGCAGCCTCACAACATTCTCCGGATCGGGGATGCTATAGCCCTACGGGATCCGGACAGCTTAGATTTTTGTGCGGTATTCATAAATAATGCAGATTAGCGTCACCTATTGTATTTAAGTCACCTGCTCCACAATTCCTTCATTCGTTCTAGAGATGAAAATAAATAAATAAAATATTTATATAATATCAATAATCAACAACACAAATGTAAAACAGAAAAAGCCAGAAAATAAAAAAGACAATGGTTACAACCGAGACTCGTAACGTATCCTCTACTCTATCCGGGAGTAACGCTTCAACTAATTCAGCCATTGGGACCTTTTTTGAAACCGACATTTTTAATCGATCTCATACTTTTTATTGATATTATTTAAATATTTAAAAAAAATAAGCATTAATGCTAGTTAATTCTAATTTAGATAAATAGATTAAATTAACTTTTTAGAGCTACGACCCACCAATATGATAATAATTTTTAAAAAAGAAGTTTTTTTCGTAAATTAAAGTTTCTTACGACAGCTGACTAATCACTTTCGTAATCTATGTTTGATCGAACATAAAGATTAACATTACACCATCAAGTCCTGGCAGCAGGAAAATATTTAATGAAGAACTGATGAAAATTATTATTATTATTTTTTAAATATTTTTATAGAAAGCTAATGATAAAATATTTTCCTTTTATAGTGCATACAAAATAACACCTCATCGTTAGTCTCGCGTTCCGTACTGTATATTGTTATTATTGTTCTAAAGGTCAGCATTTCAAAAGCCTCCAAACTTGACATCGTTATAGGTTTTAGTGTCCAAGCCTCCATTCCATACAAGTGTGAAGTGTACATTGAACTTCACAAAATGAAAAAGAATAATATTCATATTAGACCCTGAATAGACCTGCCGCTATAACCTCTCTTTCTCTGTCATGTGTCGTTTATGAGGAAGAGTGAGATGTTACAGCGGAGCTTTCAGCGACATTCGTATACATTCTCAAAAATAACAAATATTATTAGGATACATAAAGAAACATTTACTTTGGTAAACGTGTTAAAGGAGGTTTTTAAGTGTGACCTCGATTTTTATTTTCGATCTGATGTATTAATTTCCATAAAGTAAATAAATACACATAGAATGTCATGTTTTTCTAAGTTGTAGATGTTTCGTGGATTGGTGACAACGTCAATAAAGATATTTTTACAATATGGAACAATATTCACATAGCTTTTAAAAATAACGATAAACTGTTGGCTCAATATGCGATGCAATAATACGATACGTCCTTCGAAAATATCTGGGTAGCCTTATAAAATAAATAGACGAAATTTAAAAATTATTTATTTACCTGACGTTCTTTCAGGCTTCGCCCAATATTGTGTATAGGTAATGTGTATAGGTAATGGCGTCTTGCCTTGTTTTTTAGACATTGCTCTTGAAGTGACGTAGCGAGCTGAAATTATTTGCATTGACTTAGCTAAACCAGATAAAACAATGTTCATATTACCATAGCTCATCGTTCGAGAGTTTTTGCTGTTTCCAACATAATTCTGTTTTAGTTATGATAATTATTGAATACTAATTACTGATGAGATACTCGCATAAATTAGCCAGATACATTTTTAATTCACCACGAAAGGAATGAAACTATGTACATGTGACTGTGGATGTAGCAAGAAGTGCATACTGGGATAAATATATGGCGTTCAATGTATGTTAAAAAACAATTTGTTTCTAAAAATAATCTTTTTGTTTGAAAAGTTTTTTTTCGTTGGCGATCCGCGGTCGTGCTCGGTAGTGTTAACCAATTTACCGATATTGTCGACAAAAAATGATCAAAGTGTTTGTTCTAAAGGCCCCGATAGACGTGTACTATTATTGTAAGTATACTAGATTGAAATAATTTTGTGTCTTTATTATTTTTGAAAGCAATATCAATGTTTTTCTACGAATATGAAAATAGTTGTATTTACTTTGTCACCAGTTCACGAAACGTCTTCAACGTGGCTTTCTGTAGATATTCGTTATGTGCCTAGAAATTTCAAAATCAATGGAAATAAATATCGAGGTTATGAGTCTCTTTACTCGTTTACCAAAGGACTTCCAATAATATTAGAGCACACTTAATAGATAAGGATCAACATTTCGTCATTGGTACCTACAGGGTTTATTACAAAATCGTTTTAGTATGTCAATGTTAAATTGTCGACTTCATTTTGTTGTACGGAATGTAAACATGAACACAAAAACTCGTTTTTGAAAAACGTTTTGTAAATTTATTTTTCTTTCCGCTCAATGTCAACATAAAAAATAAGATTTTTGAATTCCTGTCATATTTGACTCACGTTTAAATCGAGAATTCGCGTAATTTGAAATTTCTGACATTGAAACGATCCCTGTTAACCGCAGAATTTTGACCCGTTTCAGCTTCTAATCAAATTGTAAGAACACTTCCGACAGCAATGTCCTACAGAAAAATCGCTGAGAAACAGCCTTGCTTACGCCTACTTCTTGTTATTAGCGAAAAAGGGACAACAGTATTTGTATTTTGAATATTTAAAAACTGAAACAACCGAACGATTTTTCTCACGTAAACTCTTTTTTAATATTCGCTGTTTTTTTTTCTTTAGTCGAAAAATTGTAGTTTTAAACATGCTGAATGCAAGCAATGCATTTGTGTGAGTACTGTGTTCGACTCAATGTTCACTGCGATAGCCATAACTCTGATGTTATTAGGGTTGAGGTGTTTCGTCACATTTGAGAGCGTCACAATTCAACGGTTAGCGCCATTTCGTTTTCTTTTAAAAAAATTTAATGGTCCTTGTTAAACGTCAATCCTAGACCAATTTCAGCTTTTGAAAAATTGCAATAAGCAAGGATTGACAATAGGCGTTCAACAGAGACCGGTGAAATGTGACAAAAGTTTGAAACATACCAAACCAACTTTAATATTTGACTTTTCACCGTTATTGTGATTTCGGATTAGTACCTACAGAGGCAGTGTTTGCCCATGGCAAGTTGATGGGGACCAGTGCTCATTGGGGAATGTAAAAATCAAACACCTCGCCTGGGTACGTTCCTCATCCGTTTCCTGGCATTGTTAATTCAGGCATTAATCAGCGGCCTGCGGGAAGCGACGGCGAATAAAGAAACCGCTGGATACTAATATAAATTAATGACCTCTCATTCCACATCGGCCAATATTTACATTTCACGTACCGCGCACTGTGGAAGCACATACCGCCCATAACGGGTTGATACATCGGCCGCTGGTCGCGAGGGATTGCGCACTTTTATTGGTCGATTAAAAAAAAGGTTTTCGAATGAGTAAAAACGATATCGTGTGGAACGAATGCGGACGAAATTATATAATAAATAGAACTTTCTGTATCAAATAAATAAATAACTACAAAGCAGAAGTCTGATTGTGTGAAGCTGCAAAAACTATAGAAAAGTGAGGTGTGGGGATAAGAAATTGCCAAAAAAATTTTATGCAAGTACGTAATATCATGTGTGTGATTATCGAGGCTTTTATTATTATTGATGATAGTCAACCTACGATAGGAGAGGACACCAGAAGAAAATGAATGTGAGTTCAAAAATCCTCAAGCATTTAATTTCCCCTGTCCGTTCGCTAGGACACAGGTCCCTAATTTAATAAAGGCCTGCTAATTCACCTGCAAATGATTGCATCGACTTAATTTTAAAAAATCTTGATTACTCTTACTCTAGAGGTAACAAAAACTCTTGAACAGTGAGCTCTGGGTTCAGGAAATTGGCAAAAATTAATGTCTGAAATATATAGATTAACTCAACTTTTTCAGTTCATTAGCATGAGATTTCAGAGCCTTCAGATTTACATTTAACTGTAAAATAGTAACAGCAAAATAAACAGAATTTATTGTTCAATTAGAAAACAAATTGTGAAATGATATTGATTCGAAATTTCGTGTGTGGTAATCCAATGAGAGACAACAACTTGTTTAATTGAGGTTTAATAGAACACACGAAGAAAATTTATTTGAATGTCTTTGAATTCGCTTTGACTACGCGACGAATAAAATTAATTTTTATCTAAAAGAATTTCCCGAACTAAAGACGCGACCAGTCGGAAGTGTTTCTGATGATGCTAACAAAAAGGTAATTAGTACAACCCACTGAGAAATTGTTTTTGGTGTTGAGTAATCTGAAACAAATATAAAACATCATCTACATTACGTTACCAATGAGTGATTGTTTAAAATCGAACCCGGCCAGTTTCCGTACTTGTGTGTTTGATGGGCCATATAACCAAAATAGCCTTAGACCGCTGCCAGCCCTGGTATGAACACCACAGACAGGGCCATCTATGAATAATACTCCATTCACGATCCATCTACATTATGAATGCTTAATCACACAGCGGTATACTGCATCCATTTTATTATCAACACATAGCTTATATCTATACCCAGTAAAACCCCATCATCCCTTTACAGTTTTAGGAAAGCAGACACTTAATTAAATTTTAATTATAACCAGGGTCAGTAAACAATAAATAATTCTAATCGAAAATATGATCTCTTTAAATAAATATTCTAGGTCTTATGTTATGAATACCGATTCTGAGCAAAAAATCACCCCATATCAAGGGGGGTGTCGAAAGACCCCCGCATATATTCGTATAAATCATAAAACATAGATCGTGGCAAGTGACGTAGCGCATACAGCTCGCCGGCCGGCTAAGCGCGGAATGCGGCCAATATCCGTCTACACTGTCTACAGGCCGATAAGCGAAAACTCACCAGTGCTTTTTAAACATTTCGAGATATATTTTTAAACGAAAAAAATGATTACAATTACAGAATATAATGTGGTTTTATATTTTTCAAAGAAACTTACAAACATTTGAATAAATTACAACGAAAGCATTTTTACCATTACAACGGATATTTCGTTACATCAATAACCCTTGCAAATATGATTTTGAAAAATAATATTACGTTGACAAATTAGATTTCTTTTTAAATTTAAAGTAAATGAAATTTAATAATGCTGTTATTAAAACGTAAAATTATTTTCGAACTGTTTTGAACGTCGAAACTCTTTTCAAACTGTCCTGGCTTTCAACGTCGAAACAGCTGTCAAAATAATTTAAAAAACTAAAATACATGCAGACTTAAATAAAAACATTATTAAATTATTATATTTGATATGAGTATTATTTATTTTTGTCACACATTAAGTTTATTAATGGACTTCTACGAATTTTAGATATCAATATTTCCTCTAAAAACGTCGGTTATTAGTGACAATACAACTAGATCAAGTCACAAGTTCGCTTAAAGTTTAGGATTATTTCAATATTTTATTCAAATTGATACTAATATTTACTAAATTATAATTGAAACACATGCTTGTAGGTTGCAGAATCCTGTTTTTTTTTTTTTTTTTTATAAAGTAAAAAGATTTAAAAAACGTTAAGTTAGCTCCCAATAAGTGATATATTGTTATATACATAAAGTTCGATATCAAGTTATTTTTGTTAGATTTTTTTTTCATAAATTGACCTTTGCTCCGAACAAAATTATTAAAAACCCGTTTTAAATGACAAAGAAATGTTTTAACAGCGACAGTTACTGCTAAACCATACCGTACAAGTAGACCAAAAGTCAAAATTAACATTTTTGGATTTCGGTCTACTTGTATTCTGAAGTAATCTAAAGAATGGAGTTGGTCTCATTGTTTTTTTACAAATACAAGAAAAGTGAATTTATTTATGACATAACATACCATACCCATATACACCTTTTGGCGTATCTAACTCACTTTTGCATCATAGTGGGCATGGTCTTTTGTATTTTAAGGCCTCCATGTGTGAATACGTATATGTGACATAACTACTAATTAATCTCACAAAGGAAAAGTACTTTCGTGACAAAATAAAAGATATTGGTCGAGACAACAAAGAATTTGGAAAAATCATTAATACAAAAACCAACAAAAGTAAAAAAAACCCACAACTTTGTGGCAATGTTTTTAATGAATATTTCGTAAATGTCGGTAAAAATCTCGCTGAAAATATTAAACTAGTAAGAAAAGTAATCAACAAGAGACAATTTCAATATATGAAAAAGGTTTTGACACAGTTACTGACGAATATGTTCAAAATGCTATAATTATTTTAAGAGGATCAGCAAACCCGGGTTATCCAAAAAAGTTTTGGAACCACAATTACTGGAACACGTGCACGCTTCAAGCAATGAAAGATACAACTAAATTTACGAAGGGAGTGAACGGAAGTCCGATGAACGAATTAGCGAAGTATAACTGTCTCGTTTTTCGTATCTGTGGGACGAACCGTCCCGCGAATGTGTTGGAGTGAAACAAATAATATAACACAGTAACCTAAAGAGAAGACATTCAGAGCAGTATAGCGCGCAGTACGAATCCCACTAAAATGTATCAAAAACATTTTTTTCTATAGTACGTGCATTGAATATTGAGAAACGAAAAATGCCAAAATGTTCGGTAGTATTTTCTTAGAGATTACAAAAAAGGAGAGTTAAATTGTTCGATTAACTATCAACTTATCGTGCTTAAGGTGGATCATGGGGAGCTCCTCCACCCCTTTTGGATCCGGCTAGGTTAAATTAATTTTATTTTTCCCAAAATGTTTTTAAAAAGACAAAAAAGTCCCGATAAAACACAGAATAGCTACAACGGGTAATTTGAACATTGAGAATAGTGTCATAATAAGTTAACAGTTTAGGTAGATGCAAATAAAACATGAGAAGACACATAAAAGAGCGTTGATTAATAATTCGTACAATTGAAATTATTAAATAATAAATAAATTATTAAATAAGCAAAATAAATAAATACTTATACATCCAACGTTCTGATGTTCAAGAGTTCAATTTACCGTCCTGGACAGGAAAATTGATTTTTTCTCAATATTTTGTTATTTTATTTTATAATTTGTTTTCTCTCTGTATGTACGAGTATATACCGTATATAACCGCACACTTTTTTTGTTAAGTTTAATTTTGTACCCTGATGATGCTTAGGCTAAGCGAAACCGGTCGGTCATAAAAAAAATAAAAATATTCGTGGTCTTATACAAAGTTATTTTTTCATTTCTTTGACAGTTTATTTTGATGATAGCCTGCCTACCTCTGAAGAAGGTCAATAAATATTTTTACTTGGATTTCAAATTATATAAAAGGTTTCGCGATTTCGTTGGGGTACCTATATACATGCCCATATTATATGTAGTTTTCTCCCGTCAAAGCTAACATTATGTATATATATTTTACGATCACGTAGAAATAAGGTTGCCGGTTGCCTGATTTCCGGTAACCGGTCTCGATAAAATTATGAACGTTGCCTTTGACTAAATTGTATCATTCGAGGAGTTTACTACGTTAGGAAGGGGCGCCCTAGACTCGTAAGTGAATCGTTTATGCTTTATGGGCGTGTTGCTGGAGAATTCTTTCGGTGGAGAAATGATTGATTGATGAAACTTGAACCTGGAAAACGTAAGTTGCTTGGGTTAATCTAATTTAGCGCTTTGTGGAAAAGCTAGGTCACTATAATATTAATGTTCTGAGGTAATGTATAACGAATACTTTACATTGTTGTTTCGAACACCCCCTTAAGCTGTGTATAATTTTAAACGAATAAATTATTTTGAGTAATGACGATCATGGTTTTAAAACATCGTTAATTGATTACATAGTATTCTTTTTTTTTCGTAAGAAGCAATCACATGGTGATTAGACATCACACCACAAAATTTATTATGATGAAGGCCAACCGGTTTCGCTTGGATCAAGCTTCGTCAGTTATTATATGTGCCCTGACGAAGCTTGTTCCAAGCGAAACCGGTTGGCCTTCATCATAATAAATTTTGTGGTTTTAAAACAAAGTATTCTTTTATTATTAACATAGTTTACTATTACGTTATTTGAAATGACTTTGACCGTCTTTAATTACCAGATCTGTATGGCCATGTTATTCGCAACCTTCCTCTTCTCCATATCCATCCTATGCACACTTATTTCAGCCTCACAACATACCCATATTGATAATGCCATAGATCACCAGCTTCGGGTAGTTGAGACCCTTGCGTGGTTTTCACATAAATAAAATGATAAAGCAATTTGAAAAATTATGTTTTACGCTGATGTTTTCATTTGCCCATGAAAATACCGAACGTGTTGGTATGATGTCATTTTCAGGTATGTAAATACTTATTTGGGTTACAATTTTCAGGTGTGTAAATACTTATTTGGGTTACATTTTTCAGGTATGTAAATACTTATTTGGGTTACATATTTTTTAGGTATGTAAATACTTATTTGGGTTACATTTTTCAGGTATGTAAATACTTATTTGGGTTACATTTTTCAGGTATGTAAATACTTATTTGGGTTACATTTTTCAGGTATGTAAATACTTATTTGGGTTACATTTTTCAGGTATGTAAATACTTATTTGACTATTACTTCCCAGATTGACTAAATGCCAGGTTGGATGAATTTTATTGCACTCGTATTTGTCACCGCTGTTTTATAAGTAATAATTTAGATTTTTGTACATGCCGTGAAATTAAGCGACCGTCCGCAAACATCTCACGTAAGCTACGTAATTTAAGATGATTTAATGAAAAATGGCGCTATCGCGGTAACGTTGTTAGGCTCAATTAAAACCTGAAATCTGGAACTTTCCCCCAACGTTAATTTAACGGTTATAATAGGTGATATGAATTCCTTTCACTCGCCTCTCTTATTTTATCTCGGATCAGAAAAGAATTTTATACTTCAACAATTTTTAAAATTTATTTATTTAAGTACAAAAATATTACATTATTTGGTATATTATTCCCAAAGAGTTAAAAAATACTCAATTCAGGAAGGAAAAAATTATAAAATAAAAAGGAATAATATTTTAAGAAAGAAATACAAACTTAAAAAAGGGATTACAAAATAATCAAAATCTTTCACTCTTTTTTAAAAACTTCTTTTAAAGCATTGTATTAGAACATATGTATTATTATTTATGCATGTACTATTTTAATTTATTTTTTATTATTCATCTTGGTAAGTACAAATTTTGTGAGATTTCTCCGTGTCTGTCTCACTAGGAAATTCCTGTGTCGAAATATATAAATAATTCAAATTTGAAACACGTGGAACTAACAATTTTGACGTCTTCAATATTTTGTCTGTTAAAGGCAGAGATAATACACAATAATTATTTCTTCTATGGTTAAAGAATATTTGAAACATTCACTGCATATTATGAAAATATCGTTGCGAGATTATAAAATTTGCGTTATCTTGATGCAAATTTGATAAAACTAGAGCTGACCGTTTTAAAGATTTTAGAAGTAAAGGAGATTTTCTGCTTTAAAATTAATATCATTTTATATTTATTTTTTAAAAATCTATTTTACGAGTGGTATGGTTGAAGGAATATTATATCCACCTTTGTCGAATGTAGCCCTGTTTGTCTTAACATATTCAAATCAGAATAAGCCCGCTCCAAAGCCGGCCGATCCCGCTAACCGAGCTAAGTTTTGCATAATAATAGTCACGTCAGGTACTCGTCGGTATTGATTTCCATTGTATGTAGATTAATGTACATATCGCCGCGCCGGGATGTGAAGATGTGATGCCTTGCGCCCATACCCTGCACGAGGGACGGGACGAGGAATACGCTGACAGTGGGGTGCCTTCCTGGGCCACGCACCGCACACGAAGGCCGATTGAATTGAAATGATTTTAATCAATTTCCGCAGACCAGCCCACCCTTTCACTTTGCGTGAGTTTTGTATCACCAAACACAACCCTTTATTCGAACGTGAAAGGGCAGAAGGTTTTATAATTCTAGTTCTCTTCACACGAAGAGAAAAAATGGATTAAAAAAGAAAAAAATTATGCTCAAATACCATCCTTACGCTTTAAAAAAGGTAAATTTTTATACAAATTCACTACGCGGCACTTTTAACTACTCTTTTGTCTAAGAACTAGGGGTCGAAACATATAATTTTAGCACATAATAATAAAAAAATCAAGCTTTTTAACCATGTAGTAAAATTTATTTATTTCATTAATATTAAATATACAGATTTAAAAAAAAAAATATATATATATATATATATGTATACGACGACCTCCTAAACTAGACATATGCCCGTATCATGGTGGTCTGCATTATACATAATTATAATATGAAATATAGCAAAACCAGCCATTTTCTAGTTAGTCCGGGGATGTCACGATGGACCACAGCGGACACAGCTGAATTGAAAATTTGGAACGATAATTTTGCTGTGAGGATTTTTTGACAGTAAAATTAATATTTCAAAGCTCCATAACTCATACTAGAAAGTAGACATTGCGAGCTGAACGCAGTTGGATTAAGGCTTGAAATAACAAACAGAAAAGCTGGGGAAATTTCAAAACGCCACATTTTAAAGATTGACCACCTTACTTATAAACGAGGTGTATATTTTACGCCTGTTATAAGGTCGGAATAGCGATAAACTTGCTTTAAAACCACGGCTTATTTGTCTAATTTAATGGCCTACGTCCGGTGTAACTAAACCAACGCTAAGTCGGCGCGTAAGAATCTAATGAGTAAGACGGTGAGAGTTTAAACTGCTACGTAGAATCCGATATTATGATTTTTAGTTTAGATTAATGTAGGTAAGCATTATTATACACATGTGAAATTTTCAAATTTAGAACTGACGGCTGTGTTCAGAAAATTATCAAATGAATAAACAATTCTTTTCAAATCCCTACCTACCTAATAAAGTACCTACCTGTAATATATTTTAGCAGACATTATTCTATATTTAAGTCGGAACTAATATTTTTTCTTGGCAAGTCAAGTTACATTCCTTGATTTTTTTAGTTAGTAGTATATGAAATTCCCAACATTAATCATTTCAATGTTGGAAGGTATCTAATACATTTGAATAAAAACTTTTTCTAGTCATGCTCCGTTATAATTTACTTATTTAAACATCTATTGGAAGCTTAATTAAAGTAACGAGAGATAAAGCCAGTGTAAATGGACAGAACATTGATTAAACGACTGTCATTATCATCACGGTGGCCTGTTTAAAGACTTAAGATGGATGCACTAGATACTGGATGTAAGGTAGGTAGGTACTCGGCTAGATGCAGCCTTAATGCACAATCAATCAATCCAGTAATAATTGGAAAGCAGATCCCCCAGAAGGCGCTATCGGTATTCATTTGAAGGTCTCTTGTGCCAAGCTCGCTTTTAACCCCCATTGAGATAAAGTTCTATGCACTTCTGCGCTCCTACCCCCTCATGACTATTCAGTTGCTTCGAGGGACTCCAATATCTATACTGGGTGGTGCGTTAACTACTCTTATGTGAACTGTATTTAATGAATTTCATGATTTATTTTGTTTTAATCTTGAGACGATCGCATAATTTTATGCTATTATAAACGAACTCATGTTCATGAGGATGAATTAATGTATATCTTTTAAACGATATTTTATAGGCCTGACAGCTGTTTCGATTTTCGAAGATATTTTAAAACTGCGGATAGATCACTGACAGATAACCAACGATCTATTTATTATATATCTATTAGTCACCTATTATCTACTATCTAATAGTACATTAAGAAAACGTAGATTTAGCATTTTTTTTAACTTTCAGTGCCCAAAATCACATATCAGTAGAAATACTGTACTACTAACTACTTACCTACCCCAATTTTTTCCAAATTTCTTCTTTGACAAAAAATGTTTTTTTACTTGATTAACCCTCCCGTTCCGAAGGGGGTTCTGTTATCATCCCGAACAAGAGGTTTGTTTGGTGTATTAGATAAAGATTAGTGAAATAATATGAATATACTTCTCTCTAAGTATTGCCGAAAACAAATTACCTAAGATTATATCATGAAAACGCTTTCACAAGCAAGATCAAATGGGGTAACTACGTCACCCCCTTTGGTTAGTACATTTGATTTTCAATTTCAGGTACGGAAATTTTAATGTCGATTGAAAAATTGTAAAATTGCGTCGCCTATTATATTTGTGATATTTGAACGATTGATTTTTTCTTTAAGCGAATCTTGGTGCATTTTTCATTTATCGTCCCGTGTCCCTATGTCTGGCATTTATAGCTCATTTTTTTTTTCCTATTATTATATGTATATATATATATATATATATATGTGTGTGTGTTTATTGTCAATAACAGTTTGTAAACTATGAAGAGATTCAGTTCCCCTAACATATTCATTGTCCCCGTTTATGTTGTGTTCAAGAAATATTCGCATTATTTTAATTGTTTTTTTAAAGACTTGCATTTTTCCTTCATTGCATAGAAATATAATATTTTAACTTTGGTATATTTAGTGTGCATTTTCTGTTCCTAATTTTGTTTACATTCGTTAATTTAATGAAGGATACATTTATCATCAATTCATTTTGATTACATTCAATTGAAGTGTGGTCGTTCCACAGCGTAAGTGTAGTCGTTATGATAATATCGTGAAATCATAATCAAATCCAAATCTTTTATCTTCGTTGAATAATGAGTAATTGCACGCGAATAGTGGATTTATGAAAAAAAGTGATATTACACATTCTTTCGGTTGTAAAAATTACGTTCGTGAAATACATTTTCTAAACGTTACAAAACAAATATTATACTTTGGCCATAAACATTACAACATAACAATCCAAATGATTTAGGGGATGGAAAGTTTGTCAATCGCTAAAAATATACAAAAAATGATAATATATTATTAATCTGTAATGATGATTTGTTACGATTGTTCCACCCCAGTCAAGAGTACTGCTATTCCGGTACGACTGGTACTAGGAATTCTTGCTCTGAGGATGGGAAGGAGGTTCGGTTTTAATCAGTCGGTATATACAGTAACCTTAAGCCAGTATACATAGATATATAGGGTAGACAGGGATCAAGGAAATGAAAAAGCACCTTGGGAAACGTTCTTGGAGATTGTAGCCATTTTATTCTTCAAAGTTTTACTGTGTCAGATGATTTTTGAGTTTAGAGGAAATATAAAGACATATTATATTTGTGATAAAATCTTCGTGTAAAACTTAAAACTTTTTGTCAGACAGTCAAATTCATAAATAGATATCTAATATAGTCAAAACCTATTTTTAAAGCAAGCCTCTAGTAGGAACCAAAAATTAATAAATCAGTGTTGTCTTTAAATTTTGTCAGTTTATTCCGCAAGTTTGAACCTTTTTACAGCCCGCGACTTCTTAAAATTGCCAAATATCGTTTATTTCATTAAGTCTTGAATAATCTACGTGGAATCGTTTAATTTGTTAATGTTTTCAAGCTTTAGCCATACAAATGAGGAAAGTGTGATTATTATACCGTCTTTTAATTTGTTCAAAGTGTCCATGTGCAGATTCTGTAACAAACATTGCGAATTGCGAAAGAAAATAAAATCTTTCTATAAATATACCCACCCACATAACGTTGGCATGTTTATGTACCGATCCAACTTTAGGAGGAATAACTAAGCAAGGGACAATAAAGAAAACGTGCAGTCCCACGTCACTAAGATATTTAAATTTACAAGTAAAATGACAAGAGTTTTGTTTTATTTTCTTTTCTGTCAGACGGGACGAAAAGGAGGAACATCTTGATCCCGTGGTTCGTTTCCACCGGGCGACGTAAATATAAAATGTACCAGAAATAGCCCGCATTTTTCCACGTCTCCTCGGGTGAAGTAAATTAACAGCTTGTTAAGTATGCGAGTTAGTTTGTTCACTGCCTACTCTTGTCAGATAAATATGCTTTATGCAGACGCAACTGTTGTCTTTTTGTCTAGCGGAGAATGCTTTGTCGAAGTCTCGCGCGGAAGGCGGGGATTATCTTAAAATACGCGCAGAATCTTTCAAATGTCATCTTGAGAATTTTCAAGCTCTGAAATATCCTGAATTTCATTTATCAACATCGCTCTTTGTGTAACAATGTAATGTGTTTCAGCCTTATAAATACTTCCCAGCTTCCAGAGAATCTACAGAATTAACTTGCTTGGTTTTACTGTCTTTAACACATTGCAAAAATATATATTGAAAGCACCTAAAGCAGACGAATGCATTTCGTTTTGGTTGTTATCAGTGGTAATGATGGCTGGTGTTTAGGAATACTGCGTAGAAATGTATGCAATTAATAGGACCTAATTCTAATCGCAATATTAAAGGGTTACCTGTAGAAAAAATATATGAAAAACTGTTCATACCAAACACTTTTTTATTAGTACAATATGGAGTTAGAAAAAGACTAAGCCTCTTTTTAAAACTAAAAATAAGCTTTATACCCTAAGATTTACAGTATAGACTTTTTAAATAGGCTTAACCTAACATAAAAACGAAAATAAACTCAGGTTTATTATTTAACTCAAACATGATATGCTAATCTAAAATAAATGTTTTGCGTGTTTTTTTTAAATTTAAAAATAAAATTATTTTTCTCTAAAGGTGAGGCCCTATTTTTGCAACAAAAATCCGGGTCATAATAATTCACTGATATTATAAAGCACTCAGTCATTGTTTTTAACAGAGAAAATTACTGGACTATTAAACACAAATTAGTCAAATGTAATGCTTACATTTAGAACGGTAGTCTCTTACAAAAAACATTTCAAAAAACGACGTGTCAGTACGCTGCACTTCAAATTATTTATACAATTTGTGTGGAATAAACACAAAGCCCTGCATTGCAGTTCGCCGAACGAATGTTTAAAAAATATGGATTCAATTGATACCTTACCAGCGGTGAGTTAATCCAATTACTAGAATTTCGCATTTTTTTTAAATCAGAAAACTCGTAAAATCATTTTGTGAAATTACCCATAGTTTTATATTAAATTCTGATTGGCCTATCGTAGAAGTAGATCGCGTAGTTAGACATAATAAGGTTCTGAATTTTGTGTATAAAACTCTTACTGCATTTTGTATAAAGCTACTAATTAGATACGTATTGTTCGGTCTATATAAAAATAAACAGTAAAGTTTTAGCTAAAACTAAAGTGAGGTTAAACCTGTTTTAAAATCAGTGCGGATTTTCTTAGTAAATAGAAGTAGTAAAAAGTATTATTATGACACCTGAATTAATAAAAGAGGAGAACAGTACTGAAATTCAAATATTCACTTTAAACATAGCCTTTTAATTATTCTAAATAATTTCTCTTAACATGATCTAAACTCTATAACAATATTCCGACTTCGTAGATTATATTTCGGAGTCGAAACAATATTTACTAGAAAGCGTTTAAAATTCATATCGCAGAAATAAATTTATTGGAAATACCCCTCTATTATTCTCAGCGAAAAGCAACAAAAACTAAGTTTGGTTTCTATCGAAAGTTGGTTAAACATTGAATAAATTAGTAACATTAATCTCCAATTGTTTTTGTTAACGAACAGAAATGTGGTTGTGGGAACAAAGGCCATAAACTTAATCAACTAAAATATCTTGGGGCACGAATTCGGAGCGAAGTAGTGCGCTTTACCGAAACTTTGCGTGAACTGTAAATCTACTGTACATTTCATCCAGTATTATTTGTTAGGGCTGATAAGGAGGTTTTGACAAAGACTCATTCGCTACCATATCCTCGTAGAATTACTTGCGAGTGTGTATATCAAAACTTTATTTGAAATAAACCTTCTAAGAAATAATATGTGGGTGGCCTACACCATAATCCGATACTTTGAAGTAGATTTATTTATCAGCATCCCTTTCGACTACCTTGAAATGTTGTGATACGAGTTTCTTTCTGGTGAACGAAGCTCTTGCCTTAGTTGAAAGGAACTAGCTCCAAGTTTCCAGTTCCAAACTATAACCTAAAACATACGAGGCCTGTTCAAAAGAAAAGGTGAATTTTGAATTTTCGCGGGCTGTGTACTTTCGATTATCGTTTTTTTTTGTTTTGTTATGTTGGTACACATATATTTATCATATGTTAGCATTATCAGCCATTTTGGATTAGTGGTTTGTTTTTGACAACTGGAAAGGTTAGTCACGTTTTTGTTAGTTCTTCGATTTTTTACTTTTGAAAAAAAATGGATCAAAGAATAAAATACATGATTTATTTTTCCACAACTCCAGGACGCTCATCGTCATTAACATCTTCTCGGCCTTCTGTAAAGGGCTTGTACCACTTATAAAAACTTTTTTGAGACAAAGTAGACTCCCAATATGCCACAGTCAACATTTTAAGTGCGTCGGAGCACTTTATTCCATTTTTAACGCAAAATTTAATACATATTCTTTGATCCATTTTTTTCAAAAGTAAAAATCGAAGAGCACCCAAAAACGTGACTAACCTTTCCAGTTGTCAAAAACAAACCACTGATCCAAAATAGCTGATAATGCTACCATATGATAAACATATGTATACCAACATAACAAACAAAAAAAATCGATAATCGAATATAATAAGATAACTTATGTAACTATTGAAGTTTCTATGTGTTTTTGTTTTTTGTATTATCTAATAATTCTTAAAATAAAGTTGAATCGATTATATTATTAAGAATCGGAAGGGTTAGTTCAGTGACTGAAACAGAAAATAAATCTACAACAGTACTAACGCATCTACTGTTTTGGAAATGGAATCTTCAGGATGATCATAATGTTCTCGATCTAAGAACATTGAATTAAGAACGACAAATAACAAGAACAACCGAGAAATACGTTCTTTGACCCAGTAAACACCTAATTGCATGCAGCGTGAGTCAGTCAACTGGCATGGATTGGTCATGTGTAGCGAGCAGAGGAGGTCTGAGCCGTAAAATGTACAAAGCCTAGCCATTTGGTGCCAGACCTCAAGGAAAATCAAATCCACACTTCACGGATACCTTGCCGGCCGTCACTGAGAAGCTAGGAGAGAAAGTTTGCTTGGATTTAAAGGAAACGAAAGGATTGTTGGAAGTGAAATAGAATAATTCTCTAACGTAAAGCTTTCCAAGAGCCGTATGACTGTTGAGAATGTATTTTATTATTGCACAGGAAAGGAAAAAATCTTCTTAACTGTGATGTAAAAGTGACGAACCGTCGCCTAAATCAATTTCATACGAAAATCGTTCAAATTTATGCGACACCTAAACAAGTCTGCTTTACCTCCAGGATATTCCGATTATTGTCATGCATAGAAAATTTGCGAGAAAACAAAGCAAGATTTTGTTGTAGGGGTTAAATTCTGTGCGGTCTGAAAGGTTGGGGTGGAAAAGCCGCAAATGATCCCAAAAAACCCCCGAGGAAAAAAGGTTATTGGATTTTAGCACGGAGAAAACGGTTCTCGCTTTAGGTTCGCACTTTCAAGCTGCTTTTCATATTTCATGACACGATGTAAAAAGGCGCGTTTGTACTTCATTAAATTCAGAAGAAGGAATCTGAACTCATACACTCAAAATATTGCAGACTTATGCGCAATATCATATTTGTTTATAATATTTCCATTATCTGACTTTTTGCACAATTTGTTTTTTCACGTTTCACGGGTGCAGGGCGAGTCCTGGAAAGATGTAAATCAAATAACTGCACACAGACTGTTCAAAATTCACAAAACATGCATAGCGATAGTGTCATATTGGTATAGAATAAAATGGCATAATACAAATTGAGTACTCCACAAACCATGATTTTTCACAGGTACTTGTGGAACACAAGAACTGGTAACTGACCTAGTTAGGTCAACACGAACCTTACAAACTTCACCCACAAAATGTACAACCGAGTAAAAAATATTATGAAAAGTAATTTATAATTATTTAGTCTTTATTAGTACCTACCAGAAATTATTAAAATAAGTATGTTTGTCAGAATAATACAAAACTTTGAGAATTTTCTATGGGTATTTGTAATAGTGGTTGACAATCTGAAAAAAAGGATAATATTCGAGCATATGCTAAAGGACATTTCCCGAGACGAGAGTTTCAGGAATTACAGGCGAGAATTCCAGAAAGCAACCTTTAGCATGTTGGTATATTTATAAAAGTTATTCAAAAAATAAAAATCTCTTAAAGATTTTGGGGTCACGGACTTTTGAAGGGTAAAAAGTAAGAAAAAAGGGTGAGTTTGCGAACCAGCCCACTGCATTACCTTTGAAGCAAAATAGGGTTATTTTCTAGAATGGATGCAGACCCGTGAGGGAGAAACTGGGGAACTTCGTGTATTGAATAATCGTAGCTTCCCACCCCCCGGGAATCATGAAAACACTAAATAAATGTATTGGAATCCGCGATGGGGAAAATCCGTGCTTATTTTACCATATTCGGCAAAAGCAAAATCGATGGAATTATTGAATACGGACATAAAAAGTTGAAACGCTCCGCAGATACATGCGGTTTATGCGGTTACACTGCAGGGAACCTTGGTCCGTACATACTCGTACACGCCGCTTTAAATACGTTATTCAGCGACGAATAAAACTACGGAATGAAATAATTCTGATTATCCAGAGTTTGAAAAATCTGGATTTTTTAATTTGAAATTCGGATTTCCGGATACGAAAAAAAGGTTTATCAGCAATGTAATCTTATATTAAATGATCGCGTCCAAGTTATGCAATACTAAATATTTAGACATTTCTAAGTCATGGATATTAAAATTATAATAATTAGATTGTTTACCCAATAACCAAATGTTCACAACGTGCACAAATACAAGAAAGTGTGTCAATTACAAAGCTAAAAATATATTAACGTTCTAAATAATAAAAAAAAATTAAAGTAAGAAAGACAAAGACTATGAATAAGGAATAGAACAAAATATTATATTAGATGATACCCGTTAAATTTTTTTATTTAATTTCTACGATATCTACTTCATAATAATATAGCCTTCTAAAATTCAATGAATTTCCTAAGTGATAACCACTACTCAATACCAATTTAATATAAAATGAATATATTAAAGGAGATCATTAACGTTAAAAATGTAATTTTTTTTTATTGTATCGTAATTTTAACATTGTTTTTGTCACCGCAAAAAACCACCCAAACGTTTCTCAATATCATAAACACCTTCTCTTATGTTACCAACAATGAAAGCTATTAGAAAGGTATTTGATCAGTTTAGTGATCAAATTAAGCATTCATTGGCGATTACGATTAAGGTTGGGGTGTTTCAAACTTGCATCACATTGACGAAAGCACAATTGATCGACAAGGGCCATTTTTATTTTTTAACATTTGAATGGTGTCCGATAAACCCCGGTTAAAAATCAAATTGTGATCAGTTAGTAGGCATAAAAGCCTGACCGTTATGCTGATCACTATGCTGTTATGCTTGTTAGTTGATTACAATTAGATAAAAATAAATACATAAAAAATAAAACTAAAAATGAGTGTAGAAAAATAAATAAAATGTCACTAAACAATGAATTATGACGATGTCAAATGCGACGAATGTTTAAAACAACCCAACCTAACGAAACTTCACATATTCCATGAAACAGTTTTATACGAATATAAACAGCAGACTGTGATTTAAAATCTCATACGTTTTTGAAAAGTGTACAAATTAAAGAGCACGCTGATTGAAGACTTCTCCCGGCAGTGAGCAGTGAGCAGTGAGCAGATGCGGCGCGGGCTTAATTCACACATCACTTTACACATTAAGAAACACGCTTCATTATCGTTCGCGCACGGGAATGGCTGCGGGGCGGAAGTCGTGAGCATGTTGTGATAATGATTTCGCTAATTGACCCTCGTTACTGACGGCATGCGGCAGGAGTCTCAGCCCGGGCTCACATTACGTACTGGGCTTGCTACTAGCACTAGCCCTAGCCCGCTGCCCGCTTGGGGTCCGACCGGCCCGGCCTTCGGGTCATCCCGGCGATTACTCACAGGGGGTTTGGCAGTTTGGCCCCGCAAGACGGAAGACATTGGTCGATACCGTGTGGAATATTTACGAACGTACATATCATAATGTTTTGTTGTTCAAATTAATTCCGTGCACATATATAGGTAGGTACCTACCTTGTTTGCGATACATAAAAATATCTTTTTTTCAAACGGAGATATTCATTCTTATTTTGGAATAAAAAATTTAAATTATTTGTCAAAAAATATACGGGTGAGCCTAGCTTCACTTTTTTCTTACAAAAGCAACGCGCGTCAATAGTAGGGATAAGTTCTTGCTCGCGAAACATCTGGAGGACACGTTAACATACACATTTTGTCAACTTAATACAAATGTTTTTTTTTCTCGTCTTTTTCTCTGAACCATAATCAAAACAAGATATGATCACTATAGTTATTTTAACATTAGATTTTTTCATGAATTTTCTCAAAGTATCGCGATATGCGCGTTGAACACATGCATGTTTTTTTAAATTTAAGGCAGTTAAAAGTTATTTCAGTTTAAAATACAGTTAAGCCTAATGGATGCATTCGGCAGCATAATGTTTCACTCGTTCACCTTTGAGCAGAGAGGTAACCGGTTCGATTCCCGCTGGATCACAAAAAAATATAATTACATTTTACTTTAATTTCAAATGTCGACTAAAATATTATTTAGTTTGTTGAAGCCAGCAAAAAACGCCTTACAGCTATCGTGGTACTCGTTAATTTGTTCTTTATCTATTGAAAAAAGGTTCGCATATCAAACGTGGCAAATCACGCAAATTTTAGGGAAAATTTGTGCTGCGAGCAAAGAATGTGTTCTTAATTGCATTTAAATCCCAGGAAGCAATTTTGTTCGCTTTCCAGTTCTGTTTTCAGGATTCGTATAATAGGCGTGTTTCTGTATTAAAGGGACCGCTATTAGATCTCACGCCATGCCCCTTCAGCCGCCCTAGAGGCCCCCATCACACCCTTCGCCCCCAGTGGGGTGGTGGGAGGGGGAGGGGCCAAAGTGCACATTCATGTACCGCTGGAGGGGCCGGTTGGGAGAAGAACCTAACTAGCAATCGGGCCTTCGTATCGAGAGGCGCGATGAGGGAGTATGCAGGTGTTTTGACGAAACTTTTACCCATATTCGCGGTGGAATTATACAAAAATGTGTACTTGTAAGTTCCCATGGAGTTCTTATGGGCGAAAAAGTGGGAAATAATCAAACTAATGAATTCATCGCTGTGACGCTGATGAATTAGTTTCCAGTTTCGTGCAGAATTAATTCGTCGATTGCATCTTTTACACATACTTGAACCCTGTTTTGTTATCCTCGATATTTTTTTCAGCAATCAAGAAGAATGCATTACAAAAAGAAAGTTTCACATGTTAACATTTAATTAATACGTAATTAAACAAAATAGCTTTCGTTTTTTTCACTAAACACTTTGTTCTTATGGTAAAGATACGAAAAGCGCATCTGATAATAAACAACAGTTTAATAGTTGAAGTCTAAATCATTAATTCCTTTAGTCAATAGTAATTTTCAAGCTAGGTCAGACCTAGCTAGAAAGTTACATACTTTTAAATAATGTTTCACTATCATATGTATTCTTGTTGTGTGATATATTATGTAGATATATAGTTTTATTAAGACATAGTTAGTATAATTACAACATCTTTCCATTATACGGGAGACAGTTTGTTCCATACTTGGTAAAAAGAGACGAGTGCATTAGGTTTTAGAATCAATTGATAAAAAGAGGAACATTGGTTTATTTCTGAGAGGTGGCATTTTAGATTTTAATTTAACTCCCAAAATAAAAATGAAACACCGATTCAATTAACGAAGTTCCCTAACGTGATGGATCTGACTGAAATGATTAAAAATAATTGAGAATGAACCTGTTTACGTCGAGTTCTAGTTCACGTAATGCTGAAAGTTAGTTAGAAATTATATTGTATATATTGACAGAAAACTTTAAGGGGAGGAAAT
Source organism: Drusus annulatus (assembly GCA_022651775.1). Taxonomy (NCBI): domain Eukaryota; kingdom Metazoa; phylum Arthropoda; class Insecta; order Trichoptera; family Limnephilidae; genus Drusus; species Drusus annulatus. Next base: position 835,687 of record JAGWCC010000340.1, on the reverse strand, counting down.
TTTACGTTGTTTTATAGTATATTTTAAGGATTTTTATTAAACTTTAGACCCTTTTCCAGTCGGTATTACATGATATGATCGCATCTGATTTAAATTTTTGCATCTGGCAGAACTACTTACCTCTCTACTTTTAAAACTGTATCTGTATGAACAAGTAGTGATCATTAGCGAAGTAATACAGTTACTGAGCTTCAAGAAGAGCTGACGAAAGCTTTTGTAATATATAAGGAACAGAGAATCGTAAGTGGCATTGCTCTAAAATATGTATACGCGAAAGAACATTCAGAATACTTATTGACATATCAAAAAAAAAAACATTAAAAATATGTTATTTTAAAAAACAATCTCATTTAAGTTTGAAGAATCGAGTTGTTGTACTTGTTAAGATTTTTCTTGAAGTAGCCACCAAGTAACTCAGAAAGGATGCAAAGTTGAGACTCTAGCCTTCGACAATAATCATCGAAGCGCTGCAATATCTAAGGAGTCAACATAATATTTTGAATGAGTTATTGTAACACATCCGCATTTGAGTGATATGCAAAGCACAGTTTACTGAAAGGTATTATACACGTGTTCACACGGATGGCTCAAAATAATGTAGCTACCTACCCATGCAGCTTATATTACAGTTTTCAAATGTTTTGTAAGTAAATATGATATATTATGTTGGTACTTAAATTTCCAAGCAATTACTTCGAAAATTGCACCCTCTTTGGAAAATTATTTAGAGCATATGCAGCGATCTCAATAGGAATGAAGCTTGCAAAGCAGAAAGTCATGTTGTAACTTCTAATAACTTATAATATACCTATGAGATAAGAAGGAACCTAAAATTGCCACTCGTATAACCCATTATATCACAGTATAACGCCGCATGAGAAAATAGTTAAACAGATAACTTTAGTTTAGTGGGGAGTAAAACGAAGGGTAAAGCTTGGAGCTGTTTCCAGCGACTGTAAAATGAATTGCAAAATTATGATGTCAGAAAAATTACATAATATTTCATCGACCCTAAAACGAAAAGCCTTTTGACAAAATTTCACTGAGAAAATATGCCTATTCTTGTCAAAACTCATAAGTAGTGAAAAGATAATATGAATTGGGATTGTGTGAGTATTGCCCTATTGCTTACAGTATAGAATAAAGTGAAACACTGTATTCTTAATTAAAAACACACCAGTAGCTCTTTACTTATCGGAGGTAGTATAACGTCACTCTTATCTGCCACACATTCGTACATCGTCCCATACATACTCTTCAGCTATGCTGACTATTGACATGACTTGACCCAAGTACCTGCTTGATTCACTCGCACGTCAAATATTCGTTCGAAATTTTTGTAATTATTGTTCTAGAGTAATGAAGAATTTACCAAATAGACGTATATTGAATATGCACTACATTCAAGCATAGTATGACTAATTAGTCGGGAGTTACAGTGAGTAAATAAAGTATGACATTCAATCGAGCATTACGATTCCTGGATGCAAGGAAGCTAGGTACAGAAAGGATCAGTCTTTTGCGGCAGGTAGTAGGTACACACTACAAAACCTTATTTCGGGGACAGGTCTATTATTTTGACGGACGTAAAACAAGTTTGGCCCCAAACAATTACCTTTACCCACGTACGGCAACGGCCAGGTAGGTATCAGTCAAAAGGGTCCGTATTCCGTATCGCAAATCCCTTCTAGTATTTCGCCTTCATTTGTTGAAAATGCCAAATAGGGTGTAATAATATGAAAGTTGTATTCAAAGGGATCGGAACGACGCCGACGCCGACACCGACGCCGACGTCGGAAACCCTTTACGGGCCATTAAGGAAAGGTTGCAGGATGGATCAGCGATACACGGGCCGCGTACACCACAATAATACATCGTTGAATAAACAAAACAAATGGCCGTTTAAATTTCGTTTTACTTGTTTCAATTTCACCCTATTATAGAGGCGTGAAAATTACACCCCAGTGCGAAATATTGCCGAAATAATAAGGGTTAAACTTGTTTTTTCTTCTTTTTCTTTGCGTAAGTATAACCTGCTTGTAATACTGTGGTAAATTTATTAAAAACTTGAATAATATGAAAACACAATTACAATTTTGTCCCTACATGGAGATTTAAATTTGTTTTTAATCTTTAGTATTGGGTATTTATCTGGTTCATAAAGCAACTGTTTGTCCTACTAACCTACCGGTCTTTTTTTGTAAAAAATCTCTAGACCCTTAAGCAAACGTGAGTATTTTCCACGTTTCAAATATTATTTCTACCGCAATGAAGTTTTGAGGCATCTATTTAATTGTAAAAATAGAACAAAATTATATCAATTTGCCGGTTACATCTTTTTCAATTGTTCAATTAGAAAAACGACATTGAAAGAAAAGGGTAGAGAGAATTAAAACATATATGTTTTACTGGGAAACTCATTTAACCGATTTTTTTTTATATACCCTCCGGTAAATCAAGAGCCCACTGTTCTACTTATTTTTATTTAAAAAAAATCTTAATAAAAAAAAAACTACAAAGTAAGAAACAAGCGCCCTCAATGTTGCATATTCTATATTAACGATCCTATATTGAAAGACTAGATTACATTTCTTATTTTTACGCTAATTAAATTCCTATATTTTAGTTTTCTATTCTTCTGCGTGAATAAATACATTATTACCACGTTTTTAAATCATTATTAAACCGGGGTAGTTTAAAGCAGTATCTTTATGTCTATGAGCTTATTCTAATCTTACTTTGTAAAAATCCAAGATAGCTTTAACTGCAAGGTCAGGAAATTTGAAATATAATAATTACTCTCAGAAGGATTACGAGCCGACAGAAACTACGATCCAACATTTTACTTTTGGACGCAATTAAGTCTGAATTATATTCTTTATTGGATGACATATTTATTTTATTCCAAGTGCTTCCTGTTTAATGTCTTTCGTTGCGTTACTTGGTAACATAATACGCCGTACGATACCGTAGATTGAAATTTACATAAATAGTCACTTTGCTTAAGGAGCTTTCAGAATCAAATAATTATTGCTTGGTAACATTATACCGTTTCTTTTGAACGATAATATTTTTATGGCTTTTTTAATATCGGCAGTAATTACACAACTTTAAAGGTATTTCGATTAAGAAACCTTACAGCTTTCTTCATCTTAAAATAACTTACATAATATATAGATATGTGTTTAAAATACTTCAAGATTGCCATAGCAGCATGAGACTGGTACGGTTCAAAGTAAATAAGTGAATATAGTAAGAAAGTTGTTAAAATCATAATATTTCAATGAAATCTCTCGAGTTGAGAGTTTGAGAAAAATAAATCTTGAAAGGTATTTTTATTTATTTGCATGTACATTAATTCCAGAGGAGGTCCAGGTGCTTCCCTCGATGCATATTATTTAATCTTTGGGGTTGCCGTGCGGTAGGTATTTATAAAAAAGGAAGGGGTTAACCCGGGTCTTGAAAAAACCCTTATTGCGAAAGATAAACACAAAAACTGTCGTCACATAGACGAACAGTTAGAGTACAAAACTAGTCCCAAAAACGACCCCGTCCGAACCTGGTATGTATTAAGTACCTGGCTATTAAGTTCTGGTCACTCATTCAAAATAATATCTTCCGCTATAGAAACGCGATGCAAATATTTTAAACTCGCGATCTCTGGGACCAGAGTCAAGTCATGGAATTCATTTAGATAAATCGACTATACGTGGTTTTAACACATTTAGACAATGGCTTCGTTCGACGAAACATTTTTCACGCAAAAGAAATGCTATAGATACGCAAACTAGTAGAACTAAAAAAAAAATATTTTGCTTAATCTAGTTATTTAATATTGACCCAAAATAATATATTTTTTCCTAAAATGTGTGGCACACGCTTTCATCTAATACTCACTTTTGTTGTTATTATTATCCGAAGTAAAATGTTATTACACTGTACCCCACCTGAACAAATAATATCGGTAGACGTGCAGTCGGTTTTCCTTTTATTTGTTTGTCCTCCCAGAGTAGCAGGTCCCGCAAGAGGTGTCTGCCCGCATTACTTTATCTCGCGCCGGGCTGCAGCATACTACATGTCCTCGGCAATATTGGACTACACCGAGACATGGATACTATTGTAGGTATGCCACTGTTCACTCTTGCGCTCCTGCTTTTATTCTCTTGTTGGTCTGAAATTGTGGGCTGGACAATTTTGCTGGGAAACGGATCACTGAAAATCGAAGTAGCGCAAGATTGCTCAAATTCAATAAATAATAATATAACAAATAATGTAATATTAAAATTACGCAGGAGTTTTATAAAATCTTTCGTGTTTGAAACAACTAGCTACCCGTAAAAAATCACGTGATGTTACTTCATCGTGATGAAAAACTATTGGTTTTAATCCACCTATTCCCAATATAAAATAATGTTGGCCAAAATACATTATAGATAGGTAATTCATTAGGTAGGTAAAGATTTGAAAAGATTATTTAAAAAATGGAAAATTTTAATTAATATCAGTTCTAAATTTGAAAAATTCACACTCGTACGGTCCTACGTACTCACAGAATATATTTATTGATAGTTAATATTATAATTTCATTGTGCGTACGCACGAGTGTGAAATTTTAAAAATTAGAACTGATATTAATTGAAATTATCCATTTTTTTAAATAATCTTTGTGATCACGATAATTGCGATGGTATATGAATGTGACTTAGGGGTGACTTTTATTTTCAAAAGTTAAACGTCTGTAACAGCCTATATTACCAATTCTGATGCATCAAACCATTTTTGTTGTGGTTATTATTTGCCTTGATGAAACCGGTCGGCTTTAATTTTTTGTTAAAACAATATTTTTAAATAAAAAAATATATATATTTGAAATCCTAAGTATTATTGTTCGTATGTGGGTACCTTTTCCCAGAATAAACTCGAGCTGAGTAACTGTTTTAATGGAAAAATCCTTTATTTTAGAGCTGAAAATCCGAGTCAGATGATGTGGCAAAAGCAGCGGTCGGGATTGGGTTCAGAGGGGGTGTGCGGGGGGGTTGAGGAGTCGGGGGAGGGAAAGGTGATGGAGAAGATAAGGGGGAGGGGGGTGGGATTAGGAGGTCTGTGACCACTAGCCGTTGTTTGCCCTTCAGCACATCACTGTAAACCGGTGTAAGGTGATATTATGTGTGTTCTATGTTTACTGACACTGGAGACTGGAGACTGTGACCCGCCTCCACCGGCTCAGCACCTTCTATTGTGTATCACAGATTCGGTGTCAGGCAACCGACGTGTCTATACGAACTTATGTGCTCCTGGTTATTTCTGAGACAACAGAGTTAACATGCTCGTCAAATCCTACCAGCGAAATATCACAATCAATTATTCCAATTCTTTTAAATGTACTAAATAATTCCGAAAAACTATTTCTCTGAATCTTTGATGAATGCATTGGGTATATTTTCAAATCCCACGCAACTCAATTATGTTCAACTTAAGAGGAGACTAAAAATAAATAATATTTATGTATTATACTAAAAAATATTTGTATATTCTTTGGTCTTAATATTATATAAATATTTCACTGAGGAAGTTAAATGACGAATTTAGATGTGCTATTTAATTATAACTGAAATAATGACATGCGTGAGATTATACATAAAACAAGCATAAATTAATCAACTGGCATATGGCTGACAAACAATTAAAAATCGTTGAATATATTTATTAAGCCGACATTGTTCCGTTTCAAACAGTAAGCAATGGTATTGTAGACTGCAATATATCGTTGAAACCATACGGATATACGCTCGACTCCACGGGAATGCAGGAAACAAGATATTATTCACTGGAACATTCAAGGGCTAGGGTTGGAGCTGTTGCTAGCGGCGTGGGGCAGAGCCGCGGCGATAAGTATAAGTACTGCTCGCCCGCCTCTGAATAATTCACTAACGATAAAAAATGGTGACACATGGCGTATTGGAAACGCTCCCTAACCCTTCTAATGGCAACGGCTTAGATCAGAGGTGCTCAATACTGTGTCTGCGGACCCAAGTGCGCAAGCTCGCACCTGTGCGAATGGAAACTTTTAGCACCCACTTGCCGGAAATTTAAAAAAAAAAGTTTGAAATCATAACTCCATTTGAATGTTACAAGAATAATAATGACAAAGGCCTAACTGGGTGTTCCACCCATCCAAAGGCTCACACTTTACTGTATTATACAGTTGGGTCAGGAAATTAATTTTACATACCTATGCCAACCTTAACTTATTGTTTACGTATTGTAACATCACATTACAAATACATCCTGAACTATGAGAGATTATTCAATGAATTGCATTGTCAAAGATCTCGCAGAAATAATTTAGTATTTTTTTAAATCTTTGAAACGTTACTTAAAATGACTTAAATTTGGCTTAGGGACGAGATTTGATTTTCTGTATACTCCCTAACCATCCTCTTTCCAATCTCATTCCATCTCCCACGTCTTTCAGCCTCACAATATTCCTTAAGTTGGGGATGCCGTAACTAACTACCTAACCATCACGCCGTTTCCCGCAGGAGTAGGCAGAGATAACGGACCGCCATATAACTCTGTCCTGGCACACACTGCTTCATTCACATTCATACATGGTCTCATACATATTCTTCTGTTATTTTGACTCTTCAAATGGCCCGATTCAAATATTTGATTCACTTGATCGTGCCAAGTCTTCCTCGGGCATCCCCGACTTATTCTTCCATTCACTTTCACATCATATATTTTCTTCACACTCTTTTCTTCGTTCATTCGTTCTTCGTGGCCAAACCATCTTGCCATAGTGTTATCAAATACATTGGTGCCGTCACTTTGTGCCTAATGTCGAATGTGCCCCACCCCCAGAAGTGTTGCGACGCCCTGGCTCAAATGAAGACGTAAAGCTCGCGCGTCGAATGGCCGTCAGAGGTTTAGGGGAAGGGCTGGGTGTTTGGGTTCCACGGGACAATTGAATGCCGCTTAATTATCACATAAATCAATTAATTGAGCCATTAAATAACTAGACTTTAATGCGCTCTCTCAGCGCCCCTCGTAAAGTGTAAGTCTTACCGTTCGGTCTTTAGGTTATTGTCGATTTACTGTTCCCTTGAGATTTGAAGGGAATCATTTACTCTTTCTCTTTGAGCTCAATAACCCCATAATTACATACTCAAAGTAGGTACTCAAAATGCACATTTCTTCGTTTTAGCGAAGTTTAACCCCATGAATACATTAGGAAAATGAATCCTTAAGTTGATGAGAATATTCACTTATATTAATATTGCATTAGTCATACTTTTAGCAGTAAAAAATATAGAACTTTCAAAGGGGTATAAAAGCAAACATAGCAATTTCCAGTAACTTTAATCATGATTTCAACGAAATTAAAGATAACATGAAAAAACGTTTAATTCAATCTTCTTTTGAAAACGCGGATAAATTTCTTAATTACACTTTTAATCGTTCCAAGTTTGATATGTTTTTTAAATAATTTAGACGCCTAATTTCTTATTTTATTTAATTTTCTTTTGAAGATTCATAAAAAAAAGACTTCTAGAAAAAAATAACTTTTCATTTATAGCCTAGACATATTTTTGACCCTTTCCGAATGTTTTTTTTTTAAATTAATGTCATTACTGCTCACTTAAAGGCATAATTTTATTACTGTTAGGCTGTTGGTTGTTCGCTTGTTTGTATGTTGTTTATTGAATATTCTATTTTGTTTTCTGACTATTTCAGCAATTATTTGCTGTAACAAGCTCATAAAAATATTTTAAAGTTACAAAGTGCGAATTAAACAATATAATTTTCTTTGCAAGTAAGTACCTACATAGCTAAGTACGAAAGTGAACTTTTCAAACTTGAAACTGATGGATGGGTTTAGAAAATTATCAAATGTAAAAAAATAATCTTTTGAAGTCTAGACAGGCAAAAAGTATCTTCCTTTAATGTATTTTAGCAGACATTATACTATAATTGAAATGGGTGGATCAAAGCAACAAATATTTGTTCTTGGCAAGTCTAGTTACATTCCATCATTTTTCACGAGTAACAACTAGTCTAATATATTTTGCTTCTTATACTCGCGTTTTAAAAAGTATTATTTATTTACGCCCGTTTTAGGCTTTTAAACAGTAACCTCATTAGTGCAAGAATTGTGTAAAATGGAAAAAATAAAAAAGAGTATTGAATAGCAGATACAAAAATAACTAATAACATGTTCAAAATATTGTAAAAGAAAGGAAATAAATAATATTAAGTAATAGGTCCAACTATTAGTTTAGCTCTATCAGATAACAACAACTGTACTTAATTAAATTTATAGTTTGTTATTGACGTGTTAAATATATCAGCGACATCGGAGTATATGTTTCTCAGATGCAACATTCGTCGCATAGGCGTGTTGGATTTTGAGATTAAAGTAGAATTGCTACAATAGTACGGTAGGTACTGCCTGGAAATGTAATGTTGACAATATCAGATTTATCCTAAGCACTGAATAAATAAACCATTATAAGTGTAATCTATACCGTTTTGAAAGAACACTGGTTCATAAAACCTTAAGACTCTCAATTATTATTTGCTCAAGAAATAATTTTGGTATTTGAAAATGTTTGATCAATTTCACCAGAAGTAGGAAAAATTGAGCTTACTTTGGGCACACAGACACGCCCGTAATACACTTCTTTATGTTTATCTCTTCAGTGATCCTTTGAGTGAAGTCTTTAACCGGCTTTTGGTAAACAGCCTTGAGGAAGAAATGTTATACCTATTAGACGAGAACCTCTGAAAATAGTATCTAATTGATACGCGATTGAAGTGGAATATCACTAAAATGCAATTATTGTTATTGCAATTAAAAAATACCCTTTTTCAGATTCCAAACAAGGTTGATGTGCTTTACTTTTACGTCACATTTTAATGGTCCTCGGTAAACGTCGATTCTAGACCCGTTTCAGTAAACAAATCGAGATATACTGAAAAGCGAATGAATAAACGATAAATAAACAATAAGATGTACGATAAGCTAAAAAAGCATTACAACTCGGCTGTTACGATTTTCAGCTGATCACAATTTCTTCAAACGCTGAAACTGACCGAAAATCGGCGTTTAACGGAGACCATTCGAGTGGAAAAAACAATGGCGCTAATCCACGAATTGTGATGACGTCAATTGCGGCAAAAGTTTGAAACATCCCACCCTTAGTTTTGTAAGCCCCTTGATTAAGGAAGAAATTTCGAATAGTAAAAAAAAAACATTTTCGATTCCCGGAGCAGGGCTATCCCATCGTTTCGTTCATCTTTGTGCAGGATTAAGATTCGTAGGTTTCTATAAATAGTTTGCAATTACCAAGTGTCATTTAATTCGACGGATCGCCGCTCGGCGCGCGTTCATTACATCACGGAGGTGCCCCCTTTTATATTAAACGGCCACATAACTCATACCTCATACTCCCCACGGCGGCCAGCTACACGAATACATAATTCCCGCTGTCTCCTGTTCGAGTCTCGCTTGGATTCACAACGATTTTTTTTTAACGAGTACCTGCACAGAGTTTCTGAAAATGAGGGGGAATTTTAATTTAACCTACAAACAGTACACTAATTAAAATGCATAAAATACATGTTTTGGTACAAGACACAAGAAACTGCTTTCCATATTAATTTCGTACTTTATACTTGATTGTTAGTTCAAATATTTTTTTCTTAAAAACCTTTCACTGGCTTCGTGTCAATTAAAAAAAAAATGTAGAAAACAATTACTTTATGGTTTGACATATAATTGTATTTAATGAAATGAAAAAAATATCTTTGTCTAAGACCATAGATTTTATTTTAGTTTTTGTGACTGACCAGTTTTGCTTAGCCGAAGCATCATCAGGCTACAAAATTAATTTAAACAAAAAATAACAATGTTTGCATATTCATATGATTAATAATCAGTTAAATTTATTAGGGACACTCGTATTTCCTGTAAACTTTGACATTATTACTTAATCACCTTCTCAATTGACGTTTTGCCTCTTTCAATTCATATTATCTATCTCTTTCTCTCTGTTCCTTTGTTATAATTTAAATGTTATTCTTTTGTTTTCTCACTGCTCTCTTATTTTATTTTATATTGTGTTCTCCCTCTGTATGTATATATAACCACACGTTTTGTATTTTTTGTTGAGTTTAATTTTGTACCCTGATGATGCTAATGCTAAGCGAAACAAGTCCGTCATAAAAATTAAAATACAATCTGTAGTACTTATGCAAAGTTATTTTTCATTTCATTAAAATAAAATTCTTCCTTTTTTATGAAATATTTAGGTTCATGATACTGACATCAATATAAAATTAACATGTGCATAAAGGTATACTGTTAATGGATTAATTGTAACATCGTCCTCTTTCTTATAAACAACTTACGTAAAAGAAAGAGAGATTTCAACAGAGTTTTCGGTGGCAGAATCACAACCCGGCTCTATGGTTAGATTTTACAATTTTCTATGGCATTTGAGGTGATTTTTCACAAAAAGGCGCTATACAAATTATCCAAATATTATTATTATTATTTAATATACTGGTGAATTAACTATCTGTTACATTTTCTTACTCATGCCTGACGAAATATTTCCTTGTATCATGTTCTGTTACGTACGTACATCTAGAATATATTATTGAAGGCTTCGAAACCCGGCGTGTGCTAATAAATTTTATTTATTTTACATGTGTTATCATACTATTTTATTGCCTTAGCGAAAAAACACCTTTTAAACCGAAATTTTGCTTGAAAAATGACTTTAGTCTTATTTTGTGACCATATCTAAAGCGCCTTATTTCTGACCTTCCTCTTTTCAATCTGATTTCCTTTCTTAATCCATAAAGATTCACAATATAACCCAATTGAAGGTGTCATAGTCTTACTGGCTCCTGGCACTTGTACTCTAGAAGGGCTTTCAGATTTAAAAAAAAGTTTATTCTACAAAACTTATTTAATTTCAAAATGTACAAATTAAAAACAAAAAAAACATGCTGAAATTGTCCTGTTATGTAGTGCAATGAAAATATATTCTGCTTGTTAATTAATACTCGCGAAGAAGGCACGACTGCGCCGGATACAAGTTAGCTACAAACTCAAATGAAGTGTTGAGTTTTGCGTAGGTATATATATACTCGTAAATATGATTTATAATTATAATATAATTCTCTCTAACACAAAGAATACTTTGGTATATTTGGTGGAACCGTTCCCCAATAAACAGGCCCGGTGGACTTGATTAATCCACAGAAGCTGTGATTACCGCTGCACGAGAGTGTTTGTGTTGGACGCAGGTTTTCGTGTTATTATTTTCTGGTGTTGAATTAATTTTCTCCCCAAGTGGCCAGAAAGGCCGGCCATTGTTGTATCAGGGAGGGCTTTAATTAAATTGGGTTTTTTGTTTTGAGGCAGGTAAGTTTTTTTGGACAATGTCTCGGGAGGAAGATATTTTAATGTTTTAGCCAAGTACATATTTTGTCGCAATATTCAATTAAAGTATTACAAGGTTTACTTTAACAAACTTTTAAAAAAATATCACAATGCTAATATGACGGAGTTACAATATAGTTACGATATTTTGATTGTCTAACCATTGTTTTCCGAATTCAAAAGTTGCATTTCGATAAACAGGTAATTAGACGTCAAAATAGTATGAATTTTCAGGATGTGTTACCTAAAAATATCTATTATTGAATCATGCAATGAAAGCGGTTTGATTCTAGAGGCGATACCGCAAAATAGTGTTGGGGGGAATTGAGACATCGGAGGAAAGAGTACATTTCTCTTGAAATACCAACATTTATTTGTAACCTTTTAGAGTATTTTTGTACTACCTGCATGAAATATCGTTAATAAGAAAAATAAATGGCATTGTTTCGATTACCTATATAAACATACCGCTGATAGCTTCGTTGTAACCTATCCCTCTTTCTTATAAGCGAAACATATAACATTTACAAATGGTTTCAACTGAGTTCTCAAAGCCAGGATCAATAAATCGATGGAAATTTTAAGTGTTTTCCGGCCGTTGAGAGCTGCGTTGTAATATCTCCCTATTTCTCGTAAGCGACGCACGTAACATAAAGTTAGGGTACAACGTATCTCTCAGCGGCAGAACCATATGTATGCATCCGCTAGAAATTCCGAAAAGAAGTTTGTGATAAATATAGAACAATTACTTAATAGCAAACAATATTCTTAATCAATATGTGATTGAAGATGCTTGTTCAGATATGAAGACATTGAAGACAATCAAACCGCACGAGCCGCTAATTAAATAATTGCCTTAATTAAGACTTAAAACACAAATACTACATCCCCATTCCATGGTTGTTTCAATGTGAGCATCGTTGATTTGCCTAATATCGCATTTACATATCGAACTAATTCCCAAGACTGTCTGTATCCTGGCTTCCAGGGGGAGGCGAGCTAGAAGTTGGCTTGCTGGGTATTCACAAAGTAGAATTAGCATGCGACAAACCGCCGATGGCGCGGCGCTATAGCGAGAAGCTTTTACACGGATTATTCATAATTTAATATCCCAGGCTTAAGTTATCGTTTGCATCCCAAGCAAACCCTCGTAATCGGTCACATCTTGGGACAAACTGAATTTTTCTCCGTGGGACGCAATCCCATTTTAGCTGCGGGGACAAGCTACTAGCTACAGTAAATGTATAGGTTCTTTGCAGCGTTGCATTTATAAATTATTATTTACAAATCCATTCAAATTTTCCATCCCCGAGAGCCACTTATAAACCTGCAATAATGCTTTAATAAAATATTAGAAAACTTCACGAGCATGTTTTATTATGCAAGGTGTTAAAATGAACAAGAAGTAACTACCTAGTCGATGTATAAAATACTCGAGTTACAGAATAAAATATGAAAATATTCGGAACAAGTACACGAAACCCGAATCCATTTGATATTATAAGTGTAGATGTTTGGTATGCGTGTGTGTTGGGATAGCGGGCATGTAGGAGATTACGACGTTCTCGCCGCTATAGATAAATGGCAAGTGACAGCCAGTCTGGCTGGGGCTATCAACTCTCAGCCAAACCAACAAGTTGGGGGATGCCTTTAAGGGATGCCATATATCTGGAAGCGGGAGCTATCAAGTTTTCATTCACTATATATGTAAGCCATGGAAGATTACTTAGAGGGATAGACACATTTGTCAAGGGAGGAGGTCCATGGAAGGTCGTAAAACTTGTCGTGGAACTTTCTTATATGGGGCGCACGTTAGATCACTACCTGGGCTAAATATTCATGACAGTGTCACGTCCGGGAAGAGATTTTACCTTCAATGGAATAATGAAATAGTAACACAGTAGGTAATCAGCCGCCCAATAGTTCTATTAACCTAATTTTACACTGAGGTTGTACAAGAATGTCTGATCTTTATGATTATTGTGATTATCTTCTATCAAATGATTCACCATAAGAAAAGATTAAAATCTTGATTTAAATAGATAAAAAAGGTTTGTATTATCACATCAAACAATTCATATGAAATTGCAAAAGTAATGATAGGTAATCGTATTGGTCTGTCCTGGTAATGGCCTGAGTTTGGAATTTCCTTTGCTTTAAAGTGTCGTTGTGCGAAATAGAAGAAATAAAGGAAGGTGTTGCGGGTAGCGAGGGGTCTGCTTACGACTCGAATGCTACAAACATCTCCCCTTTGTTCGGGTATGGGGTGATTGGCGGGGGTAGATGGAGGGGGGGGGGGAACCACCCCATTAGTTAAAGGGAGGTAAGGATTTGTCCGCAAGAATTTCTTGAACAGCAATCGACAAAATTATAAAAATAAATCTAATTCTATACCCATGCAGTCAATTAGTTTGTTTTTGACCGCGCATATAAATTCTTGATTGTATTAAATGCGAATCGGAAACTTAAATATTTTTCATGATTTTTTGATTCATCAAATCATTCTTTCTCATTTCTCACTGTTTTTTTATACGAATGATTTAGCATACACCTACTTTAAATAATTTATTTATTATTATAAGTCATACAATTTGTATCGATTACCTTAAGTATATTTTATCACGTGTTAATTATAAACAACCCTAAACAGCAATAGTAAGCCAAGTGCCACATTAACTCTTAACGTCACTCGCTAATGAATACTTCACATTTTCTACGGTTTGAAACACATGCTTAGATGTTCAATTAAAGTTGTGAGAGAATCGAAGTATTAAATGATGGAATAATAAATATTTAACGAATTATGTTAAATCTACCAAAGCTAAATCTAAGGAGGTCGTCTATAAAATTTATTATTTAAAGGTGAGAAATTATTCTTTTGTCATTACTATGGAATTCAAATATTTCCTTCACAAACAACATTAATCCATTTGAGCCCTATGAAAAATGGATCAGTCATTTGGAATTCCGCGTTTTATTCCTCGAGTCACTTAATATAAATACAAAGCCTAATAACAGTGGTAAGCCCTTCCGACGGAAGTCTCGCTCGGGGTTAATTCCAACCACATCTAGGCTTGTTTTATCGACAGGATCTCGAACTTGGTATTGTTGCGTCGGAAGAAAGGTTTACGAACTTTCTCGGTTAATTCGTTTTTAATAATGGCCGAACACGTTCCGAACCGGGCAACTCTATCCCGCTGGGTGTGACCCGAATGGAGTCCGTTTTCCTGCTTCTCAGATCTAATCGTCTGTAACTGCCACGTTGACAGAAAACAAATTATCGACGGAGTTATAAATAAACAAATGCTTATAATGCGTAATGCGGTGACTCCCCGTAAGTACTAAAATGATGGACTGACGAAATGAAATTCTGTTTGAATGTCTCACTAAAACTCACTGCGAGCTGTGGCGTTGTAAAAAATTCTCAACATTCTGTCTGAAATTTAGAGTTTGACGCAACATTTTCAGCTCAGAACGTTGTTTCCATCATGAGCTAATTAGCTTTTAAATATTTATTAAATGGTTCTAAAATAAGACAAGTTCATATATTCTTCAATTAGATAAAATAGTGTTGAAACCGGCGAAGCCCGAGTGCAATTACTCTACTTATTTAGCACCTAAAAAAATAATAATGTTTGCATCAGGGGGGTTGAATGGATATCATAATTGGTTCAAATTTCACCACCAAACGAGATTGTTTTCATAAAAAAACAACCCCTACAATATCTACACAAATAGGTACTACAAACAGTTCGCATAATATAATATGTGTAAGGGTATTTTTTTTAGGCTTGGGGACTGTCGTTTTTTTGTAGATGTGTTGGATTTCATTTGGGGTAGGGAACAAAACCTCCGACAGGGGTAGGCGTGGCGGCATCTCCAAACTTGCCACAAACATCGTGTAATATTAATATTGAACTGGAGATTGGGTAACCTAACGCCACATAAGACAATAAACACAAGAGTCAAGTCCCATCCAACCTCACTTGGCTTTATGGGAGCCATTATCAGTTTTACTTCTTATCGTCTGCCGCATTGTTATATTGTACGTCTTTATTCTACTTGGCGTTCAGGTGGGCGAGGTAAAAGTTACTGCTTATTCTCCCCACTGACAAAGTGCTGAACCTTTATCATCTTTTACGACTGTGAGGAAATGAAGCGTATTTTAAGACGGACACTGAATGCATTGAATCTGATATGATTATGTGCCGGGGTTATAATCAACTGTGAGTACTTGTTTTAAAACTACGAAGCTTAGTTTTTTTTCTATTACTTTTTGGAAAAGTTTGTTTATGAACTGTAAGAGCGCATTGATATGAAACATTCAAACTGATTAGTACCGTCATCGAAATCGTCAAATCATAGGTATATATGAATTTAAAAAAACACACGACAAAGTAAGGTTATTGTTGCAACAGCGATTTTTATGCAATTGAAGTAAAAAAAGGAATATGATTTAAAAGGCGGGTGAACCTGAAATTTATATTTTTCTATGTGCATTGGAGAAATGTGGCAGGTCCAAAGGTTGTCGGGATAGCACTTCGGTTAATGCAGATACTCAGAAAGGGGAATACATCACTGTCGCTGTAAAACTAGTTTTTTCCAATACATAGGTACATAATTACTTTAGGTTGAATGAGTATTATTAGTTTGATATCATTGAACTTGATAACATTGATAGCTCAGTAGTTGGAGCAAGCGCTCGGTTAGCGGAAGATCCTGAATTCAAATTCTATCATCGAAAATAATCTCATTTTCTTGTATGTTTTCCCAATACAAGTGAAATTGTGCTATTTATATTTTTAGGATATTTGAAATCACTATCGATGTTTTTATTTAATAATTTGCCTTCCCCGATTCTCGAACATAACAAATGATGGCGAAATCACCTACATTACAAAACAGGAGTAGGTGCGTATCATTTTATAAGTAGGTTTTAATTAGATTCAAAGCCAATGAAAGAGGGGCACGAAGTGGATTAGCGCTTCACGGGTCGTTAAACGGGAGGAACGCGACAATAGAGAAACGCTAAGTGTTTCGTTTTTTGGTGATATCGAGTTTCTTGCAGCTTCTGTCTTGCCGACTCGAGATAACATCAAAGCTTCAGCTAAGGTGCGAACAGAGCCGACGTGGGTAATACATCCGCCTGGTACCAAAAGAATATTTAATTAATTAGAAGTAGTCTAATATTAAAATATATGTACCTGGTCCAGGTAACATTTATTATATTCTGTAGAAACTTCACTACTTAATGTAATGTTTCAAAAATATTCTTTATGACGTGTAACTGTATGTTTCCCGAATAAAATAAAATATGCATCCAGGAGTGAGACAGCTGTCGCAAGCTTTAAAGACCTGGCAACATTGATTAAACGTCATCCAGACCAATGCCTTCGTGAGAAAGAGTATTATATTATTAAACGAATATCTAATGTGAACGACAAATTCTTCAAAAAATTTTCGCTTGACTTTCTAAAACTATGTTATACTTATTATATCGGCGATGCATTTTTCTCTATATTACACATATTTTGTACTTAAATTTGAATATCTTTTTAAATTTTCTAAAAAATTGACTTTCATTTTTGTATTTGAATTTGTCAAATATTAATGAAAACGACGAAAACTATTATGAAGACCTTCGAATCGAGAGGTGAATGTATAGATAGAAGCAACATCAAGGGGCTGCCCATATTCAGACCGCCCGTGTGCGTCGCACTCATTGCATGTAATGTTGCGGCGCTCCTGCCGAAGGAGAACAGGGAGGGATAGGGAAAAAATGAAAAAAGGTACTTGTTTTCAGATGTCATCTCGACTGAAGACAGCGTAGAGGAAATTATGTTTTTTAATCTTACACGAGATGGCAAAAAAAAACACGAAGAAATTCATTCCCAAGAATAGGTCGTTCATAATTTTAAGCAAATATTTTCATGCGGTATTAAATTTTAATTAAAGCATTTTCAGAAGTATCTAGTTGCCAAAGACTAGGTTTTATTTTCCGAAAAGAAATTAAGTGAGCCGTCATTCGAGGGAAATTATAACTTCTATCTTGGTGACGCCTACGATAACATGAATTTAATTGAAGTTTTTAATTACCGAATGAGCATTACTAAAGTTCCAGACAGTAGATCGCGAGGACCCGAGAGTACTTGGAGTAGGTACTTGTTACAAATAGATAAAATTAAATTATATCTTTGGAACGGTCACCGAAGTACTTTGCCTGTCAAAAAACGTTTGGTTTATCTTGATATACTCGTACTTACATTTTGTTTAATTAAAACTAGTAGTTGTTACTCTTGAAAAATCACGGGATGTAGTTAAAATATTATTTTAACCATAGAAGATCTCTTATTTTAAATATAAAACATCAATCTGTGTGCTGAAGCAGAAAAAAACCTCTAACGGTCTTTTTATTTTATTTTATTTTTATAGTGAATCCGCACAAGAGTTCTAAGTGCTCCCAACCGTCTAGATCCAGGGATGGCATCATCCTATGGCATCCCCAATCGGGGTATGTTGTAAGGCTGAAGGTAGTGGAAGGGGAAGGAGATGGGGAAGAGGAAGGTTGGGAAGAGCTTGGATATTCAGATCTAGTCACCAAACACGGCTATAGCCATTTAAAGCAACGTTTCAATTCTGAATCGTGCCTCAAATATACTATACTCGTATATGTTATTTTATATGAATTATATGAGTTATGACACATATTGATAAAATAAAACCCGTGATCTCTGGATTCGTAGTCGAGCGTTTTACCACTCGACCACGCAGACCGTCAAATATGAAGATAAAACTCCACATATAAAATATTCAATAAGAAAACACTGCATTGAAACTCGAGCAAAACTCGGTAGTGACTACTAGAATGTCATAAAGAGGTTTTGATGATAAGCCGGCAAATCGTTCCAAAGCCGAGCTGTTGAACATAAGAACGAGTCGTAAAAGCGACTCGTTCTCATGTATTGAATGTCAATCGTGTACAAATGTTGGGCGCGCGTTTGGCGAGTTTCCTGACTATGCACCGGTGCCGAAGAGATCAAGACGCAAGTTCCTCGGAGCATCTTCCATTGTAATACCTGTAGAACAAGGACATTCCCACCTGACGCATGTGCTCCAAAGTTTGCAATCCGTTTGTCAAGATAGTCCTGACCAGTTTTACCTTATGACCTTATACCTTATGACGGGCATCTTCAGACTGGTACAATTTTAAGTAAATGTATGGCATATACATGGCCTGTTCAAAAGAAAAGGTTAATATTGAATTTTCGCGGGCTGTGTACATTCGATTATTGATTTTTTTGTCGTTGTTATGTTGGTACACATATGTTTATCATGTGTTATCATTATCAACCATTTTGGATTAGTGGTTTGTTTTTGACAACTGGAAAGGTTAGTCATGTTTTTGTGTGTTCTTCGATTTTTTACTTTTGAAAAAAATGGATCAAAGAATAAAATCCATGATTTGTTTTTCCACAACTCCAGGACGCTCTTCGTCATTAACATCTTCTCGGCCTTCTGTAAAGCGCTTGTACCACTTATAAAAACTTTTTTGAGAAAAAAAGTAGACTCGCCGAATGCCACATTCAACATTTTAAGTGCGTTGGAGCACTTTATTCCATTTTTAACGCAAAATTTAATACATATTTTTTATCCATTTTTTTCAAAAGTAAAAAAATCGAAGAACACACAAAAACGTGACTAACCTTTCCAGTTGTCAAAAACAAACAACTAATCCAAAGTGGATGATAATGCTAACATTTGATAAACATATGTGTACCAACATAACAAAAAAAAAATCGATAATCGAATGTACACAGTCCGCGAAAATTCAAAATTCACCTTTTCTTTTGAACAGGCCTCGGATACTATTAATGAAAACTCAATTGGCATCCATTTCGGACATTAATAGTATATGGTATAATACCATACATTTCCTTGAAATGTTACCAGTCTGAAAATGCCCGATATGAGGTGAAACCGGTCAGGTACTAAATATAAAATAGTAAAAAAATAAATAAAATGATATTATTAAAATAATTAGCAGATATTGTTTAAAATAAAGTGTGCAGTCGAAAATGACGCCAATAAATCGGCACGAGTCGGACAGCGTCGGCGTCGCAACGCGGGCGCCGACGACGCTTCGCTCGTGGATTTCAGGCGATTATTAAAGGGGTCACTTAACCGAAATAATCAGGTGACTTATGTGGCCGATATTGATAATGAAGTGAAAGGGATGATATATTAGCTAAGTATACGGCGGAGGCTTTGGCGCGGGGTGGCAACCCATAAATCTGTTGGCCGGGACAGGCGGGCCTGCCGCGGCGAGATCCGGTGGGATGCGCTGGATTCGTGTCATTCGAGGATTTGCAAGTAGACTATATGTAGGGAGTAAAAATGGACTTATACTGTTTATCTTTTAAAAATATATAGTATTTAGAATACGACATATAATACTATCATGTATTTCCCATCACCTTACATATTACATACACGCGAAGTGCGGAGTATCACCTGTACCTTATATTGACATATTGTAAGGCTGTAGTTTACCACATTTTATCCTCATCAAACTATGAACTATGTGAGCTTTGGCATCACGAAATTTGCAGGGATTTGTTGTGTAAAATTTCTAAGGCAATACAACAGTTTTCAGTGCTAAGCGTTTTTAACATCATGAAGCTCAATATCCTTAATAAAAGAAGACTTTTAGGGCCCTTCAGCCATCTAAAATATATTTACCATTTGGAAGAAGGCTGGGCTCAAGCGACACAAGTTTGGGACTTTTATAGCTTTTTGTCACTTCAGGTAACTCACTGAGAGCATCGAGTGAGCCGTGTTAACTTTTTCTTTCAAAATAAAACAAGTTAATTATTTGTTAATGGTATATTTTTTCCTTAAATTTTTTTTTAATCTCAGCGTTATTTTATTGATAAATTATAATGCACCCTTGAAATAATGTTTAATAAAACCTAGATACAAAAATAATGTACTAAATTATCTTTATTATTTCAAGCAAGATCCGAAAAAATCTTTTAATGAAAGTAAAAAAAAAATCATCACCCGAGAATGGGCTTTGAGAAAATATGTTCCGATATTAAAACAGATCACGTTGCCAAAACTGGTAAAGTATTTTCATGTTTGACTTTGAAGGCTGTACAAACACAACAACACTTCGACTGAAAGCCTCCTTACTAGCCGCATTTTTAATGGAATTTCGCTGTTTCGCGATAAAAGTCAGATGATATCGAGTCGCGAATAGAGCCTCCGCCCTCAGCGCATTGGCTACAAATGGATTGGGGCCGATTTAATTTTTAAAACAAGAATTTTAGGGAAGGCGCTAGGTTTTAGGAGGCCGATACTTGATAAACACAATATTTAATATTTTCGTAGACATATTTAATGAATTGCAAAAATAACTTTGTAAAGGACCACGGATGTTATTTTTTTTTTTTTGACCGACCAGTTTCGCTTTGCCTAAGCATCATCAGGGTACAAAATTAAACCATACAAAAAATACAAAGTGTGCGGTTATCATATACACACATAGAGAGAGAACAAAATTATAAAATAAAATAACAGAACAATGATAGAACATTAGAATAACATTTAAATTATAACAAAGGAACACAGAGAAAGAGACAGATAACACGAATTGGAAGAGACAAAACACCAACTGAGAAGGTGATTAAATAATAATGATAAATTTTACAAGGAAATATACCTAATATTGGACTACTGGACAAATTTAGCTGATTATTAAGAATATGACTATTAATTTGAATGGCATTCTTTATTTCTAGTGCTTCTCAATGATTTAATCTGATGCCATGATCATTTAATTAATTAATTTGTAAATATGTTTGTTGATTATTTTGATTCCTAATTTGAAAAGTTCACACTCGTACGCATGTACTCACAAAGGAAATTATTCCTAGTTGATTATTTGGGATGGACCTATGTTCTTTAGGGACCCCGCATACACAGCGAGGGTGTTAACTGTCGACTCGAACTTAAAGTTTAGACTTACGGAATTCAATACGTTGTTTGTGTAAAAGCACTGTGAAACAATACATAACCATGTGTTGTAGATGAAAATAACACTTTTCATATTCATATTTTAGAATAGTTCTATGGACTGATAACCTTTAATGACATATATTATTAACTGTGTGTATACGATAGTTGTGAGTTGTGAGACATTACACCGATGACAACAAAGATTATGAGTATTGACTTTTAAAAGCGAAAAGTTACGTCAACCGCTTTTATTGACGAATAAACGAAAACGATCTATGTTAACTTCACCAAGTTCTTCCACTTGGTACCGTTTAGTTGAGGTTAGGTTATTTCACATGTTTATGGTTGTTTGTTTATGGACAAGAGTCGGTTCACAATTTTTATGGTGGCAGAAAAGGTCGAGCCGTTTTTCCTATTTATTAATCTATTTCGAATGTTTAACCAGTATCCAGCAGTCATTTTCCTCAATACGACAATCCATTTCCACGGATCCTTTCTTCAACCCGCCTTACGACTTTCTTTTCCCAATCGGTTCCACGCCTCTAACAACAATATCGCTATGATTTAATTATTTTGTAGGTCGTTAAAGTAAAGGTTTACGGTGCATATAAAATTTCTCTTATGGAAACTGTTTATTCATGGTAGAATACATTATATTATAACGATGCAAAGAACACGTAGAAGTAGTCAGAAGCATTCTCAGTGATGTAAAATACGTTGACATCCGAGGCGATTCGATTCCACAGCAAGATTGAAGATTTCAGTAGCAGGGTGAAACCGGTTCGGTCATATCTACGTGTTATAACTGTCAATAGTTTAATAAGAAGATGTATTAAGGGAATTCGGATAAAACCGTGTATTAACAAAATATTTCTGAAATTATATTTTTTTCTCTTCCTCTGATTTTATGGCGTGTGTATAACTGTTTTCTATTGAGACGTAAAATATATAAATAAATAATATCAATTTGTTGTACGTGATTCGTCTTCCAGTATCGCAGCTTCCCACTCCCGAGCGGATCCCGATCCTGAGATAGATTCAGTATCCTTCGGATCCTCCCACATAAGTTCGCGTTCGGACGATTCAAAAAACCTCTCCGCTCCGCCACAAATTTATATCTATGAATAATAAATTACTTTATGGGGGTGTGTCGGGAGAGAATTTATACATTCAATTCTACCTAACGCTGTAAAACACGACTCAATATTATATTCCCGTACCCACTTGTAGACGAAACCCTAGATCTACATTCTACATGGCTAGCTACATAATATATTATTTGGCTATGTTAAATTAACATCGGGAAATTTCCTTCTAACATAATATGGCACGCTTCTTGAATTGAATAGTATATTGTCGCGAACTCTATTCAAACACTATTCGTATATGAGCAATAGTATAAATACCACACTGCTGTGAATATTATTAAAATTAATTAAACATACATTATTAAAAACTTTAAGCTCAGGTGTTGGGTGCCTAGCTAGTAAGATAGGTTATATTACAAACCTTTGAAAGATTCCCCGTTTTCGCGAACATAAAGCAAGCGTGCACTTATTTAAAAGGTTTATTAGCATCTCAGATGGAGTATTTATTTTTATTTGAATAAAATATATTCATTAGATAGGTTCATCGACGGATTTAAGAGTAAGAATAATTCGTTCGTTGTTTTATTCCCATTTTTCTAAATGGCTTGGAAACCTATACACCAAACCAAACACCGACAAAGAAGATAGAAGCTTTTGAAATGTGAATCTATGGGCATATATGTTTCAAATTCCCTGGACAGATAGGGTGTGACTTATGCTGAGGTTCTAAATCGATTTGCCAAAAAATTGTACTAGATATGAAAAGAAGAACAGTCATAATAAATCCACATCACCAAACTGATAATACTGGTGAAGTCCACAGTGCGAAGATATCCCTGATGATAGTCAACATTCGAAAGAATAGGGTAGCCGAAGAGATATTTTAGTAAGTCTCTCGACAAATAGATGGTAAATTTGACAATTTTACTAATACTTGTAAGGTACCACTAACCAAAATCAGATTAGGATTAATAATGTACATAATTGTAAAATTTCTTTCCCACTATTACGGAAAATTACATTTCCCACTGGAACTATCAAAACATGCGTTTCTACTCAGGTTGGATAATGGTTAAAAAATCACGAATAAATTAATATCAACTAAATTGCGTGAATCTAATACCATCACGTAACGTGGAATGAATTAAATTCACGAAAGTTAAGAGATTAAAGTAAGATTGCGTGGAAGCACTTGTACTACCTATCAAAAAATTAGGAGGTACAGAGTGTAACTAAACAACAGGGCACAATAAAATTCCTCCATTGAAATTCTGAGTAGGCTATTAATACCAAGCGGTAGATAAGCCAAACTGGCCGTAGCAGAAGACTACAAAAACTGACCTTTGCCTCATAGATTTTTTTCGGTTAAATAGATATTAAATTGTTTTTGTCTACGTTGATGTTTCATATTAACGTCTGAAAGATTTGTTTTATTGTAATATTAACGGCTTCTAGCCTTAACGGTGTCCATAGCAATCGATTCGAAGTGTAAGAGTTATACCTGTATACTAGATGTTCTAGTTAGGAGTTTCAGAATCATTTTTAGAAATCTTTTTCGTATTGAACAAACAGTATAACGTTTTGTCTTATTGTTTAAGAGTTAAATGTACATTTTAGCTTCATGGCTCTTAAATACTTAATATAGCTTATACTCGTATAGCATTGACTTAGAATTTTATTAAGTCAAAGTTCACCGTTCGGGGATTTTTGCTGAGAAAAAACAAAACTTTTTTCTGTTTTATAATAATAATTATATTTAAGTGTTTTTAATCATAACAGTACAATATAATTCCACCGCACACTAACTTAATCAATGTCATGAATTGACATGTACTTTAGACTTGTACTAGTACATTCTGTGGAAGGTCAAGAAATAATATTGTGTAGGACAAGAGGAGGGCTAAATCCACAAAAATATAAAGAAAACCTCTCCCACTTTTATTTCGTATTTCAACCTTGTTGGTCAATGGTCGACAGTGGGCCGTTTGGACTTAAAACGTTAAGATTTATTTGTATTTGAAGCATCCTATATCGGAGGCTCCAGTGCCCTTAGATTTGGCGCTATTGAGCTTCGGTGTGCGTGCTATGATTTGTCCTGCGTGCTTGTGATAAAGCCTATTTCTGAGCTAAGTTCCTACATTTTATGGTTACTGCTCGGCTAACATGGAAGGATTAATGTCGAACATTCAGAGACTTCGACTCCTGAAGGAAAAAAGTGATTTTCGTGTCTCGGAGGCGGTAAAGCACAGCTAAGCTCACAATTTCTCAATACGATGCTGGCACCTTGGAAAACTTTTATATCCTTACTATAATGCGAAAATCTGTAGTCATGAAACTTGTACAGTTTTTTCTATCTTGAATTAATAAATCAGCTAAAATATTTTCATGTCACAACGTCATTTTTGTCATTAGCTACAAAGCTTGAAAATATTTATCTGAGTAAAAAAAAGATAGGCTGCTATATTTCGTGTTCTTTGTTTTAGTGGTTCAGTGCATAAAAATAGTGTTTAAATTTACTGAGCACAGTATCAGGCTTGATTTATTACGTTTACAACATTATATATTTTTGGAGTTTTGAAATATTTATGTTATCAAAAATAAGATATACACCATACTGCATTTTCTTTGTATACATTTGCTCAATTAGTAAAAATGATGTTGAAATATCCTGAAACTGATGAGTTGTTTTTTTTTCTGTAAAATATAATGGTAGGTATATCACATTAATACACAAACAATTCGAATGACGGGAAAAGCCGGGTAGTAGGTACAACTAGTCAACGATATTCATTGCAAAACATTTTGAAAACACTGTGAACTAATTTAAAAAAAAAAGAAATGCGCCTACTTCTTAGTGTGACAAACTGATAGGCTTATGAATTATCGTGCAAGCTGCAAGGTGTCACTGTTGGAATATTACTTCAAATGTTCCCGACCTTAAAGCTGGCCTTTCAATTATGTTCATGTAGGGACAAAGTTAAAAAAGGAGAAGACGAAAAGAGAACTCTAAGCGGATTTGAAGAGTTGAGGAGCTTAAGGTAGACCTCGAAAGGAGGATGCGGGATGACAATCAAGCAGGCATGACACGGCTGTCATAAATGCAAGGCTTAACCCATCGAGAAAGACTTCAAAAGAGTAGCCCCTCATCTAGTAATAACTCAATTGTAATGACTTTGACGACCTATTGTTTCCTTTAGTTGATGTCCATAATGAAATTGAACAAATATAAAAAAAATACATTAGAAAAGCGTAGGAAAGAATTTGATTTAATTAGCATTAAAAAAATATTAATTGTATTATTGACTCACCTTCTTTGTTGCAACTCATCCAGTTCAACATTCCTTGCCCGACTTAGAAACAACGAATTGTTGTTATTCAATGATCATTAATTATAGGTATCATTCTCCACTGTCCAGAATGTTGAGACTTGTTAACTTTAGCCATGGCCTTGAATTTTTTTGTACCAGCCTTAATGATTTTTGTCATTCTTTGCGACTCTAACTAACCTTGCTCAGACTTCGACTTGAATGTTTTTTTAACGTATATTTTTGTGATTATTTCATTCAAATATTATGCATGTGCTGTTCATTCTCTGTTGCCCCTTTTCTCATTTCGTGGTATATATTTTTTTGTAATTAGAGAATGGTCCGTTAGAATATAAATAAATAATGACGATCGAAAAATACCAACTGATCAATAAATTATCTATAAACATTAAAATATCAAACTAACTAACTAACCATCACGCCGTTTCCCCGCAGGGGTAGGCAGAGAAGAAGAACCGCTATATATAGGTGACGTTGAGTGGTAAACGCGACCTTCTTCTTATAGAGCTAACTTCGGATAGCCTCCAGTAGTTTAGTACCCGAGTGTTTTATTCAATAAAAATAATGAAGTGGTCACCAGAAGTGAAATAAACAATTAAAGCAAAAACACTTAATTATAATCTCAATCTAAATGCACACCAACAGTTACTACCTGGCTTCGGCTGGGTTTCGACACTTTTACGTAAAATTCTTCTTATTAAGCTATTGCACAATATATAACACGAAAAATGGCGTGGTGTTTGATTTGTTAAAGTTGAATAATATTTCAAAATCCATAGCTCAAGAATGAAACTAAGAGCTGAACAAAGTTAAGTTTACCCAATAATTTCAGAAAATGCTGTGTAACATTGCATGGCGACAGAGCTTACCGTTGTAGAATATTAGGTAATTCAAACAAACAAAAAAATCTGATTTATAGTCAAGATGGTGAGGTTATCGTAAACTTTTTACTCAAATTTTGAAGGGGTGTTCATAAAAAATATATGCGAGATATTTATGAATGACCGCTCCAGTGTAGTCCATTTCAATCGGTTAACCCTTTAGTGCGGAGCTGGATAACTTATAGGCCTTCAAAGTGCAGCGGAATATATAATATGTTTTAAATTATTATTCCAATTAATGCAGTGACGTGACAACGGAGTAGGGTTGGACGTACACAGGAAAGCCTTTAAGATTATTCATATTCATAAGCCATACGGAATTTTTATTTAATGACGAACATGACAGTTAGATAACAATTTTTTTAAACACAAAATAAAAGGTAATTTTTGGTTTCAACTCCTGAATTTAAAGATGTTATATACATACATACCGAATTTTAAACAGTAAATGGTACCACACAATTTGTGCTGACGTCGTAAAGTCAGATGTCTATGTATAAAAAGGCTGCTGGTTCAATTCATGACGTGTAAAAATATTAAAATATATTTATTTTTTGTATTCATTTTTTTATAACTACCGATTGTAACCCCAATTAGGAGATATTGTGAGGCGGTAGTATCTGGGGAAGATTTAGAACGCTGGAAATACCTTGGTTTATCAGATTTAGTTATTCAAATACCTTAATCCATTTTGAGAACCGTCTTAATTCCATAATCATTATTTTCAATTTTTAAACGAATACTTTTTTTTAAAGGAAATATTTTAAACTCGTACCCATAAGTTTGTTAAATGTTTTGAACACATGTGCCTGAAGCCGAGGAATTTCCCACCCTGCCACGGAGGTGGTCAAATCATATTTGATGGAAACTACCAAAGATTCTATCACAAACTTGGATTTTGAAAAGCATGATCGTAATAAAAAATACCTAATTTAAAATTATACCACCTATAAAATATATATTTCACAGAAAATCTGCTTTAAATACCCAGTTAACCGGCTATATTCTGCTGTATGTTGTTAAACTTAGCTACATTTCAGTGTTTAGTGAATCTGAAATAAAACGTAGAAGTTTATGATGGTGTTACGGGGTTAACAGCTATCGCTTAATCTATTAACGAATGCGCACATTAGACAGACTTATTGTGGACTTACGGAGGGTCGACGCATTCCGAAAATTACACCAAGTCGGTAATAAAGCCCTATACATTATACATGCGCCTCACATGGAGTGATTGATAAAAGGATGCTTCCCTAATTCCCGATATTTATGGAGATAAGTCGTTGGACCGTTGGCATTGTACAATTTTAATGTACATTGTTTATGAGTGAATTTTAGTTTATACATCAAACCCACGCATTCTATGCATACGTGGGAAAGGGTAGATAATTAAAGGTGTATAATATACATATGTACGATTATTACATATTATCTAGTAACAATGAAACGGCTTACAAGTGTATCAATATCCCAACAACCAGTTAATTAGGTTCGTCTAATCCAATCAGGGTTGCACCAAGCTAATAAGCGCGCTTGTGCAAGTATAATAAATATACATATATATGTAGATTTATATAAAAATATATTTATCTAAAAATATAAAAATATATTTAAAAAATCTTTTTGTCAGCGTCCAATGTTCCAAATAAGATGTTCATTGCATTTTAAGGGTTTTTAATTTTTGTCATAAGAGTTATTCATTTTTGTTAGTTCTCTAAAAACAGATAGTAAAATGTAAGTATTAACACCCGAATGGTGCTACTTTCTCTTCAGAATATTAAACAAGTTTGACACTTTCGTCATATTATATCGAAGTAATTACCTGCTCATTATTATGAGGCTTATTACTTGGACCCCGAAAAGATGAGACCTGATTAAAATAACATAAAATGATGAGCGTCTTAGAAATTAACGACCGTAAATTAGTATTTAATAGTTTATAGCGACAAGTGCCTCTCGAGTTTGATCGATTCTCGATCTACACGAAATGAGATGATACCCTTTTTATGAATTTTCTTAAAAATCTGCAAGAATTAAGATTACACTAATTATGAATACACAGTAACATATTGTCGTTGTGTTCCGATTGAAATGAAGCAGGAAGACATAAAAAATATCGTAAATTCAGGAAATAAATATTCTGTAATATCGATGGAATGTGTTGAAATATGAATCAACCACATTTTCCAAGACTTTCCAGCTTTGACTTTTTAATGAGAACACGGACAAGAAAGTAGTTTATTTTATGATATCTGAAGTTGTTGTTTCTTTATTCAGCCATCGATTTGCCAGTCTCTTCAACCTCATAATTGTTATTTTGTAGAATTATTACATTTTAAAAAGGTCTCCACTTTTTTCCAAGAATTTATTGATCAGGAATGAAATGACTCGGTTATATCCATAAATCGCAGGTTAAGATAAATGATATATTTTGCATTTTAAGTCTCTGCCTGGGGCGGTTCCATGATAAAGGGAAAGCTGTGGGAGGAATACTAAAGGGGTGTAGACGGGCTTATTTATACGAAAAAAAAGAAAAGATTTATTTAAGAGGTCGTCGAAACATAAAGAGATAAAGAGGTTTGAGGAATCCAGAGCTTTTTACCGAACGCGACGCTTGGAATATTTTGTAGACTTATTATTAAGAATTATTGGCATTTGCTATTATACGAATAAAGATAGCTGCTTATTTGTTTAGGCTTGTAATTAATGAATGGCAATCAAGTAAAGGTATGAGAACCTGCTTATGAGTTTTGCAAAAGTTAAAGGGGAATTATTAAGAAGGTGAAAATGAAATCTGCGACTTGATTTTTATTTTATTTTTATGGATTCTTTCGTAATCCTCTGCTAACTAGCTGGGGCTTATACAGATACCTACCCCTTATAATGTCTATCTAACTAGTGCTACGGCTCATTAGGCCTTATTACTATCACCATCTGATGGTTGCATTTAATTGACTGAATTTAAGTTTACATTAGCGAGTTCTTAGGTAAAAGGTCTTAACTGGATAAAAAACCCTAGGTCTGCGACTAGCTGCAAATTCTTCGTTTATTGTGTATGTATTATATTATTACAAAGGGATGAAATGTTATAATGCACTACCGGAAACCATTAAAATTACATCAATTAATACATTTAAAATAGATTGTAAGTACCATATAAAATACATTATTATGTAATATAAGTTATTAATGTTATTATGTTTAATTCAAAAAGTATACGATTTATAATTAATTACTTTGTAAACTTTGATGTAGAAATAACTAAAATAAAATTAATAAGAAACAAATTTAAGAATAGGTACAGATAAACAGTTAAAATGGTAAAAATAGTAATTACTTAGATTCTTATACCGCTAACTAAATCACGCACCCTAAGACGTCAGGATCAAAGAGAAAAATTCGTGTATACTTTCTTTCATATTTCGGATCAGATCGTATTCGAAGATCGAAAAAAAATACATGACCTTCGAAATATTCCCCATAAAGTCAAACCTCGGGCATCTCATTGAATAATTGAATCGATCTTCATGACAATGGGTCGAAGGTCATTGTCACTTGTTAGTAAAGCGATTCTTTAAACCGTGGTAAGTGCATCCTGATTGCGAAACAATCTCCTTTATAAGACGTGGGAGTCCAGGGGACACCGACTGCATAGTGTATCGCGAGAACAGCGGATAAGTGGCCCACGGACACAAGTGGCAGATGCACACTGCCCCGAGTACACTCCGTATCTACTGGCAACGATTGTATGAAGTACCCAACAGTTTAACAGGACAGTAAAGACATTCATCTTGGCAAACTGTTATGTTCGAGAAAGAAGACCTGAGGCAGCAGATTACTTGCTAGATTTACTGGCTTGTACAGGTGTAGGTGCATTTGGATATAAAACTAAAACAAATCCGAAGCAAGACACAATTTAATGTGTTTTCGTATTATTGCATGTTAGACTTGGCGAAACATAATTTATTGATTCCAAAGCGAATTAACCCATTTGGTTGGTCAACGAAAATTTTCGAAAAATGTTAAAATGCTTTTTTGTGGATAAAGTAATTTACAACCCACTTTATTTTAGTTCAATGGAAACTAGTTAAATAACTTCTTCATAAAAGTACAACAATTTGAAAATGGACAAACAGAAAATTGATTAAATATGCAAATAATAAATTGTGGGCCGTATGAATATCATAGTAGATATTATATTATGCATGTAACCAATGACTAGTTCTTAAAATGCAAATGCAAATGCACATCAGAAAGTACATATTTTCAAAAAAAAAAGTTTTATAAAACTAACAACGAGATTTTTAAAGTATCGTAGGTAGCTGTCTACTTTATACATTGTATTATTCTATGGAACCTACTTATTATATGTTCCATGGGTTATTTATAATGACGATTCAATATTCTCGGCAGAGTGAGTTTTAAAAATTAAATATATGTCATTATTTTTACTTTAAACCACTATACATATTTGAGTTTAAACTGGTTTAGGACACAATCTGAACAGCTGAATATATTAAAACTTTTTTTCATCTTATGGGAGGATTAAGGATATTTTTTTTTGTAAAACAAACGTGCTGTTGAACTTTTAGAGTGGCTTTAAAAATATATAAGAGCAAAACAGCGATTACATTTATTTTAAACAACATATCTGATATCCAACACTCAATTGAGATGTGATGAATTTGTAAGCAAAGAAAAACTGGGATGGAGTGCTTTTGAATGCATAACTTGATTGTTAAGAGCAAACTAATAAACCAAAGCAAACACACAGTAGTTGATTAACACTTGAATGTAAAACACTTCACAATTGTTGTCTAAAAACTGCAAGGAACGCAATGTAGGATGGAAAGCTAGACGCTAGACATTGCTTAAATAAATCGTGAAAGTGACGAAAGATTAAGATAGTAATTTATTTTTGATTTTTTTAAGAAAGACAAGCATTCCTGGGCTACGAATAACCTGACAATATTTGAAAAACTCCCACTAACACCATAATAAGCGAAAGATGTTGCTAGTGCTATGATGGAGGACTTACTAGGAGAGGAATTGAACCCGCGACGCCTGGATGGGAATCCGACACGTTTGTTCACTCAGCCACTAACCGGTCTATTAATTAAAAGTAATAAATATGAGTGGATTCCTTGAAAAAGCAAAAGGGATCGGAGAGGACATACGAGTATAGAGGACGTTTGGGGGAGGGACGAATTTCACCATTCTGCGACCTACAGATACCAAGAGCGCTCAAAGTGGCCATACAATACGCTAGTTTGGTGTGCAGTCAGTGACACTTTTGAACTGAACCATTTTTGTTAGTTCAAGCTAATGTAGGCAACCGCGTTTGTACGCTGTTGGAGGGGTGTGAAAATATGTGGGACACTGCATATTAGGTGGGCTGGTCTGTTGAACACCCCTTTCAGAATGTTCAAACAGATACTAGGAAGATCAGCCCGTAAAATATTGCAATAGTAAAGCGATACTGTTGAAGCCACCAAAAATGTAGTCTTACGTCAAAGTCGAAAAAGCTTAAAAAAATAAAAATAAGTGGCAATATATTTCGCTTTCCAGTGACGACATACTGATATTATGTTATTATTCCATACAATTTTTGGAAAGCTTACAAATTACGAGTAAAACTCATTTTATACACCCAAATGTCAATTTAGAAACAAGAAACACGTTACAGTGCAAAGCAAAGAATTAGGAAGAATGAAAACGACATGGCGAGGTCTTTATCCGTGGGTAGACATTGACTGATTCTAGTATTATTATGAGTGTTTTTTCATGTCGTGTACCCAAGAAGGCAATAAGCCATACTAACGCTGTTGGGTTCCTGCTATTGGCTATAAAAGACATAACTATAATCTATTATCGTCTGGAGGTTCCATGTTTAGCGTATCTATATCTCCCGAAGATGTCCATTATCGCTCATCGCACCGGGGCCTTACGATAGTGTTGATTGTAGAGGATGCAACCGGGCGGTGAAAGTATCATTGATGTACGATAATAATTTGACCGGCTAGTAGCCTAGTTCGTAAATGCGCCGGGTTGGTAAACGTCGTGGGTTCGATTCCTTTACTAGTTAAGTCCTCCATCATTGCACAAGCAACATTTTCCGCTTATTATGATGGTAGGACTTTTTCAAATTTTGCCTGGTTATTCGTGACCCGGGAATAATTATCTTTCTTTTGAACAAAATAATGAAATAAAAACAATCACGTCCAATCTTAGAGTATACAAGAGGTAGCCCAAGCCAAGGCAGTGAAGTCAGTTTTGGACTTGTTTTTGATGATTTTAACATGACTTGGCGCAAATGGGCGTGGCTAAGACTAAGGCTACGGTATTTATACATCCATTCATATCACATATTATTATTATTATTCATATCACATATCGACATAATGTTTTTGTGTATTCGTATAGCCACTTTTTCACAGTATTTTTATCAATAAAAAATATAGCATCTAACCTAAAAAACCGTTTAGTTGTGTCAAGTTTAGTGGCAAAATAAAAAATGTGGGCGGAGTCCCGCCGTTAACCAGCGAAAATAGCCAGCTTAAGATCATTACGACAGTATATAGAAGCGGTCCAAGAAATTTGTTGTCTCTTTCTCTCTCATGGTGTACGATGTAAAAACTCGGAAAAAGTGATTTATTACAATTTCGGATGGGTTGGGTAAAACAAATTAGCTATCCCTCCATATATTGTTACTTCAAGCGTCCAATGAATCCAAAAAGGCAAATAAAATATAAGCGGCAATTCTACAAGTAGCATTTTTATTCAAATGGAATTTGAAATGCGTTAATATATTCTTACGATTCATCGTGCCATAATCATGATTGTAAACAATAGATATTGCATCATACAATAACTGGATGAAAGTAAACAAAAACTTTGTTTAAATAACTGTAGTAATATTTTACGCTTCAACACTGAATAATTAATTGCATAACTAAAACTTCCTGAGAGGAAGTTTGAGAATATTTTTCCTCTCTTTATTGTTATTTCAACTTTTAAGGAAGGATTCATCTGAAACCGGAAGTTATCTTAAATAATGTTAGTAGTGAAAACAAAGCACATGTATAAAGTATCATAATGTTATTGTATACTGTAGTGTATTCTTCGCGAAAGATAATGTTTTACATTAATTTAACGTTAAACTCCTATATTTGAGAAGAATTTCAACACAACTGATGAGGTGATGACTGTGATGGGACTATGACCATTTACAAACTTCCAAATTTGAATAATTGCAAAAGTTGGATAATTGGGTTTGACGCATACCGGTATACCATAATATAGTAAGCCCTTATTATTATTAACTATGTATAAATAAATTCCTTTGCAAATACGCACGACCGTACAAGTGTAAACTTTTCAAATTTGGAACTGATTATTGAAATTATAAAAAGAATCTTTTCAAATCCCTACCTACCTACTAAAGTACCTACCTGTAATGTATTTTGGCAAATATTATTCTATATTTGAATTGGGTGGATTAATGCAACTAAAATATTTTCTTGGCAAGTCAAGTTATATTACGTCGCCGGAAAGGCAAAATGTCTGAAGCGCCATTTTGGGAAGTTTTCCCCAGAGCACTTTAAAGTTTTTTGTTTTACAATAAAATTCGTATGTCTTCAGTACCTAGTTGGATTTAAAAAAAATAATTAGTCCAGGTAACTCAATGTCCTCACCGAGTTACCTAAAGCGACAAAAACCCAAAAAAGTCCCAAACTTGTGTCCAGCAGTCAAACCTTCTCCCAAATGGCAAATATATTTTAGATGTCTGAAAGGCCATAAAAGTTGTCCGAATCAAACAAGAGTCAGAGCATTCGATGCAGTAAACAAAAATGACCAAAACTGCATTTTTAACTCGTTTTTTGACCAAAGTGCCGCTTAAGCCCTTTTGCCTTTCCAGCGACAATTATATGAAATCACTTTGAAATATAATACGATATCGTCTACCAATCTCTAATTGCAACAACTACAAAAATACTTTTTATTTTTTTCCAAAATTATGATGATTTTGAGGGGTTCTATTTTCCACACTTCTCTAGTTATATTCCGTCGTTCCAGACAGTCCCCGTATTGTAGTAGAAATGTAGGTACTTTATAAGTGTAGGTGGACGAGGAAGGAATATAAATTGACCGTAAGGTGAAGATTATTCATTTTCACCTGCCGCCTTGTCTGAAGGAACGGCTGATAAAATCATGTTCCATTTCAAGGGGTTTGTACTCGTGTGTCTACGCTAACCCATTGGGTCTCCAAAAATAACGTCAGATGAGGCATGACATTTTTTTGTACATAAAACACTCTTTAATTCATAAAAAAATAACACAAAATTTGTTTTCTTTCCATTAAAAGACTAATGAGAATTTTATTTCCCTAAAATTACAAACTAACCACCGTGCCACTTCTCGGCAGGTATTGGCTAAAAGGGTTTGGAATGCAGCACTTTGCTTCATTAGCTTCGCTAAGACAGCGCGCGGCTAGAGTTAGAGAGGCAGTTCCCAACTAATAAATGAAAAATTTGCAGTCGAATGGCAATGTGACTGAAACCAATTAAGACAATAATAATATATTCGTGCCTTTCCATTGATGTTCAACTATTGCTTGGTACTAACTTGTTTGCACTTTGACAGTTCACGCGACACACGCCGCGCGCTGTCTGCATAATGCAAATTCTTGCTTTTATTTTATGCAATGTTCATCCGTGAAAACAATTTTGCATACCAATTTAGTTGGAAAAAAAACGCACCAGAATTCTCCTAGATATGTTCTTCTTGTTCTAAAACGATAACAAATGTTTTAAGTATATTTACGTACGTATGTCTATACTCTAGTTCCAGAGTGTAACAAATAAAAAAATGGCATTATTGAGAATAATTCAGAAACCATAAGTTTATCATTAACAAAGAGTACCGAGTCGCATTTTATTGTTATTACATGTATGCGTTGAGTCACAATGACACATTTTGTATTAGATTTTAACACGACAGGGTATCGACGTGGTCCTGTGAAATATTATGATCAATTTCAAAATACTTTTGACGAATTAAACTCAGGAATACAAAGTGTTAATCCCGCACCACTCACGCGACGCTTATTGAAAACTGGTTGAGAAGGTATTAAAAAAAAAAAAAAAATCTGGAGATGAACAAAGATGATTACGGCGGCCCGTAGTGGTTACGGATGGCGTTCAAACAGAACAAGGGCAATTACTTAACTATTTACAGGCACTTGGGATGCAGGTCCGAGCGTCTGCACGTCTCATTAATAAGCCAGGCACCTGACACTTCAGTCCTACTCGCTGTCCGGTGTTTAATTCTTATTGTTCTCGTTTTTGTAATCTCAACATAGGTGTGCGCGTAGGATAAACATTAATTTATAGGCATGCCGCTGATAGATCCGCTGTAACTTGTAACCTCTCCCTTATTTGGCCGAGTGGTTAAGATTCTTCGCTACGAATCCGGAGGTCGTGGGTTTGAATATATTTAAAAAAAAGTTTTATTTCACATTTAATTCACATAAAATAATGTATAGTATATTAGCGGCACGTTCCAGAGTGGTAGATACTCCCTCTACATCACCTCGATGAAGACCACCATTCAGAATCGTAACTTGCTTGAAACGCTTTGCTTTGTTTGGTGATCAGATTTGAATAGCCAGGTACTTCCCACCTTTTTTTTGTTTTGTTTTTTAATTAATTTATTTTAATTTTTTTAATTATATATTTTTTATATTGTGAATACCGCACAAGAGTCTCAACTGCTCCCAGCCGTCTAGAGCCAGTGAGACTATGGCATCCTCAATAGGGGTATGTTGTGAAGCTGAAGGTGGTGGGGAGGAGAAGGAAATGAGGATAACTATTATTGATAAATCTATTAGAGCTTTTTTTTTAAATCTAAGCCGAACACAATTCCAAACTAGACAGATGGTAACTAACGAGGTGTACACAATTGAGTCGGCAGGTAATTAGTCCTTCATTCAAGAGTAGGTACTTAATTGTATACTGGAAACCCCAGTGGTTACTACATCTGCAGGTGTAAATTGAAACAGGTGATTTGCTGGTCTCGCCGGTCGATTTGAGGCATTTTTCTTTCCATCGCAAGGTCATGGGGCTGATTACCGGCACAGGAAAAGATTTTTTGTTGCTTGGTTGGTGTTCTGGTATGAGTTTGTGTTGAATTAATTTGTTGCAAGTATAGAGCCATCAACTTAGCAGGTGTTGCTGTGCGTGGTTGGTATGCAAATGCTATCCATGAAATAATAATAATTTAGACGAAGATCGGTGGTTAATGGGGGCGATTATTTGATGTGGTAGCGGTAAATAAATCACAATGGCGCCAATCATCGATTTGCGACAAGGTAAAATGTGACAGTGGTGTGAACCACTAGGTTTATATTTGCTTGCAAAAAAGTGGTAAAACGCATGGTATAAACACAGTCGATATGCTCCCAATTTCATCCCAATTACGCAAGTGTTCTTCGACAGGATTTGTGCACGAAGCTCAAATGAATACGAATTCTTGTGGCTTGTTTGTACAGATCAAAGGGCGGCCAGCTTAGATGACTCAATTCTACACACTGGTTCGTTTAATATCAAAACACAGTTGTGGGTTGGTGTACGTTCGACAATGTTTGGATAAATTAATCAAATATGTGGATGGCTAAATCATTTTTGATCCTAAATTGGGCCTAACTCAGTACATCGTTTGCCCATATTCTCGGAGTAACAAGGATTAACTCCAAGCGTGAAACATGCCATTACATCTAAGACCTTATATCGTAACTAATATAGTAACAACTCACTCAAAAGTATTCATTGAGTTGGGTAGGCTGATGGATGTTATGTTAAGTCATTCAATTTAATTTAAGCTCTAAAATGCATGGTAGGTTATTAAAACTAACATTTACATTCAACTATGATGTAATATCTTTCAAAGCTGTGAGAATCTTTACAATAATAATTTAACAAAGCGAGAGATTTTTTAAATAAAAAATGTAGGTATGTATTAATTTGTTAGATCTTGTGTGATTTTTCAAGCACACCTTTAATCTGTATAAGTATTAGGTTCCGGAATAAAATTAGGCATCAATTTCACATGCACGTTGAAAACAATTGATAAAGGTAGCCATGATTAATAACCGAGGGATGATGTTGTAGATTATGGCACATTATGATGCCATAAGGCTGCAATTTGGTTTGAATAATGACCTGGTCAAAATCATTAATTAGCTGCTCCACTATGAAGAGGGCAGAGGGCCTGCTAGCAGATAATCTCCACCATTAATGCCGGCCGCAACAATAAATCAACATTCTGGCCAAAGTTATCCCGAAATAATTACAGTTCCACGTTAAAAAGTTCGTGTACGAATGGACGAAGGACATCGATATTCAATACACTAGATTGGTTCTGAACAAATCGAATGATCGAATCGAGTTGATTTAAGTTTAACGGACAATTAGAAATGGACGCTTAGATGATTTGCACATGTCCGGCAGATGAACAAATAATGCAACGTCACGGAAAGACAATGTAAATCAAAGACTTTTGTTGGGTCATGTCAAGTGATAGTATATCACAAGAATATTTATGAGACGTAGTATAAATCTGATTGAAGCAAGTAGTGTGTGCCAAGACAGAGTGATGTGACGTTTCATCCTCTCTGCCTACTCCTGCCGAGAAAATACTTTAAGAAAATTAAAGATAGTTTTAGAAAACACTTGGTACATTAAATATTTAGTTACTGACACAGTTTTCAAAATTCGAGAAAAATTCTCTCTATCTTGTCTCTAAAATCGGGTTTATTCCTTTTGCTATCGAATCATTACACCGATTAGATGAACCCGCCATCAGTTTATATAAAACACAAATTCATGTTTTCAAGCCGTGGGGTAGTTGATACGTAAACCAGACTCTCTGCGGTGTCACCAATAGCGTCTTACCAACCGCGAGGTGATCGAATCGTGTAACATTTCGTACCGCAGAGGCCAATCTTGTTTATCTCGCACCAACGACGTCAGAAAAGCTCGCTATCGTTTGGTTTGAAATAACTCGCAAGAGTTAAAAGATGGTAGAAAGTTAAGGTAACAAAAAGCAATCTTGATTGGAGTTCCGCGGTGACGAATCGCTTCCAGGCTTTATTTCCAAGTTGCCCTCCCGATAGTGCCCTTATTCTCAAGGTTTGGAAAAAATATTTAGCTAAGAAAAAGCTGATAAGACAGCGGGGGACGATAAGAAGAGGATGGTCCGGGATCTACTCGGGTTGAGGTACACAGCCTCCAGGAACCTACCTCCATTGTTAGAGAACAGTTTTTGCAGAAGTTGAGGCGGCCCCGACATCTGACATTTTTTCCCTGGAAAACTGCTCCCGCTATCTGCGCGTAATTTCGGGGACGAAGCGAGGAACGTAAATTCCAGACTGTTTTTGTAGCGGCGGGTCTCGTAAACTAAATTTGGGTAACTTTTTCTTGTGGGTACCTTGCCGGGCTTACAAGAAAATAAGGACAAAACTTAATAAACTGACTTTGATGTCTTTCTAAATATGATTTCGGCGATTCGTATTTTTTTCTCTCGACGAGGTACTGAAATATTACGCATTATATTACTACCCGAAAATGTGAGGGGGTTCGACAATTATCACGAATGTCTGTTTTTAAGAAACTAGTAAAATTAATTACAACAAAAAATAGCACGGTACGTTATTTATAAATATTGTCGAAGATGTTTTCAGATTAATCCTGGAGGAAAATCATATTTATGAACATTTTTATTTTTAAATTTAGCATAAATATAGGTATTTCATATAAATGCAAAAAAATATCGTAAGCATTTAATACTGAATAATGTATTATTGCTCCCAAGTCAAAATTCCGTTGAAATAAGGATTTCTCTTTGTTTACAGGTTAGATGAAAATCGCCAGGTAGGTACTCCAAAGATCCTTTTTATATTTCTTGCGCAAAAAAATTATTAAGGCACATCGGTGAAATAAAACCCCTCGGTCATGCAAATGGGGTTGTAACAAAAAGCATATTGGCTCAACATCCAAACATTACTTTAATCATACATGCATATGTGTAGGTATTACAGGTACATTTATAAAATAAATCACTTGTTTATTTTCGATAGAATATATGTGAGTGGAGAATGTAGGCAGCACGAGTGGTACTGTGTACATTTTATGACTAATTGTATAAAATAAACATTTTAACATCTTGAACAGTTATTATGGGGTGAGGTTTATTTTTTTGTTTTTATGATACTGAGCTAAAATTTGAATGGTATGATATCCTAGAGAATTACTCCCCAAAGGGCCTACGTTATAAACATTACTAAAAGACGATATCTTAAAAATAATGTTATCTCAGAATAAAGTTTTAATAGGGGTGAAATAATAATGATTTGAGTGTAAATGTCAGATATCGCACGCACAGAATTTTCACAATCTTCTTCGAGTAATAAATGCTAATGCATTTATACACAAGAAGATGGTTATCAAACAATGCCTACCTCCGTATCATTATACAGATACGAATTTAAAAGGAATCTGACATTTGCATCATTCGAATGTAATTAATTCCACTTAAATGAGGAAAATCAATACACAAACAAAGCATTAAAACATTTTGTACGACTTGTGACAAAACATAATGACAAGAGCTTTCGAGGAAACAGGATGACTCGGGTGTGTTGTTATGAAGAGAGATGTATCCACTATTCACTTACCTCAGGTACACGAATGAGCATAGCGGTTGTAGAAGCTGATGTATCACAAGAGTTACGTATGTCCGGCATAATAAAAAAGTAAACACGGTTTGGGGTAGTTTTGACAGCCAGGTTTACAAGGAGATCAGCGACTGTCCATTCGCAGTCACAGCGAGCGCACTTACTTCGAGTACCGAGTCATAGAGCTTCGATAGATATGTTTGGCTGCGGTTAACAAACAACACGATCCATAAAAAGTCAACTGAGCGATTCGGTCGGTAAATAAAGATATTACCAGGCGCAGGCGGCCCCGGTCGCGATTTCAATATTCAAGAAGCGAGTGTCCGTTTGAATGTTATGCCGGACGGGAATAATAATCACTTGTGTAGTAATTTACAATTTACCGCACGAGGATTCACGATTCACGGCCCGGTGCTGTCGTCCGTCGCTGAGATCACCTTTACGGCTTCCGAGCACCCTGGCACCTCGCTACTTCGCGGGTAGTAGATACTTCCTCCACTGGCACACTCGGTCTGGCGGAGCACGGGCACGGGCACGGGCACGGGCACGGGCACGGAGCACGGACGGTCGCGATGCCCAGCCAATGAGCCAGATAACTCCGAGAGAACACTAACAGCGGCTACAGCGCGGCGCACGGGACGGGATACACAGAACCCAGGTACACACAGCACGCAACTAGAATGCGGTACGGGAGATTATTTCTAGAACGGAGACGGCGCGAATCCATTCTCTGACATATTCCTTCTCCGTCTGTAAAAAAGCCGGGGGCCGAGGGAGACGCACGTACGGGGACGTAGGTCGCTTGCTTCCTCGCGGTCGTACATCATCCCTACCACTGAAATTCACCCCCAGTTGGAGGCTCTGTGTGGGCTGGCTTTGAACACGCGTCATTCGCGCCGTGAGGGGTTGTTCATTTTACACCACGCAGCGAGTTCATTCCTTGAAAACAATCTGCCCCCGGAACCCCGCGTATGACATCATGTACCATAGAACACCACTTAGAAATTTCTATGCGTATCGTATGCTTATTAAATTCAAACGGTTAGTGGTTACTTACAGTTTATTTGGGTAAACCTGTGAACTGAATTAAAAAAAACATTACAAGCTCGCAATAAATTCACTTTTCATTTTACTATATTTTCGAAAAAGTTATTAAAAACCATTTGAAGACCAAACGAATAAAATAGGTATGAGTTCCTTACACCACCAAGGAAATAAGCACGTGATGCTGGACGTGTCTTTATATTCGCTTCTTGTATCCAATTCATTAAACATATTTAAATTACACTGTACAATATGTACAATGGCACATGTACTGCAAACGGAAATTGGGGATGGGGGTTAAAAACGTAAACTGATTAGCAGTTAGTGCAACACTTGGACATGCTTTTTATCAACATTAATTCAGTTAGCTACTTTATTCAGAACTCCTTAGCTCTTCAAAATTCAGATTATGGAAAAAAGCATTAAATTTAAGTGTTTAAAAAGCATTGAAACAAC
Organism: Drusus annulatus; assembly: GCA_022651775.1. NCBI lineage: Eukaryota > Metazoa > Arthropoda > Insecta > Trichoptera > Limnephilidae > Drusus > Drusus annulatus. The sequence continues at coordinate 793,688 of JAGWCC010000340.1, read as the reverse complement.
AAATAAATTGTACAAAAAAAAAACTACGTGAAAATTTGAATACATCACTTACTTACTAGCTTTTGACAGAACCTTCTTTGGGTCAGTATAGTAACTAAATTAAAACTACGGAAAAGATATCTAAAAAAAAGTACACAAAAATACTCATAAAAAGTACGAAAATATTCTTACTTTTTAATTATTTTATATACAAAATAAATAACCAAAGTGTAATTTAATTTATTTTCTAAATACATGACAAAAAATATATTGATGTTGCAAACATACGTTCCACAAAATACATTACGCATCCACAAAGTTCGCTTCTGGGAAGATTTAATTCTCTCTCGTTCCTAGTGAGACGTGTATACATTCAGTTTATCTCTTTCTAGCGTTCGATATCGCCAGCAGTGGCGTACCCCGTGCTGAAACCGGGAACTAATCGCTATTATTTCACGCAGTCCTGGTCCCGTCAAACTAACTCTAAACTCCTACTCCTAGCTCCTAACTTATTCTTATCTCCCGGTAGCTCTACGTGCTCTCTGCTCCCAGTTCCACGTTCCTCCTAGCCTTACCTACTGCTACTGCTACTGCCTACTGACTACTGACTACAGTAGGTATGGGTAACTCCTTCCTGCTCCTCATGGCCAACACACTCGAAAGAGCCGGGGTCAGGTAATGCATACCAAGTAGAGCAAGAGTTTGGAAGCCTTATTGATTCCGTGAAAGTTTTACATTTGTATCGGGATAAACTCCTTTAATACGGCCGTTAAATAAATTTAACTTTGATCATCTGCCTAAATTCTTTTTTGATTAATTTGTACATCTAATGTAGACACTTCGATACTTCGTTATGAGCAAAAAGTTTTATTTTTCCGCTAAAAGTTGTGTAACTTTATTATTATTATAGTAATATGAGTTTTGATAACGAATATTAAATCTGATAACAGTAAAAACAAATGATTTCATTATTCTCAAGAAAACTATTTTATTGAAATTCATTTGTTGATAATACCGACTGTTAATATAATAATATAAACAACGTTCGTTTATTTTGAATGAATGCATTAACCGCCATAGTTCAGCACCATCTATCGATTAATGGTAGAATTAAAAACTTATTTCTTGAGCAAAGGCGTGTTGTTCATTTCCAACGCAATCCAAAGCGGACGGCGCGTGGCGTGTTGTACTACCTAATTAAAAGCTTCACGAACGAGGCAACAGATGGTATACTGATAGTTGTATACTATTCATTTTGTGGATGTGGTTTAGGAAAGCATGGAAAGGTGACTTCAAAGTAAAACATGGACAAATGATCCATTAGTGTGTGCTTTTTTTAAATTTATTTCTAAAGCATGCATTAAGCTAAGCATTTTTCAATCATATTTAAAATAGGTACACGGTGTAAATAGTAAACAGTTGTATGATATAAACAAAAGATATTTGGAAAGATATTGACAGAAAGATATGATTACTCTTTAAAAAAATCAGTATGGAATAGAGTAAAGTCAGTATGGAAGTAAGCATATTTAAACTTATTTTGGAATACATTATACCTTATTCTAACATACGGGTAGTAATGTCAAACCAACCTAAATATGGGTATAATTTAGGTTATAACATTTTTTAATATATTTCATTCATGCTCACTCAAAAGATTTTTATTTCTATTTCAGTGAGGCCTCACTGTTATCAATAGGCTGCTTAACATTTTCAATCGCAATTTCCAAAAGAGAAATTAAATTATATTATTTTTTGTTTCCTTCTTTGTCAATAAAATCCACCCGGACAGCTTAAGTCTCCTGAGGCTTTTTAGGTCTGCTTTGTTGCCGTCTTCGTATTGTCTTTGATGTAGAAGTTAATGAAGAGGACGATCATTATGACGCATTGCGGGATTCCTACTATGGCCGGCAAGCTCGAATAGGCGCATTCAGACACAACCAACAACGAGAGGAAGTGAAAAAAAAGGATCACAAATTGCATCTGGAATTAAATCAAACATGAGGAAAGGACGTTGGCATAAAAACTTCCAAAAATTCCAAAAGAAGCTCTGCTTATTTACATATTTCAAAAACTGTTTGACAGTAAACTATAATATAGCAGTTATTCTTTCAATGGAAATACAGGAAAAGCGTTGAATAGTGTTCAAACGTGGGGCAATGACCGCCCTCAGAAAAAAATCCTGAACCGAGCTGAAGCAATCTAACAAATGGTACCCACATATTAATTATAATAATAAAGTATAAAATGAATACTCATATTAAGACGTGGGCTTAAAAAAATGTATGCCGATGTTAATACGCTGAGATTATAGTTATATTAATAGAAAAAGGGTTGATTTCACAATTTACTTACCATTTGAAGCTGGGTGACGTGCTTTTTCCACCAGAAAGATTTCTTGCCGTCGCCGCCCCACATTGCCAAGAAGTAATAAGAGTACATCACCATATGAACAAACGAATTGATGACCCCGACCATGGTGACGTGTCCACCTGGGGGATACAAAACATATTATATTTTATCAATCAAAATTGTATTATGTTTCATCCAATCCAGGATCAAATGGGCGGCGCGACAGCACTGATGAGTGTCTCAGCAAAAAATCATCAAATTTATTGACAAAATGCGAGCCTTGGGGTTGAAAATTTGATGCCGTTTTCTCAGGATCTATGGGACTGAATAAAATGAATCTTTGGAATTCTGTTAAAAATGATGAACTAAAGACGATTAAATAAAAAAATCTTCCAAAAGTAACTTTCCTTTAAATATAACACTTTGCGGGCAAATGTGAGCCTTGGGGTCGGAAATTAGATGCGGGTTTTTCAGTCTCTACGAGACCGAATAAAGTGATCTTTTGGAAGTCTGTTAAGAATAAATTTTAAAAAATCTCCGTACAACATCGCTTCTTACGCGGTATTGCATGGATATGAGGGCGTGAAAGAGGTGATTATTCATATGATGAAATTGAACAATCATTGAAAATGTCTTCATTAGAAAAGCGCAGGAAAGACTTTAATTTTCATTTACAAAATTATTAATTGTTTTATGGACTCATCTTCTCTGTTGCAACTTATCTAGTTCAACATTCCTTATCGTAGACTCAGAAATAATGAATTGCTGTTCCTCAATCATCACTACACTAATTATGGGTATAATTCTCCAATGTCCAGAATGTCAAGACTTGTCAAATCAAGCCATGGTCTTGAAATTTTTGGTAGCAGTCTAAATGATTTTTGCCATTCTTTACGACTCTACCAAAACTTTGACTAGACCACGGATTGAATATTCTCTCTTATGTTTATTTTGTCCTATTTTTGTCATCGCTTCATTTATTTTATGTATGTGCTATTATTTCTCTGTTGCTCTTTTTTCCATTTCGTGTTTTATATGTCTTTTTTGTAATTGGACTTTAGTCCGTTAATTTATAAATAAATAAAGAATGATGGATTCGAGACGATTAAATGAAAAAAATCGTTCAAAAGTAACAATTGTTAAACAAATGTAGTATTTGTTTTATGTATGTGGGCAAAATGCGAGGCTTAGGGTCGAACATTAGATTTCATTTTTTCAGGCTATAGAGTCTGAGAAAAGACCGACTGAAGTGAACTTTTGGAATTCAGTGAAGAAAGATAGATTTAAGACGATTATATGAAAAATCTTTCAAGAGTAACACTTGTTAAAAAAATACCACTTTGTGGGCAAAATGCGAGCCTTGGGATTGGACAATATAAGCTGTTTTTTCAGGCTTTGGCGGTTACCGAATAAAAGTACAAGTGTTGATTTTAGTCAAAACTTGCATATTATAATAATTGCATTTGGAACAAAAAAAATGTTAAAAAAAGAGTAAGAAAACTAAACGAAAACGTCGACATGCGTCACAAATTCGAAAATGATTTGCCAGTAGCTAGATGTTTATATTACATTATTTCTGTAACCTTACTTAACAATTATATCAGTATGCAGAAATACTATGTAGGCTGCTTTAAATACGTTTTAAATTCGTGTGTATTTTTACAATGTGAAAAAAATCTTAAAAGCGGCTGGTATTGCTAATAAATTCGACGACACTATTCATCACAGTTTGGACACATGGTGTATCCGGCGCTGGAAAGGCACTGGGTGCGTAAAAAAAAGCACTGTAATTAGGTACTATCAGAGCCTTAGCTATTCGCCGCCTGGAGCGGACTGTTCCAATTGCGCCTACACAGGACCAGCCCTGCATGTCGATTTAGCCACACAAAAACTAGAAACTTTTAGATTGTATTTTACATCTGTATAATAATTACGGAGCCATTTTTTGACCGTTCATATTTTAAAGGAAGCCAAAATTCGAGTTGTACCATGTACCATGTGACATTCGGCTTACGGCAGTGAATGATTCGTTCCTAAATGCAAAAAAGTATTCCTACCAGCAATGTATTTCGTAGTTGCCCAACTCATACCGACCATCCCCGCGTGGTGGTAAACGTGAAGAAATGATATCTGGGCATTCTTCTTTCTAAATACGTAGAATACCTGAAATTGAAAATAGTTGATTTAATTATGCATTCAACAACATGTGGTTATGTGTAATTTATTTATTTATTGACAATGAAGAAACCGCGTTACTTTTATATTATAATAAAATTAATTAATTATTTTTTTTTTTACTATTTTTATTATAAAATAAATTTTAGAAATTTTACTCGCAAAAATAGGTCTGATTTGAAGTGCTAGGTGGCGCCATAGGATTTTGAATCAGATGGCGTCCCTTAGTCGTCATAATTTCCGCGATGGCTTCCCGGTGTGTATCGAGTAGAATAGTTGACCTTGGGTGTGTATAGGTGATGTGAAAATCGAGACGGATGGTTTGTATTTGTTGTTTTTAATCGTGTTTCGAAATCGATCTATAATTGTGCGAATAACAATAAAATTTGCATATTTCAAATGGTTTTTTCCGGAAATTACCGGAAAATTTTACTAAACGATCTATTAAAAAACATTAATAAATTGTGTGTTGAATATTGTCTCACAAAATTTTATCAAAGAGTTCTTTTAGTTTTCACATTTTACTAAATGAATTGAAAATGGGCGATAACTAAGTATAATATTATGAAATAAAAACTTTAAGAGAAATTTAAGTGAAGATTAAGAATCTAAATTCTGACGTTCCTTACCGTGTCTAACAAATCAGCCAGCTTAAGATACAAGTAGAGGTTGACAACCCATGCTACTTCCAAGGCTCGTTGATCGTATGAATAGTCGACAGGTTCGCAAAACAGCCGGTAGTGTCCTCCCCATGCCAGTTGAAAAGACTGAAAAATATTAATAGAGGATAAATATTGTTAGAGGATAGAGTTAGTTAGTTTAGTTAGTTTAGTTAGTTTAGTTAGTTTAGTTAGTTTAGTTAGTTTAGTTAGTTTAGTTAGTTTAGTTAGTTTAGTTAGTTTAGTTAGTTTAGTTAGTTTAGTTAGTTTAGTTAGTTTAGTTAGTTTAGTTAGTTTAGTTAGTTTAGTTAGTTTAGTTAGTTTAGTTAGTTTAGTTAGTTTAGTTAGTTTAGTTAGTTTAGTTAGTTTAGTTAGTTTAGTTAGTTTAGTTAGTTTAGTTAGTTTAGTTAGTTTAGTTAGTTTAGTTAGTTTAGTTAGTTTAGTTAGTTTAGTTAGTTTAGTTGGATTAGTTTTAAACCTTTTTGCCTTTCCAGCGATATATTCGTCAGGATTAGTTACTCGTACATACAATAAACACCTTGGGCAGAACACCCTTCATGGCCTGCTACAGCAAACTCGACCCTTTGCTCCTCATATACGCCTTGCGGCAAACATTCGTTTTTTACTTAGGTTGTTTTTGGCTTAATCGCTGCACGAGAGTCGCCGGATACAGATGTCGGATCTGTATCTATCGTCAGCGTGAATTCTTGTTTTATTTTGACAAAGACTATATGCAAATTATGAATTTTTTCATTTTAGCTTAATCAACCTAAACCTACAAAGGGTTATTTTATTTTTCTGCAATCAAAAAAAAGTACAATAGAACATGAATGAATGCAGATATATATTTTTTAAATTACCACATATAGCGTATTTCACCCTCAAACCGCGATACTTCAGGGGTATTCATTAATTTATTCATGATCCAACCCGGGAGCAATTCTTGACAGCCTACATAGCTTTATTTTTAACTTACTCATGTTAAGCGCGTCGGTCGTTAAGTATTTGTTTGCATAGCACTTGTAAGATGGGGAAGGCAGTAACAAAGCAACATTTAAAACGGTTACAGCTTGACTCACTCAATCGGACTACAGGAGGGAGTGTTTTTAGGTCGGTTTTTTTGTGTCCACAAAATTTACACCAGCAACTGCACCGACTTCAAACAGTAATCTCTAAATAAATATATAATTGAGATACATTGACGTAGAATAATTACCTTATAAATAATATATACACAAGCGAGGACCTGTCCAGCATTATACAACAGAATGGTTTTCCTGAGCTGGAAGGGCTTGAGGTCCCTCATCATGGTAGGCCCGAAGCTCAGGACGAAGTACAAGTAGAGGCCGACGATCATGGATATCAGGATCGGAGACCCAATCAGGGGCCATGACGCAGTCCTGGGGTCTATTGACATTTTTGTATGTATTTATTAATTAATACATTTTTATGCAATTTGAGTTTCGCTACAAACGCATTCTACATATAAGGCAATACATATTATTACTACCCAGATCTGCCAGAATTACAACACTTCTATTTCGAAACAATTTTTTTGATTTCTTGTAAAATTATTTAACAGTCAAATGAATATTCCTAAAACTCCGTAACACCTGATTGATATGACGTTGATAGCTGGAAATAATTGCAATTATCTTTAAATTCAGGATATTAAATTCTGAAATTAGTAAGTTTTTTATGAGGTCGGCCAGAGAAGTCCCCGAAATAAGGATGATTACATAAATATAGAGAATAAACCGTTACTTAGCTGAACTATTTCTTCAGATGTACCAAGGAGTGAGCTTAATTCTTAAAAAATACGAGGCGTTAGATAAATACTATTAAAATGAATATACGCCATTGTACAAATGGGTTTATGGTAAATATATTATACAAAATATAGGTACCAATTTTTATAAATTTAATCTCTGTGAAATATATTATTATGATTTATTATTAATATAGGTAGTATCAATGAGGCGATTTCTCATGTACAATTTCATGAAATTCATCGATAAAAATATTTGTTCAAAAATTTACGCTGATTTAAACATCGTAAAAATAGCGGTTTGAAAATTCTAATTACGAAATGCATTATACGGTGGTCATGCGTTCGATTTCCAATAAAGATAAATACCTTCAAAACGACATTTGTATTTATGGAAATCTATCACTTTATTTTAAATTATCTTTACGCGTTATTGGTGCCAACATACATTTTCTATAACTGAAATATATTTATTTCGCAGCAACAAAACTTAAAAAGAAATATTATGCAGTATTTTATGGTTCCAAAAGTTCAATAACAAGTACAATTTCTAAAAGCGCTATGTACCAATGCCATACGCGTTTCAAAGTCCTAATATTAATCTATTTTATAACTTAACTATTCTTTATTTTTGTATCTACAAAATCACACAGTAACAAAAAACTCACAGAAAATGAAAAAAAGTACTTACCGCCCAATGTTGTGAAGATATATGTATATGATTGTAAAATTGCACTCATTTTGATTTCTGGATGAAGTTTTTCTTCAGCCGAACCTGACAGAAGTTTCCTGAAACAAAATTACACCACTGTTAAGTAGAGATTTGCTAGATCTATAAAATATCACGTAGAGTTATTTTTTTTCTATTTATTAAAAAAAAAACGACGTACGAATAACAACCATTTTTATGTATGGTAAAGCAAATAAATTCCATTTCGAATTATGAAATAAAAATAGTGTTTTTTTTGTGAATAAGTTTTTTTTTATCATCAATTGATCTGTCTGTCTCTAGGTGGATAAGTCTTTAGGTTTAAAGTTCACAATCATTATCAGTATTTAAATATAACATATTATATTGTCTTTATTCAAATTTTCAAAAGCAAGTTCACTTCCTAGGTCGACTTTCGAAATTACAAAACTTAGAAAAATTTTTTCGTGAAAATCAGGTTTCCTGTTTTAATTTGACGTTAAATAGAAAAAATGTCTATTTTGAAAAAAAGTTCGCAATCGAGACTGCTTTAAGTGTTTAATTTTTCTCAAAAACAAAACCTTATTCACTAAGAATAATGTTCAAAAATAATAAACAAATACACAAAATCAACCAATGACTAAAGAAAGCAAAAACGGAAAAAAACGAGAAAATTTTGCTAAAAATACAAAAAGAAAAATAATAACATGATGATAAAGATTATCGCCCTGGTGAAAGACCCCCCATTCAGAATTGAAATTTTGCTTGAAATGGTTTTAGCCATGTTTGGTGACCAGATCTAAATAGCCAGGTACTTCCCAACCCCTTACTCATTCAGGGGAAGGCCCTTCCCTACTACTTTCAGGCTCACAACATTCCCCTATTGGGGATGCCATAGTCTCACTGGCTCTAGACGGTTGGGAGCAGTTGAATCTTGTGCGGTTTCAAGTAAAAAAGGAAAAAATAATAATAATAAAAAAGAGGAAGGTGGGTAAGTAAAAAAAACTGTTTATTTTAAATGAATTAGAGTTGTTATTTTATCTTAAGGATCATAAACTGCATTGAAATCGTTTTGAATGTTAATTAGCTCTACATTTTTTATTCTATTACTAAAAATACTATTTAAATACTCTTAAAAATACTTTTTTAAATTATAACCACCAAAAATAAGGGTCACTTAGATTACCTTCGGGTTAAATCGCACGCCCAATCCGTGTGATGCGGTCTAGTCAAGTCAAATTGATATGACTTGAAAATGTATTGTGGTTCTTAATATAGATTTTCCTCGATTTTAAAAGACAGTAATAGTGAGGGAGAAGCTGTACCACATGTGCGTACAGTATATTTCATATTTTAAGGTAATAAATATTTTGAGAGAACGAGGACCAAATTAATTTTGGCAATTTATTGTCAACTTGAGTTTTCGGTGAAGGTACTTTTTAAATATAAGAATTTCTGAATGAACAAGATATTTAAAATTTCAGATGTCAGTATTTTTAGGTATAATATTTACGTGTACGTATGTTATATTGGCATACATTATCGCACGAGTGCCTCGTTAAAAAATAATCAAACAATGTTTTTTTTTTAGCTTACAGCGCATTTGAATCACTGTGTATAATTTTAACTTTGAGTGTAGAATGAAATTTGTATTTTCAGTTAATTATTTGGGGGTCAGAAAAGTCAGAAAATTAAGTATGAATAAAATCCATGACTTGTTTTTCCACAACTCCAGGACGCTCATCGTCATTACCATCTTCTCGGCCTTCTGTAAAACGCTTGTACCACTTATAAACACTTTTTGAGACAAAGTAGACTCGCCGAATTCCACAGTCATCATTTTAAGTGCGTTGGAGCACTTTTTACCATTTTTAACGCAAAATTTAATAAATATTTTTTGATCCATTTTTTTTAAAGTAAAAAATCGAAAAACACACAAAAACGTGACTAACCTTTCCAGTTCTAAAAAACAAACCACTAATCCAAAATGGCTGATAATGCTAACATATGATAAAAATATGTGTACCAAAATAACAAAACAAAAAATCGATAATCGAATGTAGTCAGCCCGCGAAAATTCAAAATTCACCTTTTCTTTTGAACAGGCCATGTATACTTATGCCTTTTAAGCAAATTAACCTTCCTTTGGATTAAGATATTTCACAAAAAACAGCGCTTTATAAATTAGCAAATAATAATTATTACTTTTGTTCGCTATAACACAGAGACATCCCTAGCATGGCGGGCCAAAAAATACCCACGGTAAGAGTGTAACAACCTTATTAGCATGTAATAAAAAAATAAAATTATTTCTTATTTTTCCGAAATTTTTCCTGTGTGTTCTGTGTACTTCACACTTTAAACAATTGTTATTACTCTCGATCGTTCTAAATTAATAAAAATGGTAAATATAAATAAATGAAAAAGTATTAAGTTTGATGAAAAATAAAAACACAATTTTAAGACAGCTAGGTACCAAACATGTTTTTTTAGAGATCAGAATCATTCTTTTGTTCGAAGTATTAATCTCTAGAATAAATATACATTTATATTTTATGCACCTCATTCGTTTGTTCAAAGTCGAAACGTTTATGTAAATTAAAAGGAAAGAATCGAGAACAAAACAATAATATTAACATTAAATAATAATTTATGTTGGTTTGAACGGCACTTGTTACAATGCTTGCCCCAGAATTGTCAAAGAATGATACAGATAACTTTATCGATGTTGAGAAACCAGATAATGACCATGAGAAGAGCCATACCTTATTAAATGCATGACTAGCAGATAAAAACCCGCTCCCGCGGGTTTTTGCCGCCAGGCCTTGCGGGCGGCTTAGTTTGGGCTGCGCCCAATTCAAGTGTTGGCGACCATTTATAAGATTTAGCCCTATTGTAAGACAATAACAACTACAACAGTAACTACTGCCAATGCACCCTTGAGGTGATTTTTCACAAAAACGGCGCTATACAAATTATCCAAATATTATTATTATTATGCTCGGTATATCATGCTTACTTCAAATATTTAAGCATATAAAAAAAATATTCTTGTAATTAATATTCCTAATGCATTATTTTGAACACTGCGGACAATGAGAGGAACACCCTTCACTCCAACACAAATCTCGTTCATCCGTGACAACGCAAAGAATAAATTGTATTTTCTTAGTAATTAATGAAAGAGGAAATGCTTCCTCTCTCTCCCATAGAATTTAATAATTCAACAGGAAAATGAAGTTGCTCATTATCATCTAAATCTACTTGTTCATTAATGATGATATCAACAGAATGAAAAGTGTTCATTGGTCCTTCTAATCGTTAAAGTATATCCTAATTAATTGCACGAACATACAATATGGTTCGGTGAGTCATTCATAAAGCATCAGCATCTGTATGCCTGTCGCCGTATATACATTGAATCGTATTGACATTGGAAAAAAAAGCAGATGATTCTGATGTTCCTTCTACAGGAGGAACTTTAACATCTCCTAAGGCCAAAAGCAATTAATTGTCATTGTGGGGCACGTCGACACACCGGAAGTATCTGTCGAAAGTCCCCGCCAAATACGACAACTTTATTACCAAAGACTAAATCATTTCCAATTATATTGCGTACAGTACGGTTACTTCTAAAGCAACCCCTGGAGCCATCGGTGCTTCATCCCATATGATAATATCTGCTTCCGTTATAATTTTGGGATTCTTTGATGTCACTTTACATGTTGTATTATCCTGTAAATTGAGGGGTAAATTAAAAGCGGTATGACACGTTACGCCACCCGGTAGCAAAAGAGCTGCAATACCTGTCCAAGAGACTGATTAAACTTTTTTATCTTTACCTCTTAGGGTGTGAATCAATGTTTCGAAAAGGAACGTTTGACATGTTCCCCCGAGACCATCGATAAAGAAACATTTATTGTCATCATTTTCACCCGAAAAAAACTTATTTAAAATAGAATCGTAAGCCTGACGTTGTTCGTCGTTCAGTTTTGCAGCCATCAGTTCACCTAAAGTGTTCTCGGACATTACAGTAAAATTAGTTACTTGTCCGAAACTGCAACTTTCACAGGGTTCAGGTAAGCCCTGCATTCTGCAAGATGAATTCTCCTTCATAAGCATATCCTGTATGTTTAAAAGACAAAAAAAATGATAAATTTTTCTTTAACAACATTATGATGGAAAAAATCTTCCTACATCCATTTTTTTAAATCGTTCCACAACTGTAACGGATCTGAGGGGATACATTGTATTAATATTAAAACAAATAGATGTCAGAGAGGTTTAGGCATCAAATACGACATTCTCTTATGTCATCAATTAGCTTCATTTAACTCGCCGCATCAGTTCGCAAAGATTCAAAAGATGTAGCTTCCCCGCTGTCGTCTTGTCCACTTTTTGTCAGCTGAAAACACAAACTTATTTGGTACGTCTTGATATAGAAAAGAGCGTCCCTCTACATGTTGGTTATTCAATTGGAACCACGGAGAGTTTCTTGTAGATGCTTCCCTGAGAGCTCCTTCTTCCCGTCCTTCTACAAAGTAAACAGACTGACTATCGGGTAAATGTAGAGCTAAAAGTAAAATTGAGTGAGATTGATCATGTAAAGGATTTTCCAGAATTCTCCATGCAGCTTCTAGGGTGCTTAGATATCGACAATTGATATATTGCTTAATTTCATCATATTGGATAACCACATTTTCTCCTAAGTTTTCAGCTTTTTCCATCCTAGCACAATCTATATGTATATATCGTATATGGGTATAGGGTCTCGGAGTTTAAGATTATTCTTTAGAATCCAACAAATTTTAAATCTAACCTCGAATGTCATAACTGTTTAAAAAACATATTAAAAATATGTATAACGTGGTATAACGTAAGGTAATAAACTGATTTAAAACAGCTACAAAAACAACCCGCAAACAATGTAATGATACGAAAAATAGCACACTGTCCTTTAAAACGTTTGTTTTCCACCTGTTTTCGTTTTTAATCTATTTATTCGGAAGAAGAATCAGTAAACTGTCAGATCTGACGTATGGACTCCATTGCGTTTTAAGGTTGAGTACAGATAAAGAAGGAATCTTCTTTCAAACATCGTTTGAAGATGCAGCGTTAGTTACTGGTTTAGTTGCGACACTCATCAAAAGGAACATATAGTGAGTATATCGTCTAAGATCGTAAACGGAAGAAAATTTCAAACTTTTTTATGTATGAACTATATTTTATCTATATTCTATGTCGCATTGGTCTATTCGATCTTGACGAAGTGTAGATATAAAGGAGGCTAGTTTCTGTTTTAGTAGCGACACTCAACAAAAGAAACATAGTGAGTATATCGTATCGCAGACGTAATCGGAAGAAAATTTCAAACTTTTGTATGCGTCGGCAATATTTTATCGGACGTGGCAGAAGATTTTTTAGGGTATTAATATAATCAGATATAAATATATATAATATGCAATATGCATGATAACTAACTAACTAACCATCACGCCGTTTCCCCGCAGGGGTAGGCAGAGAGGACGGACCGCCATATAACTCTGTCTTGGCACACACTCCTTGCTTTACTCACATTCATACATCGTTTCATACATACTCTTCTGTTATTCTGACTCTTCACATGACCCGATTCAAGTATTTGATTCACTTGATCGTGCCATGTCTTTCTCAGACGTCCTCGACTTCTTCTTTCGCATCATATATTCTTTTCACACTCCTTTCTTCGTTCATTCGCTCTATGTGCCCAAACCATCTAAGCGTCGCTTTCTCGATCCTATTCATTACGCTCACATCAGCCTTGCATTTTCTCCGGATATCCACATTTTTAATACGGTCATACATGGTTTTACCGCACATACGTCTCAAGGATTTGCATGATAGAAAGCCAAATGCCATGGTTTATGTTCCCGACATTTTTTTTTAACCAGTTGACATTTCAAAATAAATCGAAACAATGACAAAAAATCGTTTTTTAGTGAAAACACATCGTCCCTTTATCCGAAGATTGTGGGGGCTATAGTAACCTCGAACGGCCAATGTTTTGAGGCGGAAGGAAATAGTTAGGGAAAGGAGTAGATACAGATATAAAAGTGGATATGAATTTCATGGCTAAAGCATGATTTGAGTAATCTACCCCATTGTTGCCATGGTAATGGTTGTTATCGTCTAGAAAAAAGTTTCTGGTCTGCATTTTTACTTAAACACGCCTTACGTAGCTTGGCAAAAATTGAGCTAAGCCCAGTAACCAGATGTGCATTTGCCTTTTTTCAAATCGGAATGCGGCTTTTTACTTTTTGTAGATGGTGCATACAGCGAAGTAAGTACCTAACTCAAAAAAATACCCTATGAAAAGGTATGCACGTCGCATTTCTATTAGGCAGGTGAGTATAATGTAATAATAGTTAGAATGTCGATGTTTCATAAAAAAAATATTTCTAGAATCAAATGTTTACCGTGACTGGTATTATGTTGAATTCTGAAAAGATTTATATAAAAATGACGAGTTTTAATGTAAAAAAGGTTTATTTTTTCTTTTTGGGTAAACAACTAGTGAGGTATGATTTCAGATAGGTAACAATAAGGTATGAATAGTTTGTTTTTAAGGAAATTATTCCAATTCAATAGTTGATGATCCAAAAGACCGTATTCAAATAAACAAACAATAAATAATTGACTCTCTGTCGATCTCGTCACTACCAAAATATTTTTCAACATGTTTTCTAATGTTGGAAAAAGTGTAATAATATATATTTATATTTAAAAGCTATCTGCGTGAAATATCACCTTAAATGCGTTGGAGGGTATCTACTAATGTTTTCTGTGGTCTATGGGATGATTATATGATGTGGGAGATTGTATGTTGTGCATATGTAATGTACTCTTTCAAGTAAATAATTTGCTCATTCCCAATAGAAATGTAATTTACCATCATAAAATTTCTCACTTAACCTTACCTATCAACTAACAAGAAAAATCATTGAATAATTAATATGTAATGTCGTGCGGGCATAAACTGGAGTCGTGATTGGCCACAAATAATTATACCGGCGAGGATTAAATTACACAAAGAAAAGTGCAGTCAGGTGCATTGATGAGTTCCCTTGGCATCAATCTGTCTGCTATTGGAGAAGCGATGCATTTTTCCTCATTGAGAAAGGATTCAACTAGAATACAATTGGCCAAATGTCAAGTACCTTTTCAGTTTCACATTAACAGGATTGTTAAATTAAATTGGAAATTAATAACGCGGGAAGATATATTTTGCAGGTTTATTGTTATAAAATAATCTTCTAAAATAAAATATCTTTTTTAATTTTGGATTTTAAAATAAATAAAAAAATTACATCTTATTCTAAACATTCGGATACAAAATACTTAAATTACGAGGAATAAGCCATATCGTCACTGAGCATGATTGAATTAACCGATTGATGAAGAATCGTTTCGTCGTCCCCTGAATATTTATTAATTCAACATTATGATTTTTTTATTAATTTTACGCAATTACCATTAATTAGAAGTAATTTATGGTTATTTAAAATGTTGTGTACATTCGTATTATTTGATGTTTAATTTAATAGACACTATTACGAGAGCGATGATAAGTAAGTTTTGCGAGTTTCCTTCGGGTCATTAACATTATTAACACATCGATTTAAAAATAAAAATGACAAAGTCGCGCGCTGTCACATTAAGGTCTTTAAAAAATTCTACACGGAGTGCTGCACCTGTTTTTAATGAATTTTGCTGATTTCATCAAATTGTACCTTTTTATTGATCGATAATCTTCATAATTTGTTAAAAAAATATGTTATTTATAATGCAAATGACATTTCTACAACAGTCCAAACAATTGTGACACAATGTTCTTATCGAGGGATAAAGTGCATTTTGAGTGATGACTTGTTATTTAATTATACGTATTATTATATTATCTTTTACATCGACAACCAAAGAGTAATATATACTCTAAGTATCGCCATGGTGAAAGACCACCATTTAGAATCGAAACGTTGCTTGAAATGGTTTAAGCCATGTTTGGTGACCCGATCTGAATAGCCAGGTACGTCCCATCCTTCCCCTTCCCCTTACCCATCTCATTCCCCTCCCACTATCTTCAACCTCGCAACGTATCCCGGTTGGGGATTCCATAGTCTTACTGACTTCAGATGCTTGAGAACACTGAGTTTGTGCGGTATTCAATAAAATAAAAAAAATAATCAATTCACCAAATAAAATCTACGCTATAAAGTTGATTGTCCTAAAACGGTTAAATCTTCCTGGTTGGCCAGTCAAAATATTTCATTAAAAATCGTCATATTTGTAGGTATTCTATAGTACTAGATAAAAAGGTATGCCTTCCAAAAAAAAAACACTGATTTGCGCTTTTTAGATTTTCGGGCTTTTAGTGCACGAAGTAAAAAAAAAATTTTATAGCAGAAAAATTACACAAGTGTAATGCATTTTTCTGGGATTTGAAGACATGCCAAGTTGAGAAAAAAAGATAAATCCATAAACTAAGAAAGATATTTCAATATTCTATCAGGTATTTATTTTAAATGAGTTTGTTTGTGATATATTTTGCATATTATTTATTGAAAGATACGGAATGCCTGCATGATATTATAAAAAGTTCACGGGAAAAAGGATAAGAGTATTTATAATTTTGAAAGTATTACAAGTATTTATAATAACTTCGTGAATATTAAAAAGGGGACTTTTAACTTAAATTATTTATTTAGTAATTGAATTTAACACAATACAAAAAAGTAAAAACCAGTAACATAAGTAAGGTGCTGCTCAAAAATAAGATTGTTAATCGTTTTATAATAGCGTACAACCCACGCCGCCTTTTTTCTGATGTTTTTGTAAGTCTGCATTTGTATTTAAAAAAATGTGGAGTTTATTTTGGCAACTTGCAATAACGAACTCCAGAAAAAATATGACACTAAAATTCACCGTAAATTTAAAAAAAAATAAATCGATTAAAAAAATGTTTAAGAACTAACAAAAACAACTCCATTGCTGTCATAAGATCCCGATCGCAGCGCCACTGCGGAGAGATTGCCAACTATTGTGACGTCATTTGGTTGAAAGCGTATGGAGTTGTTTATGCCACAAATCAGCCCTGTTTTGATAAGGCAATGAATAATAATATTATTAAAATATATTTACATATATATTCTACTACAAATATGTTATTTAAATGATTCTATCTAATCTTTTCTTCTTTTTTTAGCCTTGATCTATTCGTTGCTGTTGGCTTTTTTTATACAATACATCCGCATTTATTTCAACTGCCTCTTCATCGCTGATGTGGTCTTCTTGGTGGCCTTTCCTTCTGACCTTCGATTTAGCAGGGTATCGTTTTGTCTTGCACTGTGGTAGATACGCCTATTCTCATTTAAGTTCTGCCTCTTCCAGTTCTTATAAACCATCGATTATTTTATTTTGATGTATTAGTTCCTGATCCTTTTTCCCATAAGTTCGGTATTTTTTTTCGTAAAAATAATTTGATTGCATCCGCCTCCAACCCGAGTATAAAACCAGAACCCCATTATCATAAAAAAAACGCTTAAACACTAAGCCAAGGGTTTTTCCTGAATTACCCACCAAAACGACTGATTCGAAGAGAATTAATTCCAAGTAATATTATTCGCCATATCTTAAATTTTAAATTATTATTTATGTTTCTCGCTAATCATTCTTTTACATTTCAACATCAAAATTTAGCATAATTTTAAAGTAATTTTAGTTGAATACATAAAATATCAATAATTTTGGGGACGGTCAATTTTGATTGCTGGGTAAAGCTACCAGACTAGTTCAATCAAAAGCTAAATGGTGTTGTTCAATATTTAATTTCGGTCCCTGGTTTAATCTTTTACCTGGTTATCATCTATAATTGTAAATTGTTGCATAACGGGTTAATTATATAATTAATACAAGTAACCTTGTCCAATAAAGTCGGTGAAGTGATTTCGCAATGAACACTTGTTTCACTTTTCCAATTACCTGCTGTATTCAAATAAAAATACTTTAAATCACCATTCTGAATCAAACAGTTGCTTGAAATGTCATTCTTATTATCTGGTCCCCTTTCCTGCTACCTATTTTCGTCTCCCTCGCAGCATTCCCAAACGCACGAGTTGCGGGTAAATTTATTTGAAGTAATATTTTTATTAGATTTTTTTTCTGCAGGATAAACAATATCACAATGAACTAGTTTGCATAAGTACAAATTAAAACCTTAATAAACCAAAAAAAAAAAAATTACGCAATATCGTCCGAGTTCCAAAAACCTCGAACCCAAACTGTCCGAATGTATTTTCACGCATATTTTCTTAAACGTAAATGGCCAATAATATTATTGAGGCAATAATAAAATTTCTACAATTAATTCAGTATTGCACCTGCACCCTTGAAAAGGTAAGGTTTTTACAAAAACCCAAAGTACTTAGACCGGACTCCAAAGCTTTCCGCGTGACCAAAGATGCACAAAATAACTAAAAAGAATTCCGAGCTTCGCTTAAATATCGAATTTTCGTACAGCCGCATATTAATATACCCAATAAAAATCTAATGAACATACATTTTTAATTAATTTTAAAAATCTACATAATCCCATAATTTTTAATCTTTTCATTTCATCACAGTCCGCGATATCTATATATTATGCTTTTTTTAAGTTTTGAGTAGTAAAGAGTTTGTTCATTTATTTAATTAATACTTATAACTATATGTTCAAAATGATGTAATTATAGTTTTCAAAAAATTCTTCGATTTATCGTCTCGAATCTGTCAATAATCGAGTCAATAATCAAGAATCGTCCCGTAACTGTTATTGACATTTATTTAAGTATATTCCACTCTGGAACGAACCACAATGAAAAAAACATCATTTTTTTGCACATCTAGGGTTTTGAACCAATGGCCTTCGTGTGCCAAAGTTCGTCGTGATTAGCTTTTGAGGTTCACGGTTATTTTGACGAGAAAATAGTGTTAGCACATAAACAATATATAAGTGGGGAGGCCTTGATTGGTGTTTTGTAGTTTCAAATTCACCACACAGGGGGTGGGCGAGAACCAATAAATCATAGCAATTGCTGTGTGTATACACTATCAAAAGTACAAATCAAAATACGGAGTTATGGAAACTAAACATTTGACACTTCAATAAAATAAAAACAAATCAATAAAATTTATAAGATAATAATTTGTATGTTTTCAATTACTTCACAAATAATTGTACGTAAAGTCACGGTTGTATTAATATTGCAAATAAAATAGTTAGTGGTTAATTTAACGTAGATTTAATATTTATCTCAAAGACGTATTTTTTTACTTATGCTGGAATGCATTTACACGGCGATATTTACTGTAAAGATGACGTGTCATTTAACATCATCGGATTTAACATTGTTTAACCGTGTTCACATTAGTACTGTATCAAAATATATCTAGCTGTTAGAAATAACAGCTAGATGCCGCCAACGTCTAACGCTATTGACGAAAATTTGCGCTAACAGTTAGATATTATTACTAAAAATATTAGTACCTACATACGAATATTCTTCGACGCTATTATTATTGTATTAGCGTTAGCGCCAAGTAAACAAAAAGGTGTAAGAGTTTATGCATCGTAAGCGACATTATGTGTATCTTTTTATACTTTCTTACTAAACGTTTTAGTGGAATATCCTATCCGAAACGCGCGATACGTAGCTCCAAGAGTCAAGCGAATAAAATAATGGCTAGGTAAAATAATGACGGCACCTAAAATGTAACTGTTATGTATAATTCTCCGAATGTCACCAAAATATCTAACAGCTAGATATATTATAACGACGCCTCGTATTGTCATGTACCTATTATTTTAGTCTTTAAAAAGGTGTAAAGAGTGTGTGCGCCGTGCACAATATTATACGTAGTTTGGAATAATCTTTTGGATATATTTCTTCTTACTAAACATATCTGTGGACTTTCCTATCCGAAACGGCCGATACGTAGCGCCTAGAATCAAGCGACGAAAATAATGACAAGGCAAATATATCTAACAGCTAGTTACATTATAACGACGCATCACATTGTCATGTACCTATTATTTTATTCTTTAAAAAGGTGTAAAGAGTGTGTGCGCCGTGCACAATATTATACGTAGTTTGGAATAATCTTTTGGATATATTTCTTCTTACTAAACATATCTGTGGACTTTCCTATCCGAAACGGCCGATACGTAGCGCCTAGAATCAAGCGACGAAAATAATGACAAGGCAAATATATCTAACAGCTAGTTACATTATAACGACGCATCACATTGTCATGTACCTATTATTTTATTCTTTAAAAGGTGTAAAGAGTGTGTGCGCCGTGCACAATATTATACGTAGCTTGGAATAATCTTTTTGGATATATTTCTTCTTACTAAACATATCTGTGGACTTTCTTATCCGAAACGGCCGATACGTAGCGCCTAGAATCAAGTGACGAAAATAATGATAAGTAAAACATATATAACAGCTAGATATATTATAACGACAATGTCTTTTCATCGAGCTGTTATTTTACAACAGGGGATTATTATTATTAAAACCAATAGGCTCGTTATTCATTATTTTTGCTAGTTAGTTTTATGTCAATCTCCTACTCGTTTAGTTTGGCGCGTTTTTACTCGTCGCGCGTGCATTCGATGTGTTTTTGTGAATTGAAGAATACGATCAATGGTGTAGTTGTCTAATGTTTATATTTTGTTTCACGGCCAAAGTGCAAATACCGAGTAAGCAAATAAATTAAGTTTTAGTAGACAATACGACGCAATATATTATTTTACTTTTTACTATTGTATTTGCATTATTAGCTCATATAATTCAACGTCTAAACTTAATAATAATAAATGGATACATTTTATAGCACCGTTTTCGTGGGAAAATCACCTCAAGGACGCTTTGTGTACTTATATGTAATTTAGAAAATATAGTATATTGGTAGTTTACCAAAAAATAGTCAACGTCGGCGTTATTTTCAACGGTTATATTTAACAGTTAACAATCGCCAACGATAACGGCGTTGGCGTTTTTTCGAATTATATTTAACGCCCAGTACTAGTTCACATCACATATTGGTAAATATCCTTGAATTCGTAAACAAGACCCATAATTATGAATGTCCTTATTAAAATTATGGCAACTTAGTGTGAAAGTGAAACGTGCGTCGAATCGATTCTGTTCATTGAAATTTACTTTAAAGCTGCATTCAGATGGGAGTAAAAAAGCCCCCCGGGGCCTTCACATAGCCAGTGAAGCCAATGACTGCGTGGCTGTCAATGGTTAGACAACGCTACGGTGACGTCAATGTTACTTTTTTTACAGTCAAAACGGGTAATAATAATAATTTTTTGTTTTTATGCAGCATCTTATTTCGAGCCGGCTAAAAGTGTAGAGGTGTATGTGAAACGAAGATCTTTTACTTGATATAACACGTTTTAACACTAGTCGAGATTTACTATCATGTGAAAACGATATAACATTCTAAGAGGTTGTTTATATAAATGTTTAACTAGAAACATGTCTCATACCTAGGTAAAATAATGTTTATTTTAAATTAGAGGATTTAGTCTTATGCATCACACATATTCATCTACTTTTCTGATGCTTGGCGTGTTTCGTCTAAGTATATGATGTCTTCCTGGGACGTCCCCGATATTGTTTTTAATCTTTGATGTAAAATATTTTTCTATCAATCCTTTCGCTGTCCATTCAACTGTCTTAATACGATTTTTTTAATTTGTGTTTCAGTAATACACGATTTCTCCACATAATATAAAACCAATGTTCCCGTTTACTATCTTCACATCGCCCTTTTTCGCAGCTTTGACCCATTTAACAGGAGCATGCATTATTTTAAGGCTTTTATTACACACCTTTTTAAAACTCGGTTAAAGTTATGTCCCTTTTATGATTTTTTCTATTTAAATAATTGTATGACACTTTTAGTGTACTTAGATTAGATTTAGGTACCTTTGTGAACGTAAATTAGTCGATACGAACATCTGGTACATTGCGCTTTGACTTGTTTTGGTGTAAAGAAACAGTTTTTTGTTATTATAGTTATTTTTGTATTCCAATAATTGTGTAAGGTTTTTTGTTTGACCGGGTCTTATATAATTACAAGGTCAAACAAATTGAATCTAACTTTTTCGTCTACTGTAACGACTAATATTTTTTTTATGCGTCTATGTGATAATATCAATAATCTGTTAAAAGGAAGACATAAGAAGTATGTGACAGTTATAGTAAAGTACATATCGTCGCAGGAAAGGCAAAAGGGATGCAGCGCCATTTGGGAAGCTTACACCAGAGCAATTTAAAGTTTTTTTTTTTTACAATAAAATTTATACGTCTGTATTTAATGTCTTGATTACCTGGTTGGATTTTTAAAAAAAAAATAACTCAGATGACTCTCATTGCTCTCACTGAGTTACCTTAAGCGACAAAAAGCTGAAAAAGTTCCAAACTTGTGTTGCTTGAGTCAAGCTTTCTCCCAAATGGTAAATTTATTTTCGATGGCTGAAGGGCCACAAAAGCCTTCAGAATCAAACGAAAGTCAGAACATTCGATGCAGAAAAAAAAACGATCAAAACTAAGCGGTTAGTTCCTTGCGCTGAGCTCTTTACTAATCTAACAGCATTGTTTTCTTCTGCACTTTTTGAGTTGCATCGTTTTACAGCGGTACTCTTATTGCTGCTCTATACGTATACACGCGCATACGCATATACGAGTACTTAATACTTTTCCTTTCCATTGCCTTCATACAACCGGGAATGGGGCTATGCAGTAATCACGATAAATCAGCAACTGTTTTGATTAGATTAGTACATAAATACGGAAGCGTCAAAAAAACCTACGTGCAGCCTATGAGCCACCAGCTATACTATAAGGCCGTGTACAAAATTAGGTTTCGTACTATTATTCAGTACCTACAGTTTTTGAAACGGATAACTGCTTTGAATAACCTGTATAGCATGTTATAAAACCCTAGATTAACTGGTTTACTTTTAAAAAATATCTTCCGGCATTTCGTCTAAAAGATCTTGTTTTTAAACAGTTTGTTGTTGTTTATTATTAACTCATTCTGAAGTTCCTTGACAGAGAACACATCCACGAAAATAATATTCTAAGTACTAAGAATATATGGTTTTTTTTTAGCTCTATTTACTTTATTTTAGTTACTTGTACATCAAAGTTTACAAAGTATGTATCTTATTATAATTCATATTATTTTTGACTCAATAATAATATAATAACTTATATACTACTTGATATTACTAATGTATTTAAAATAGTTCTTAAAGGCTATTTTAAATTTATTAATTGGTATAATTTTTATGGTTTCCGGCAGCATTTCCAACATTTCATCCCTTTGTGAAATAAGCTGATTTGTGTATTGGTTTTATTATTTTTTGGTAGTCTGATTTCTTTGTATGTCTTGTATTATGTGTATTATGTATGTCTGTGAATATCCACGTCATAAATAATTTTGACCTAAAAATATTTTGTTAACAAGTTGTTCTTCGTTTTATGTATAAATACCAATGTGCTTAAAGTTAGCAACTGTTTCACATTTTTTATCTGGTCAAAGTAGAATAAAAACTAAACGAAAAAAAAAATTAAAATAATTGTTCTTTTAGGAATTAGTTTTAAGAGAAATAGTTTTAATTAATGGAATCAAGGTCGTTAAAAGTAACCAGAAATTTGGGAAAGGGGAAAAAATAAATTTTGATCGACGAACAATTGGGAAGATATAATCCATAATATATTTATTTGCACTTACATCATCATATCTTAGTACAAACTGTCCAAAACGTACTAGATAAATAACGACAATTTATGACAAATTAAATATATGTATCCTCCTGACCTGGAGGTCGTCGTGTTTATAATGGCCTGCCAACGAACGTCAAACACGTATTTCTCATAAAATAAATTGTTTGGCAAATATAAAATACTTTATAGAGGAATCGTATATGATAATTTGATTACTTTAAAAAAATTAACGATCACAAATTGTAATATTGAAAGCAATAAAAGTTAATATTTTAATTTGAATAAGATGTGTAATTAATTATTTATTCCGGAATGTGGGGAGGTAAGTGCTTACTTATTTATATTTTTATTACAAATTAATTATTGTTTTAAGTTGATTTTAAAAATTCTATTTTAATTTCTAGGTTTTTCATTTTTTTTTTAAATAATAATTTTTTGAATTTACAAAACGAATATAGTATATACATACATTCAAATAAGTGTAAAATATAATAAATAAATAAAATAATAGTAAGCCATACATGGAAACATATTTTAATTCACAGTAGATCAAACGGTTTTTTTTATTACGAATTTATTATTTTTTTAAATATGAATATTTTAGGGTAGGTACCAAAAACATGTTTCTATATCGAGATGACATTTTGTGATTTTATTCATATTGACAATTTCTAAAATCCATTGAGCTGCGTTTGTTACATTTTCAGTGGGAATAAAACCATACGGTGATTTTGTGCGCCTGCTGTGAAAGTTGAATTGAAAGTCATATCTACCTGTAGCGGAAGATTATAGAACACTGACGTGATTTGTATTAGACAAAACCTGGCTGAGGCATTCATCCTAATACGCAAATTCTACCAACCACCGAGTCGTTGCATTCGGCAATAAAAAAACTGGCAATGAACTTTTGATTATGCGTAAGGGGTCAAGACTTGCCATTTAAACTTTTTCGTGTTTTTCTGTTTATATCCGTTCAATAGGTCTCTTGTTTTAAGGTGTTGCTATCGTTATCATGTATTTATTACAAATATTATGTATTCACACACATTTAAATTTTATTTTAACATTTACTGGATGCCCAAAGGCTCACGATGAATATGATAAAGAGTGACACAGAAAGTTAGCTTAATGAAATGAGAGTTTAGATTATGCAATTTTGTTGAGTGTGAAAACGAATTTTCACAAATAAGTCGAAGCACAGCAATTGGATGAGCTGATTTTTTTAGGTAACTATGCACTAATGTAGTAACTAAGCATGTTACTAAGTTTCAGTTGCGTTCTCCAAATGTCAGATTTCATCGACAGATAATATTTTTAATAATTAATGATTAATAGAAGAAAACATATTATTTGATTATCTTACCACTCTCGACTATTTGTTTGGTCGCTGTAAAAGCTATGATAAAATCTAAACGTACCTCGTATAGTATTCACGATGTAAATGTCAACTTGCGTACAGAGCGTTTGTAAAAAAACTCATAGCAAGCAGCGTGATTGACGGGCAAAAATGTAACAGTGTCAATTTAGAAAGACTGTCACTTATTCAAGTAATATCTTTTATTTTATTTTTTAATTTTAATTTTGATTGTTTTATCTATTGTTTTATCATGTAATTCGAAAAATGTTCCCCACATCACAGGTGAACTCCTAGCGTGGAGGACAATGTGTATAAAATATTGTAAATAAACATGAAGTTAAGTAAATAAAAAAAAAAAAATTACAATTATAAGGTCTTTTCTTTTCGTGCTTGGCTCTAAAACATTACATATTCGAAACACATATTTTGTGGTTCAGTTTGAAAATCGGCCTGAAGAAGTAAGGGGCTTCCGAAACTGGTCGAAAATTGTATTAGAATAAATTTTATATTTAAAAATCATATTAATATAAAAGATGGCAGCCAAATCGGAAGAAAAAATGATATTAATAATTTTCAAATGAAGCATGAGATCGAATAAAAATGCCGGTTTCTTATAAAGGTCTCGGTGGCTCAATTGGCAGAAGCGTTACTCCCGGATAGTAGAGGTTCTGAGCTCGAGTCTCGGTCGCGACCTTTATTTTTTGTTTCATTTTTACGTTGAGGGTTATTAATATTAGTTCAAAAATTAAAATTTAAAGAAAGTGATTGAAACCAAGCTATGTGTTAAAATAACATTTTCTGTAATTGACTTATTGTTGGAATGAACACAATGATTGTTCATAGATTTGGCGATTGGCGCATCCATTTCAAACATGTGCTTCTTGCGGATGTTTTCTTGTTTCTTATTGTGTCATTGTAAGTGTCTGTTACGAGTTTTTTTGGATATTGTTAAATCCAGTTTTATGGCGTGCCTCGTGTATTTTTTTGAATGATCTAAAATCAAGTTCTGTCGACTGTGTAGCAGTGGCGGCTGGTGCTCGAGAAATTGTCTAGTGCGCTTAACGTAGCGATGTAGGCCACCACCATAACTACGAGTACATACTACATCTTGTTTATATGGAAGAGTAAAAATAGCTAATCATTTAGAGACTATGTCAATTTTCCGTTGTATGAGTGGCAAAGATGTCAATGACCCTGGAGTTGAAGTCATGTATCTATAAGTTGCATGAGGCATTTTTCAATTTATCTTACCGAAGTGCATTTCTTTTTAAAAATACGATATAAAATAGTAATATTACATATGACGATACAAGAGTCACAACTGACCAGAGACAGGGAAGAATCTCCACTTATTGGAATTTTTGTGAAGTTAAAAGAAGTGGGGGAAGAGACGAAGAAGAAGAAAGTTCGAAAGTACTCGACTATTTAGATCTAGTCACAAGACACAGTCAAAGACATGTAAAGCAACTTTTCGATCCTGAATGTTCATCTCTGGCTGGTCCCAGAGTGACACCGAAAAGAATATCTTCAGATGAGAGGAAATCAGACAATATTTTAATGATATCATATTCGCGTAAAAATCAAGACAACAGATTACCGCTCTGCTACGGAGTACGTCAGGATTACTATTATTGTTGAAGAAGAAAAATGTAGCTGTCTCATTATCTTTGTCATTGTAATTGTATACATTTCGAAGAAGAGATCAATACAATATTTTATTGCACAGGTATAGCCATCAGAACTTGTGAAGTTTTCCAACATGGTCAAAAATTTATTCATTTTCAAACTTAATCAGAAAAAAATGATTCCACGAAAATCGATAGGTTTTTCAATCTCTAGTTGAAAGTCATAAGCAGCTTTTTAATACTTGTCTCCAATATCGCCCACGTAAAAACAGTGAAATTTTCAAGTTTGCATGTAGGCTTCAGGAACCTATGTAGTGTGACTGGTATGTAGGCATATGCACAGAACTAACCTGAATGGGCTAATATAGAACAATAATCAATCATAGTGAAAGTAGAATAAAGAAAGTATTCGATTTTCTACAAAATGCTAGAACCATATTAATACAACACCAATTGTCGCAACTTAAAAATGAGGAATTTCACTAAGCAATGTGTGCAGTTGTGTCATCTTCTAATACATATATTACGAATTACGACTATCATGATACGGGCATGAGCCTAGTATGGTAGTCGCTAGTGCCTTAAAAACTTTGTAACATGTGCATAAAATACAAATAAAAAAAAAAGATAAGAAAAAAAAACTGATACTCGCATTCAACACATTGCTGGCAAACGGAAGCATACTTTTGTTTCTGGAAGTTTTTAATTATTAGCAAAAGGTTTCCGGAAAGCCTTTCAAACCAGGCCTGATTGTGCGTTTACGCTTCGAAAACTATGTGATTGCTGTCAAATTGCTGTCAAATTGTCCTGGGATTCAGCCTGCGGATGAGGATTGTTTTGATGATAGCCAAACTTCTGATACGAAAGATACGAAATAGACCACTAGAAAATGAAGAAAACTGTTTTCTCGGAGTTGAAATGCAAATTCATCTCATGAAGTCTTTTTATTATTATTTAGGTATAGAAAATAAGAGTTATAATCGCATTCACTGAAGGCTTGGTGCCTGCGCTGTACCGGTTCTTCGGCGCTTTCGGTTCCGCCCAATATTCCGAAAACCACTGCAAAGGCTAAGAGTTCAGGATGTTTAGAATGCATTGAATTCGGGGACGTTTTTTATGCAAGACCTCTTTCTGTACAGCGAGTGCATCATCGCATCATCGTGGTGTGATGTGCCTATGGCCAAGAGCCCGAACGATGCGCTCTCACTAATACTTAATTTCCGGTTAATCTCACCTTTTGACAGTTGCTTTCGCTTCTTAGAGCTAGCCGCCACTGCTAATTGTTTATTCTGAACAAAGATTTACTTTACTTCACGAGAAGGAAGTAACATTTTCCAAGGTTTGATATTCCGCCATTCGACGTAACATTATAAGCGCCGAGCTGGCGAATGACCTGATGCCGTAATACTCGTAGTTTGAAAAGTTGATTCTCCAACAACTACGCATGCAAAATATGGGCTTTGAAAGCAGGCTTTACAAGCAAGCTTTACGAATCTTTGGAATGTTACCCCGTAAGAAAAAATATACCAATGAACCGGAATGTTAATAAACGAGTGAATTTTAAAAAAAGAAACAAGAGGTCAAGGTCGCTCGAGGAGCCACCATTCAAAATGTACACATTGTTTGAAATAGCTTTATATTCAACAACTAGAACTGAATAATGAGGTTCTATCCAAACGTTTTTCTTTCCCTTCACCCTCTTCCCTCTCACCAATTTTCTTGCGCTCCATAATAATTGTGCAGATACTTTGGTTGGTTTTTCGTTTTTAAGAACTTCTTGTGTGAATTTTTGGTATTACCGTTATTGACTGCTTTATTCTATTTTCAGCATTGACTGAGTCTTGGATCAGGCATATCTTTGAATCGAGTGTTACTCTTCTGAACGTTTTATACTTATCTTCGTACATAAGAATGTATTAGAATCACAACTCTAGTTGACATCTTTACTTTCATTACGTTCTTTAAAACCTACTTTGTAAACTACTTTCTTCACAGAAAGAGAGCTTCACAGCATTAGTATGATCAGATCCACTATCAGCTCCTGTCAATGTAGTTACTTTTCATAACGTGTTTAAACCGCTTGCTTATTGACATGTATTTATTTGAGAGTCGTATTCAAAGTACATAGGACGTAATATATAATAGAAGTCAATTCCCACACAAATATTCACCGATAGATCATATAATATAATTTTAATCGCAATGTACCCTTAACAAAAACATTCAACAACCAAAACTTTTTTACGGTAGGCTATCAATTGAGGTGAAATTGAATGAGTGACTGTTTTTGTTGTTGTTGATAAAACAAACTTATTACCATAATTTTAAAACTTATTATAATGAAGAAAAGAATAATAATAAAAAAATACTACTCGTAAAACGACATTTAAAATATGTAATAAAATAGTTCTATTATGTTTTGCGAAGGGTACTATATTTTAGGGACCATGCTTTCAGAAAAAAATGAATACACACATTTACATTAAGGATACACTCTGTCAGGTTTTTATATAGAGCAATAATTTGTCCACTAGCCCAATATTAGGTATATTTCCTGTAAACTCATCAAATTTATCATTATTCTTTAATCACCCTCTCAGTTGACGTTTTGTCTCTTTCAATTCGTATTATCTGTTTCTTTCTCCGTGTTCATTTGTTATTATAATTTAAATGTTATTCTATTGTTCTCTCATTGTTTTGTTATTTTATTTTGTTTTTTCTTTGTATGTATATACACTTTGAAGGCTGTTTGGCTTTTTCAAAGACAACTGATGAAATTAATAAATCAAAACATAGTGCCTTAATAATTATTGGTCTTAAAAATTAGGTATCACAATTACCATTAATCACACCTTATTTTAAAACTATGTCTAAATATTGTCCTTCAGTTATATTTGAATATCTGTGGGGAAATAATAAATTATTTCAACAACAACAATAACAACAGTATAAATATCGGTGGCTTAGTAGCTAGCTTGACCTTCAATATGTTAGTAATACATTAAAATAACTGAAATAAAACATAGCACTTACACTGATAAATAATAGGTTCGTAGATTGATTAAAAATATCTCATATTTTATGTATTATTGTCGAACTTTTCTCAACGTATCAAATATTTTAATATAATATTTACCCAACAGAAAACATAAACTAGAAAAAAAAGAGTTGTCAGTGCGGAAGGGATTTGAACTCGGAACCTTCTAATCCGGGCGGCTACTCTAAAAGGCTACGGACTCGACCTCAAGACCCGCTGTGAATAACTAATAATTAGGTACCTATAGTTAAAAATAATAGTAAAAAATGATTTAATCCAAAGTAAAAAAAAGTCTTAATAAATTATATTAAATACGCTGTCCCGGTAATCTTTTTTTTCGTTTGTTTTTATTAGGCGAATAATTTTACGGTAAAATTATGAAGTGCATTTAGTGCATTCTGAATCATAAATTTGGTACAATAAATATTTAAATGAGGTTATTAATAATTTCTTAAAAATATTATTAAAAGTCAGGTATGCTGTTAGGAATCGCACATATATTTAAATGTATTATCATGTTTTTTTTACAGTAATGTGAAAAGATTTTTTGTAATTTTTCAGGTATTATTTGAATATTGAGTGCCAAGCAGTATGAAGTTGAGACATGACAACAAATAATTAAACATTATTATCATTGAATACCGACATATTACACCTTACTTTTAAACGGTAATGCCTAGATTACGATTACTTACTGTATATTCATTAAATTTAATAACATTGTCTGAACGTAGAATTATTAGCGATTTAACGTGCTTGTTTAAAATAATTAATTCAATGTTTTATACCCCTGAATTGTTATATTTAATTACATTTCATGTACCTGGCAGGACAGTTAAAAGACAGCACCTACCATATTATTGTGACAATTCTACTTCAACCTCGAAATAGTATGCTCCTATGCGATGAATTCAACATCTGGAAAACAAATACTCCGATGTTGTTGATATATCAAGTACATTAATATCACAATATAAGCGTACCTCAGTAAACGTTTTTTTGTCTATTGTGGTAGTCTAATCATTTAATGGGTAGAGTATGAAGTTAATAATAATATAAATAGAACACATATACTTTGTTTTTAACCACTTTTTTATTTAATATTTTGTCTACCGGTTTCGGAAGTACCCTTCCATCATCAGGACAATATTAAATTAATCTGAAATACAAAATACTGAGATAAATATACATATTTAGGAGTTGTAAGGAGAAGGAGTAATTGAGGAAATTATGGGAATAACAGAGCGGTTTATTGGAAAAATAATTAAAAAATAAATAATTAAAAATAATAATTAATTTAATATTGTCCTGATGATGGAAGGGTACTTCCGAAACCGGTAGACAAAATATTAAATAAAAAAGTGGTTAAAAACAAAGTATATGTGTTCTATTTATAAATATGGCAAGCCACAAAGTTAATGCTTTTTACGAATATTTAATAATAATAGTATTTGGATAATTTGTATAGCTCCGTTTTTGTAAAAGACCACCTCAAAGTAGAAAAATATTAATAACATTTTAGTAATACATACATGTGTACGAGTGTCAATTATTCGAAATTTGAACTGACGCAAATGTTGAAAAAGCACACCAAAATACTCTTTTTAAAAATAAAGTTAACTCAACGCTCGAACCGACAAAAAACAAAAAAGTATCAAACTTGTGTCACTTGAGTCAAGCATTCTCCCAAATGGTAAATATAATTTGGATGGTTGTAGGGTCACAAAAGTTTTCAGAATCAAACGAGAGTCAGAGCATTCGATGTAGAAACAAAACTGATCACAACTGCATGTTTAACTCAGTTTTGACCCAAGTATCGCTTAAGCCCTTTTGGATTCCAGCGACGATAAGTTTTTTCTGTGTTGAGTGATAATACATTGCTATCGAACCATATTTTGATAACTTTCATTCTTGATTGGCTGCATTTGTAATCTCGTTCCATGTCTTTTTTCGATATATTTTGTAGAATATGTATAATAGAATATAAACGAGTGCAAATTAATTTGATATATTTTGAAGTCTTCTCCCGTGTTTTGGGGAATGTCCCTCACCGATTTAGGGGTGTCCTAAAATGTCACCTGTGTGATTAAAATTATAGCTCTTACAATTTTTTTTACTTGATTCCCTCGCTATTGTGATATAAAGGGCAAGGACGTAATTATTTTGGACAATTTGTAAGAACGTTATTTCAATCTGATAAAGTCAAATGAGCCACAATAAAGAAATCATGGCTAACAATTTGATAAATTTGTGCTTTTAATTAATAGGATAAGGATACTCACACAACATGTTTCCATCACTTTTAAACTCACGTTACGAGGTTAGGTTATTGAGATAGCCATAATATGCTAAGCTTACCTAATGGTTTGTTGGCATCTAAATGAAAGTTACTAGTTTGTTATGGAACATTACCTAGATACTAGTTTATAATAATATATAAATAATTAAAAGTAATGTATACAGGCTTACTGTTTAATTTATTTTATTTACCACAGCTGAAAATAACGCAGATAACAAGTTGATTAATTAGCATTGTTTTTATACAAATATGTTCGGGATATGTTTTTTTTAGGTTAGATTGAATGCCGCACAAGAGTACCAACTGCTCCTAACCGTCTAGAGCCAGTGCGACTATAACATTCGCAATCGGGGTATGTTATGAGACTAAAGGTAGTGGGTAGGGGAAGGAGATGGGGAAGAGGATGGTTGGAAAGTACCTAACTGTTTAGATATGGTCACCAAAACGTTTCGATTCTGAATGGTAGTCTTTCACCAGGGCGATAATTAGAGTATCTACCGCTCTGTTTGAAGTACTTCTAGGTATGTGAAACATTTAGAAACAGCTGCCACGCATTAGTACAAATAAATATTAACAAATTTTACCCGTTTTAAATATTCACATATAAGAATTATTATTTATGAAAAACTTATCGTCAAAAATTCTGTACTTTTTAAGGAACAAACAAATTTTCGTCTCGTTTTTAATAGTTAGGTACATATCAAAATGGATATATCTACTTACACGCAGATTTCCTACTTTTAAAGTTAAGTTTTTCAAGTTGCTAATATTCCTGGATTTTAGGTGTTTCACTACAAAACAACTACCAGATATTTAGGTCAACGCTTCCGTCAACCTGACATAATAATAAAATACTCTCAACCTCCAGGGATGTTGTTTTTTAAAGCTTTGAAAATTAAGATTAACCTCTGTCGCTGATAGTATGAGTATTAACATAAATTAAACAAGTAATGTTTAAAATATTTCGATCAATTTGATCGAATTGGGAAAACCTGGGTTCTTGGGTCTTGTCATTATGTTAATCGAAAATACATTTTCATCAATAAAATAACGAATAAATTATACCAACCACAGACCAATTACTTCTCCGTAATTACAACATTATTGAGATATACCTAACTGCGTGCAAAATGCACTATACAGTGAAAACTCAGTAACTTGGTTTGTGAGTGCTATACGAGCAATGCATCTGTAAAATGTGGGAAACATTGCAAATTTCGTAGAAACGCACTACTCGAGTAAAACCTTAGCCGTGTGAGCGATCTCTTCAATGGCAATGAAATGCCCCTTTTCCGAGAAATTCTAAAAATAAAGCAAAAGTGACATGAGCACAATACTCGGTTCACAAAAACGACGGCTTGATTGTACCAAAATATTATAATAAATAAGGGCAGCGGACTCTGGAGTATAACGTGCCTAAATTATTCAACATATTACCGAGTAATATAAAAAAATGTGAATTTTATTATTTTTTATTTTTTATTTGATTTTTTGTCACATACATTTTTTTTAAATTAGAAAAAAAAAAGACTACAAGAGTAAAAATTAATTAAAAAGAAAAGCACATATTATAAACAATAAAGAAAAGAAAATAAGGAAGAACAATGTAGATATAACAAAAAATCCCACATAGGCAAAAGCCAGTGCGTGGGTATACTAATATAAATCAATAGTAGGTTCTCTATAGCAATAATATAAATCGATAAACAGTATATAATTACAAATTGTTTACAAGAGTCAGATATATGCTGAAAAAATGGCTCATAAGTAGAAATAATTTATATTAGGCGTTTCTATTATGTGCACTAAACAAATTGATGTATTGTTGTACTATATTATGCTGCACAGTGCATCATGGCATGGTGTAATGGTATTTCAATTTCTTAAGATGAATTTTAATAATATGTTTATGTATTGATAATTGATTAGATCATCTATATTTACCTTGTATTCAATATCCTGTTGACAAACTTTTTTATTGTAGTTTAACGGGATGATGATTTATCGAAATTTTTTTTTTTCAAATTCAGCCAGTGAATAATAAATAAATTCGAATACAGGTGTATAATTGAAAAAAAAGTAGTATAACAGTAGCATATTAATTTATTTTGTATAAATCAATATTATATGAGTATTTTAAAGTTTTACAACGAATCATCCCATTTTACATTATTTCTTAGTAGGAAATTTGATTTGATATATAGTATTTTGGATTATGAACACGTTTTCGGAACGAATTATGCCCATTATCCGAGGCCAATGAGGGATGGATGGGAAAATGATTCACACTGCTTGATAAGCATATGGAAATAAAAATGATAATTGTATGCCCAGAACGTTCTCTACGGAGATAATGGATCATTAACAGAGTTAAAAGCCATTTCATTTAGCGAAGGATTCTATTAAGAAGAGATATTTAGATCCAAACCAGTGGTGACTCTTTAGTGTGTAATTTAAAAATACGTCGTAATTGATGTTTTTGTAAATGACGATTTAAAAAAAAAAAAACTAATTGCTTGAAGATTTTCGGAATTTTTCAGTTTTGGTGGTTTACTGTAAAGCTTGCTTAAAAATCTTCATACAAAAAATAGAAATTTGGAAAAAAAATCGTTTTTGGCTACAACAACATTAATCATTACGTTTTTTCAATCTACCCTACCACACTGAATAAGTCACGATCACTGATCCAAATGATCATTTTTATTTATGAAATAAAATATCTCATGTGCAACCGAATACGTCATAAGCCACAAAACATTTAAGTGCAAATCAAAAAAATATATGCATTTCACTGTATTGGTGTGTATTATTTCACCGTCTTGCGAAATGTCATAAACGTAAAAATACATTAGTTTAAAAAAAAAACTAATTAGTACCTACATAGTAATTCACCAGTAATAAAAAGTTGTTTTAAAAAATATTAATTGGTTAAAAAGATACAAAAGCATTTAATGCATATGAAATATTGACAATTATATTTAATTTTCATATAAATGCATAATCTGAGGTATTTATGCATTTTCATCAAAAACCGGATGATAAAAGTGCAATTATTAAATAATTTTGCTACTTCGTTGCATCGTAATGTTGAAAAAAAAAATAGTTTCAGATATTATAACAAGAAAGATATGAGTAGAAAATATTTTTATGCTATCGTTAACTATAACAAATAACTACATATAATTTCATTATTAAATAAAACTTTAAAATTATATAGGTATTGACAAATAGCTGATGACGAATTATTCCCAATGAATAACTTTTAATTAATATTTAATAACAAATACTTAACTACGGTTTTATTACTAGAAACTCACAGTTAATAGCTGTAAACGAATAAAAATAGTAAACACATGCAATTTTCGCGGATGAGATTACATTGATTTCATAGTTAATTTCGTGAATTTTTAAAACTATGTTTTACTATTATAAAATAATTTATGTAGAAAACCAAGCATTGTTATACAATAAACTAAGGTATTTGTTGTTTATTCAAACATCGATAATAGACGAGGTAATACACGTCAAAATACGACCGGTCGGTAGCTGAGTGGACAAACGCGTCGGATTTCCACCCGGGCGTCGTGCGTTCATTTCCTAAGTCCTTCATCATTGCACAAGCAACATCTTCCGCTTATTATGATGGCAGTAGGAGTTTTTTAAATATTGTCAGTTAAAATCGTGGCCTAATGATGTGGGAGCACCGAATTCATGAATCTAAATTATAAGCTAGATTCATGAATTAATCTAATATAATATATCTATTATAATATTGATAACAACACAGAGGAAGACGCTACTTCCAATTGATTCGAAACCTGCCTTAACGAAAGCCGATCTCCAATTGGATAGGGCACCATGAAGAAAAATAAAAGTAATGCACATGAAATGTTTTCACTTCAGGAAAATGTTGAAAACAACGGTTTTATTAACTTACGTCCGTGACTTTATATGCAAAAAGTGCTCATTTTCTAGAAAATTTTTATTTACCTATTTCATAATGCATCTCAGTTAAAATATTGTATGAATAGTACTCTTTTTTATTATTAATAAATAGTACCGACGTTTTTTATATATATACCCACACTGGCATATATACCATGTGCTATGTGGACCGGTCGGTAGCTGAGTGGACAAACGCGTCGAATTCCCACCCGGGCGTCGTGCGTTCAATTCCTCTGCTGGCTAAGTCCTCCATCATTGCACAAGCAACATCTTACGCTTCTTATGATGGCAGTAGGAGTTTTTCAAATATTGTCAGGCTATTCGTAACCCGGGAATGTTTGTCTTTCTTTTTAAAGAAAATAAATAAATACACTTCGACGGCCTGCATGGTCGAGTGGTAAGACGCTCGACCACGAATCCAAAGGTCGCGGGTTCGAACCCGGCGTGCGCAAATAAAACATGATTTAATTAATATGTGTCATAACACATTTAATTGAAATAAAATAAATATAGTATATTTGCGGCACGTTCCAGAGTGGTAGATACTCTAAGTATCGCCCTGGTGAAAGACCACCATTCAGAATTGAAACGTTGCTTGAAATGGCTTTAGCCGTGTTTGGTGACCAGATCTGAATAGCCAGGTGTTTCCCAACCTTTCCCTTCCTCATCTCCTTCCCCTCCCCACTACCTTCGGCCTCACAACATACCCTTATCGGGGATGCCATAGTCTCACTGACTCTAGACGGTTGGGAGCAGTTGAGACTCTTGTGCGGTATTCATGTAAAAAAAAAAAAAAATGTACCTTTCAGGAGAGTTAGTTACAAGACAGTACCTACCAGACAGGAGGCTTGTTTCCGACTTGACTTTTATTTTTAAAATTGTAAATGGTATTATAGACAGCCCTGATTTACTTAGCTTAATTACCTTCTATGTACCTAACAGATCCATTCGATCCAAAATTCTTTTTAAATTTAACAATAATATCAGGACTGAGTCATTTAAATATTCACTTGTACCTAGATTGCATGCAGTGAGGAATTTTATTGCTGAAATAGTAGATATATTCAACTGCACTGAATCTAGTTACAAGAAGGCTATAATAGCATACCTCTTTCAAAAATACTAGTGTTAACTTGCATTATATTGTTAATTTCTATCGACTTAATCATGTTTTTGGGTGCTAATCAGTGTTATTTTTTATGTCACTATAACTTTATGTTTTATATCATATGTTATGTAAAAGCCCATGAGGGCGTATATAATCAAATAAATAAACAAATAAATATTATTGTGACAATTCTACTCAACCCTCACAATATTATGCTCCTATGCGACGAATTCAACATCTGGGAAACAAATACTCCGATTTAGTTGATATATTAAGTACATCAATATCACAATATAAGCGTACCTTAGTTTTTTTTTTTTTTTTATCTATTAGAGGTAAATTATTTGATGAATCCATTTAACTCTTTATGTACCTCTTATTCACTACTATTTTAAATTTCTTGAATTTGTTTGTACTGCTTATGAGTACATATTTTTTTAATTGTAAATATTTGTGTAAAAGCCTTTAATGAGGGTAAATAAATAAATAAATAATGTCAAGGTTTTTAATAACATGTAAATCTAGCCTTGTCAGACAAATAAACATACATAATCTTATAATATGCACCCTAATGATGGACAAAAGCTGTCCGAAATGTTCACTTGAGAAGAACGAGGAAGTGGAAAATGTCTAAATACTGATTGATTGATTTTATTATTAGTTTGCATGTTGTTTGATAGGTAACGACCTATCAAACAACATTGTTTGATATTATCCATAATATATCACACGTATGATTTCACAAACTCAAATTGTTTTTACGATTCTTGGATTCATCAAAATTGATCATTAATACAAAGTATTCGTCTGCACATTACAGCCAACTCCGACTAAGGTTAACGTGAATTCAAAACTAGGGTTAACCGCAAACGACATTCTTTCTCCGAAATAATTTCAACGAAATTCGAGAATTTAATTAGCTTTGATGTAACAAAAGGCTACAAACTGTTTCGAAACGTGGGACGTACCAGACTCGATAAGCTAATTATTACGATAACAATTACTGAGGCAAGTTAGTAATACGTGAACATTATTTCGTATCCTTCAAAAAAGTATGACAACAAATGTTTACACCAATTCTTAAGGCTTAAAATCTAAATAATTCTCAAGTCTTAAAAGTAAAAATGCATGTGATATTTTTGTGTAAAAAATACATACATCCGTTGACAATAATCGAACATGTTTTCATAGCAATACCGCACAACTGTCCGATACCAGCGGGAATATGGCATCACCAATTGGGATATGTTGTGAGGCTGGACGTTGTGGGTAGGGGAAGGAAATGGGGAAAACGAAGTTCGGGAAGTACCTGACTATTCAGATTTGGTCATCAAATACGTTTTGATTCTGATTGTTGGTGGTTTTTCAACAATGTGATACTGAAAATATCTTCCACCTTCTCGAATGTGCTGTAAATATACAAGTACTGTATTTTTTTATATTTGAAGTAATACATATAAATAAAATAAAAATTATTTGTGCACACCGGGGTTGGAAACCGTGACCTCTGAACCCTTAACCCGAAGATCATAACCGCTCGCTCACGGAAGTCGTCATGATACGGGTATAAGCCTTGTTTGGTACTTAAAAAATGAGTTAAAAAATGAATATTTAAATGTACCAAAAAGACAATTGAATTGGTGACGCATGTCAACGTTCTTGCTTTTATAATTTATTTATTTTAATATTGAATTTTTTGTTTGTTTTTAGTCTCATGTTCCAAATGCTATTATTATAATATGCAAGTTTGAATTACAAAAAGTACACACATGTTTTGAAAGAAAGTACACACTTTCATTGAGATTTATTTTTTTTACTTCAGAAAGCGTTAACGCGAGCCTGAGAAAACGGCTAATTCTAGTTTAAGGCCTCAGGACCCGAACTTTGCCCGTAAACTGTTATATTTTTTTAAAAATGTTGCTTTTAAAAGATGTTTTGATTAAATCGTCTTTATTCTACCAATTTTAAAAAAATTCCATAAATTTGATTCATTCGGTTCCATAAAATCTTGAAAAACGGTATTGCAACGCTTCTTTTACGTGACTTGTTTTATATGAATTAATGAATAAAGCCCCATGATGGGCGACATTTGTAATGGGTTATTTAAATTAATACACAATTTCAACAGTAAACACAATAAGTTTTTATTATTCGGGGTACAATCGGTTTGCAAGTTCAATTCACAATAATAGGACAATATACTAATTCAAACACTTGATATTCCGGTCGTAAAATATATAATATCTTCACCTTACTATTTGCACTATAGCTTCGGTGTACTTGTATTTTCTTTCCTGGGTTCACTGAGAACAAGTTACACCTATATCAGTCCTCCCAAAGGAACTTCTAAAGGATACCTCCGCTCTGGATCCACCGCACATCAAGCAACCATTGACTAAGGGTTCTCGTGTCGGTCTTGGCAGAGGGTTACAGGAGGGCCGTTACTCTGAACCCACTGTACATCGAGCAACCATTAACTAAGGGTTCTTGTGTCAGCCTCGGCAGAGAAAGGTTAAATGAGGGGAAGGGGTTGCGTTGACTCTGGATCTACTGCACACCAAGCAACCATTAACTAAGGCTTCTTGTGTCAGTCCTGGCAGAAGAGGCTGAAGGGCGCGTGAGGCACCGGGTAGGAAGGATAGGAGGGGAAGAGGTTGCGTCGACTCTAGATCAAATCAAAAGTTTAAGTTCATTCGGCTTCATTGATGGTTATTTTTTTTAACAATACACTAGTTAGTATACCAATTTAACATAACTAAATATAAACATTTAAAACATGTATTTTTTTGGATCTGTTTATATTTGGATAGTTTTGGAGAGAAAACCTGCCAAAAACAAATGGTTAACAGTAATGAAATTTCTATAAAAGTGATGATTTTTGTGTATAATACTCATGGATCCATGTGAGAAACAACGTGGATATGTACTATAATTACACAATAAGTAATTTTATTAGACGTAAAATAATTTATTTTTTTGTGTTTAACCCTTATATGACTAAAAAAAATTACACCTTTTAAAAATTGATATGAAGGTTTCTTATACAGTATCTCCCTTACTCATAAACGAGGTGTAAATGTTACGCGTGTTATAAGGTCGGAATAGTGAAAAACTTGCCTTAAAACCACGGCTTATCTGTCTAATTTAATGGCCTACGTCAGGTGTAACTAAACCAACGCTACGTAGGCGCGTAAAAATCTAACAAGTAAGACGGTATATCATTTGCTGAAGTTTGCTGGACCACTTTTATGACGTTATACATTTCGACTCAGTTCAATACTTGTGGAAGTGGATAAGAATTTCACCCAATACCATTTTTCTTGGGATTTTAATTTTAAGGCGCCAAATATCTTTGTACGGTGGTTTATGCTGCTTCATCATACACTTTAGGTACTTAAATATAAACATATATAGAAAAAAATCCTACAGTAGCAAAAGGCAGCCCGCTCAACGGGTAGAAAAGAATATATTATCATTTATGCTACCACAGTTGACACAGGAATAGGGAGAAATGTTTCCTGACACTGTGCAATTTTTTTACAATACGATATCATATTTTATTTTATACAAAAAAAATCTGTTGTATACACGTAAGTTAATTAAATTGATTGGCTTGTAGTGAGTGAAACTTTGTCAATTAAACTAAAAACGTGTAAAAAATAAATTATTTGATGGTTTGCGGGCTGTTCACGTTATCTATTCCCTAGCCTGATTAAAAATACAAAGTTCGTTGAGTTTCTTAAACAAAGAGCCCGTTTCTTTAAGTTTCACACTAGAGAGAATCAGAACACAATAACATACTCGACGCCTGTTGTTTCTTTATGTCTATTTTATTCCGCCCATAATCACAACGCCGGCTGTCAGGTGAGAAATTAAAGGTGTCGTGATAACAGTACCAATTACTTATAATTTATTCCACCACACTATTATAAAACAGCCTAATATTCCGCCTTTTTTTAAAACAAAAAATGTTCGGTGGCCATGCAAATTGGGCATCGCCTATCTAAATATGAATTAACGACCTACGAGTTCATGGTTAAATTCAAGTGTATTCGTTCGTTTTCTACCACAATCCTAATCCTTGAATCACGATCAAAAGCTGATCCTTCAAGTTCGAGCAGCTAACAGTCACGTGCACGGCAAATAAATTTATTGGTGTGAACTTTTAGTCTTAGATATATTTTCTCTAGTTTTAGTGTACTTATAAAACAAATGTATCGTCGCTGGAAAGCGACACTTTGGTCGAAAATGCGTTAAATATGCAGTTTTGATCAGTTCTTTCTCTGCATCAAATGCTCTCACTTTCGTTTGATTCTGAAGATTTTTGTAGCCTGTTTCAGCTGTATAAAAATATATCGTCGGCATACAAGCAAAAGAGATCCAACTGCAAAAATGCCGAAAATTAGAAAACTGACCGAGTGCTATTGAAAAAGGTTATAGGAAAAAATTGCCACCTTCATCCGACATTGTATAAAAAAGTTTCACAGATGGTAAAAGTGACTATTTACATAAACGAGCTTTCTTGTACAAGAAAAACTGACCAATGACAATAGTCAATTTATTTATGGTTTTAAAATTTATTTTGTAGAACTCCATTTTAATTTGTAGGTTTTTTAATTTTATTTAAACAATAATTATTAATATTTTAAATTAAAAAAAAAAAAAATAGTTAAAAGCTCTGCGATGTAATTATTTTTACGCATGACAGCTGTTTCGCCTTCTGAGGGCATTATCAAACTGTGGAGAAGCCACATACAGACGGACTATTTATATCATGTTTAATGTTATTATTATTTTACTTACTACTTATGTCCCCATTAAGTTTTTCTGATAAATTGTAATTATTGTTGATCTCTATTAACCATTAGGAAGGGAAACTCCCCATGTTAATAGACATCAACAATAATTACAATTTATCAGAAGAAACTTAATGGGGACATTGGTAGTTAAAAATAATAATAACATTAAACATGAAATGAATAGTCCGTCTGTATGTGGCTTCTCCACAATTTGATAATGCCCTCAGAAGGCGAAACAGCTGTCACGCGTAAAAATAATTACATCGCAGAGCTTTTAACTAAAAATTGATTTTTTAAAATTTAAAATAAAAATAATTATTGTTTAAATAAAATTAAAAACCTAAAAAAAAAAGACAATAGTCAATTTTGCCTGTAGATCCGGGCTTTATAAAATGGCAGT
Source organism: Drusus annulatus (assembly GCA_022651775.1). Classification (NCBI taxonomy): domain Eukaryota; kingdom Metazoa; phylum Arthropoda; class Insecta; order Trichoptera; family Limnephilidae; genus Drusus; species Drusus annulatus. The sequence goes on along the minus strand of JAGWCC010000340.1, from coordinate 751,673 downwards.
TGGTCAATTTTTGCTGTATGCTTTTATACGTGATTCTGAAGTTAGTCGCATTGTCATAGTCTGTTTAGGTTACTTAGTTTTGATATTTGTTATTTCGAGCCTTATTAAGTGTCAAGAAGGATAGGAAAAAAAATCAATTTGGTTGATTAATATCTCAAGACATCCACAAGTTTTTATTTATTTTTATGATTCGATAACTTATTATGGTGTTAAATAAACTATTTTAAATTAGAGGTTTGACTTGCTAATTCATTTAAGCGTACAATTCTATTTGATAATTTTTAGTTGTTTTAGGTGCGGAAGTGACTTTGAGGCACTCGGTGTTCCATCAAAATCAGTTCACTTTTCCACAGATGCAACACCTGCAGCCAAGAAAAAACAAACTAAACGTTGGAAAAAACCTATGCTAGTAATGTGGCAACGTAATGAATTGGAGGAAAATAAAAATGCCTCATTGCTTTATTATACAACAAAACAGAATACGTCCTGCAAAAAACTAAAGATGATTGACTACAGTAGATGCAAATTAAAATGCAACTCATTTTTTTCCGAGGAGCAGAGGGTGATTATATGTAAACAATTCACTAGCCTTGAGTTATCAAGGCAAAAGGATTTTATAATAAAGTATTTTACATCTAGAAATCCCATTCGTAAAAGTTAGACTCAACCATATCCATTTCAAAAATGTATGCACTTTATTATGCATTAATGAAAATAAAATTAATCACGTTTCTAAAATAATATTCAGAAGGATTTTCGGAAATAAATTCAACCTATCTTTTTTATCCTACAAAGGATCTGTGTTTAATGTGCAACGACGCTACTGCCGATGGCAAAAATAATCATGACAGTTGACACAGTCAGCACATAAGGATACGAGATGAGGCCAATGTGGCAAAAACTGCAGACAAACTTTGTGCTTCAACAGGTGCTTAATTTAAGTCTGCTACTTTTGACTTGCAAAAAGTGCTACAAATTCCGTCTTCAAAGGTCTCTCAAATGTATTAAGTATGGTCGTTAACTGTGCAGTAATAATTTCTCAATTTATGAAGCTTTTTGCTACGTTTGGACTGAAATCAATGAGCAAAGTGGTAGTTCCGAGATCGGCTCAGCTCTTCAAATGTGGATACAATCCCTCAATGAGACAGTGTCAGAGATACCAATATACTTAGATACTTGCTCAAGGCAAAACCGCAACCAGTACATTACTTCTCTCCTATTGTATCTGAAGAAGACATCAAACATTCAGGCAATCCAGCATAATTTCATGGAATCTAAACGTTCTTACATGGAAGTAGACTCCATGCATAGCGCTTTTGAGTCATATAAAAAGTTTGTAAATGTTTACTGTGAATTAAATGACTGGAGAAATATTTTTTAAACTGCAAGATCGCAAAGAAACAATTGAGGAGCTTAAATTTAATGTTTTTATTTATTTTAAAAGTTTGACAGATAAGGTTATAAAAAATCGAACTCTAAATGAAAACAGAGAAAGTGTCATGGCTGCGTGTGAAATGCACCGAGGTATGGGAAAGATCAACCTGGAATCGTTCTGTACAGGTATAATCACAGTGACGAATTCAAAAAAATATTCGTATTCGAGGTCAAATCGAAACGAAAAATTGTGTTACCATTCAAAATACATAATTATTATTATTTGGTTTTTCAAATATTAAAAAATATATTTAAAACAATCTTTTATTTCAGCTTTGGGTACTAGAAATTTGAAACACACAATTGCGTCCACACTTTGAGCGAATGACCATTTGCGCAATATAAATGTTTTTCCACAGGCAAAATTGACAAGTATTTGAAAAAAAAAATCACACGATTCGGAGTATTTATTTCCTAATTTTCTTATGCATATTTATTCAACAGTTTTAAATCTATGAAGAGTAAAATAATAGATTTATAAAATTGAATATCCGTTTTTATTGGCGAAGAATAACACAGTTGCGTTTTGGCAGTTGGTCAATTTTTCTTGTACGACTACGATATTTACCATTTGAGAGAAAGCTTGACGCAAGCGACACAAGTTTTGGACTTTTTTTTTTTTTTTTTGTCGCTTCAGGTAAATCAACGAGAGCATTGAGTTACCTGCAGACAAGACGGCGAAAATATATTAATTTGTCATATTATATATAACGTAGGTATATGAAGTAGACCTTCAATACTCAAAGTCAGTACAAGATACCCGGACATTTGAAACACGTTCAGATAGTTGAATTAAATACAGAAAAATTGCTGATCCGCCTTTTTTTATTTCCGATCACTTTGATGGTTGCGTGCAGCTAGCTTGCGTGTGACCTCTAAAGCCTTTTTAGACGCCGGAGTAATGCGTCTCCCAAGGTATTCTTTCACTCGCATTCAATTGTCTCATATTTAAAAAAGGCATCAGTTACTATACGAATATTTTCTTCCAAACACGGTGGTGGTTTGGTACATAGGGATGTTAAGATTGGTTAGCTATTGTAACTCCGGACGACGATTTGTGCAGCACAGATTTGCTTCTAGGGAACTGGTGGAGTGGATATCCAACAACACGTTCTGTAGATTACACTTGACTATATTCACACAATACAGAATTCTCAAGACCCCATTTGTGCAACATGATGCAGCGAATAGTTTTTTTAACAATATTATCACAATAAAAACATCGAATCTTTTTTGAGTCAAGAAGCGTGTAAATAATTTGGCTTGAAACAAAGGGGGAGAAGTGGAAAAACCCTTTCGCACTGGACAAAACTATTCGTGATTCTGTTTTGTTATTGATCATCTGCATACGCTTATGCTGAATTCGTAGTTTATTTCAATATCCAGCGTGTGCGGCTAAGTAGCTAGCAATGTTCTGGCAATGATCTTGCCATGCGGTAATGAGAACATGAGTATGGAAGGAGTGTCTCAGGTTTGCCTTGCGTCTGCAGAGCTGGGACGAGGCTTAAGGTTTTTTTATAAAAAATACACTTATTTGAAAAAGAGTGAATTTTTGCTTTCTTTATTTTCAAATAAGAACAACTATTAAATTATCTTTCTGACTCTCAGTCGAATGAGAAGGACCCTGCGCTATCGAGACACAAACAGACTGCAGCACAAGCGAGCACCTCACACACATGCATATTTGCTTTGCAAAGCTATGAGGTCATGAATCCACATAGAAATAGCATATAAATAGGGTATTACAACTATTTATTTTATTTTACAAACGGTACCAATATTCAACTATTTGCCTAAGGATGCTTCAGGGCAGATAAAATTGAATCGCAAATGAATCAATTGCATAGAGCACGATGCGGTACACACAACACTTCAATTAACTTATCACACTAAAACAAATGAAAAAAGTCATGTATAATTATCCTTGTTATGCTGTCAAGTTTTGGGTTCTTTTCACGGTTTCCCCAATCTCGTTCCGGCTCTGACGTCATGAACGACTGATCGTGTTAATACTTTATTGGTAATAAAAACATTCCTCAAACGCTTTGTTGCCAATCTCGTTGCTGTTGACGTCGAACATGCATGTCACCAGAGCTAGTTGATGTCGGCATTTATTTACTTTTATTAGATAATGCAAATCATCTGCGTTATAAACACCTGAGTCCTAAGGAATTATGCTCATCGACTAGGCAATACTTCCTTTCTTGTAATAAACGTATCTGTAATGCACTATCGTAAACTTTTAAGTGATATAAATTGTAATTATCCGCATAATTTGCTTGTCGATATTACTTGCAGATACACGTCGAAGATATTAGTTTTCATAAGTTGAAGTATGTTTATATTTTTTATGCTGAAAGGAGTACAATTTAAAAAAATGTTTTTAAAAAAGTACTAAGTAGTAGACTAGAATCTACGGAAGGAAGCACCAATAATTACACCGACGTTGAATGAGTAAGTTTCTTTTGAAAGACAAAACCTTATTTTCTCTTTTCAAAAATATTAATTAAAATCTTAGTTTGCGATCCATCTATCAATACCGTTTAAATGAAAAACAAATAAATGGTTTTGTGGCTTTGAAGAAAAGACGTTTTAACACCGCACCAGAGTCCTAATGCCCAGAGCCAGGGGGATGTCTGGAGAGGCAGGAAACATGATCAAGGAACCGGGTCTTTCACCGGTGCAACACCTAAATGTTTTCAACTTTTCAATGAAGTGTAATAAAAAAATTATAAATGAATTATGTTTGTAAAACAAAAAACTAACGTTTGATTATGAATATTATAATTACTTGACTGATAAAATTGTGGCGAGTTTACAGTAAATGGTCCTTAGATCAATGGTATAATTCCACGTCTTCTCCTCCTATATCGATTGATTTCCCAAATCACTTGATTTCCCCGGAAATTCACGTTTTCAAATATCCAACCAGTCTCTCTTAAGCTTAAATTTTTCTTTCCGAAATAAAATCTAGTTGTTGAACCGACTTCTGTGCTTTTGATTGTTTACACTAAAATGAACATATGAGAAAAACCTGTAAAATGTTACCTCAAGAAAGTTAAAGCTGTTAAACTCCAGAAATTATTAACAGGGAATTTAAAGATTCTATTAGGATCACCAACTCTAATAGATCATGGACATATCCACGTCAACGCGGCCGCTTATAATAGATGGTTATCGTACAAAAAATAAATGGTGATGTTTGTATAAAAAAACATAAAAACGTACATATTATTTAAATACAGTACCCAGTATTGATTTGAATTATTGATAGTCATTACTTTCACGAAAATACGAACATTTCTTTGGTTCTAGTATTTTAAGCGAAGGATTCTCTCGGCAATCTAACGAGACGACAAACGGTAAATTTATTATATTGACTACAACCAAGGGCTTCCGAGAGGGGGGTGGCAAGATAGAATAAAACTCAATGGCCCGGGGTTTGTAAAAGACCTCGGGACCCGAGCAATCATGCTATCGTTTTAAAATCATAAATCGTGTGTTTACGTGTATGGACATTTGAATATAAAAATATAATTATTAAAAAAAAAATTAATTACAAACCATAATTTGTTTTTCGAATAACGTATGCAAAACTTTTGGATTGTGGCTGGGGGGCTCAATAATCTAGCTTAGTCAAGGTTTCGGCGGCCCTGGCTATAGCAATGCTTAGTTATTATATCTGAATAGGCACTTCCAAACCATTCCCTTTTATTTCGTACTTCCTCTCTCTGCGTGTGTGATGACTAGTCTTTTACTTGAACTATTGACTATGGGAATTCCTTAGCGAGAAAAAATGAACCAACCATTTGAAAATTATCTTCCCCTGTCTTTTGAAATTTCACGTTTGATTTAATAAATAAGTCTACGAAATATTTACTCTTTGCGGAAGACTAAGCAAGATATTTCTCATTTCAATTTCACCAACATACTATTTATACCGAATGCTGATCAGAATCGATGGTATTAGACAAAGACAAAGTAATAATTTAAAATATTTTAACAACAAAAACTAAATACTACCGTTCTAATCGGGAATAAATGTTAAATTTAGCATACTGGATTGCATAAACCATACTGCTTACATTTTTGATCGCACAGCAACCCACACAAAACCACGCAGATTCATTGACAAAAAAAACTTGTATGCCGTTGAGGGATACATTTTTTTCTTATAAAAATCAAAATTCAAATTAGTAGTAAAACAGTTTAATTGGAAAAAGCGCCATCTAAAGACTGAAAATAAATACACCGCTTAAACAAAAATCTAATGCCTATCGAACATTTGTGCAAGTTTTATGTAGAAGTTATCAGCGGATAAAGATTATAAAAAGTGTAATCGCCGCATATATTCAGACATGGAATAACATTAGTGAAATCAACCATCAGCGATTCAACCAGAAGTAAGGCAGTGGAATTTTTTATGATTTAAGCGCTATAGAGGACGTGTTATGGTTTCCTGAAGCCTATCAAGTGAATAATAATGACATTTTATTTCGAGTCTCGGTGGCGACCGTTATTCTTTTTAGTTTCTGTCTCATATTTTTGTTGGGGATTGTTGAAATTATTTCAATAATTAACATGTTATTTTATATCTAATACCTACATCATAGTTAAGATCTGTATATTATGCAAATCAAATCAAATTACTTTACCCACATGTTCAACTTGTGATTGGATGGTTATATATTATACATTCTCTTTAATAATTTTCACTCAAACATTCAATAGTAGGTATAATAAAAATCATATTTTTTGTTAAAACTTAACAAAACAGTACCATTTTATGAAAATAACATTATGGTGTTTTTTTCGCCATAATTTTTTTGTGTGTAAATGGATCATATTTTTATTTCGTAGGTAATTACGTTTTTTAAATGTTAACCTACATGCATAGTGCTTGTTTTGAAGAATTATCTCCAACGTGTTTAAAATCAATGAATACAAATGACTCACAGATTATCTTTGTAAATTAAAGTAAAATTATTGATTTTCTCTAAATTAAACAAATTTAATACTGTATTTAAACACCAACGTTTGGAATGTTCGGGGGAAATATAGCAGTTTATCGGGAACAAAATAAGAAAGGTTCTGTACCCTAAATGGAATTACACATTTACCGGGCACCCCTATACCTTTTACTTATTTATATTATATATATATATCTCTGTGCTAGTTCAATACTATAACAAGATATTTTTTTGCCTTATTGGTGTTTTCTGATTCTTTATAACGTAAGGATTCAAAAGACACCAATAAGTAAAAAAAATATTTTTTTACTTGTTTTAGTATTTAACTGGCACAGCGATACGTACGTCCATGTTTTTTGTAATTTCAACTTTTGTCCTAGCGGCGAATTGTTGTTCTTGAATAAGCAGGTAGTTTATTAAGTTGGTTGTTAAAACAAAATGTTAAGAACTTTGTGAAAATAAATTGACTGTTTTTTAAATGCTTGGTCATTTTCCACTCTTCGATTAAACTTTTCTCCGTATCTTCGCCATTATATAATCTTCTATGGGATCTGAAGGCAGCATCCGATATCACGGCTTCCCCCATGCCGACTGCTTCAGTCGACAAACAGACCTACGTGGTGCGGTCTACTCGGAACCATCCGCCGCTTGCACTGCCGATGTCTGCACTCACTCCACTGCGAGAGCGCCTGCAGTACGCGGTCATTGCGTAATACTTGTCGTAATACAGCGAAAGGGAACACGATACAAACACAGCGGCGCATCGTACATCACACGCTGACCGCTTTCAGACGGGAGCAGATCCTCGCGCGCTCTGGGGCGAGTTCAATAGTTCACTCGATGACAGTGCGCGAACCTAACTGATTTCTTTTGAACGCGATTCAAAGGTAAAGAAAGCTAATTTGTGTTTAAGGTGTTGGTTAATACCATTTTTTATTTAATTTTGATTTTAAAGTGTGAAAATTATTTTTATTTTTAAATAATTTCATCAGTTTCAGGAAAAAATAAAACGTAATTCATGTTGTTTTTTCGTCCGAAATAAAAGCATACAAAGAATGAATTCCGCTGATAAAAACGTATAAATTACAGTTGAAAAACATTGTAAAAGTGGTTAGTTACGTTTTTCCATAAATAAACTTGTGCTAGTATTAGAGTAGTAACTAATGGAAAATGTGACAGCGAAAATATTGCATATTTCCTATTACGGAAAATAAATAAATTAATTAATAAGGAACCATGAAATATTATCAGAAAATGCTACCTTTACTGATGTTTTGTGACTAAAAAATATAACACGTATGATGGAATTTTATTTTACATCCAAAAGTTCACCGTTATTCTGAAATTGGATGACTAATTTTAAATTATGAAAACTAACGGGATATAAAGCAAAAACTCGACAAAAAACCTGTTATACGATTTTTTTTTTTTGTGGAAGTACGAAAAAATGATTCAGTTTGAACTCTACGTATTTCAACGGTAAGCAAGTTCGAATATACGAGTACATATTTCAAAGTTTTATAATTAAATAAGTAGTTGATTAATATTCGTGCGGTTAGAACTCTTGATTGATGGCTAGGAACATGTTTGAACTCACAACGGTAAAATTCTAATACTCTATCATCAGAATAGTCTCACCCTCAAGGACCACAGTCTCCATGTCTGTGGGTTCGAGGTGAAAATTATCATAAATTACATGTTGATTTATTTTGGTCTAGGTGGAAATATAGTTTATTTTAATGATCAACGAACATGATTAACGACTCTAAAGATAAATGAACGTACAAGCGAATGAAGGATTACTAAATACCAAGTAATTGTTTTGTAAAAAAACACATTTTAGTTTGGTGTAATTTATTCAAATCACTTGTACCTGCTTATAGTTTGCATATTGCATTTAGTATTTTTTAAAATTAATAAGCTGATTTATATTTCAAAATAAAAGAATTTCCTTTAACAACGAAGGTTTCACATTAAAGTCAAATATCGATGCTATGATATATCAAAGATATTACGAAATAATGTAAACTTAACGTCATTATCTAATTAACATTGTCAACAGTTGCGAAACAGTCAATTACTGAAAATTCACGTTGCACATTTTTTTGTTGAACTTATATCTGAAACTAATGAAATTTCACACCGCTTTCCTCAAGGTCGATCACGACTATTGTACTTGTTGGCGAATAACCGCAGGGAGGGCATCTACTTCCTGTATGAACATTTTATAATAAAGACATACGAGTTCGGTTTACAGATGTTTATAAATATAAAATCCCTAGGCGTATAGACGCCGCTCCGCACATACGTGTACGTGCGAATAAACCCGTTACGTTTGTAATTTCATGGCAAATGTACGAATATCACAATATTGTGAATACATCAAAAACGCGATGAAAAGGTTTTGCTACGGAGATGTTTAGTCAGATCAAATGTAATAACTTTTTTTTTATTTTTTTTTTCAATTTTTTTATTTAAAAATTTTAAATTTTTATTTTTTTTATTTATTTTTTTTATTTTTTATTTTTTTTATTTTATATAATTCAATTGAATTAAATTTAATATTACTATTACAGTTTGACAATGGCCTTAAACGCCGAAACAGCTGTCACTAAAAACTAAAATAAAAAACTTAAAATAGCAGAACTCAATAATAATAATATTAAATTTAAATTCAATTGAATTATATAAAAATTAAAATGGAGTTCTACAAAATTAAACACAAAAACTATAAATAAATGTAATAACCCTGACAAAGTAGTATTTTACTTGGAATAATCGTTATAAATATATTTTTAAATACTTTTGAAGTAACTTTTGTCGTTTTTTTACTAATTTGGTTATAAATAAGTAGGGTATACTTTTGTATTATTTCCATAAGTATCTCCTTGTGTTGTCTAAATGATTACTTTTATATAAGCTAAGAGAAGACAATCAGTAATTATGGTATCAGAAACATCTCTACCGGTCAAGTAACTTGTTAACAGAAGTATAATAAACAACACAAAACAATAATGTTATGTACGCATATCGTATTTCAATATAAAATCAACTGTGAAGAGGCGGAAGATAATTAATGAATTGAAAATATATTCACGTTTTTTTTTCTTCAACGTATGAAAAGTAGTCAGAATTAGAAATCATCTCAAATAGTTGTTGTTCCATATAAATATGAAAAGTTTTGTGTGAATTACCGCGAGTACCAGAAGCGCATAATAAATCAAAGGTAAGCGAAAGTAAGTCTTATACACGTGTTATACGACCGCCTGCATAACGCCGGATAAAGTTCGTTGGAACACTTTTATAAACCTTGAGTGTTGAGCTACTTTGGAGGCTCGATCTATCCAACGATTCACCGACTCCGTGAACTTGATGCTTGTAGCGAGTGGCATTTCCGACATTCTGTACTCTAGTTGTACGACCACTCCCATACGTCAAGTCGCCTGTCTCGAGATGCAGCGTTTTTTAATGTAGGTTGTGATAGTGAACCGTTCAATTCAGCTCACTTACCTCCTTTCTCGATTAATTAAAGAAAAATGCCGAATTTTTAATTCGAAAAATATGCATATGAAGATTTTCAATGTGAATTCACAATGATTTACGGTAGTTTTTAATTTGATTTTTTTTTACGCATAGGAAAATTTAAAGGTAAAATAAATATATACGTAATCAGCTGTTCTCGTTATTTTAACGTATTTGTGGGTTTTTGAAAGCGAAATTTAGATTTCTTAACTACATCTCTTCTAAAAGTTTAATTACTTCTGAATATTTGACTATGGTTAGATACTGTCAAGGGAAGGTTACAAAAGAAAAGTCTTCCCACAAATTATTACCTGTTTTGTTTATCAAAGCTTTTGATTTGTTTGTTCATAGTACCTCTTATAGAACCTTGTTTAGACCGTTTGCATTCTAATTCTCATTTCTTTTGTGTTTGTCCTTTTACTAAACGCATTTCCATATTAGCGCCGGAAAACCGTTATTCTTTCATAATGATCCTTTTCCTCTTCTCGTACTTTAGTACGACAAAGGACTTGTCCGCGGCATTCCTCCGTTTTGGGATCGTCGTGTGGCGGTCTTTACTAACTTACTTAATTTTACTACGTTGACTACAATCCTATCGTTGAATCAAAAAACAAATAGAATAAAATATCTAATCAAACCGAAATACAAAAGAAAAATAATCAGTTTTTTTTCAGGAGTTTCAGAGGGTTACCATCTCGCTTACAACTGTTTGCATTACCAGCCCGTAAGGTTCAGGTAATGCAAACACATTTAGTAACGATTTTGGGAAAAAATAACTATATACGTAGAGTTTGACATCATAAAATATGTTTTTCAGGATTCATCCAGGCAGCAGTAGAGTTTACAAGAACCCAAGATGACCACGATCATGGACTCATATCGGCACTTCATGGAGACGAAAAGTGGTCAGTATATATATTTTTTATCTTACCTTTAGACACTTTATACCATTTCTAACAGGCGGTTGTAGAAGTCCAGAAGTGGAAACGGAATTAAAATAAAAACGGACAAGTATCTTATATAAACCAACATCTGAAGCCGACAGATATAAACGTTATATTCAACGTTATCTATCAATAATTTTTCAAATTTATTTCAAAGTGGTATCCACCGTATTTTTGGACATTTTTAGTAAATCAGAACAAATTAGGTAGGTGTGTCTACAAAGTCAACCTTCAACAACAGCAAACATTCGTAATCTTAATTCAAAATTGACATTGTTTTATCGCAAATCGCAACGGGCGAAATACCTATCTGACGTTTTGCCACCTCCCTCAAACATTTATAATAATCGTTTGTCTATCGCTGCCGGGTCAAAACCTAGAGTCCTTAGGAATATTACTTTTTGCCTACTTTAAATAACATTGTATTATCTCCCTAATGTATTGCATATATTATAATATATAATAGAGAAAGGAAGACCATTTCGGACCCATAATTATTCCGATCCATAATTGACCCAGGGAGGTAAGGACATTTCTAATTTAAACGCTAGATGGTGCTGCCATCCGCCATCGGCGTTGATTTTTTCAAACCAATTTATTACCTACTACCATTTGGTTTAATACAATATTTTTTACTAATAATTATCGTCTTATAATTTTGGAGGGTCATTGTCCAAACCACCTAAGGGTCGATCGCCACAGATTTCTGATACTGAGTACATTCTAGAAGGGTTAGAGTTTTACATCAAAATCGCCGATATATCAATGTTGAAAGAGAGAAAGTAGTTACTAAAGTGTACGAGTATACATAGGTACTCCGCATTATTTTATCTCCACGCTATCAATTAAGGTTTAAAATATATTTTTAAATTAAAACTATCGATAAAGAGGTATTGGGTGTTTGAAAAACTTTTGTATTTTTCCGTGAACTGATTTCTTTAAGCTATTAATCGAATAATTTAACTTAACTCCTCATTTCCATTACTATAGGTAATCTTTACGCAGCTATATTCACACATGAACTTAACCTTTAAAAAATCAGATAAAAAATACATTGACTTTTATATATTGCAGAACCGGAATATAATTTATTTAATCTGTACTGCGTAATCACACACCTAATAATTATTACACTGACTGCCCGCAGTGGCGTTGCGACCTACTCCCGCCCCCCCGGGCAAGAGTTTCATTTAAATCTTGTTATGATATTTATGATGAGTACACATTATGATATGCGTATAATACAGAGCCGAACATGCACACGACCACGAAATCAGTGCGATGGGGTAATGACTGATATGAGTGTCGATCAGTCTGACCGTCATTTAACGATTATTTGCATGCAGCGGTAGTTAAAGATGAAAAAATGCTTTTCAAACTTTTTGTGCTTTGGTAACGGACAACTGATCTCCAGGATCCTAATAAGCTTTGAAGAATAGCCACTGAAAGTTATTTACGGTTGTCAGTTATGCTGTTTAAAATTAGATTTCTTTTCACCTTCTACGAGTTGATCTTTGTTACTGTTGTGGAAGAGACATACTCTTTTAATATGTACCAGTTTTTCAAAAAATGTATTTTCGTTTATTAGTCAAAATGGGTCGATTAAGGTTATGTGTATTGGCTTACATTAAATGGAGTGAATCACATTGAACAGTCGAACATAATATTGTTAATCTCTCCTACGCAGCGTTATATATTTTTTTGAATTGTTTTCGAATCCGCATTTTGCCTACAGGTATTTAAAAAAAAAACATTTTTTCATACTATGGGCACGGCCACTTTTTTGTATTGTGATATATATTGTTAATTTAATAACACGCCTCTTTAGATTTTACAAACAATATTTATAAAAAATATGTTAGTAATAAATTTGTACAAACCCAATGAAAGCATTGGCCAAGATTATTCACTTATTCATTACACAGACAGAGAGCTCCAATTGAAAGGTTTTTTTTTATCATAGCCATAAGTTTTTGACTAAATACCTTTGTTTTGTTCACTTTATTTAAAAAAAAAAACCATTTCACAAGATAATAAAATAAAATAAATATATAAAAGAATGTAATAAAACGCATAAAAAGAAAAAAAAAACAAAGGTATTTATTATTTATTAATAATGAGCGTTCACAAAGATATTATATTAAACAATGTAATTTTTGTTGTTGTTTAAGTATTTGTATGCCCCGGCCCGGGGACATCGGCTGCGCATATGGTTACTAAGCCACTGTCTAGTAGTCATTTTAACATTAGTATTCAGTGAATATAATGTGTCATTACTCCATAAATCACATTGCTTTACGCCTGGAGTTTTGTTGTTTGGCTTAAGATCCACGTTTAGCAAATGTAGATTTTTGCCATAAATTGTAATAAAAAATACATTTGTTATAAGAACCGAGTGACAGAGAGCCCACGTCAACACACGTGAATCCTTCTAATGAAATGTCATAGTTTTCCTTCCCTTGGAATGCGTAAACAACAATATACCACATCCGGTACAGTCCCGTACGTTGTTATACGTACCTTGAGCAATACTGGGGCTTATAACTCTATGAACGTGAACTTTTAAAGACACAGTACGTTGTTGAATATTATCCACTTCCCCACTTCCTCGGGGCACTCAGATGCCATTCACTCGAATGGCGGACAATTCCAGCAATCTGTGTTCATAAATAACCGTCACGTAATATACCGGTTAGTAGCTGAGTGGACAAACGCGTCGGATTCCCACCCGGGAATTCCTCTGCTAGCTAAATTCTCCATAAGTGCACAAGCAACATCTTCCCCTTATTATGAAGGCAGTAGGAGTTTTTCAAATATTGTAAGGTTATTCGTAACCCGAGAATGTTTGTTTTTCTTTAAAAAATACATATGTATGTTTTCGATAGAATTTTTGCTTGTGACATCAATAGTTCTTACACTATCGATCGTAAGGAGAATTGATAAAAAAATAAAAAAAAAACTAACTAACCATCACGCCGTTTCCCCGCAGAGGTAGGCAGAGAGGACGGACCGCCATACAAATCTGTCTTGGCACATACTTCTTGCTTCATTTACATTCATACATACTCTTCTGTTATTCTGACTTTTCACAATTAATTGATAATTACGATTTTAAAATCAATCAACGTCATCGCTATAGATCTTTCAATTTATTTTTTTTCTCGAGCTCGGGCGTAGCCGGGTAGTAACTACTAATTAGTAATAAACACTTATTATTTGCTACAATTAAACAAATCAAAATGTTCCCGTTATCCCTGCGGTAAACCGATTGAAATAATACATGAACATTATGCTTTGTTATGTCGGGAAGGGTGTAGTGCGCAATATGACTTTTATTTTTACTTAAGGCCATATGGAAAACCGCATACCTACAGTAATTAGTCACTTGTAATAATTATTAATTTATTACGTAGGCTAGCCGGTAACCAAGAACCGTTTTATCTCCTAGGACGTATGAATATACGGGGAGTCATTACTCGGTACGTAATAATGTAGTCCCTCATCACTGTGTGCCTGACTTACACGTGCAAGCTTGAACTTCTGCACGTGTATTAATGGAATACCCATGTTGAACAAAAACTTCATTAGAAAATAAGTCAAAGAATGCATAAACAATAACATTGAAAAAAATCTCTTATGACAGCTGATATGTTTGCTAAAAGCAACAGCAATCATAATATTATAGTCATTTCTATACGCCGCCTTTTATGTTTAGGGCAGTTATCAATATAGTTTTGAACACAATCGTGCATTCTTCAGGACAGTATTTTAATGAAAAATTAAACACTGGTAATAAATGACAATTTAAGAATAAAGCGTCAAAAAACACGCTTTTTTTACCCTTTATTCTTAAATTGTCATTTATTACCAGTATTTAATTTTTCATTCAAATACCGTCCTGAAGAAGGCACGATTGTGTTCAAAACTATATTGATAATTGCCCTAAACATTAAGGGCGGCGTATAGAAATTACTATAATATTATGGTAGTGATTTATATAGTTGACTTATTATAGTTAAATTTTTATGATTAACATAAGCACCGAGCTACTTTTACTTACAATGCTCAAACGAAATTCATAATATTTTATTAAATAAAAAATCAATTATGAGCAAAGTTCTTTTCTAACTAAAAACTGTTAAAAAATGAAAATTATTACAATTTGAAAATACCCCGTTGCCCTAAAATTTGATACTTAACACGTAGGCGTTCAAAGTAACCCCCAACAATATTTCATCTTTTAAATTATTTTTTTTAAAGAAAGACAAACATTCCCGGCTTGCAAATAACCTGTCAATATTTAAAAAAAAAATTTCAGTATCCCCCTGGTGAAAAAACACCATTCAGAATCGACAAGTTGCTCGATATGGCAATAACTCCCTTAAGCTTCACAAAATACCCCAATTGGAGAAGCCATAGTGCCGCTGGCCACAAACAGTTGGAATTCACATTAAAAACAGTGAAAATAAAAGCACGTACTTGCAAAGACTTGAATAGATGGTAAATAAAACCTTTAAAGGGTGAAAGACAAATGCAAATATACACAATACATAAAAAAGACTGCAAAGGCATTTGACCATTAAATAGTCACGCTTTCATATTCTCCCACTACCACCTCTTCCAGTGCTTTTCAGTAGTCTTCTTACAATCTTGATCTCAGTACAATATCGGTACTCTTTTTACTTTTCAATACGTTCCATCAAACAAACAACGCGTACTCAAGTCCGGAAGGTTTTGCGCTATAACGGAGTGAACTGGAACACGTCGCTACCTTGACCAGATGACAGGTCGTGTACCTCCACCCAGCATCATTACCTGGACCGGTATGGACGGTGGAAAGGGTAAGTGGGCTTTCAGTGCTACTACCGCTACCCTCGCGTACGACAAAAGTAAAAGTAGTTATGATATCGATCTTCGAAAGTGTATATTTACGTTTCCATTCGAACCGATCGTGAAAAAAAAGTAGGACGATATTCGACACTATCAGATGTCATTCATTAGAGATTATTTATTCATGTCCATTAGGTATAGCAACTTTTTAAAATTCTAATTGAACTGATCGATGGTCGCAGTCAAAGTATTGATGTGTCTCACATGAATTTTACGAGTAATAGTCGATTAATTTTGTATATCTACGACGGTGATCAATATTTATGTGGGCGCATTTAAAATCCACGCGATTTTTGTAAACAGAAATAAAGTATCTTCAACATAACTAGATAGTTTAGGAAAAAAACCATTTTGAATCATGATATTGTATATATGTAACAGTAGTTAAGACAATGGTTCTGAACATCTTTTGACAACAACAAAAAGGGTTATTGAACAAATACCAGCGGTAATTTGGCCATATACACGATACAACACCATTTCCTAGAAACGAATTCTTCGGATTTTAGCTTAGTAGAGCAGAAGTAGGTATGGAATACCTAAAACCTTATAAACTCGTCAACTAAAGACACGTTTGCATTCTACTGACCCAAAGGGGAATATAACTCTACACAAAATTTTATATTTTTTATATTACCAACTGAACCATCCTGTAAACTACATTTAAGGTTGACGTGGTTTTAATACACGAATACACATAAAACCTCATCACTTCATCACTAAAAGTAAACTTACATAATTATTTTGATTGATAATCCATAAGAATGATTAAAGATTTAGTCCATTATAATAAGAATCAAAAAGTTATTAAATTGGTTTAAAAAAATTGGAACCTTCAGATCGCTGATTGAGATTCATTGAGAATTGTTTTTTTTTCAGATTTTAAATACAATAATAAGAACTCATCTACAGTCGACACTATTGACAGATAAATTAGCATAGTGCATGTCGGTATCGGTGTTGGGCGATTCTCATCGATATGACTGGTGGGAAAAATAAGTGATTTCATATGGGAAAAAGAGGAAACAGAGAACGTTGACACAATGTAAATCCGACTTCTTACAAACAATAACTCGCGTCAGAATCAAAACAAAGCACTAAGATAATTTTCCAATTTTAATGCCTTTTCCGTGTCAGTATTGCCTATATTAGTGTCGATTTACACCAACGTCCGGATCCGCTCAGTGACGATATTGTTCCGCAAGAGAGCTTATTGATATGGTATGAATATCAATCAAGGAGTATGTGCCAAGACAAAGTTGTGTGGCAGTATATCCTTCTGCCCACCCTTGTGATATTTAACTACTTAGTTAGTTAAATAATTATTTTGAAGTGTAAAAATACTTACATCGCAGATTTTTTTTTTAAACCATTTTTTATCGCTAAATGATATTTTTAATAATTAATAATTAATAAAAATATTACTTAGTGATAAAAAATGGTTTAAAAAAAAATCTGCAATGTAAGTATTTTTACACTTCAAAATAATTATTTAACTAACTAAGTAGTTAAATATCACAAGGGTGGGCAGAAGGATATACTGCCACAAAAAATTGTCTTGGTACATACTCCTTGATTGATATTCATACCAAATCAATAAGCTCTCTTGCGGAACAATATCGTCACTGAGCGGATCCGGACGTTGGTGTGAATCGACACTTAGTCGTACTCATCCTCGGACGTTGGGTCAACGCAAAACGAACACATGTATTTAGTCTCTGTTTGAAGCCATACCATTTACAAAAAAATGTAATTATGAGTATGAAGCAGATATTATTAAGTCCTAACAATCAGAAAAATACACAAAAATAAAAGTTATTGCTCGGATAATTGGCATGATTTTACTGGTGGGATCTTTTGTTAACCGAATGACTGCTCTAACCCCTTACTCGCCATGTTCTTCCAATACATATCGTCTCCGGAAAGACAAAAGAGCTGAAGCGCCATTTTGGGAAGTTTACACCAGACCACTTTAAAGTTTTTTTTGTTTGTTTTACAATAAAATTCATAAGTCTTCAGGGTATGGTTGAATTTTGTAAAAAAAAGTTAACTAAGGTAACATAATGCAAGCCTTCTCTTAAATGGTAAGTATATTTTTAATGGCTGAAGCGCCACAAAAATCTTCAGAATCAAACGAGAGTAAAAGCATTCGATGCAGAAAAAACTGATTAAAACTGCATATTTAACTCATTTTAACAAAAGTGTCGCATAAGCCCTTTTGCCTTTCTAGCGACGATATGGTGTTGAAAATGTAATTATCAAGTTTGTTTCACGTTATATTCCCTCCCTTTGTTTATTTCATATTCACGTGACTTAATACTAAAACAAAATAAGAAATTTGCTACAATTTGACAAGTAATGCAAACATTATTGCAATAAATTACTACCAATAATTAAGTCCGCTAGTTTATTCATTCTCATTATTGTGACGGTTTGCCCACATTGCAATGTAATTAAAGAAAATATTCCATTTAAATTTAAAGCAATGTTTCATTCATACTTAGTTTGTTCTTACATATATCTCACCTGTTAACAATGCCATATGACAGTAGCAAAGTTAAGTTGACCTAAAATACAAAAGAGTTCACACACGTACGTACTTACATAACACATGAACCGAATGCTTTCCACAAATCATTCCACGATGTGTCAGCATTTACTGCATTTTAAAGATTTTATACAATATATTGTCCATATTTTATTGATGAAACTTTAAAAAGGTCTGCATTTTTTTGTATTGCACGTAATTAATTAAATACCATTCCAAATACGATTTATTTTTGTGACTTAAAATGAGAATATGTATTTAGAGACAAAAAAAAACCAAAGAATGATTTTTTACTGCTCAAAATTTTTTTAATATATTTTTTATATATACATGTTAAGAAACGCTAAATCTCTGCCTACTTTTAAACAGGCGCAACTTATAATATCGGAGTACTCGTGAGTCCCAAGAATTAACTTACCTTTTAAATACCTTCCCGGTTATCTCTAGCGGATAGAACGGGTTTTTCGTGTTTGAAATTGGTTTATTTTGATTTGGGAGAGGATATTCTTCTACTTTGTTGAAGTTGTGGTGTTACAAAAGGGACCCATACTTTGCAGGGTTCAAGGAATTTTAACAATAATACACTCGCAACTGCTCTCTTGTATTATATTTGAGAATATTGATTCTACGCTCAGGAAAAGCTTAACTACCTTGGTGGATAACGTTAGAATTGGGTACTTGTAGAGACAAACTATTTTACTAAATTGTTTATTTATCACCGATACTGGAAGACGCGTGGAACCTGCGCGCTCGGAGTCCTTCCGTCCAGTCTGACAGCCGAGAAATCCAGCCAATTCGCTCCTCAATGGGCGGTTCCCGGGGATCGTAGCGTCTCTACTCTTACTCTCGGCACCCGATTATCCATCCTAATATTTAATTGAATTTACAATTTCATCATAGGCGGCAAACACTGTATTGACTCTAAAAACGTTAACTGCTCTATTCGGCGTCTAATGTAAAACCCCGCTCTTTCAACCGTTACAGCCGGGCGCGTTGTCGTTCTCCTTCCACTTTTTGGCTTTTCAGAGAGACCAAGAGACTAAAAATTACACCGTAATAAATAGATTTTAATTAGCGCGAAAATTCAAAATCGCAGTTGATCGAATTTATCATGCTACATAAGATACACTAGAATTTATATTGACAAAAGTATATTTGTTTACTTTTGTTGTTGTAATGATTCCGCAATTGAAATGGTCACAATTCATCGTTAGCGCCAATGTGTTTTTTGAATATTTTACGGTCCCCGTTCTAGGATGCCGATTCGAGGCCCGTGTCTGCTGAAATGTGCCTAAAATCGGCATTTAATAAAAAAAGTTAAATGGCTCTTATAATTTTGTTGTGAATTGTAAAAAAATATCTTAGATAATGCATTCGTTACAAAAGAACAATTGGTCGTTTACTAATCTAGGCGCGGGTTTTTTTTAAACCTTTTTCATAGTATTTTTTTAAAGAATAATCATTGATCGTAGATTGATTCTTTGTTTAAAATTTCAAACGACCCTGACGTCCAAATAAAAAAGGTGCAAATAACATAATATGACTTGCAAAGGATTCGTTTTTGAAACTTATACGTTTAAAAACTTTAGTACCAGCACGTGTATAAAAAAATGATCATGCTTACTAGATTCTTATAACAACCGGAAGTCGTAGGTGTGGAACTAACATAACTGGAGCGGAGGTCAAAGATCATTGAATTTATTCGCTAATCTTTGAATAATAATGATGTTATTTCTGTTTCTAAGGTATTTTATTTGAATGAATTTGTGTCAGTAAAATGTATCGCTAGAAACCATTTACAGCTAAGAAAGGCAGTCAAAATTATGATCAAAATCCGACAATAGAGATTGTGTGTTCTGAGAACAGAGAAAAGAGTACCTACCTAACTTTTTACACTTTTTATACTTTCATTACATGTTTTATTTAGGTGATCACCTGTTAATATAAATGTGCACAAAAACAGTTTAGAACAGTAGAGGGAGGAGAGGGGTAACCTTTCAAACTCTTCATGTAACCATTGAAAACATCACGGGAATACATGATATTGGTTATCGTGTCCTTCGTAGCTCTTATAAATTATCTAGAAATTAGCCCATTTCAAAATGTTGTTATAATGATATTACATAATGTCGATTTGATTAAAAAAATTAACACCTTATTCCAATGTATTGCTGCAGTGTTCCTTTCAATAAAGGTATGATTCTTTTATATACCTTGCATTTTTTACCATATTGATCGTAACCCATAGAAATAATAAATTAGAAGGCCCTATGTAAAAGAATGAAGTATCACGATAAATCGTGTTATACAGAACAGGTTTTGGGGCGTGAGCAAGAATTGTTTCAAAGGTTCGTACATAGACCGAATATAGAATAGATATATTATTAATGAAAGCTAATAAGCTATAATAAGAAAATTGTACCAAAACAAATACCTACTATTTAAGGGAGTCAATCCCATTAACAGCTGATTTTGCTCCAAGCGTCCTAAAATTTAATTTCGATTTTTTTTAATAAAAACTCCACACTAATTACTCTACTGAAATATGTTGTATCTGTAAGCAGGTTAAACTTTATTTCAAGGTTATTGTTTTATTTAAATCTCGACTTGAATTTTTCTACAATGTATGTGAATATTATAATATATTTTTTTTAAATCTGTAGATTTATGCAAATTTGTAAAAAAGTACTTCTTGTTAACTAAGAGATTTTACTGAAAAAAACCTTTTCCATACAAATTGATGTTCCCTTTAACTATTAGATGCACACTTTTAAAAATAAATTGCTTTGTGTTGCAAATTATCTTATTTATTTCCCTTTGTTGGACTGCCCTCCATTATTTGCTTCTCTATCTATTGATATGCATTGTAGAGTTTCATTACTAACTTGCCTATCGGTCGGTTTTTTTAGAAAAAAAAAAAAACCATATGAAGTCTTGGGAGCATATCGATGATTGTCTATTGAACGTGGGAGAAATCACACGATCCGTCGGAATGACTTGCACAATGAAAATTGGTTTTGTGTTTATTAATACATAAAATAGCACTGTGTTTCAATTTTAATTGTTGCATTATAAGCAAAATATACTGTCTAATAATAATATACTCAGACGCATTAAGTTAAATGATAATAATAAGATTATAATAGTAGTTATTAAAATAATCTTGTAATTAACGGAAGTTGAATGACTGCCTACGTAGGTACGCTAACTATATGAATTAGTTATTTATGAAACAATTATACAATTATTTTCTAGGTTTTTTACCAATATCTTGTTTTTCCAGGAAGAGACACACCTTTAGTACAAGATTGGCCTTTGTGGTGTTAGTTTCAAGGAAACTCACTTCAATGTGATGCATTGGTTTCGTATACAAGTTAACACACATATTGAGCAAACTTTAGCTGTAGATGCTGCCTTGTGTTGATTGTAGGTGATATATTTGTATTGCTTGCTTTTGCTACCATGTTTTGACCAGGATTAGAAATCGTTATACTTTGCTCTCTTTTTCCTTACTGAACAAATGGAAAATATGAACCAAATAATAAAGCACGTGGTTCTATTGTTCTTTGAAATATATGCAGTGCTACACGTATATTTCAAAGCTCCATTGCTCATCATAAAAATAATGTTGTGAGCTGAAAAAAGATATGTTGAAACATTGAAGTTTCAGTAAAAAAGTATACGTAAAATGAAGAACAATTTGTTGCCAAAATATTTTTTTGTTAAAATTATCAACAATTTTGATATTCACAGACATAATTTAAGGGCATGCAAAGAAATCAGACTACCAGAAAAGGATAAAGTCAAAACACGAAAAAGCTTACTGCATAAAGGGATGAAATCTTATAATGCGCTGCCCGAAACCATCAAAATTATGCCAATCTATAAATTCAAAATAGCCTGTAAGAAGTTTTTAAATTTTAATACATGTAAATCAAAATAATAAGTAGTATATATCTTAAAATATCATTAAGTCAAAAATAAATAAATAATTAATTTACTTTGTTAACTTGATGTACAAGTAACTAACATAAAATAAATAAAAGTAAAACTAAATTGCACTGAAGTAAACCATTCAACTGAACACCTTTCCTTCAAATTTGCCTAAAAAATAAAAGGGTTGGCCCAACGTTCGTATTTTATTAAAAATAATAATTGATGTACCTACCTACGGTAGAAATAGACACTTTGTCTACTGAAGTTTAGTGTCATACCAGTTGAACATTTTTTCTCATTCGCCATTTCAGATCCTCGAACGGTAGACTGGTGGATGATGTCTGGTCCGGCGCCCCTGATCACCGTGCTCATCAGCTACGTGTACTTCTCCGTGTCGGTGGGCCCCCGCTACATGCGAGACAAGAAGCCCTATGACCTCAAGTACCTGCTTATCGTCTACAACGCCGTGCAGGTCCTGTTCAGCGCCTACCTGGTCCATGAGGTGAGCTCCTCGAGCTTTCATTAATTTCTCTACTCACCTCTGACTAGTAGACGTCTTTTCATCAGCTGACCTCAGTGGATATATATGATGTACTGGAGGTCAGTAGAAAATAGAAAATTGCAGATATAGAGATTCTTAGATAAAGACACTACCTATATATTTTATCACAAATCCCACGTCTAATCTGGTAGGTATATTAAATAGAGTTTCCTTGCTCCTTTATTTATTTTCACGAAGGCTAGTAGAGAAAAATTCAACTATATACAAATTCAAATACATACCTACTAATGTTTTTGTATGTTTATTTTCAGTTAACAAAAGATTTCTAAGGAATTCAACTTTTTTTTAAACTTTTTACCCATATTTTAGCTGCAGTATTTTTTTGTAAATGCGTGTAAAATTGTAGCACTATTTTTTTTATAAATCACAAAAAGTTTTGCCGTTTGAACAGTCATATAAATTTAAAAAAATAGTGCCCACGCGATCTCATCTGCCATTTAATAATGTTAAAATACAAAACCGAAATTGAGTGGATACCATGACCGAATAAGCGACGACACAATACGACGGCAGATCTTCAACGCCTCTTGCATAAACCTAAGAGAGAGAGAGAGACGGTTTTATCGGTTCCTTAGAACATTTTCTTAAAGGCGCTAATGTTCATTGTGCGCTATTTAGCTGCCAGCTACAGGTCTATTTGATATCTATACCGTCATCCGGTTACTCTAAAAAAACCCATATTAAAATGGCAAGGGACAAACTGACAGATTCATAAACCACAAGTTTAAATGATACACCAGTATAAATTTTAGGTTTCTTGAGTGGCTTTTTAGAGATACACAAAATTCCAACCTTAAAGAGGAATTAAAGGTTAATAAGATAAAAATATGTTTAAACTTGTAGCATCTTCTTTTTAGAAACATATATGTCAATAACGAATCGAAAAAGGTATTTTTAGTGGGCACTTAAATGCCATTTTTTATGTATTTGGGATCTGATAATAACAAAGTGATTTCAGGAAAATATGTAGTTGCTTTGGAATTTCATATCATCATTAACAATATTTTATTGACTTAACGAAAAAACTTTAATGATTATTGCTAAAAATACTAAGCAATATTGTTTGAAGCGAAGTTGAAACCTTCTGCAACACTAAATAGACGACTTGTTATTTTCTGTCAATCAATAAATTAAGTTTACTTTTTGAGTTTTTGTTGTAAGGTTTAAAATGAATAGTTCAATATAATGTTGCCGTCAAATATAGCTTAGCCTCTCGGTGAAAGTGTTAAGATTGTTTGTGTTTTAAATTTAGCACACATTTTTATCTTGAAAACATTTTTTTACCTCCAGTGAATAATTTATTTCCGTTGGGAAAAAACAGGTTAGATGCTTTTTGAACGCACTTCATATGATATTAAAATCCTAAGCTGACCAGCATCTCACATTTTTAATCTGGTACACAGTTCTTTTTTTCGTAACAACCATTTGATCTGGTTTCGAGAAACCTAAAACCTGTATCTTACAAGTCAAATAGGCCATGCATACGTTTTTTTAACATTTCACTTACATTAATTTGTGAACGCATTAAAAAATATGTCACAGAGTGTCTTTAATGATGCACGAAGGTCCACTTGCTCACCAAACTGTGAAGTCTTATACTCGTATTTCACAAAAAATAGTACCCTACAAATAATTAATGCAAATGTTGTTTTTATAAGTGGTGACGTGTAGAAACGTACTCGCAATTACCCTAATAATAAATTATACGAACATATGTGTACGGTTGATAATAATTGTTGACGACAGCGTTGTCTGATTTTTGAAACCTTTGAATTTTAAAGACGACCTGTGGACTGTGATGATCAAACATTTGTAAAAAAACATTTTTGGTTTACAGGGTTTGATGGCAGGGTGGATGGGAGAATACAGCTTTACTTGCCAACCAGTCGACTACTCCAACAGCCCCTCAGGAAAAAGAGTAAGTACCGACTGCATAATGTTATATCACTTTTTTCATAATACGATTTCAACTATACTCTCACACGAATCTGGATAATTATTATTGTACATATATTCACAATGCTCAATGCCCTACTAATGAAATTCCAGTAAGTTTTAGTATTTATTGGGAGACAGCAGGAGATCGGCAGGACATAAGACGTTTCCTAGATGCGGCCAGGATCATCCAAGACCCAAGGGTTGTACTGGCGATGATTCACGTCGTCACGGTCTCGTTATCACCGCAAATACCAAGTTCACCTGAAAGTGTCATATTAAACAGTTTGTCGCGATTGAATGTCTGCTGGCTTTTGTGTTTCCTTCTCCATACAGCATGGGTCCCTTTGAGATCCTAGCTCACTACTTACTCTCCTTAAATGGCCCTCCGCACCGCATCTCAAAACATTACTATATCCTCTTTAGAGTTTTCCTCAAGGCCTACTGCATGAAGTTAAATTGAAAAATATATAATATACTAAGAAACGAAAAAATAACTTTGTATAAGACCACGAATATTATTTTAATTTTTATGACCGATTGGTTTCGCTAAGCCTTAGCATCATCAGGGTACAAAATTAAGTAATTAATTATTAAAACTAAACAAAAAATACAAGTGCGCGGTTATATATACATACAGAGGGAGAACAAATTATTTAAAAAAAAAAAAACAATAAATTTACAACTGTTTCTTTCTCTCTGTTCCTTTTTTATAGTTAAAATGTTATTCTATTTTTTTCTTATCGTTTTGTTATTTTATTTTTTTCTCCCTCTATATGCATATAACCGCACACTTTGTATCTTTAACGACTTTTGTATCTCTCTCCCCCTTTTTTTTTTTTTGCCTCTCAATATTCCCCACATGGGGGTGCAATAGTGTACCTACCTGTTTCCGGATGAGGGCACATTAGTTTGCTTTCACAATAAAATCATAGAAAAAATCAGCAAAGTAAATTGTAAAGATCTCACATATTTAAACAGGTTCTGTTACAAGGATTACACATTGTCACTTACAGATGGCGGCTGCAGTTTGGTGGTATTTTTTGGCCAAAATAATCGAACTCCTGGACACTGTCTTCTTCGTTCTAAGGAAGAAGAACAACCAGATCTCCTTCCTGCACGTCTACCACCACACGCTGATGCCGATCTGCGCCTTCATTGGCGTCAAATTCTTGCCAGGTAAAACAAAAAAAATGATTGTGTTATTGTCACTAGGCATGCAATAAGGCTGCATTTAAAGTGTGCAAAATTTACACCCGACCGAAACTCGTAAAATGAAGCGAACATACAGAGAAATTTGACGGCCTCCATGGTCGAGTGGTAAGACGCTCGACTACGAATCCAAAGGTCACGGGTTCAAACCCGGCGTGCGCCAATAACTTTTATTTAATTCATATGTGTCATAATACATTTAATTCATATAAAAATAATAAAAAGTATATTTGCGGATCGTTTCAGAGTGGTAGATACTCTAAATATCGCCCTGGTGAAAGACCACCATTCAGAATCGAAACGCTGCTTGAAATGGCTTTTGCCGTATTTGGTGACCAGATCTGAATAGCCAGGTACTTCCCAACCTTCCTCTTCCTAATCTCTTTCCCATCCCCATTACCTTCATCCTCGCAATATACCCTATTTAGGGATTCCATAGTCTCACTAGCTCTAGACGGTTGGGAGCAGTTGAGACTCTTGTGCGGTATTCATAAAAGAATAAAAATAAATAGGATTCACCTAGGCGTACTAATGAAATACGTCAAAAATTGACTTGTATTGACAATGGAAGCTTTTAGTGATCTTGCAAGAGTTCTGAGAAGAGACCAGGATAATGTAAATTGCATCGGGCTAAAAGTGAAAGTTGCCTTTGAGTATGAAATTGAAATTAATGATGCAGGTGAAGGAGTGCAAGCGAAACTGACGTTATGCTTGTTGTATCACCTATAAGACTGCATTAATTGATAACAGTTTGAATGTATATATTATATTCCTGACTTATCTTGTAGAAGAACCATGAGTGACCTAGTACTCTTATTCAAATTAGTTAACGGTGTACTGGATGCACCTGATTTAAATGAACTGTTAACGCTTCGAGTACCCAATCGTGACACAATGATTTCTGCGTTGTTTCATGCTAATTCATCAAGAACTAACTATGTAATGGATTTCCCAGTCCAAAGGCTACATAGGCTTGAAAAAGAATTTAGTTCTGTTGATATTTTTTTATATTCCATCATGAAATTCAGATCAGAGTCACATAAAATAATTAGTTAAATTGAACATGTTGTATGTCATACATAATTGAATATGTTGTTTCTTTCTTCTTATATTTTTATAATTATTATCTTAATATACAATTCTTGCTATGTTACTTTATTGTTACAGTTGATATACAATGTACTCTTCCTATAAAAGCCCAATGGGCGTTTATCGAATAAATAAATATCCCATTTATTTGGATCAAAGTATTGTTTGAATGAGCTCAATTTAATACAGTAAATTTGAGTTTATGTTACCTAAGGTTAAACAATATTACAGTTTATCTAGAGCGTCCTTGAGTGTGGACTTTTAAATTTGGAACTGATGTTTTCAAATCCTTACCTATATCAATAAAGTACCTACCTATAATGTATTTAAGCAGACACCATATATTTGAAATGGGTGGATTAAAGTAACGACTTTCTTTTGGCATGTCAAGTTACATCCCGTGATTTTTCACGGGTTACACATCTAGTTGAATAATAATAAGTGTTCCAGAGTGTATGTCTCCGTCTATGACATTATATTATATTATAAATATTATATTTGTGGTACTAGTCCACACGATAATTTTTCATCCTGCATTATACAATATTCTTAAAATGTTCGTTGATTGATTCGAATTTCGTCATGAACAACAAATTATGTTTTTTTTTACTAACCGGGTTACCTGGGAGGTTACCCTCGTTAACTAGGTTACCAAATTCTTAGGTTATTTAAATTTGAATAAGTATGTCATCATTCAAATATTGAAAACAAAGACTCGACATTGGAAACGCTATTGTTTCTGAGCGCCATTTTTTATGAGCCCTTAAAAATATATTATTTGTTATATGTTTTCAAAGGGCCACGGAACGCTGTTGGGAGTGATAAACTCCTTCATTCACATCATTATGTACTTTTGTTGATTTTCAGGGGGCCACGGAACACTGTTGGAAGTGATAAACTTCTTCACCCACAACATTATGTACTTTTGTTGGTTTTCAGGGGGCCACGGAACACTGTTGGGAGTGATAAACTTCTTCACCCACATCATTATGTACTTTTGTTGGTTTTCAGGGGGCCACGGAACACTGTTGGGAGTGATAAACTCCTTCATCCACATCATTATGTACTCTTATTACCTGTTGGCTGGACTTGGTCCGCAGTACCAGAAATTCCTGTGGTGGAAGAAGTATGTCACCAGGCTGCAGCTGGTAAGAATCACCTTCATCAACTAAGTATTTTTTAATGTGCCTTTGTATGTGGAGACAGGTGGTTACAAGTGACAGGTTGTGGTGGGAATATTCGTGACATCCACAAAAAATACATGGTCGATTTAATAAAAAAATAAGTAGTGTTGAAACAATTGAATAGCTTCTTCCAGACACCCCGAGGCCAGCGCACGAGACATTCCCAACTAGCAAATAAGTTAATAAATAGTTGAACATTAATGGAAAGGTCCGAATATATAACTGTAGAAAAAAATCATACACTTTACTATTCCTTTCAGCTTCTAAATTATTGATTTCATAGTTGGTATTATTTCACACGCTAGCCGTGGCTTGTCTGGGTGAAGCTCTTATCAATGTAAACAATTTCGACAGTGTACATCGATATAAATTTTATATAGTTATATTTTGTCTTAGAAATTAATGAATAACTCAATAATGTACACCAATATAAATTAATGGAAAATTCAATTGTATTATTGTAATGTTCCGAAATTGTTAAATTAAAATTAAATATGTTATATCAGGATCTATCAATCAATCAAAGCTGCATCGAAGAATACAATATAATATGATCTTTTTATGAAGGATATGATGGAGAGGAATAAAACACAGGCAAATCAGTCAAACAATAATGTAAAGAAAACGTGTGAAAGAATGTAAAAGTTTTAAAAGCGTGTGTTGTTATTTTCAGGTTCAGTTTATGATCATCTTCGTGCATAGCGCGCAGCTCCTACCCAGGACTTGCAACTACCCCAAGCCCATCGCGGTCTTGCTGACCCTCAACGCTATCCTCTTCATCTATATGTTCGGGGCTTTCTACGTCAGGACATACAGAAAAGAATCCAAAAGGAGAATCAATGATAGCAAAGAGAAGACTGAAGGAGAAACAACCCTTTGCAATGGAAACGGTTCAATCAAAGAAGCCATTTCCTCAAATGGAACCAATTCTTGTGAAAAAGTTCAAAATATCGTAGAATCTTCGATCCAATATGTACCGAGTGAACTACACGACAAATTAAAAGAACTTTAAAATTATTTAAGTGTAAGAAGTTGCATTGTGCTAAATTAAGGTTTACTTTTTATTCTTAAAGATTTGTACATATTTTCCTAAGATTATTATATTTTATTTACTATTAAAGGAAACTGTTTTTAATGTTGGCGTATATCATTATCAAAGTCGAGAATCAGACCCTAGTTGGTTTATAAGAGCAAACAAACAAATGATGATTTGTAAATATTTTTCAGACTTGAATTACTCTAAAAGGGAAACTGGTTAGAAATTTCGTATTTACATGTACCGGTACTATTATAAAATATGAGATTCCTAGTCAAAGTTGTTAAAGAGAATACTAACACATTGATACAAATGTTTGATAAAGAAACAAGTCTAAATACGTTAACTTGAGATATTCAGATAGTTTTAATGAAATTGAAAAACATAACGACAGTATAATATTTGTAGATCCAGTGGGTAATCAACATATAAATGTGGTAGGTACGGCTAGTAGCATATGAATTCAAACAAAATGTCTGCGATATCTCGTCGACAGCATTGAATTTAGTTTGGAATGTCATTGATTGAATGAGAGTTAGTTTTGTATGAAATGTTAAATATGATGGCAATAACTCGACGATTCGTTTTCGGACTTGTTTCTATCTTGAACTGCATATCGATATTATCAAAGGTTCAAACTACAATGAAAATAGTAGATTATTGGTTCAAAACTGTTCGAAAACGAATAGAATACTCGTATGTCGTGTCCAAACAATGAAAAACTTGAGGCAATTTGAAATCTAATTCAGTTTAATGATTTCAAATTTAAATATTTATTAGTTAGATACATATTGTTGACCTACTAAACCAGTTTTTAATAATGGTATGTCCTGAATTATTCAATTTCTTTTGCGTAACAAATAAGTACATAGCTAACAGAAAAATAAATTATTATTATTAAAATTACCAATTAATTAATATTTTTCAATATTATAACAGAGGCATTTGTCATGTTTTTTGAAAGGCCAAGAACTTTCAATGAAAACCAATTGAAAAGTGTTTATCTAACCGCAGGTAGATGGCACCCATGGCGCCAATAGCAACAGCAAAATAGCACGCCGTTATATTAGATTATTCAAAATAAGATTATTTTTGTATCCATATTTAAGTAGTTACGTAATAAATGCAGGTGGCTTTGATACTTATGTACGTATTTAAAAAAACCTAGGAAATTGTAACAGGTACTCTAAATATAAAATAATTGTTTTAATACACATTATATTATTGAAGTTATGAAGTGCTTAATTTTACGATAATATCTCATAAGACGTAAGTGAGAATATGCCACACGGTTTTCACAGAACATTCTTAAAGTCTTGTCTTAATTTGATATTTGCAATAAAATAATTGGTGAAATGCATTTCAAGTTTAGCAGACATTCTCAATGTTGATTTGAATATCAATACCGGTATAAAGCTATCATCTATGGTAGATTAAATTCAGACAGAATCACGTTTAACACCCTTACATTGAAAAAAAAAACTGTCAACTTTAGTGAAAGTTTTGTGCTACGGAACCTATTACAGGAACTTATTACTTATTTACATACCTTTGTTTTATTTATTTATACTGTAAAATACATTAGGAGACTTGTTCAAAGAGAACTGAATTCTATTCGTAGATTAAATTTATGTATTTCTTCAGTTATGCAGTATTTTATCATACTGAATAATATAACATTGATTAAATAATTATATTATTTAAGGGTGTAGGTGTAAATATGAATTATGATGTGACATTTCTTGGGCAATATTATCAATAAAAGGCAGCCACGGTTGATAAAACATGAATAATATGGAAATTAAATAAAAGCACTTGGATTATTTCGAGTCCAATGTTAAAAATACAGTTTTCACTAGTGATTTTCTCAGTGACGCAACATGAATGGAAAATAAATTGTAATATCACATATTTTAGTAAAATGAAGAATTATTCTTCTTTTTATGTGTTTTGATTAAAAAAATATTCTTCATCATCAATCGGTGATTTTGGGTCCAGTGTTCGACGCAAGGTTTCTCTTCGTTGGCTTCTCTTTCTTGGTAATAGCAGCTTTCATCCAACGTATCTAGGGTGCAGGGGACTAGTCTCACTGAATATTTTGTCGGAAGTGCAAGTGTGAACAACTGATCCTCATTTGTCTTGAGGGGTGGTGGGCGACACGAGATCAGGAGTCTCAGTGACTCATATTTTATAATTAAGTTGTACGAGGTGTCGTGAACTTATTTGTGGACTTAAAATATTGTTCTTATGGCTTATTTCTGAAATTATTTATTGGTGAAATTATTTTTTCATTTTCTCTATTCATCGTGGTTTTTTTTAAATTCTCTCAGTGTTTCTCAAGCCTTCTGGAAAGCGCTCAACTTGCAAGACTCTATAAATTCGCCACTGTATCTGTTGTTTATTGTCTCGTGCCTATTCTATCTTTAGTCCACCTGTTATCCTCGATTGTAGAAATATGCCCAGTTCAGGACCACTTCTACAGCCATTTATCTAATGAGATCTGTTGCCGTACTTTTTTTTCTCGATAGATCTATTTGTTCATTCAAGAATAAAACCCCTATTGGCCCTATTGTATATCGCGATCTGCGTCATTTTCTGTGGTTTCACATATGTAAATAGTAAATACCTTACCACATTGAAATCTTCACCCTTTGATCATATCGGATGTAGTGCAAGAAACTGATTATTTTCATTATTCTAAATTAAATTAATTATTGCGCCAATTGAAAACAAAAAAAAAATGACGAAGAATTCACTTCTGCAACCGGACAAAACTTACAATGCCCATAAAATCCAAATAAATGAATGGGAGCATTTTTTTAAAGAATATGATTAAATAATAAATAATAAATAAATCTATTATTAAATAATGGAATATCAATGTAATAACTAGTTTATCAAATGCATCCACAAGTAACTATTTTTTGCTATAAAATCTTGTTTACGATATTACCTCATTCCGAAGTACTTCGTAAGACGCAACCAAAAAACTCACGATTTTCTTCCATGTCCCGAGCACAATGTATCATGAGTAGTATTAATAATAATTTATTAATTCCCCTTCATTGCATTCCGGTTTTTCCGCAGAATATATATACGAGTATGTAAATTGCTAAATACGTGCTGCACTAGTTTCATCAGTCGATGAATGCCTAATGCAACGTTTGCCTTTTAGTAACCGTTCATTGCTTCTGGGGAAGTTTTCTTCGGTCATTGTTTTTCTACTATCCAGAATTAAACATTGTTTCGAGGTTACAATAAGCCATAAGTGACTTGTGAATATTCAATAGTTGGACAGGGCATTGTTCGAAATTTCGGCCGACGATTTAATAAGGCGTAGCATTTTTCGGCGATCGACTGATAAATCGTTTTCGTCGAGTCAGTCAGTTGGCTAGGGAACTGGGCAGTAGGAGAGTTGGACATTGAGTTAGTGTGGTTTATGTGGTGATAGTGCTGGCTGGTTGGGCCGATAGGTCTGGTGCGAGAAGTGAAGTTCTTTCAATTTTTTTTATTTTACACAGAAGATGGCAGTGCTGCTGGGAAAGATATTTAAAGGATACGACTTGCTTTTTAATGAGTGGAGCGGTGAGTACCTACCCGAAGATAAACGTATTCAAATAATCTGGTATAATACCGGTCGGTAGCTGAGTGGACAAACGCGTCGGAATCCCACCCGGGCGTCGTGCGTTCAATTCCTCTGCTGGCTAAGTCCTCAAAAGAAGTAACTCGTTATAAAGCACACATCGATTTTTTTTGTGTATTTTTTTAAGAAAGACAAACATTCCCGGATTACGAACAACCTGATAATATTTCACAATTACAAACTGTAATTGTTGCTTGTGCTATGTTGGAGGACTGAGCTTGCAGAAGATTGAACCCACAACACTAGAGTGCAAATCTGATGCTTTACTGACTCGACCACAAGCTGGTCCCCGGTTACTTTGGATTTACTAAAAAGTGGAAATAAAGAACACATGGGAAATATTTTTTTATGGTAGAATAATAATAATTCTAAGTCATCAATTATATAAATAATTTATAATAGCACTCCGAAAAACTATTTTTAACCGCGATTTCAACATTTTTGCTTTATTCTAAGTCGTTGTAAAATTTCCTTGAATATGGACAGAACGAACATTAATATACAGGCCAAAAGAATAACTTTACATAAAAATTTTATAAAAATTTTGGAATGATCTGGAAGATATGTATGGTTTAAATGAGCCAATTTCGTAGACAAACAAAGGTTAACATAATATCACAGAAAAAATATTCCAGATGAATTGAAAATTTTAATCCGGCTCCGTATTCTGTTTCCCCATTCTCGCCATTTTTGACAAACAGAATACAGTTTCATAGAACTTCAAACTAATATACCTTTATATTGAGAAAACGATTAGTATTATACGTGGTCTTAATCTTGCGAGGCATGCAAAAACACGACTAATGAACCGACTAAGTCGTCAGTGAATAAAATATATATTTTTGACGAACAATCTGGTTCAAAGATTAAATAAAATCCTGAGTGACGATACTATTGAAAAACGACAAATAAACGCTGCTTATTTCAGAGAAGAAGACGAAAGAAAGAGGCGAAGAAAGGGTTTGACAACCCGACAGGACATAAAACGGAAAGTCGTGGTAAGGCTGCAAAGGATCGGGACATATGGAAGAGTTAACATTCAAAGTTTATGTCCTAATAGTAGACACAGCACTCCTTTCCGAGATTCACATTTTAATTAATATATATTGAATTAATTAATTTAGTAGGACAAATCGGTGAGGTGAGTTTCTAATAAAGATTAGCGGAGACTTAGAGATGGGAAAAAATCATTAGCATTCGTTCATGTTACATCGTATACGTTTTATTAAATTAAAGAAAAATACAATAACCCTTTATTTACAGTGGACGAAGTAAAAACAAATATTTCACTTAGAATTCGTTAAAATTCATTGAAAATCAACGCAGACGTTAGGCACGGATTCGACGAGTTCATCCACCCATTGTCAAGCAGCGAAAAAAAATTATGCTTATTAGTACAAATTAATATATTACAATAATCTCAAACGTTTTCAGAGGAATTTCTCCGCGAGTAATTAATTCATCGACTAGAAAAATAAAAT
Source organism: Drusus annulatus (assembly GCA_022651775.1). Taxonomy (NCBI): domain Eukaryota; kingdom Metazoa; phylum Arthropoda; class Insecta; order Trichoptera; family Limnephilidae; genus Drusus; species Drusus annulatus. The sequence continues at coordinate 717,287 of JAGWCC010000340.1, read as the reverse complement.
CTGGCCGATAATTTTATTTAAAAAAAAATTACTGTAAGAATTTGAATGATAAAGGTCCGTTTTTGCAAATAATTTATAAGTTACTTACATCCCGAATGCACCTTTCAAAAGCATTTTATACTATTGTTTCAAGATTCATCAGAGGAATTTGAGAAAAAAATATTTTGACTTAAAGAAATATGTGCATGTAGATTAAAAAAGACCGATTATGAATATGTAAATCTATTTTATATTATAATACTTAGAATTAATAAATCAATCTCGATTGATTAAAAGGCTATAATATATAAACGCTTCATAATTGGTCGAACGAACTCTGATGTTTTCCGACTGTTTCAATTTATATCAGGTGATTAATATACAAAACTATTTAAAACCTATATAATATGACCGAGAGCGGTTTTGACAGTGAGTGGGCAGTGACATATTCGTGGTCTTATGGGATTTTATACGTAAAAGATAAATTGCTTCTCGGACGTAGGTATCCTTATATTATTACACATCGGTACAATGCAATAATAATACATATATTATCTCTTGACATTTTAGAAGGTTTTGTTTTATTAAAAGCGGTAAAATTGAAGAAAAACAAAAGTTGACAAAAATGCAACTGACAGCTGGATAACGATGTGACAGCTGTCAGATAAGTGTATAGACAACAGTGTACGATGGTGTTTTCGGTGGGATATACAAAAATTCAAACGACAAAAATCTCCAAACAAATTACCCTACTGACGATTGTCGTACAGTATCCTCCTCATATGTTAGAGTCAGTAAACTTATTGTTTAGGAACTCTGTATATAAAGAATATCTAAGTCTAAGTACGGATGACGTCACGCACCTCCCCACCCCCCGCTTACTACCTCTCGGATTTAGCCGTTTTGGAGCGTTTAAAAAAAATTAACTTTGAGAATTAATTGAACCATGAAAACGAACCTTAAAAATACTGGTGTTGTTTGAAGGTGTTGGTTGAAAAAATAAAATTTAAAAAAAATGACTCAATTTCCTTATGTGTGAATCTCGAGCAAACCTCCCTTTTTGGAGTGTTATTTCCTCTTAAGGACCTTTTTTTATTTGTTTTTTCCTCAAATAGTATGATGAGTTCTGGTATTTATGGACTTTCGACCACTGCTTGCCGATATAGGGTCATGATTATTTTTTTAAATTATTCAAGCGCGCAACGTTTTATTTTGGAAAACATTATATATTATAATATCCATAACAGAATAACGAAATTGCCCTAATTTACACAGCAAGGCTAACCCGTTAGCACCTTAACTCACCAGCATAATAATATTTTTTCATGCAATGATTCGCGATCTTCAATTCTCCATCTACTGCCAAAGAATAAGTTCAACAATTTTTCACAGACCGCGACAAATGTAAATATCAATAAGGTAATTTTTGCTATAGCTTTTTGATAGTTTTGTGGTAAATTTAGCCATAGCTTTTAAGTTTTGTAAAGTGGCCTTAAGGTGATATTTCACAAAAATGGCGCTATATAAATTAATTAAGTATTATTGTTATTATTAAAGATTATCGTTTAGTCCCAATCTTATAAATTTGTCTAGCAAACTTAATAACGGAAAAAAAGAATCATCAGTCTGGGGTAAGAAGTGAAGTGATTTTGATTTTAGATTTTATGGATTCTTTCATAATCCTCTAAATATCTAGGGCTTATTCAAATACCCATCATATATTCTAACTAACTAGTACTGCGGCTCATAGGCTTTGTAATATCACTATCTGAAGGTTTCATTTACTTCACTGAATTTATGTTAACATTACGCGAGTTCTTAGGCAAAAGGTATTTGAAAGTTTCGGCTTGTTTTCCAATGAGCAAGCCGGTGAATACCCACTGGAAATTTTGTGATAAATATATACTTGATAACTGGTAACTTCTTTTACTAAGTTTGGTAAAATTATTTCGATTAATCAAATTATATATATAGCTTTCAAATAGTTTCGTATTATTCCCGGCTACGAATAACCGGACGATGTTTGGTTTTTTCCTACTCTTATCATTGAAAGCTGTAATTGTAGCTTGCGCTATGTGGAGGACTTAGTTTGCAGAGGATTGAACCCGCAACGTCTGAGTGCGAATCCGATACTTTAGATTACTCGGCCACAAACTGCCCCCCGGTTAAGTAAGACAATGTTTTTTTATGAAATATTAATAAAACTCAGCTAGTTAAATATATTGAAAGCAATTTTTGTAATGAAAGCATCATTAAAAAAAGCTAGTGGGCTAGTATCTAAAACAAAACTACTGCATATTATGTAGTTCATGATAATAGCCATAAATTACAAAAAAAAAAACTTCGCAAAACTTGTTTTAACCGCGATTTCAACACATTTGTTGTAAATTCCAAGTTATAGTAAAATATCGTTGAATATGGATATTACGAGTATTAATTAGATACTAAGCACAAGTTTATAAGCTGATTGAATAATAATGAAGTAAGATTAAAGTGAAGAATCTTGAACGTGTCAGCAGGGCCGGTCCTGTGCAGGCGCAATTGGAGAAGTCCGCTCCAGGCGGCGAATTGCTAAGGCGCTGCTAGTACCTAATTACAGTACTTTTTTACACGCCCAGCACTTTAAAATATACTCGTATAACAATATAAAATGAAAAAACGATTATTTTCATGGACGGAAATCGTACCCACAATCTCCCGATGCACAAGGCTCGATGGTGCAGATTTTAGATCCGCTCATCTCATTTCATACTTGATACTTCTTGATATCTTCCGTTCGATTTAATAAAAATTTACACTGAATGTTAAAAAGAGACAAAGATATGTAGAAACAAGTAATGAAAATAAGTGAGATAATAGTGCAAATTGAGTAAAATGAATGCTGCCGTATTCTTTTAGCATTACCAGGCATTTAAAAAAAAAATCGTATTTAAAGCAATGTAAATATAAATTTTTTACCATGATATATTTTTTAAGTTAGGATATGGAAACGATCCAACTAAACATCTAGCTACTTGAAATCATTTTCAAATTTTAAACGCACGTCGACGTTATTGTTTTGTTTTGTAAGAGAGCGTGTTAGCATGAGCCTGGAAAAAGTGGAGTTTTTTTTTAACAAATGTTACTTTTGCAAGATTTTTTTCGTTTAATCGTCTTAAAGTCATTATTCATAACATAATTCCAAGGGTTCATTTCATTCGGTCTCATAGAGCCTGAGATAACGGTATTTGATTTCCGACCTCAAGGCTCGCATTTTGCCCGTAAAGTGGTATTTTTTTTAACAAATATTACTTTTGTAGATTATTTTCATTTAATCGTCTTTAAGTCATCATTATAAACATAACTCATAAGGTTCACTTCATTTTTTCAGTCTCTTAAAGCCTGAGAAAACGGCATCCAATTTCCGACCCCAAGGCTCGCATTTTCCCTGTAAAGTGGTATTTTTTTAACAAATGTTACTTTTGCAGGATTTTTTAATTTAATCGGCCTGAGGTCATCATTTATAGTATAATTCTAAAAGTTGACTTCATTCGGTCGCATAGAGCCTGAGAAAACGGCTTCTAATTTCCGACCCCAAGGCTCGCATTTTGCCTGTAAAGTGGTATTTTTTTTAACAAATGTTACATTTGCAGATTTTTATCATTTAATCGTCTTTAAGTCATCATTCACAACATAACTCATAAGGTTCACTTTATTCGGTCTTATAGAGCCTGAGAAAACGGCATCCAATTTTCGACCCCAAGGCTCACATTTTCCCCGTAATGTGGTATTTTTTTTAACAAATGTTACTTTTGCAAGATTTTTTGATTTAATCGTCTTAATGTCATCATTTATAGTATAATTCGAAAAGTTGACTTCATTCGGTTGCATAGAGCCTGAGAAAACGGCTTCTGATTTCCGACCCCAAGGCTCGCATTTTGCCCATAAAGTGATATTTTTTTTAACAAATCTTACTTATGGTGGATTTTTTTATTGATTCTGCTGCAGTTACCCATTCCTAGCACAAACCAAAAGTATTATTTCATTCAATTCCATTGGAGCCTGAGAAAACCGTACCTAATTTCTGAACCTAAAGCGAAACATTAAAAATATATATATACTATTCATGGATGACAATCGAACGGCGCGAAATAATAATCCATACCTTTTGTCTCGTACTTGATACTGTGTATTAAAAAGAGAAAAAAATATTCAGAAACAAGTGCGAATGAGAAACAAATTGGCGCGAAGTTAGTTGAATGAAACAGCGCTATATGGATTTATAGTGCTGCCGGTCCTTCCAGCAATGTCTGTCATTTTGACTCAAAGCTTACGACCTTTTCTCACAATATGAATGTACACAAATTAAGAAAGAATTGAAACAACGTAAATATTGTTTGCGCATACATTAGTATGCACAAACAATAAAATCTTAAGTTTTAAAATAATAAAGCAATAGAAACATCGAGCTACTTAAAAATCATACTTTATATTTAGATATATTTTAAGGGGAAAACTGCCAAAAACAAGTGGTTAACAGTGATGAAATTTCTATAAAGGTGATGCTTTTTGTGTGTAGTACTTATGGTATATTATATGTATAAACAGCGAAGGTACGTACGTTAGACGTTAGAAAAGAAAAAATTGGGTTTTAAATTTAGGTTTTGACAAGGGGTGCTGAAAGTTTTAGCTGCGCCAGGCGCCGTTTGGCTCAGGGCCGGCCCTGCGTGTCAGGGTTGTATAATAAACAGGTTCTATGATGTCACAGTAATATTATTTGTAGCGTAACGCCATAATATAAAGTGTTCATCAATTTTAGTTATTTTCTTCCCGTAGTAAGGAAATCAGCATAATTAGAAAACCTTCAATTTAAAATTTTATGTTTTTTATACAATAAACCCGCCAAAATCCCAACTGCTCCTAACCAATTGGGATATGATGTGTGGTTGAAGGTAGTGGGTAGGGGAAGGAGATGGAAAAGAGGAAAATTGACTAGTAACTGGCTATTCAGATCTGGTCACCAAACACGGCTAAAGCCATTTCAAGCAACGATTCAATTCTGAATAGTGGTCTATCACCAGGGCGATACTTGCGGGTATCCACCACTCTGGAATGTGCCGCAAATATACGTTTTGTTATTTTATATTAATTAAACGAGAAATAACACATATCAATTAAATAAAATTTATTTGGCGCATGCCGGGATCTGAACCCGCGGCCTCTGGAATCGAAGTCGAGCATCTTAACCATTCGGCCACAGAGGCTGTCGAATGTACGCACTAGTATATTACCTTTACGGTATTTTTTTATATCTTATTTTATTTAGTCAAATTCCTAAAAAAAATATGATATCACAGCAAAAAAATACAAATTTACTGAAAAAAATATTCGGTTTCATAAATTGGTGAGGTAGGGACAAAGAGAATGAGTTTTCTATAATAAGATTCCCAAATAGATTTAGCAGAGTATGAGAAAACGATAAGTAGTATGTGGTGTTAATCCAGTATTCAGTATAATTAGCAGATACTTACAGGTATTTATGCACTTTCGGCCACCGCGTGCCGGTCTTTACCTACACTCAACGGGCAACTGTGACACTCAACAGAATTTCTGTATTTTATTTACTCCCGCCCGCAGCGTTTCATTTTGCAAACTATTTTATGTCGTTCAAAGGTCATCTTTTGTTCTGAATTAAATTAACTTATTCAACGTAACGCGAAAAACAGCACCAGTACAGCACACAAAAAATAAAATAAAATAATGAGAATACAAAACAAGAGTCTCAATCGCCCGGAGCCAGTGAGACTATGACATACCCAATTGGTTGAATTTCATATACCGATAAATACTTTATAAAGCGTCATAAAATAATAGTCGGACTTGCTTGAGTATTTTTCAATATTGTGACAATGCTTATACCCCACGTCCGTAAAACTATCTATGGTTTCCCGTCAAAAATCGCGGGAATGTTCTGTATTATTTTTTTCCCCTTAAAAATGATGAAAGATCGCTCTCTGGGTTTGTTCTCAATTTAATCATGGGATTAAATCAGCCTCAATGGTATCCATTTTAGAGCGACTAGCTATCAGGTTCTAAATTCGCGCTAGAACTAATATTATTCACGAATTGACGGAATAAAAACGTCTCCTCGTGACTTATCCGTAGCACATCTCGTCAGTGTTTTAAAAAAGTTGTTTTGAGGGAATTATTAATGTTAAATTACTAATGTTGAGGTGGTCTTAACTAAAAACGAGTATCAAAATGGAGCAATAAATTCAAATTGAATATAAAGTTTTTTTAAAGGTAATTTTTTTGACTCGATCGGCAGAGATAATGATCACCGCGGTTTTCAAAGTGAAGAAACCAAAAAACCAAAAAATTATTGACTTAGCTTTTTGGTAATGAAGTAACTTACAATTTAAAAAAACATTGCATTATTTATTCAAATATATCTTCCATAAAAAAAACTACCATACATTGTGCAATTAAGAAATACGTCGTGATTTAATAAGCGGGTCGAATGAATAACAAATGTAGCCTTAAATACTCGTATACTGCCGAAGCGACGTTTCATTTGTGTATATGAATACCTTGTTGTTTGTATTTTTTTTATATAATCCACAAACAAAGGCATTTTAAGGTACAGTGTGGACCTTCCGTGTATAAACAACAACAAAAAACATTTATGGGAAAAATACTCATACGTTTTTTAGAGCGTCTAGTTTCTGAAAGTTCTTTGGCATGGTGTAGATTGTTCTGTTACGTTATAATATATACAATCGATTGTTCTCGAAACTCGAACTCAAAACAATCCAGCAAATCTTGAGATTAATGGCCGATGCTTCTCTGTATTAACAACTACAAAAACTACGATTTTAAAATCTTATCCATATTAGCAATAGACTTAAGGTACTAATTTTTGCTAGCCTTCCAGCATTGAATATTGCGTGCCCCAACGCAGCACATAAGGGCCAGTACGAATAATACCATATATATGTTATCTAAAACTAAAAAGCGAAAGAAAAAAGGTTTCGAACTCTTACTAATGAACGTCTATAATATTTGTAGCATCTATTTGCAATGCAGCGGAATATTGTTTCACGCTACTCCAGTTACATAAAAATAACTATTTGTATAATTAATTTACCATACCCAAAGAATTATCAACAGCATTGTCAATTTGCTCTTAAATCATGTACTTCATCTGATATCAGGCATGTGTACTTTTATGTATTACATAGTACAAATAATCATTATACTCTGTACAAGTTATTATGTATATTGGATGTTGTTTTGATAACCTGTTCATAAATGTAAAATATAATGGAAACACTTTACAACCTAAAGGGATGCCCACCAATGCTGTACTAGTCCGCTGACGTTTCTACTATAGTATCTATACATAATAGTCATAGCTTTCGAGGTGGAATAAGTGGGATAGTTTTTAAACTTTGCAGATATATTCTTTAAGGCACGTTGTTCAGTACACCATTTTCCAATTCTGGAAATGCCACCGTCTTTGAATATGTGGCTCCTTTTACAATAAACAAAAACAAATTTTCAAGTGTTGTTTGATTTTCATAAATTATTGACGGAATGGTTCTAAATTAATAGTAAATTGGAGTGTTTCGGCTGAGTGCCGATTTGTATTATTAATGCCAAATGGAAAATACATAATATTATAAGCTGAGCTTCAAAATCATTGCATTTTACTTCAACGTCATATTTCTTTAGAATGGCTGGACTTCTAAAATACACCAATTAAATGAGTAAATATTTTTTTAGATCAAATAACACTGACATTAATAAGGGGATAAAGAAATTAGCATGCATTCATTTCATTGAAAAAATAAATAAAATGCAATTATTTAGTTATCATACTGCTACTTAAAATACACAGTTTTTTTCAAAATTATATTTAAACCTAAATACGGTAATATATACAAAGATAGGTATATTTATATGTACTTTGTTTGTTTTTTTATTTTTTTTTCATTTAAATGAATAATGCTAACATATTATATGAAACTGTTTGTTTTTTTATTTATTTACTTGTGATAATGCTAACATATGATAAACATACATATGTTATGTACACATGTACCAACATAACAAAAAAATCGATAATCGAATGTACACAGCCCGCGAAAATTCAAAATTCACCTTTTCTTTTGAACAGTACAAAAATATATAATTTGTTGTTTTCAGATCCCCGAACTGCATCATGGCCGCTAATTGGATCTCCAATTCCAATAACCATCATTCTAGGTGCTTATTTATATTTCGTAAATGACTTTGGCCCCAAATTGATGAAGGACAGAAAGCCCTTCCAACTCCGGGAACTGATGTTGCTCTATAACGCCGGACAAGTATTCATCTGCAGCTATATCGTGTATAAGGTTAGTCAAAGTCTTAAGGTCCTATAATCCATTAAATTAATAGCACTTGCTAACGATTCCGGATCTATACAGTATGAAAAATTTAAGATTATTTTGTTAGTTTTATGATTATTCTGCTTAGCAAATAATAAAATAAAAGCTGGTCTTTTAAATATTTCATTACGTTGAGGCCTGTTGTCAAGTTAGTGGCAATTTGATAATGTAGGCGCAGTGATGAAAAGCAGTTTTATTATAACGACATCTGTTGATAATGCTTAGAATTTTTTTCAAATCATAATGCGATGCTTTGAGCAAAGTATGAATATTGTAATGCATCAAAGATGTTGGTGTTTTTACATAGAGGGCTCGATTGCCGATTTAATTCAAATTATTATACACTTTCATTCATTCAAATCCAATGAAACCCTAAATAAGTTATTTAACGCTATGATGAGCTAGTAAGGAAATAATTTTAGCGTTTCAAATATTATTTAATATGAACAGATTTATGCGTGCCCGCGGCATAAGATTGCGGTTGCCTCTGGGCAGTGGGGCTATTGCAATCCCAATTACTGTGGAATGTTGTGGGCTAGAAGAAAAGAAGGTAGTGTAATGAAAAGAGAGGGAAGGCAGTTTATTCAGATCTCTAAGTAAACATCATGAACAATAAAACATTACGGTCCTGTATACTGGTCTCACCCCAGGGTGATTCCGAAAGTGAATGAAGCACAAATTTTGTATACATTTATTTTATTTTTATTTTTTTGATACCTTTTTTTTTACGTGAATACCGCACAAGAGTCTCAACTGCTCCCAACCGTCTAGAGCCAGTGAGACTATGGCATTCTCAAATAGGATATGTTGTGAGGCTGAAGGTAATGGGGAGGGGAAGGAGATTGGGAAGGGGAAGGTTGGGAAGTACCTGGCTATTCAGATCTGGTCACCAAACACGGCTAAAGCCATTTCAAGCAACGTTTCGATTCTGAATGGTGGTCTTTCACCAGGGCGATACTTAGAGTATCTACCACTCTGGAACGTGCCGCAAATATACTTTTTATTATTTTTACATGAATTAAATGTGTTATGACACATATTAATTAAATAAAAGTAATTGGCGCACGCCGGGTTTGAACCCGCGACCTTTGGATTCGTAGTCGAGCTATATATATTTAAAATGTTGATTTGAAAAAAAACCTGTATTACCAAAGTACAACCTCTAAGACCGGAGCCAGGGATCTTACCGCTCAAAAATGGGGTAAACATAGTCTTCCAATAAAAAAGGTACATATTTAATTGTTTTTTTTCTTCTGCAGTCCTTCGAACTAGCATGGGGGGGACACTACCGGCTGGTCTGCGAACCCATCGACTATTCTTACGACAAACGGGCTATGGACATAGCAACCTGTGTTAACCTGTACATGTATGTTAAGCTGACTGATTTATTAGATACGGTGAGAGAATTATTATTTTAAACATAAAACGTCTTTGGAATTTGAATGGTAGAAGCATACGGCTTTACACAAGGCGCTTGAAATTATGAACTAAACCCATTTATCCATTTTGGGTTTCCATTTTTACAACCTAAATAATGCATCATTCTTACCAAATTAGTTCAAGTTTTGCTTTGTTTTGTGATATTGTTGGGAAGGCATTCAATGGTCAACTTAGTTACATTAATTACATGTTACAAATAAAAACCCGAGTCATTACAGCAATATTTGTACCCACAATCATAAAACTTAATGTTCCATATGACTGCCTTATTTTTTATGGCCAACTGTACTAGTTTTTTGTACTTATTTCTAACAGAATATTTAAGAAAACTTTTACTAAATTAACATTGAAAAAACGAATGATATTTTTAAGTACCAACCCTGTTCAGATAGGCGTCCTGTTAAATTTTGCAGATTTCGATTTAAAGGTACACTTTTTCTCTCATGTATTTTTTCGTAAATTTTTGTATTTTATCTGTATATTTTGAGCCTTTACGTTTTGTTTATTTTTCTGTTGTTTATAAATATATATTTTTTGTTATCTGGTTTTTCATACCTGCTTTAAAACTTGTTTACATAAATCCAAATATGTACCAATTTACAGGCCCAGAATGAGTTTTGTTGATAACTCATGGGAGTAAAAATTCGTTGTGTGTTTTATTTGAAATAAAAATAATTTTAAAGAGCTTCAAAATCATCAACAAAACTTGATTTTTATTGAAAATATCCAGAATTACCATAGATTATTTAATACAATGCTATGTGTAAAATATAATCCTATGTGTGTTGATATAATTTATTAATTATCGTTTTAAGATAAATGTTATTGAAATATTTTTTAACAGTTTTTCTAGTTGCTATAATGTGTAATATGTCAAAATGATATACCATACTTGATTTCTCATCGGAAGATAATTTAAAGCCTTTAGATTTACAAAAATTTTCTAAAATAGCGTTTTGGTTTTCTTTTTTGTATAATTGATTAATCAATTGGGCAACTTCATCCTTATTACAATGCAAGGAGTTAATGACAATCACTAGAGTCATGTTAGCACACACATCGCCTTAATACATCCTTGGAGTTGTGAGACAATTTATTATTTGACAGATTGTTGGACTGTGTGCTTTGCGGTTACGTCTTTGAAATGAGGATTCTTTAAATATTATTTGGGCATTGTTATTTGCAGGTATTCTTCGTATTCAAGAAGAAAAACAGCCACATCACATTTCTGCATGTTTACCACCACACGGGGATGGTCTTACTCACCTGGTGTTCCACGAAGTTCTTGGCAGGTAAAAATAATAATTTAATATCCTTATACTCGTAAGTACGTCTTCCCGAACAAACATACGTCCACCATTTTCCGGTGCAGGATTCAGGTAAATATGATAATTTTTGATGTCCGTACCCAGCAAATAACAACTCTTCACAAAAAGTGGACGGCGACAGTGGACATGCCGCTAAAACCTTGTATAATCCGTGCTTTCAAAAACGGAATGAAATTGAATTTCCACCTTCTTTCTTATCGATCTTACGTATGGTTATAATTATTATAGAAGGCAGAAAATATTTTTGTACGAAGCAGTAAAAACTCACAATGGTGGGCTCTAGCTACATTTTCGATTTTTTTGCCGTCTTGCATTTCTAGCGTAGCCATTGATATGCGAAGGTGAATCGATGTGTATTATATTGAAGAGCGTAACATAATTTTAGGCTTTCAAATTCATTTTCATCACGAGGTCTGGAACTAAGAAATATATTTTATTCGTCAATTATAAATACAATTCATAGACATGGTTTGTTTCATGTAAACGAGAGCAAATATTTTTGAAACTCGATGCCGGGTAGTAAAACTAGTAGTGAATATTTTACAACAGTTGGAAGTAATAATTAACAATTTCACTATGGTCCAATATTGTTAAACAACACTAGTTGTTATCCGTGAAAAATCAATGAAAGTGATTATTACATTCCGCGATTTTTCACGGGTAACAACTAGTAGTCAATAATTTCTTTGTGAGTACGTATGTACGTACGCGTGTGAACTTTTCGAAATTAGAACTGATGGATGTGTTGACCAACTGTTTACTGACAGTGCAGTTAGTTAATGCTGTGCCTTTTCGACATGAACATATGTTAAATATTTCTAAAAATAATGTTTTATTTATATAATTAATATACACCTGTTCATTACGAGCCAACGATTTTTTTCTGTAATTAAACAATATGATTATCTTGTGAGTGCGTACCTACGTATCAGTGTGAACTTTTGAAAATTTTATCTAATGGATGAATTGAGAAAATCATCAAAATAAATAAGAATCTTTTCGAATCCAGAAAAATGATAAAGTCCTCTTTAACTCTGTACAATAAACATTTATTCGTCACCCCCACTAAATTTGGGTACACCCAATCTTTGAAAACCAGTGATGAGTAAAATTTATCGTTTGAATAAACTTATCCATGTACTTATGGTATTTTCGTTTGATGTAGACCCTCCACTTTTTAATAATTAAAAAAAAAACATTTATGGTTAGATTCTGCTTGTTCAATTAAAGTTTTTTTTTAAATAATGAACGTCTTTTCGGTATGAAACGAAAGTAAAACACAACATATTTACAAAGCAGATACTTTTCAAAATTACGAGATGACCTGTAATTTTTTTTTTATCAAATTGAAATATTTTAATCTTTCAGCCAATTCTCCCACAATATCTTTGTTATTTTAAAGTTTCATGGCCCTCAAATTAAAACTTTCATTTTAGCTTTATGCAAACGTAATTAAATTATGATAGTGTGATGTTTCTATTTACTTTGACCCAGATATACATAAGTACGTAATAATAGCATGATAAATGGTTTATAAAAAATAATTACTTAATAACTTCGTTTGGTTCATTGTAATTAAAAAAAATATATAACATTTTTTTTCTGTTGCCACTTATTTTCGTCACTTGTTCTTAACATCAACAAAGGTCAATATTTTTTGTGATAATTAAACCTAGGTAATTTTCGCAAGACCGGAAAACAAGTGGCTAACATAAAAAGATGAATACCTATCAATCAAAAAAACAATTGAATTATTTTATGATATTCCTCAACGAAGTTAAAGATGGCGGGACAATAATTTGGGAGAGCCTACCTACTCCAGTATCTTGTGTGTTTTCTTAAGGTTTTTTTTTTTGGAAAGTGGTGAAAATCTATCAGTTCCTTTCAAAGGATCAAGATTTTGAACTTCACGAATTATGACCCAAAGTACTCAAAAGTCTTTAATAATATAATGACTCAAAACTCAGACGATTTTTTAGTTCTTTGCTTTCGACTTGTTTGCTGTTACTTCACATAATACATACAGTGATACACCAAAACTCCAAGAATGGGCGTAGAAGGAACTGAAGGAACATGTTGCACGTTGTACATAGCCAGTCAGAACCTGAACACGACTAAAGCCATTTCACGCACCACTTGGATTTTTCAGGTCGATAGAGAGAGTATCCGCCACCCTCGAACGAGGTGAAAATATTCAATGCTAATGAACATAAAACGATCTACAGTTAATCAACTCCACTACACACCTGCAATTGATGGCATTGTTCCGTTACTCTTATCTTATTAAACCCATTTAAAAAGAACAATCCTCAGTACAGAATTGTGTCAGATCGTATCCCTGGGCCTTCGTATCGATTTCTAATACTCGTACGAGATTCGTGCATTGCAAAGTCCACCACCTCTGTACGTAACGAGGTATTTAATTGACACCGCCTCATCAGACTCAGGTGGCCATCTTAAGGTTGTTGTTCTAGTTGAAGTTTTTTACGAGATGCATGGGTCACTTTTTATTTGGATCCGCGAACATTAAACTGTCAAATGGGAGCACCGCGGCCGCGCTTTTAAGAAAGTATTAAGTTGCTGTGTTTAGTCCAACGTCAGGTCCAATGTGTCTTGGGGCATTTCCTCTGATAATTGATGGGCTTCATCAACTTATTTATCTCAACCAATGCATGATAAAACCGTTATTCTAACACTTATTATAATTATTATTATTGAAACGTTGAAAAATATTGGCTTGAACTCGTCCTACATTGCGGGGATTTCACATGGTGCGGAAGGAGATGGGGGAATAAGAGACAAGTAAATACCTGGTGATTCAGATCTGGTCATTACACACGACTAACATTTGAATTGTGGTCTTTCACCAGTGCAATACTGGAAGCAACTATTGCCTTTTATATTATATTTATTTTAATGTGTGAAATAATACAGATGAGTTAAATAATATTTGCGCATGCCAGTTTTCGAACCCGTGGATCCTGGATCCGTAGCTGAAGACCTCAACGGCTCGGTAACGGAAGTCAAGTATGCATATATTTAATTATGCTTTTTTATTTGTATAATTTTTTTACATAATCGAATTCGAACTTTCTTAACAGTATCGCAGCAGGTTCACATTCTAGTAGTAGCTGTCAGCTTGAGCTTAGGGAAGTAATATTATATACCCACGTAACAACAGTAATTTCCAATTACCTGTGCGTGTCTTAAAAATAGTAAAAAGTACATTGGGAAGAAAAATACAATAAGGACTATAGATATCCATGGTATCCTATCGCATTATATTAAAATTATTCTAAGTAAACGAGAACGCACCGAGAGATGTGCCCGACCAGCGGCCGAAAGAGTGCGATCCAAATAACGATCGTCACGATAACCCACACACGTACACACGTTGTGTAGCAGCCTTAAATTTGAACAAAAATCACAATTTTGATAATTTAAAAAATGTAGAAGAATAAAAATAGCCGACGGAAATTTCGCAATATCAAAATGGCAGTCGCTTTTACGAAAATAGGACGCTAGGTTTTTTTTACCACGATTGAAGTTCAGCTATCTGGCAAGCAAACTTGCTGAATTTTAAGTTATGTTATTTTATTTTTCTTCACTAAGTTACTTGTGGACACATTTTGATGCATATTTCACAGTTCAAAAGAACTTGAAATCTTCACATAATTATCCAATATATTCATTCGATTAAACATTGTCCAGAGAAATGGTTTCAGCAATTCGCTTCTCTACAATAATTCGAATTCGGTTCAATTTGTGGTCGACTGAACTGATACCAACTTACTTATTAGATTTTTACGCGCTGACTTAACGTTGGTTTAGTTACAGCGAACGTAGGCTACTAAATTAGACATATAAGCCGTGGTCATAAAGCAAGTTTATCGCTATTCCGACCTTATAATTCGCGTAACATTTACACCTCGCTTATAAGTAAGAGGGTTTAAGTAAATACCGCGATGTTCGGTTTATCCTTTGGAGTTTTTCAGGAACGTTGTCAAACACCCGTATCAAGTCAATAGGTCTATTCGAGTATATGCGTATGTGCTAACGTATTTACCCAGTTTTGTTATTACCGCAGTTTAGGCATTTTTCGCACTTCATCATACATTATACTA
Source organism: Drusus annulatus (assembly GCA_022651775.1). Lineage (NCBI taxonomy): Eukaryota > Metazoa > Arthropoda > Insecta > Trichoptera > Limnephilidae > Drusus > Drusus annulatus. The sequence goes on along the minus strand of JAGWCC010000340.1, from coordinate 702,005 downwards.
TGCATTCAACATGTTAACACTGCTCAAGGGTGGAAATGCCAACATTTTGCGGATATCTGATGGAAAGTTGACATTTTTTGGCTCGAATGCATGCTTCTCAGAACTGATTACCATAAGGATTTTACATGCCTTTTTTATTATCATATGTATATTTTTTTAATAATTAAAATTTAATACTATTATTATTTAGTTCTACTATTTTTAGTGACTGCTGTTTCGGCCGTTAAGGCCATTATCAAACTGTAGTTAGGCCACATGGAAACGACTTATTTAAATGATTTTGGTTCCTTGCTCGATTACTACTAATTACGGTAAAAACCAAATTATCTCGAATTTCTTGTACTGTGAGGTACTTCACTTTAAACTCTGTTTTCCCCATTTTGTGATTACAAACTATTGCTTTTAAAGGCAGGTTTTTCTTGATTGTTTAATAATGTGATTTTCCATTAGTTTTTCTCCCGTTTATGAAATGAATAGTGTGAATTTATTTTTTATGTACTTTTCTTGAATATGAACTATTTTACGAAATTATATTTTTTAGGGTTTTATTGTTACTATAATTTTTATTTTCTTGAACATATTAAGGAGTTGAGACGAATTTATTTTTCCGTAATTATTGATTAATGTTAAATTTTGATGATTATTTATTTTTTATTTATTTCTGATTGCTAAAGTAAATTTAATCCAAAACCTTTACAATGTGTAAGGGCGTTGGCTTATTATTGGTTTTTCTTTAGAAGATGGGAGAGCTAAATAATAATTTAGAATCTACCTTATTATTTTTATAGCAAACGCCTGTGTTATGAATCTAGTTGAAAAATTCCTTCCAGTCTGTCCAATGTATGTGGCATTTCATTTTGTGTGGTTGCAATTTGATTCATAAATTCCACTGTTTTGAAGTTTAGGTATTCTACTTTTTCAGTTTAGTCCTAAAAGCCATATTTGGACCACATTGTTTTTGTCGTTTCCTTTTCTTCTTCATACGTTTAATATTCCTCTAAACAAAAAAAACCTTAGGAAGAAGAGGAGGAACGATAAAAATAATCGCGGTTAATAACGGCTATGGGGCAAGTGATATCGATACAATTATAAAAAATAAAATAAATTTGATATATCCAACACATAATACTAAAACAAATAAATTCGCAAGTTTTGGATTTTTCGGTCTAATACCTTTGAAAATAGCGAAAGAAATTAATGGTTTTTATCGTAGTAGTAATTAATTACTACTTGATTAATCAAGGAAACAAAATCATATAAATAAGTCGTTTCCATGTGGCCTAACCTAACGATTGATAATGCCCTTAAACGCCGAAATAGCTGTCACTAAAATATCAGAGCTAAATAATAATAATATTGAATTTAATTTCATTGAAATGTTTTGGAGTTCTACAAATTAAACACAAGAACTATAAATAAATAAAATAAAATTTCACAAGTCAAAGAACATGGCTGATTGCGAAATTTTTCAGTGTCAAACACATTAGAGGCGAACGCAAACGTCTGATCGTCGCGTCATCTGGAAAATTTATGCGCCCAAAGTGCATCTGCTGACTCTTTATTGATCTTTTAGATTGATGTGATATTTATATATGTGATCTTACATAATAATGTGACAAGTGGAAAAATGATATTTATCAGGAAAACGCTTTTAGTTAAATGTCCCTGTAATTCAGAAAGTAAAAATATTACAGCAATTTTGATTATTCTTTGGATGACTTATCGTGTATAAAATAAATATTTTCCGATTATGTCGAACGGAATACAAACAAAACTGTTTAAATACCATAATATGTATCACTCATAACCTTTTTGCTATTACCATAATACTATATTAAACTAAGACCACCTATAATTTAAGGAAGACCTTATTTTAAAACAATAAGTACTACACATTGTGGTTTTTACAACACACAGTTCTGATAATTTTAAATATTGTTTCACGTGACAACCTTTTGAATTAATATCTGCAAAGGGTGAAACGTTCGTCGTCCAAAATAATATAAAAATAACAGCACCTAATAGATTTATGTATCATATAAGTATGCATATTTAAATAAAAATGTGAAATCTACAAAATCAATTTCAAAACCAAAAACAGCTATGACCCACTTATGTCTTCACGATCAGAAATTCATATTTAATAATGTAAGTTTTTCGTAGAAAACAACACTTTGGTTTTACAATATATTTGACACAAAGTACCAATAATGTATTGACATGTATGTTTGTCGCCTGATTATAACGCTGAAACCTATTTATCACCAAAGACATTTCAATTATTTTGTTTATAATACCATTTTCATTTAACACTAAAAGCTGAAGGTGCCGTTATTTAAATAGAAAGTTCATATTAATATATTTTGGCGCTGCGCATGAATCGAACCCACAGCACTCGGACTCAAAGCAAATGCTTAGACCACCACGCCATGGAGGCTCTCAATTAAGTTTAGGTAGTAAAACTGGCTGGCGAATAATATGACATTTCAATACTATTAAATTAAAATAGCTCCTTGAAAGTGGTTTTATTTAATAATAAAAATATTTGTATGAATAGATTTTATGCATTTTAAGAAAAGGTAATTATTGGATTGGAACTTTACTGTGGAAAATCAAATCCTTGTTCCAGTGATAAGTTTATTTATTCATAAATATGCATATTTAAGAATTAATAAACATAAAAAAAATAAACGCATTAAAAATATATTTCTTTACACCATTAATTCCCGAAAATGGCAATAAATTTATGGTGGCATTAATGTTTTCAGAAATTCGGAATGTTTGGTTTCAGAAGTTGCGTGGAGTCGAATGACGTACTTGAAAAATTTATTGACGACGGACGTTTGGTATTTCACGTATTCGATATTCATGTTACGCAGACGGACAATCAATCGTAATCCTTGGCAAACGATCCATTAATGATTTGCGTGTAAAACAATAGATAGCGGTGGGATCCTGTCATCCCGCGGTGATGACGAGCGTACGTACCTTTAGTGACGTTCAAAATAAATTAAAAATCGTCGCACATTATTTTACAGTCTTGATATTATCAATTGTTATTTATTCTATCTGTCTACTAGCATTTCATGAATAAAATATCAACATCAGCTTTTTACCTATACTTTTCTTACAGGCATATTATAAAACATTGATTTTTGGATATTAACTGTTTACAACTTAAACTGATCTACTAAGTTCACCATTTTTTCTTAATATTTTTACCATATTTCATTTGTGGGAGGGAACAGTTTTAAAATGGTAGATGCGTTAATTGCGGTGATGAATAATATTTTTTTAAGGTTAATACGAAGTCATTGTGTTTTACTATAACATCACAGGAGCCAACGAAAAACTGACGACCTTTAAAACACAAACATAATCATAAATCAAACGATAAGCCGATGTTCCTGCATCATGTGTGAATGCATATGGAATATACATACCAATTTAATGGATATATAACTAGAATGATGGCAATAATTTTTCCTACTGCGATAGATGAATTAAATTAATTAAACAAATAGAGTAATTTAGTAATTCGGAATATTAAGAATTACTACCCAGTCCAAAGTGGGTCGGGCTAATACAATTTTTCATTAATTATTAACATATTTATATTTTCGTAGACAGCAATCACTTTGTGGTTTGACATATTTGGTAAAAATGAAATAAAAACTTTGTATAAAACCACAGATTTAATCTTAATTTATATGACCGAGCGGTTTCGCTTAATCTAATCATCGTTAGGGTACCCTTGACTCTGTACAGAAACGGGCGGCCCGTTTGATAGATTCTCCTACCTTAACAAACGGATTGCAAACTTTGGAGCACAGACGTCAGGTGGGAATGCTGTCTTTGTTCTACAGGTATTTCAATGGAAGATGCTCCGAGGAACTTGCGTCATTGATCCCTTCGGCACCGGTGCATAGTCGGGAAACTCGCCAAACGCACGCCCAACATTTGTACACGGTTGACATTCAATACATGAGAACGGGTCGCTTTTACGACTCGTTCTTATGATCAACAGCTCGGCTATGGAACGATTTGCCGGCCTCTGTGTTTCCTCCCTCCTTCAACATGGGCCTCTTCAAGACCCAAGTTCACTCCTTCCTTTCCTCAAAAAAACCCTCCACACAGCATCCCCAAAGATGACAAAGGCCCTTAGGGAAATTGTTTTCCTCAAGGCCTCCTGTGTGGAGTTATTGTAAAAAAAATATATATAAAACTTAAACAAAAAATACAAAGTGTGCGGTTATATATACATTCAGAGGGATAACACAATATAAAATAGAATAAGATAACAGGGAGAAAACAATAGAATAACATTTAAATTATAACAAAGGAACAGAGAGAAAAAGACAGATAATATGAAATGAAAGAGACAAAACATCAACTGAGAAGGTGATTAAAGAATAATGAGAAATTTTATGAGTTTACGGGAAATATATCTAATAGTGGACTTCTGGACAAATTTAACAAATTATTAAAAATATGACTACTAATTTTAATGACTTTCTTTATTTCTAGTGCTTCTAAATTATTTATTCTGTTGCCATGGCCATTTTTATCGAGAATATGAGCACCGGTGCTCATATTCATCAATGTTGAAATAAAATCTGTGGTCTTATAGAAAGTAATTATTTCATTTTCATTATTAACATGTTTATTTTTTGTCAAGTTTAGATAAGACGAGGGATTAAAAATGTCGATTTTTTTTTTGTTCAATTGTTTGATAGCCTAACCCGTTTATTTTTAATTAAATATGGATGAGCATTGTTAGATTTGCCAAAGTTGTAGTGTGTTACTAGCTCAACCAGCGTGATCTCAATCAGCGATAGACATGACATGTATTGTTTGATAATATGTCAAATGCGTTGTGTGCTTTTATTGCACAGTTAGTGTATTCTTAATCAGCGATAGACATGAAACGAATTGTTTGATAATATGTCAAATGTGTTGTGTGCTTTTATTGCACAGTCAGTGTGGTCTTAATCAGCGATAGACATGAAACGAATTGTTTGATAATATGTCAAATGTGTTGTGTGCTTTTATTGCACAGTCAGTGTGGTCTTAATCAGCGATAGACATGAAACGAATTGTTTGATAATATGTCAAATGTGTTGTGTGCTTTTATTGCACAGTCAGTGTGGTCTTAATCAGCGATAGACATGAAACGTATTGTTTGATAATATGTCAAATGTGTTGTGTGCTTTTATTGTACAACCAGTGTGTTCTTAATCAAAAGATAGACAAGTTTTTTCAAATCCTTTGTGTATTCTTAATAAACGACTAACGATTGTTATGTAATATGTCAAAATTATAACGTGTTTAATAGTGTAGCTAGTTTTTTTTTTTCAATATTATTTGATATTTCAAAACTATAGTGTGGTTGCTAGCTCCACCGTTGAGTATGTCAATGTTTTTAACTGTGCCTGCTAGCTTCTCCTCTGTCTTCTTCATATGGTTGAAGAGATGTAGATGTTTGCTAGTAAAACTAGTGTATTCTTAATCAACAATACATAATAAGTGTTTGTAAATAAAACAAAACTGCATTGTCTTTCCTAGTTCAAGTAGTGCGTTCATACTCTGATAGACAAGTATTAATGATATGCCAAAACAGTAGCACGTGGTACGATGTCTTCATTCCAAAACGGGACGGTTTCATCAATGAATTATTAATTCACAACACACAGATCCAATGTGTCTCATATGTTAATGATATGTCTAAATCTTCCCATAATATTTATCCTATCTTCTTTCAAAACGATGTTTCGTCTTTATTATTCGTATCATTGATAAAACTCTTTACTGTGACGTACGTGTTGTTAATATGTTTAATGTAAAAACCCCAAGAGAGGTATTTTTCATTACGTAATAAAATAAATAAACAATAAATATTTATCTCGTGAACAAATAAAGCAAACATTGTAATGAAAAGTTCCGGTGGTGCACTAATTAATGAAGTTAAAAAGGAGAAGCTTGAATTCTATACAAGTCTCAAGTTCCGTTAAATTTAGATTAACGTTTATAAAATTGATGATTGCTTCTAAAAATGGTTTTATTTTCTTTGGTATTATAATTAGAATAACATGCTATCCTCACACTATTAACATAGAGTTACTTGCAGTGGCGTGTCGTTTGCCTGGGCAGTTTGCAAAGTCCGCGGGGTTCGAGTTATTTATAAAAATTATTTTTAAATTATTGACTACGCCAGTAGGTCACACATCTTCAATTCATTCAATAAATTAAGGTTGATATTTTTATTCATGCAATTTAAAAAAAAGTTATTGTTATTTTTAACAAAAAGCTTAAGTGATAATGGAAGTGAAGAAAAACAAAGAACTCAAACATGAGCTTGTTGGAAATCTAATCTCCCCACTCAGTTCTACCTGACTTCCTTCCTGATTATGCCGACGTCATCAAAATGTAGGTAATATTGAGTGCTCTGGATACCGTGAATATCCTGGCAAACTAATTGATAGTTTTTGAAAGAGCTACGCATTCAACACAGACTGTCGTCTGTTGTCCTTTAACGTTTTTATTTTTATGATATTGTAGGGATTATACTATTCAAACCATTATCTCGATCCTGGTGAAAGCTCAACGCAGAAGTAAGTCATAGATGTCGTTCCGGACATCGGTTAGACATCACTTCATAATAGCAAACTGGTTGATCAGGAAAGTTAATGTTGAGGTCTTATGATCTAGAACGGGTGAAAAAAACATTGGTTTATCTTTTCGGGAAAAAGGGAAATTCATGTCGCGCCACTGGCTGAACAGCGATGGCTCGTAGATATATATAATTATGTCGGTCACTTCGGCTGTTAAAACACACAATTTATGGCCGAAACAGCAACCTGCGTATTTTACTGCAACCGTTTAATCTTATTGGATCACTCGCTATTAAATCTTAATTTTCGTGTTGAATAATTGTGTGCGGTATAAATTTGTACCACGATTCATTTTATTCGACGCTAACCGGTAAAAAAACCATGGCTTTTTGTGGGCGATTCAATTCGGTTATGTATTATTTGAAAAAATCTAAACTAAACATTTTGAAGCTATAAATAAATATAAATTTTAATTAACTTGACCTTATTTTTTTCAAAACGATTAAAAAGTACAATGTACACAATATGCATATAGAAGAATAAAAAAACAATGCGGAAAGATATAAATTAGATTAGAAGTAAGGAGAGCAGTAAATACTCGTATAAATAATAAAGGTATGGCTACACAAATAGCAGCAATGCTTGCTGTTTGAATGCAGCCTCATTGATGCCAAATATGTCAACATTCGAAGCGATTCGATTGTTGTTTGTTCTTTTATTTAAGTAAGACAAATACATACGGGTTACGAATAACTTGACAATATTTAAAAAAAACTCAGGCCATTACAGTAAGCGGAAGATGTTGCTTGTGCATTTATGATGAAGGACTTTAGCTAGCAGAGGAATTGAACCCACGACGCCCGGGTGGGAATCCGACGCGTTTGTCCACTCAGCTAGATACCGGTCAACAACAAGATTGCCCTCCCCTACCGGCATGATTATTGGCAAGTTATTCCTGCAGACCGGCAGATAAAATAATATATTTATGTTGTTGATATCGAAGATAACCACCATTCGGATGGTCCGAAAATTCAGCTGTCAACCACAAATCAATATAAATAAATGTGTAGCAATATACACCCCCTTGTGATGCTTAGGTGGTACGTTTCGAGCATACCATACGCGTAGTAACCATGCAGGGTGGAGAAATCTCAGAGATGCGCCCCTTCATGGATATATGAAATTTTATAATATTTCATCTATATGCCCCGACGAAGGCGTGGTTGAATACGAAACTGATTCGCTTGAAACAGAGGAAAGTTGTATATTGAAAGTCAAAGGATAATCATTTCAGCGTGTGACTATATTTTTCAATGATCAAGGTCGTGTGATATTTAGAAAACATCGTACTATAATACCATGTAAACTGTTGATGTTGCTTTCTAAATTTTAATGATGTAAGTAATTACTTAAAAAACCTCAGGTGTTAATTCATTTGACACCATTCGAAGGAGTATTTTTGAGGTATTTTTTATTTTTTATTTTATCTCAACCAAAGAATGCTAGAAGAAGAAAGAATCATATTAATATACAAAATAATATTTGAAAGTTTTGGTATTTTTGCTAAAATATATTACTAATAAACAATAAAATATTATATCAGTAACCATGACCTGTAAAATCAATTAAAACTTATTGATTCCATTTGATCATTTTAATACTAATGTTTTTCATAAAATAAATATCACAACCATAGAAAAAATATTGAAAAAGGTCATTGGAGTAAAATCGAAGGACAGGGTCAAATGTCAATATCTTTAACAGGTTAATCGTTTTAGTATAATATATGAAATTGGAAATCTCTTAATGTTTTCAGATATGAACATCATAAAATTATTTAAAAGCTTTATTGAATTTATTTCACAAACAAATTAAATCGCTCTTGAGTAAAACAGATTAATACATCATCGGAGCTCTGTCAAATTATCACATCTTACTAAAACACATAACATTAAATCGTATTGCCAAAATATGACTATTATGAAGAGCTTGTATTTTATTATAATGATAGCTATAGTATAAATAATCTCAAAAACATGTTGAAATAATATTACAAGTTAATAATTACCGTTATCTACTAACCGACTAGGGTTGAGAATTCAACACACTTTTTACAATGTTTTTGTCTTATTGAACAAAACATACGAGGTTTGTTCAAAAGAAAAGGTGAATTTCGATTTTTTTCGAAAATTATTTATTTATTCATCAATATCCATTTTCTCCCCTTCAAAGTAATCCCACTCAGATATAATGCACTTATGCCAGCGCTTCTTCCAATCCTCGAAGCACTTCTGGAATGCGCCTTTCGGTATGGCCATCAGCTCGTTCTTCGATTCTGACTTTATCTCATTAATTGTGGCAAAACGCTTTCCTTTCATTGGTCTCTTCAGTTTCGGGAATAGGAAAAAGTAGCAAGGAGCCAAATCTGGTGAATACGGTGGTTGAGGCATGATTACGGTGTTGTTTTTGGCCAAATAATCACGAACAAGCATTGATGTGTGAGCTGGTGCATTATCGTGATGCAAAATCCATGATTTGTTTTTCCACAATTCCGATCGTTTGAGCCGTATTGCTTCACGCAAACGTTGCATAACTTTCTTGTAGTATTTCTTATTAACCGTAGGACCTGTTGGAAAGAACTCATGATGCACAACGCCATTGTAATCGAAGAAAACAGTGAGCAAAACCTTCACATTTGATCGAACTTGGCGTGCTTTTTTCGGTCTTGGCTCTTCTGGCCGCTTCAATTGGGATGATTGGGCCTTGGTTTCGACGTCATAACCGTATACCCACGTTTCATCACCAGTTATGATCCTTTTAAGCAAATCTGGATCGTCGTTGACCTCATTCAACAACTCCTGAGCTATACTAATGCGACGTTGCTTTTGGCTCAAAATTTATCAATTTCGGAACAAACTTCGTTGCCACACGTTTCATGCCCAAAACATCCGAGAAAATTGCATGGCATGAGCCAATTGATATGCCAACATCCTCTGCAACTTCCCCAATAGTGATTTGACGATTTTCCAAAACCATTTTCTTCACTGTTTCGATGTTTTTTCTTCGTTTGTTGACGTGGTTGCAACTCCAGGACGCTCATCGTCATAAACATCTTCTCGGCTTTTGTAAAGCGCTTGTACCACATATAAACACTTTTTTGAGACAAAGTAGACTCGCCGAATGCCACAGTCAACATTTTAAGTACGTTGGAGCACTTTATTCCATTTTCGACGCAAAATTTAATACATATTCTTTGATCCATTTTTTTCAAAAGTAAAAAATCGAAGAACACACAAAAACGTGACTAACCTTTCCAGTTGTCAAAAACAAACCACTAATCCAAAATGGCTGATAACGCTAACATATAATAGGTGATAATGCTAACGCGGATGTACACAGCCCGCGAAAATTCAAAATTCACCTTTTCTTTTGAGCAGGCCTTAGGTGTATGCTTACAATAATCGTTTTGCTCTTTTTAATTGTATTTTAACCATTCGTTTTTTTAATGAAAATTGTTATTGCACTGTATTAAAAAAAGACCGCCAAACTGACGGCATGTGATAGTCTGGTAGTTTTTTATCCTCAAATGCCTGCAATAGTTTTTTGCTACTTAGTAAAGAAACTTAAAAAAATGATTTTTATACCGGAAATATGTCTGAGACTAAAAAACTCCCAGCTCCCCCTTTATAGCCACTATCACTCCTTAGCCACACGAAGAAGGTGAAGACTCAAAATTGGCGTTTGAAAAGATTCATTTTTCAAATTTATAAAGCTTTCGAATTCTCACAGTATTCTGTAACTCCTCATGATCATCTCCAAGCATGCTCTGCAGATGGGACCCAAGGGTTTTGCCCTTTAAATTGAAGTAAATAAAAAAAAATCTTCAATGCATATAATGATAATACTGGGAACTAGAGAGTTTTCGTAGGTATTTGTTATTCGTTATCTCTCTAGACAACCAATTATCTCTAATAAAACTTCGTATTAACAATTAGTTCAAGTTAGTAAGCTGTAACTATTAGGTGTACAGCTTTGCTTTCGCCGTTTTTTTTCAAAATTCGAGATTTTATTGTAAGCAACTGGTTAAACATTTATGATTCAAAGTATTGACCGTCGCTGGCCACTATTTTCTACAGTTTTTCTGGTAGCGTACGAATCCTGCGGAGGATAATAATAGATAATAATAATAATCGGATCGCAGGAGCTGGGATGTTCGTAAATTCTTCGAACAATTCCATTGCGATGGTACTCCACTAACATCAAACACTCTCCGTTGGCGTGTCCGAGCTCCAGCGGAACTACATCCGCATAATTAAAAATTCAATTTTAAACAATCATTTTTCTTTCTCTTAATTACGTAAAATATTTTTCTGCTTAACCTATGTTATATGCAAAGCAGGAAAAATATAAATTCAATTTCGGAGATTAATAACATTGCACATACATTTTTTACACTATTTTCATTTTAATTTTTTACATTTTAAAAAATACATATGGTTGAAGTCGTTAATTAGTTGATGTTGCTATTAAAAATATTTGAATGTTAACAACGATTTTTTTAAATTGCTGTAAGTTAAGTTATAAAAACGTTTATATTCTTATTGGCATAATTATTATTTCTATGAATAAATGGTTCCAGATGTCCTTCGCCTTGACCAATGCAAGCATGTATGCATATATCTGAGTCAAACGTCCTTCAATGTCGCTGTTAATCCTCAATTCTAATCGTGCTAAAACTAACGAACTATCTCGGCATGTATTTTTAAGCTGTACGTTAATAAATATATTTTTATTTTTTTCCATTTATAAGAAAGACAAACATTCCCGGGTTACGAATAACCTGACAATATTTGAAAAACTCCTACTGCCATCATAAGAAGCGGAAGATGTTGCTTGTGCAATGATGGAGGACTTAGCCAGCAGAGGAATTGAACGCACGACGTCCGGGTGGGAATCCGACGCGTTTGTCCACTCAGCCACCGACCGGTCTCTTATTATATACTTGTCTCTTATTTGTATTAATTAAATAGTCTATCTATAAGAAATACGCTTTGAGAAAACATCACCCAACATTTTTTTTTTGTCAATTTCTCAACTATCTACCAGTCCAAAAACATGTAGAGAGTGTTGACATCATTCATTCGCGAAGGTACATCACAGAATACGAATTTCTTTGACAATTATGTAGGTAGAAATGCATAGATCAGGCTGTAATGTTATACCAGCCAACGAACACCAGTGAGAATGGAGGTGTACAGATAACCGAGCTCGAAGACGTATGGTAGATGTTCAGAAGATATGAAAGTGCAATTGTTTTTTAAAGCGTTATACTCGTATGTTTTATGTTTACAGGTGGGCATGGAACTCTGCTCGGTGTCGTCAATTCGGTGGTTCACGTGGTAATGTATTCGTACTATTTCCTGACGCTGGTGAATGACAAGTACAAGAAATCTATTTGGTGGAAAAAACACATCACACAGATGCAAATCGTGAGTTACGCCATGAAATAAGGCTCTTTCGGGGCTCTTCTTTTGCATTTGTTATTTATCTCCATACGTTGTGGAGAATACTACCTGCATGCTGTCTGTACTAATAACTTGCATAGATTTAACCCCCACACACGTGTAAGTATGTATTATATCTGTGTGCAAAAGGAAGAGAGGGATGAGTCAATAAACGCAGATTTTCAGGAGAGCCAAAACAAAATTGAGGTGTTTTTTTGTATGTAATTTTGTCATATGTCTTTTTAAAAAATAATAGCATGTTACTTTATTTTCTGAATCATCTGATTATTCCTTGGTAAATATTTATCTAAGGAACAACTCTGCATACTTAACTCAAAACTCGATTTTATTGACATATCCTTCTTTTCCTTTCGCACACAGATATATGTCCCATAAGTCGACAAGACTCTCTTAAAAGTTTTGTTGTTGATTGACCATCAAATTTATCTACATACTTTGGGATTCCGTGTCCAGCTATAGTCTTTTCACACTTATCAAATAATTTTGCAGTGAATGTCGGTGTATTTTTTTCCATTACTTACGTTGAAATAATCAGGTGAAATAAATTACTTTGTGAAAATTACACATTTCCAAATTCTAGTCCCGGGTATACTAAAGGGGGAAAAGATTTAGGGAGCAAAAGTGTTTTTTTTCTTTGACTTGAACGATTATCTTTCCTCTAAGAAAAAAACTGACGGCCAACTTTAAATAAGCTAATTCTAATAGGATTCAGTTTCGAATGCACAAGAAGATTAGTATTTTTTACGAGACGTAGAACAAAGATTAACTTTTTTGAATGCACATTATTTTAAACAGGTTATTTCTAAATATTTATTGCTAAACAAAAATTATTTAAGAACAAAATAAATTCCAAAGTCTCTCTCTTTTATGAAGTGCACCCTAAAGGTGAATTGTCGCAAAAAAGGCGCTGTAGAAATCTTTACTCATGCCAGAACCGGGCGTGCTTGAGTTGTTAATGCTGTTTATTTGTAAGTGTCGGTCTCTCTCTTCTTGTGCGAGAAATTAGAATGGTCAATCCTATTGTTCGGTATCATATTGGTTTCTTTTTTCAAACAATACACAACGAGAGATGCGTCCATCTAATAACTCCCCAATGTGCAAAAAGAGTAATTATTTGAAACATGAACCAGTCAGGTTTCTCTCTTGTGATGAGATCTGACTTTCTGTTCGTAGAGCGCATCCCATGGCTAGCTCTCCCTTGTCAGTTTCATTAATCATTTAAAAGGTAGGATAATTTGTTTTACGTTAATTATTCATAGTGAAATAATAACGGTTTGCCTTTTCGTGAGTAATTTACCTACCCGTCAGTATGATAATCCACGTTCAATCAATTAATTACATTGAACTTTATACGTAAAAACTTTCGTTGTGTTCAATCCGATGCATTCTCAGTTTAAAAAATTGCCTCTGACTATTTTCGACCGAGTGTCAGGCGATCAATCCCAGGTGAAAAAGTACCTTCCATAATTAATTTTAGTAAATACTCGCAGCGACTGAATGCCCCCAATTCGAATGAAGTGGTTCAAAAGCCTTCCGCTAAGAATATTAAGATTTTATTTTGTGTTACGTAAAACATTTTTGGTTGGACGATTTCCTAATAACGGACAATTACTTGTCCAAAGTCTGATTTATTTTTTCTACCTGCGTAATTCACCTTTAATAGTTATTTTTTAAGTTTTTTGAGGTTCATAAACTTTTTGTCACATTTTACAACTGTAGCTCAGAGTTAAGTAGTAGGAAATCGTGGTGAAAAACATAAATAATTTATAAACTTGCAAAACACATTACGTTTTGTGAGGTTTCCGAGAAAACGTATTTTTTTATTTACGTTTCCGTTTAATCTTATTACAAATGGGTAATTTTAACCATGAAAAAAAATTAATAAGCGATCAACATAGGTGAGTACGTATAGCCTTATATATTTGTAATGTACAACAATTGAAGAATGAAAGTTCATCTCAGGTCATGGTGGTTGCATGCACTCTTGAACTGAGTGAATGGTTTGTAATTCGTTCAAATGGTTAATGTGGTAACGCAAGGTTAATGTCAAACGTATTTTAAATTGTATAAAAATTTGTGTTAAAACTATGAGTAAAACCACTGTTTTCATTTCCCAATTAACGAAGTCAAAGGGCCGTTATTCAGCGATTAGTTGTGGTCTTCTTTCTCACGGGAGAAACTACGTGGCATTTTGAAACTGGAGTCAATACTGCAGCGCTCCGAAGTTACCGGATAAGATGTTTTCTGGCGTCCCCAACGTGGTGGAAGGGTCCCTTAAGTGGTAAAAGGTTTTTTTTCATCAGTCTTTGCCTGATATTGGAGAAATTTTGATTAATCTTCCTAGGGTACACCAGAAATGCCCATTTTTGTTTATTTCTTCACCGAATAATAATTATTCCCAATTCTTTTCTAGATAGAGGTTTTTTGTTGTTGTTAACAAATGCTTCGGGTAAATATTATCCCTGACCAAAGGAAAAATAACACAATCTGATTTAAAAAAACGTCATTATACATGCAATTAGCCTCTATTGCGTGTACAAAGTTCCAATACAAGATTGCAACTACTGATATAATAATAATTATGGTAATCAGTTTTAATTCCAAATATTATTCTTTATTGCATTGTTATTAAAAATCTTATGATTATTAAAACTGCTTAGTATTTTACTTGTCTTCAGACAACAGATTTACAAATACCCGGTTGACGATCATGATTTAAATGATAGGTCCTCATCATATTTGCATACGACGGTAGGATGATTATCTTTCAGACAGAACTTCCACAGATTGCGTACACCATTCTGGATTACGATTATATTTTAAAAGAAAGATCTTTATCATATTGCATATGACGGTAGGATTATTATCTTTCAGACAGAACTTCCACAGATTGTTTACACCATTCTGGATTACGATTATATTTTAAAGGAAAGATCTTTATCATATTGCATACGACGGTAGGATGATTATCCTTCAGACAAAACTTCCACGTATTGCATACATCTGTATATCTTCAACAAATTACATACACCTGTGTGACAATTCTCTTTTAAAAGACAGTTTTCTATATAAAGCTTCATGCACCTTCTCATCTTGTCAAATTCTATGAAAAACATACAAAGATTCAGTAAAAGGTACAGTTTGAAAACCAGCGAAGAAGTTTTCGAACATTTTACCTAAAATTCCAGAATTTTTGTAAAAAAATTAAAAGATTTATGTTTTAGAATTGTATTCACTGGAATCCTTAGATATTTTCCGAACGAAGAAATTAACAGATACATCATCGCCCACAACACAAATAGGCGTATCTCAGAAAACCTCAAAAATTGGATAAGTACCAAAATGATTTAATATTCATTCATTATGCTGTCGCAAACTGGCACATTTCTA
Organism: Drusus annulatus; assembly: GCA_022651775.1. NCBI lineage: Eukaryota > Metazoa > Arthropoda > Insecta > Trichoptera > Limnephilidae > Drusus > Drusus annulatus. The sequence continues at coordinate 686,479 of JAGWCC010000340.1, read as the reverse complement.
ACATTTCATAACCTCGTTTTTCTTTTGAGCCCATTAACAAAATGTGTAATAACACGTATGAATCTGGTAAAAAAACAGGTTTTTGGATTTCCTGGAAAATTGCTAAATATAAGACACGCCTGTTTGCGTTATGGGTGACGATTTGTAGTATTACATGTATTAGAAAGCCAAAAAGTGAATATTTTAAGTTAACATTTTTTAAATCTGTTTCTTTTATACCAGGTCCAATTTTTGATTCTGGTTCTTCACTTCTCCATGCTGGTGGTGACCCCGGACTGCGCGTACCCGAGGTGGGTGGCCGCCGTGGTGGTGCCGCAGAACCTCTTCATGTTGATGCTCTTTTTGGACTTCTATAGAAGAGCCTACCTTAAACCAGCCAAGGCAGCCACTGAAAACGGCGCGGCTAACGAACACGGCAAAAGCAGCCTGAATGATCTGACCAATAACGTCGAAGGAGAAAAAATTGTCAAAAATGACGTCACTTCTAACGGAGTTCACAGTCTCAACGTTGAAAAACTAAAAGTAAACTAAATGTCAGCCGTCAAATAAATAATATTGTTTTTTTTATGACGGTTGATTTACTAAAAAGATTTACGCTGTTAAGCAGATTTTAGGATCGGTAAGCATAATGTGAACATAGTGTCACTTAGGTATAATGGAGTTCACAGTCTCAATAGCGAGAAATTAATTGTGCGATTTCTAATTAAGAATAGAGATATGACATCTTGATATTCTAAAAATATTTAAGCTGTGTTTACATAGTTATAGTTTTTTTTACTAGGTAAGTTATAATACGCGTAATTCCAATAACTAAAATAGCTTGAAAGATCCCAATATATTCGTCAAGAATGATAAATAAGATTTTTTGGGCAAGATTTAATTTTTAAAAAATCACAAAGATTTACATTTTTTCTTCTCACTGTACATTTTAAAACTTCATTGGATAGTATACAGGAATGGTTTACTTTACGCATAAGTACGAGTTTTTACTGATACCTAATATATTATATACTGTATTTAATCATTTAAAGCCACAATTTTTCTGTACGTATAAGCCCAGTAAAACACTTGAATTAAACTATTTTTACAATAGCAGGCTACAACGTATATTCGAGCGTGTCACCTTACATGCAATCAAAATAACAAAGTTCTTAAAGATTTTTTTTATAAAGCCATGTTGGTTAGATTTCCTTAATAAAATGAATTTTCTTCGACAAAACCAAATGCCAGCCTTTTATTTATAAAATATCTATAAATATACTCGATAGAATTGAATGATCTTGGATTATCATAACACTTCATTGTAATTATATCCTGTAGTGCAAAACTGTATCTTTCTCTAAACTAGAAATAAATAAAATAGTTGTGTTTATCTGATGTGACCTGCCAGGTAATTATGCTTCCGTATACTGTGTCTGTACATAATATTATTAAATATTAATATGCCGTATAATATATGAAGTAAATAATAAGACAGAGCCTAAGAATTTAAATTTGTATGGCGCCCTTGAGGTGATTTTAACGGCGATACAAATTATCTAAATATTATTATCATTATTTATTTTTAACAACTTGTTTAAAATCAAAGCAATAAGGTTTCATATAGAGACATGAAATCTTTGTAAAATTTTATGGCCTACGTAAATTAAAGGTAATTATTTAATTAGCATCATAAGCAGTACGCCATATTACACGAAAGCAGTTAAATTAAAATAATTTATTGCTATAAAATAGTAATATGTAATACAACTTCCTGACTTTGACTTGATGAATTTCGTAGAACTAAGTAAACAAATCTTCGTCCCTTTTATCACAATAGAAGTCAAATTATTGGTGTGTTTTTATTGCTACAAGGAAGTGTATGCTAATAATACCTACCGTGCGCTGAATGCGGCGGTAGTAATTTGGTTTAATCAAAATATATTGATTATTATTACAAAGGAAGGGTTCGTCTGACACGGTATGTTAGAAGTGAGTTTGAGGCTTTTGTGTCACCCACAAGAGTTTTTAAAGCCCTGAAGCAGAGGGAGAATTGCATTTCCAGTTTGTAGTACTTTCTCAGGCTGAGGGAAATGGAAAAGAATATGAGATGGAGAAAAGGGTGATTGAGAGGCTCTTGATATTCAGGGCATTGAAAACGGTTAAAGCCATTTCAAGCGATATTTCGATTCTTAATAGTGACTTATCATCAGCACGATTCTGATAATATCTACAAATCAGGTTACACCAAATGGTCGACTACTTTGAGAAAGTTCTGTTATTAATTGGCATTTTTATGTAACCACGGAGGAAAGTCAAGAAGTTTTAAAACCTTTTTGTTTTTTTTTTCGCAAATTCAATCGCATCTCATTTAATTAGCACACATATGTGGTAAAATATTTCACTATCGTGATATCAATAGGTTTGTTTGGTAGAGCAAAAAGGTTGGAAGTAATGTGTTTAGATCCTCGACTAGGAATCCAGAAGTCGTTGCAAATCGAGGTGTGCGCAAATAAATTTTATTTTGTTAATATGTGTTTTTTACTGAATAGTATATTTGCGGCACGTGCCAGAGAAAAATCAAAATCATCGCTTGAAATGACAATAATCATGTTTGGTGACTAGACCTGAATAGCCAGAATCTTCCCAACCGTCAAATTCCCCTCACAACATACCTCAATTGGGAATACCTTAGTCCCACTGGTTCTATACAGTGCGGTATTCATATTTAAAAAAAAAACATTTCATGATATTTTCTGATGTGTGAAAAATAATCCCATTCCCTAGTGTGCCTTAAGACATAAAAGTTTGGCAGACGCTAATTAAGAGTATCAAGTTTAGTATAATATAATGACAATAATAAATCTCACGAATAAAAATGCGTACCAAAGTCTTTTTGTTTGTTACGCATTTTATGCCATAAACAATTATGTGGGTTCGGTAATTAGACACACAAAAGAAAGTTGATAAGTTATTACTCCACTTATAAAAACTGATTTATTGATTACAATATATATTAAAAAGGATATTATAATAATTATTTATTCGAAGCATTTAAGATATCAATGTAGAGTAATTAAATTGTTAAAGCAATTAAATTAACGCAAAGCAGGTTTGTTTTATAGCGCAAAATAAAATGCTACCCAAATTTATTTCATTAACATAATACTTCAATTATTTTTTAATAACTTTTTATATTGAAAAAAATTATTAAAAAAAATATTTATTTTTTATAGATTTTGTTGTCTGTTCAGGGGGGTAGGCAAGATTTTTTCATATATTTTAAAATAAATTTGCTGTAAATACGCACCAAAGACTTAAGAAATTCTATAACTAGATAATTTTCGTTGTTTGTAAGTAACCGTAGAAATGGTTTATAATTCGAATTTAATTTCGAAAGAGATCGGCTTAGTTTCAGTCAAAGTACAAAAATAATACCAATATTTTTTTATAAGCTGCAATTTTTTGAGATTATTCGGAAGGTCAATTGAAGCGTGTTTAAGACGTCAATCATTATATTTATTGTGTGTGTTTTTTTTTGTTTCCTCTGGAAGCTACATACCCACATATTATAAAATGTGTCGTATGAGTTGGATCACTCACGCTAGCGTTCTCTGCCGATGTACATCCAATGCGCTTCACAGGTACATAAAGGCATATAATAAGGCCATATACTCGTATAGGTATGCATAATATTTTGTTAAGATATTGTGACCTAACGACTTTTTCATTTTTGAGTTGACAGAAGAACACTTATTTGGAAACTATGTTTTTTAAGACGAGAGAAGAATCTGCAATCTACGGGGCGATGGGACAATGTAGACTTCCGGCATTCGTCTATTCTCCTTCATGTGACCCCTTCCGCAACCCAATTCACAAATCCCTTCAACCGCGAGGCGATATAGTTCTCCTGGCTTTAGAGAGTACAGCCAGGTAAACACCAACCTTATAAGATGATTAGATTGACATCAAGGAAAGGTAAGCTTACACATTGGAGAGTCGTCTATTTATGTGGACTTAGTTAAGAAGGCTTTTATGCGGCAATGTCTTAATCGCATTCGACAGTAATTATCGTTTGTGTCTTTTACACTCCAAAGAAGAGAAAATTCTCTTCTAATATGAAAATAAATAAAATATGAATGATAACTTTTTGTGACTACCCTGAATACATTATTTTTATTATTCAGTAATGATTTAGGGGGTATGTTATAATCTCTGAGTTAACTACTCCTCAAGCAACTTAAATCACATAATTAAAGTGACCATAAAACAGACATTTATTTGACGAGCAGCGTTATTCTGCGGTGGTGAAACATATACGCTACTCGTCGAGTAGCGCTGATCGACAGTTTACTTGAAGGTGGTAAAATACTTCCTTAGTCTGTCGCGGTAGTGAATATTAGATCCAATTTAACACACTCATAACTAAAGCATCTGCATGTTCATTTTTTATAATTTAATCTAGCCAAGTTTAATTACAATAATACAAAATTGGATTAAACTAATTTATAAAAAAAATGGATTTCTACAAATTTAACACAAAAACTATAAATACATTAGTATGTTTTTATTAATTCTTGATTCATGACAAGCAAATTTTCAAGAATAAATAATAAAGTACAAGTCTTTTTTAACAAATATAAGGGTGTTTAAAAATGACTGTGTCACGAGGATGGTAAAGTAACCGCTTCGTCGCAAAACTGTTCGTTCCTTGACTCTGGATTCAAATATTGCGGATTCGATTTCTGACCTGCGAAAAAAAACTTGGTTTGATCACATACAGATATTAAACATGGTAATAAACTTGGATCAGACTCCATAGTGCAAGATACGCGCAGTTTTGGCCAAAGTTTCAATAAAAATCGAAACGTTGTGTTGCTTAAAATGGCCTTACTTATGTTTTTTGACCTCATCTGAAACCTTAGGTACTTCTCAATTTGTATTTCTTCTTTAACCCCCTGGCTCAGGGCTTTCTTGTGCTTCTACAGTATTACAAAAAAAAAAAAATTATTAAACAAGAGATTTGAAAAAATAGTTTACTAGATTGCTAATAGTCAACACTGCTTTAACTGTACTTTGTGATGAATTGCCAGGTTAACAGTTCTTCGAAACTAACCTGCCAAATAATCTATACAGTTTGTACAATTTAATTTATAAAACACGTCAAATTGTTGGCCACCTTTTTATCCGAAAACGTCCAGGCAACGGTCTTCGGAAACAGCAGAAAACACCGAATAGTTTGGTAGAAAAAACAAACAGTCTAATACCGACTGAGCACAATCCGAGCCAACCAGTCAATCGTGAGTATTTATTCGGGACTACTTCTGTAAGTTGCATCAGAAGGTTTCGTAAGGCAGTAATACACTTCCCGAGTATCTATGACCAGAGCAGCATCTCCCTGCGCTACGTGATAAATATCGCATCCAACTGGCTGCCCAGAGCTTGCGACACCGCGCGTGCAGAGTGAGCTCACCTGCTCAATCCCTATATCACAATACTTGCGGGTACAAGGCAGGTAGATTATTATCATTATGGCGACCGGTTAAATAATAGTTAAACAACTTTTTTTATTGAAAACGTGATTCAAAGCACACAGATCAATTGAAAATCGATTTTTCTTATGATTATCAATTATTTCGAAAGTGTTGTATTTTAATAAAAGTGAACACGTTTCGAATCACTCAAATAAATTATTTTGGATCGATTTTAGTTGTGATCATCAGTTATTCTGAATTGTTTCCTTGCATTGCATTCTACGGGTCTTCCCTTAAGGTTTATTTTACAAAGTATAAAAAAGATTCCAATAAGTAGGTACTTAATGATTATCCGAAATATATAACTAGGCAGACTTGCGTAAATTAAAGCACTTCGCATTTAATGCTATTCCAGACAGGGCGGATAAACCGCGCGGTTTGAATTGCTCGGTTGGATGTATGAAGCTCCATACTGGCGGTTCCGAAACCGAGCGGTTGGCGCCGAGCGACCGCCGAGAATCTCAAGTCGTGCGGGAATCGAGCGGTTCCCGAGCCACTCCAAGTGTATGGCTAGCTATGAGAGTATTCAGACCACCAGGTGGTTTCCAAGCGGTTTGAATGTCAACTGAGAAGACGATATACCGTTTCGACACTGATTTCTTTATTGAAAAAGTGCAAAAAAGACCTACGATACGAGATATCCAATGTGATGAATAATCAAATAAAGTTTTAAATAAAGGAGCGTGGTAAGAGTTGGTGGATTTTTTCGCAATATAATATCTTAGCAAAACGTGCAGTCCATCGTGAATGCAACGTACCGGGATAACCAGAATGACGTTTATGGCAACCCTGGAAATTCCACTCCATCCAAAACCAGAATCATCATCGAGGGCAGCCCTCACGGCGCCACACAGCGCCCTTGAGGTGATTTTTCATAAAAAATGGCGCCATGAAAATGATCCAAATATTAATATTAAAACCACGCTGTTTCCGCCGACGAGTGTTTGCTCACGTCAAACCGCTCGGTTCCGTAACCGCTTGGTCAACCGCCGTGTGTGAATTGACTTGTGCGTTTCTTAACCCTAAATTTGGAATAAGGATTTTGTGCGATATCGATATGTAAATGTCTAAATATTACCAAAAACAAATTCTCCATGATTATGTCACGAAAATGCTTCAAAAAGCAAAATCAAATAGAACAACTACATAACCTTCCTTCGGATCGTACGTTTGATTTTAACGCTTAGGCTTAAAAAAAAAATTATAGTGAATATCGCACAAGAATCCCAACTGCTTCCAATCGTCTTAAGCCAGTGAGACATTCCTAATTGGCGTATGTTATGAGACTGAAGGTAGTGGGGAGGGGAAGGAGATGAAGAAGAGAAAGATTGGGAAGTACCTGGCTATTCAGATCTGGTCACCTAAAGCAATTTCAAACAACGTTTCGATTCTGAATGGTGGTCCTTCACCAGGGCGATACTTAGAGTATCTACCACTCTGGAACGTGCCGCAAATATACTTTATAATAATTTATATGAATTAAATGTGTTATGGACACATATTAATTAAATAAAAGTTATTGACACACGCCGAGTTTTAACCCGCGACCTTTAGATTCGTAGTCGAGCCACTTATCAATCTACCATGGAGGCCGTTCAACGGTACGGAAAGGTTAAACGGATCAATGTCATTACTTTTAAATTAAAAAATTATATATTTCTTACTAATTTTAGCTTTTTCATCGCTTGTGCTTTATTTGGTTCTTGCTACAGTTTGCTTTGATATTTCATGCCACTAAGCCGTCGAAATACAGTTTAAAGATAAGCCTAAAGATTGGCCAATGATATAAACCATTAAACGGTTTATTTTCGGGATTTTAAATTTAAATAAAAACTTGACTTGATACAGGCTTACTTCAATTTTTAAATACGGTTAGTCGATTAACTAATAATAATTTATAAGTAAAATTTATCAATAGAAGCAAAAATGTCTAGCACTTGTCATAAAAGAGTTACGTTGCTGAACTTAAATCTTTCTGTGTTTACAGAAGCTTAACTAGACTTGTTCGAATAACTCTTGAAGCAAAGACGATATAGATATTTCCAATGCACACAGTGCACCTCACTTTTCATACTACGTCGGGTTATTTTCTATGAGAAACAACCTTGTGAATTGTATCACTTCAAAAAATCATAAACTCGTAATTACCTGGAATTCGGTTTGCAATAAGCTCCATTGAATTACGCAAACTTTTACTGAGAAGGGAAGCTTAAAGCTGCCAACTTATCCTTCTTCCTGGGCTCCTTGACTGCGGTCTATTATCGTTGAGTTTCAATGAAGTTACCCATGTAAATCTTTCTTTTAAGGCGTGATTTACTCTGAGTAAAACACTCCAAAATATATTTAATTTTAATAATAACAAAATTAATATTATGTTTTGTTAATTTTTTTTAATGACAATATAATACCGTACTATTTTTTTAATTCCTAACAAGATTTAGAAGTACACAAATATGATGCGCAAGTTGTGTGATGCGTGTGACAAAAGCATTCAGATCGAAATCCTCATCATTTTGTTATATAATGTAAAATTATTCAGAAAATATGATCAGGATTTCGTCGATATTCGTGACCTGGTCGCAGAGCCGGCTCGTCACTTTTTTGTATGCTAGAGTGCTAAGATTAAAAAATGCGACATTATCGATGTTGTTGTAGCCGAAAATAATTTTAATTTTTTTGAAAAAATATTTTTTTGTATGAAGTTTTTCAGGATTTTTCAGTTTTGGTGGTGCATTGCACGGTTTTCTGAAAAATCTTCACACAAAAAATTGAAATTTTGAAAAAAAAAAACACTTTCGGCTACAACAACATCAATAACGTCGTATTTTTCAATCCTAACACTCTAGCATACTAACAAGTCACGAGCCGGCTCTGCCTGGTCGTCGGCCAAGAGTCAAACCTATTAGCCCCAAGCCACAGATGATCTCACGTAGCAAACGAATTTATTTTTCAAAATCAATTTAAATACCTACGTGTTAATATGCAATGCATGTGGTTCTCTAATTAGTAAATAGCGCATTGATTGTTGAATAAAATAATAAATTGGTAAAAGTTGATATTTATTGATTAATAAATAATTTTGTTCCATTCACTTTACCAAAGTGGACGAAATAAAATTATTTATTAATTATGCACAGTCACATTTTTCTTTTCGTAAATTGGGATTCAATTCATCCAGATCTTCAACCACAAGACATCCCTCATACGTGAACTAAGAACACTTAGGTCTGCGGCAACCTCCCCCCCCCCAAAACAGATCAATAAGCTACATTCCAACGCGTATCAATATTTGCATCTAACTTCTTAACTGAGCTTTAAGCATCAGCGTTGATCAAATGACACCAGAAAGCCTGATTTTGGCTTATTACTTACAATGCTCAAAAACTATTGAGGTCATGAACAAACCAGAAATAGTCATTTTGCGAAACCACAACTTTCAGGATGCGTTTCCGAACATTGAAATGTAGTTTGGGATTTCCCTGTCATGTCCAAATACGATGACGAACTCTTTCTCGATTGACGAGTAACTTCTCGGAAGGTTGAATAATTTATTGACAGTAATAAATGTAGTTACTGAGGAGCTCCACATGAAAATAACCGGTATAATTAATAAGTAAACGAACAAAAAAAACCGCCAGAGGACAAAAAAAAACCATTCTTTTTTTTAACATTTTCGGCAATTATTGAAGAATACATCTGCATATTTATGTTATTAAGAAATATGAAAAAAAAACCTCAATAGTTTTTAAATCGATATGAATTAGCAATACAGAGCGAATGAATTAAATTCTGGATTGGAGTCGACATTATTGACATAACTGCCTGTCTAGATGTGGAATGTTAATTTATCTATATCTTTAATATTTTTATTTATAATATTATAAAAGATCGCATCATGATTACAAACGTAAAATAATAATCTCAAGTACTTATTGATTTTCTCAACTTATTTTGAACTCAGTAAATGTTATTTATTTGACAAATTTCTACTGGAACACCATTAGAAAGTTGCATGGCTCGGTATATGAGAATCAAATAATAATTGTTGAGTGCTTGATTTTTCTTTTTGCATAGGTAATTCTATATAAAAATATACTGTATTTTACTTATAAATTCCTTGAACCTGAGGCATATTTTAGTAAATATAGAGAGAAACGAAATGAAGTTTGCTTAATAGTCATTAAATTCAGCTTCCCTAATAAACCTGTATCTCTTACCCATGTATTGAACGGTCGGTAGCTGAGTGGAGAACGCGTCTGATTCCCACCCTGGCGTCGTGCGTTCAATTCCTCTGCTAGCTAAGTCCTCCATCATTATTGCACAAGCAACATCTTCCGCTTTTTATGATGGCAGTAGGAGTTTTTCAAATATTGTCAGGTTATTCGTAACCCGGGAAAGTTTGTCTTACTTTTAAAAAAAAATATCACATTATATTATTCGCATAGCTCTTTTCGTAGTGTTTGAAATCTAGGAATTTTCCTAACGAAATCTTGTAGGTCGTTTAAAGCTATAACTTGAAATTAAAAAATACTATGTCAACATAGATTTTGCACTTCGTTGGAAACGGAACCCGCAAACTTCTGAACAAAGGTCAGATGCTAAACCATTACGCCACCAAGGCCATCTACATAATCTGTCACATCATCAAATAATCAAATATTTATCAAATTCTTGTGGGAGTCTTTATTGATACTGATCATTAACATTATCTCGCAAGAAACAATGTATTGCTTCATTTTTTTGCCTCGCCATATTAACATCCAAAGAAGGAAAGTAATGCAAATAGGCCAGTAAAACAGGCATAGAGTCAATTTACATGAGCCACATTGTGCTTACTAATATGCACCAAAGGAAGAGGAAGTTAACGACCTTCTGGTATGCCATACTGATTATTTCAATGTCATAGTCAAAAGACCGCAACAAAGGTATTGTTCTGAACGTGTCGAAATCTTCGGCTATTGTTCTATGAGTCAATGTTTCATAGAACTGCATTCTTAACTAATATATTGAAGTGCGTTAGTAGGGTTTTGCCTCTTTGTAACCTATGTTCAATTGACGAACTCCCATTTACTGATAAATTTTCTCCCACTTTTTTTAATGACGAATATGCATTTGACGCTGTTTTAAGTGCAAGTAAAACATTTATGATTTTAGGGTTTCAAGAATTCGATTTCAACATCTGCCTAAGGATCCAAAATGGTCGATATGAATTACATGCTGTTTTTCGATATGGGCATTATTTTCACGGTTCATGGGTTCAAGAATTTCCATTTTGTCATCTGTTTGAGAGTCCAAGATGGCGTTATTTGAATTTGGCGCCGTTTTAAAATATGGGTGTAGCTTTTATAGTTTTACGTGTTCACTGAGAGATTTTTTTTACCGTATTTACTTTTTTTTATCATCGCTTCTCTCAAGATTTGAAATATAACGATTTCCTGAATTTGTAGAAACTCATAAGACTAATAATCTTCCAGGTAAGTAACAGGTTGTTGACGATTAAAAAAAAAAAAAGAATTTTATGGTAGTTTACAACAAGTTTTTAAGTTGTCTAGTAACCTACTGATAAAATAAAAGAGCAAAATAGTCGTTGGGGAACAAGTTGGTCTAAAACAAAGACAATATAAATATGCGATTGTATAATACTGCCAAAAAGCTTGGCAGGAGATGACCATTGGCCCGTAATTTTTTGCACCACAATTCAAATTTTTCTTATGAATTGGCGTGACGTTTTTCGGTTGGTTCATTATTGATTAACAGTAATGGGTTAACAATTCGAATTCCCAATTTTTATTCAAATTGATGTTAATCGTTGTCGATGAAGAATATTTTAATTTAAGATGAGTGCAGAACATTCCACTATCATTCAGCATTCTCTTAAGCTCCCTTCTGTATTAATCAAAGATGGCCGCTGAAATGTTTAATCTTTAAAATATTTGATTCCGGATTTCCACTAATCTTCCCTCTAAAAGAAATTAATAAAATACGTTAAGAACTTTAAATTTTTGCCTTTTGACTATATATTCAACTGTCATCTACTAATTTTGAATTAAATTGATGCCGAGTTCTATAAATTCAAGATGGCCGTCGAAATTGTGCCTTTTGACTTAAGATTGAAGTTCAACTCCCTCCTAACCACTCCTATATCAATTTTTAAAAAAATCAGTGCAGAAATCAATAATTTAAAGATGGCCGCAAAATTGTGCCCTTTGACTTAAAATTCTAGTTCAGCTCCCCCCCTGCACTGATTTTTAACCAAATTTATTCAGATAAATAATAATTGCTAAATATCTTCCAAACTAATAATTCCATTGTTACCCTGATAACATAACAAATCCCTTTTCTGAAAATAATCAATAAAACCATTTTTGTTCGACCACTGTTTTTTTTAAGTTTAGTTCGTCTTTTTATCTTAGTAAGTCCCGCAGACATTTTGATTTTTTATTTAGAAAAGTGGGCCTAAGTGTATTGAATAATATTCATACATATTGAGCAAACACTATCCAACACACATTCAATAAACATAACTACTGTTACTTTTTCCTCTGTCACCCGTTGTACTCTATGTTTTACTTAGCTAGTGGCATATTCAAAGATGAATAATTTCAAATGAGTATTTGTAGCTAATGAAATTTCTTAAATACATATTTTTAACCTTTTATTTAAGTTGTTTGTTTTACTGCTCTGACGGAGATAAGCTTATATATTTTTTCATTGGCTTGGAACTCAAAATGATATACACGAAGAAGTCATATTTTCAATATACTCGAACGTATTATTATTTATGCCTGAGATATTATTTACAGACATCTCCAACGAAGTGAACGAATGAAATTTAAATAAAAAAATGCAAATGAAGCGTTTATATTAATTTTATTATTGCATACGGTTCGTCTATTATTAACATAAAGATGTAAATATTTCGTTTGTACGTTAATAAACTAACCGTCCATGATGGTGTGAATATTCATTCCCAAATCGGTGCGGATGATTACAAAGTTCAGTTCCTTGCTCTTTCCCATATTGTTGCAATGGTAAGGCTTTTTTAACGTAATCTCCTATTTGGTTTGCGATCAACAATACAGGGAGTTAATCACCCTAACACGAAGGTTGTCGCCGGGTCTTGTTTTAAGGGTTTTTTTTATATATCTATCTATTCCTACAAACCGAAGTTATCACTTCTACAACCAAACACAACTTCCATTGAGCGTCATTCACTTTGCCTTGTTAAAATAAATTGTCTGATGAAGTAAAAGTTTTTTTTGAAATACGCGTTTTAAATAGCATAAAAAACCGACCACGGCCGAGGCAATATTTTTCATTTTTCATAAAAAAGTGCACTCCACCTGCGTGCGGATCCGCAACTGAAAACTGAAAACGAGTTATATCAGATAGATCTACTTGTCTGCTTTGTAGGCCAAATAATTGGTGATGCAACTATTCACTACTTAATACATTATGTATTATGCCATAAACCAGATTTTCATATCGTTTTACAATATCGATTGCTGATACTATTTTAAGTACATACTCTATATTAGTAGAGCCGATTGATGATTTATGTATATATGTTTTTTTTTTAAATTTGCTAAACAAATCATATACTAAACATATTAATATCGTAAATTTAAATCTCCAGCATAAAACGGAAACTTTGATTGCACATCGAATTAAAACTCTTGAACAGTGAGCTCTGTTTAACTTCACTATTTTTATCTCGCAATTTTATTTCTATCGTTAATATTTCTATCACTATCAATTATTTTCCATTTGACCATAAAAACAAAAGTCGTGATGCTATCTTACTAGTTCGGATTTTTTGTTGTTGTTAAGATCATTTGGAAGAGAGTGTGTTGAAATCCGCCGAAGTCGGATAGCAACTATAAGTAGTAACCATGGAATTTTTCAGTCATTTATAATTAAAAAAAAAAAATTACGCGACAAAAACTCTAATAAAAAATGGTGGATTAACTAGGAGTTATAATCAATCGAAAAAAGGTAGCAAAAATTGAACTACTTTTATGACACAAGAAAAATAAACACTTTGAACTTAGTTTGGACAAAAAGTTGTAAGACGTACTATAATAATCACTACTATTTTTAGATATAATATTCAATAATACTTGATAAGTTAATGATACTATTAGTTAACTGTAGAACATTCAGAACACTGTCCCATTTGAATTGTTTGTTAATAAGAATGGTTTTATTCATATTATGCTTCAGTGTTCTAAGGGCAATATATAATGAATATTTATTTACTTATAACAACAACAGAATAGTAATTTTGTGAAACGTGTGGTATTTCAGATTAGTTTCGGTTTCTCTTCCGGCAAACAACAACCAATTACAACTTATTTTACACAGAAATAGTCAGGAGTCAATAAGGAAATCGTTAAATCTAAAGTAACTGTTTCGAATTTCAGCCCATAGTATTTTGATTTGGTAAAAATATATTCATTTGGATCAACAAACACCGATTCTGAATATGTATTAATTATTCAGTATATTTTCTTTAAATTTAGTAAAATGGCTTCATTCTCTGCAAATGATTGAAAAAGTTCTGAACGGATTGCCTGTCTACAATCATTTGACTTGAATAAAAGAATGCACTTAAATAATTAATTATCTTTCATCGGATTGACATTAATGGGACACTGACATTTTTTGCTGTCAAACATACGAGTATTAGATAGAGAAAAACACGTTAGATATCACATCGGTCAATTAAACGGTGATTGAAAATATCACCTCCTATGCACGATTGATTACTTTTAACTGACGGAAGACACCATTGAGCACGATTAACATCTCACTGAAATGAAATTGATTTTTTCGTACAAGTCAATTAACCTAAGATTATTACGAGCAAATAAACGTTGTATTTTAATAAGTAACATTAAGGAACTTGTTACTTTTTTTATCGGACTGAAAAATGGCACAAAATAAAACTTTTCATAACAGTGAAACAAACATGTCGTTCGAGATTTTCCTATTTCATCATTTGTTAAAAAGTAACAAAATATATCATAATACAACACAAACTTAAGGTTAATGATCCAGATTGAAAACAACAACTTATCGTCGGACTTTCATCATTTCCATTTATTAACGCCCTCGAGGTGATATCTTCCACAAACGGCACTTTAAAGATTGCCTAATAATTATCATATTTGAGGTTATTAACATCTGTACAATATCTTATAACTTAAGTAATCTGGCTAATATTATTCATAAAATGATTTTAAATATATTTTAAATAGTCGACCTTCGTTAACCTCTCTCTTCGGTCACGTAGTTTAAAATTATTATTTTACTGTATGTTAAATATCCCGGAATAAGTTTTGTTAACTCCCTGGGAATAATATTACAAAAAAATAATTTTATGTACCATGTTATCAATTTGTTTTTAAAAAAAAATAAATATACATAAAAAATGGTATTTATAGTACATATCACTTATAAATAGTATATGGATAACACCGCACATATTATTGAACAATTTTTTTGTTGGTCTTTTTTATTACTTGTCTACCGTTGCATAGTTATCGAAATCTTTTGAAACATTGGTTTAATGTTTTAGTATTTTTACTTCAGCTGAGTAAACATCGGCTTTAAGAGTTACCTACGTCGTTTTAATCTATTTTATCTACGTCAATAGAGTGTCTAAAAATCGGAACCAAACAATCTTTTCGCTAATCTTTCAAATATTTCAATTTCGTATGCCGCCGAATATACGAATAAAAAAAACTTTACTATTTTTAAACTAGTTGTTTAACTCGTGAAAAATGACGGCATCTAACTTTACTCAACAAGAAAAATATTTTGTTGCTTTAATCCCCCCATTTCAAATTCAGAATAATGTAAATAAATATAGAATAATAGCAAGGGTACTTTATTAGGTAGGTAGAGTTTTTTTTTTTTTAAATTTAATAATTTCAATTAATATCAGTTCCAAATTTGAAAAGCTCACACTCGTACGGTCGTACGTACACACAAAGGAAATTGTTTATAGTTAATTACCAAAAACACGTTTTGTATTACACGCAATAGTACATTTTGCTCTAATTAAGTGGCCTGATTTCTGACCGCTTACGTAAAACCGATGCGACATTACAACGATTATGCTATTTGAATTGCTTTATTTATACCTACCTATATGTTAAAAATATATTTGTTATTTTGCGCAACCATACTGAAAGTAAGTAGAATATTAGGAAATATTAGTTTTAGCGACAACCCACCACCCACCGACAATTCACCAATTAATTTGTACGTAAACAAAAATGTATTAGAAATGGTAGAACATTAGGGTTATCTAAAAGTACACAGTTTCCTTCCACTATATAATTTATCAAAAGTCATTAACAAAGTATGAGATTTTGAAATAATATGCCAAGAACAAAATAAATCGATATTAGGCAAAATTCTTATCGTGTGGATTCATAAATGGTTTTTTATAGGACGATTAGGTACCGACTTTAAATTTTATTTGAAAACATTCAAGTAAAGTATTCAAGTTACTTGTTACTCATTACATGACAGAATGTCAGCAAGGGATTTAAAATTAGTATGTCGATGTCAGTATTCACAGGCCCGGCCCTGAGCCAAACGACGCCTGGTGCAGGTAAAGCTTTTGGCGCCCTTGTCAAAACCTAAATTTAAACACCAATATTTTCGAAAAACGTAGTGTGTAATTTGTTATAATACGTATCCAGGCTATTTTTTACGTAAACCCATGAGTATAATATACAAAAAAACAACACTTTAATAGAAATTTAATCACTGTTACCCACTTGTATTTTGCCAGTTTCCCCTCTGAAAATATCTAAATATAAAAAACGGATTAAAATAAAATAAGTTTTTTTTTAATGTTTTTGTATTAAATAAGCAGAGTTACATGATAAAAATAAATATTATATTAATAATAAACACGAAAATATGCGTCACAAATTAGGATATTTCTATTGCATTGTTTGTATATCTAAACCTAACATTTATATCTGTATGTTGCGAGAAATTGCCCTCAGATCGGGAATTAGATGTCATTTTCTCAGACTCTATGGGACCGAATGAAGAGAATCGTTGAAATTTTCTTAATAATGATGGAATAAAATACTATTAAATCAAAAAATCCACCAAGAGAAACATTTGTTAGAAAATACTACTTTATGGACAAAATGCTAGCATTGGGGTCGGAAATTGTATGAAATTTTTTCTGGCTCGATGGAACTTTATGAAGTTAATCTTTGGATTTTTTAAAGAATGATGAACTAAAGACTATTCAATAAAAAAAAAACTTAAAAATGTAACATTTGTTGAAAAAATACTACTTTGCGGGAAAAATGCGAGCCTAGGGGTAGGAAATTAGAAGTCGTTTACTCGAGTTCTACGGTAGTCTGTGTTTGGTAAATTTGGGGAAGACTCTAAATGTCAATTTTACCGAGATATATATATTTAATATTTTCAAATTATTTTGCGAGTTGTCTACTAAAGACATGTTCATTATGCGATTTTGCTAATTTCTGCGCGTCCATTTTTCATAAAACAGTAGGATTTATGCTTAGTATTTAATTAATTCACATAAAACTCCGGCCACTTATTAATATTATTTAATCAAATAGGAATTCAAAATGTAACCTGTATTGTATAGTTTTTACTATCAGCAACCACTTAAACCTTAATATTATTCATCCATTTATATCTTTAAAATACGTCCAAATTGTCAAAACTTTATGCAGTCATCGACATAAATAATTTCAATGATATTTAAAAAATAATTCATTCTTTTTGAAAATTGCATAATATTTTAATCACCCTTGCAAGAATAGCCGCCTGTATCCTTTTTCAGCAAATTAAATGAATATTGTGATTTTTAAAAGAGTTGAATTATTTTCCATATTTAGTCGTTTACTTCTGCGTTCGCCGAGTACGTTTATCGGAAACATACAGTTAGGCAACGTTCAACTTGTAACGTAGGCCATTGGCCGGGAGAAGGTCTGGGTTACGATATTATCGCGTAACAGGCTGCTTGCGTTTACCTGCATCCACTCATTACAAGTAGGAATTTAACAGTAGGTAGTACCTAACTACCTTTGTCTGCAGTAGCTGGGAGTTGTTAGATAGCTCACGGCGTTATGCAATTGGTTTGATATTTTAACGCCTACCAATTTTTAGAGAATGTTGCATTGCATTATGCAATGGAGAATTACCACAGATTTGTTTGAAAAATATCGTCTTCTATTGACTGTAGACCAGAGCAAGTTTATTTTGAAAATTTAACTGCACTTTATTTATTACGATTACAAGTCAACGGTATCTGCCTAACGCACATAATGCATTATCCGTGTAAAGTCGTACTCGCACCGCGATAGCGTTAGATACGGAGCCCCCACTACATTTCCCGCTGCTACAAGTGCTCCTCTCTTGTTGAAGCGCAGTTTTGCAGTCAAATGACAAGAACAACGAACTCACTAATTGTTCTTTTAGATCAGGCCTGGCCAACCCAAATTGCACCCCGGGCCGTATTGACGACCTAAAGTTCTCGAATGCTTAACGAGTGAGGAGTTTTGCGCGTGAAATATAAACCAGCAGAATATATGCATTTCGTGTTTTTCACGTAGTTATAGAAACGTTATTAGTTTTAATAACTTAAAAAAAACTTTATTCGTCATACATGACCGCGGGCCGGACGTAAGGGCGCCGCGGGCCGCAGGTTTGTCAGGGCTGTTTTAGAGCTTACGAACTGCGGTCTTTGTGCAATATGTATTTGGTGTTCACTATTAGAGAAGTATATATAAATAAATAAAAAAAAAACTTTGTGTAAGAACCACGGAAATTATTTTATTTTTTATCACCGACCCGTTTCGCTAAGCCTAAGCATCATCAGGGTACCAAATTAAACTAAACAAAAAATACAAAGTGTGCGGTTATGCTCGTATATACATACAAAGAGAGAACATAATATAAAATAAAATAACAGAACAATGAGAAAACAATACAATAACATTTACGTTATAACAAAGGAACAGAGAGAATGAGACAGATGACATGAATTAATAGTCTTATTATCTCCTTTCTCTCTGAAAAAATAAATATACATATATTTATAATACTGGCCTTGAACAGATCTTCTTTGTCTACCCTTCTGGTGAAACAAAGTTAGAATAGATATATCTAACAGATCCATTGATCTTTAGAGAACAGTCTCCAATTATTATAGAAATAAAAACAATTATTTGGTTTTCGCAACAGTACCAACGATAAAGACAACATTTTTTTAAATGCACATCGTACAGTTGTTGTGTAGAAAATAAAACAAAAACCCATTAATAATTGATAACATAGTTAGCTCAACCTAATTTTATCTTAATTAAATTACTCTCTCACATTTTTGGCGAAGTGTAATCATTATGTGCGTATAACAAACATACCATAGCTGTACTAGATCAACAATGAATTTCAATCGCGCAGTTTTAGAATATCTCACCACAAGTGCACTTTGTTAAGAATAAACTTAACAATTACACTTTTTCACCCCGCTCAGGGGTCATTTTGTTAAAATGACTCCCATAGTACTTCCTTACGAAGTTAACATAAAATTTACAAGAACTCAACATACCGCTGATATATTAATACTAGTCCGATCATATAAAAAAACTTCAAAATACTTGGCTTATTTATAAAGCGCCATTTTTGTGATACATCATCTTAGGGGGGGTTAAAACATATATTATATTGTACGTGTGCATACAAACGTCATCATTTGAAAATTGTATTGAAGTATGCTATTTGAAAAAGCGGTTCTACTGGTATAATAAATAAACAAAGCAATGAGAACAAAACAAATAAATAATAGAACAGGACAAAATAAAAACAACAATAAAAGTATTTTATTATGTGAATACCGGACAAGAGTCCCAACAGATCCAAATCGTCTGGAGCCAGTGAGACTATGGCATCGTCAATTGGGGTACGTTGTGAGACTAAGGATAGTGAGGATGGACGGGAGATGGGAAGAGGAAGATAGAAAAGTACCTGGTTTTTCAGATCTGGTCACCAAACACGGCTAAAGCCATTTCAAGCAGCGATTCGATTATGAATGGTGGAAGGGTGATTATGGTCTTTCACTAGGGCGATACTGAAATTATCTACCACTCTGGAACGTACCGCAAATATAAAAGTTATTATTTCGATTAATAAAATTTGAAATAACTTTGATTAAATACAATGTATTTACGCACGCTGGAATTTGAACCCGCGACCTTTTTATTCGTAGTCGAGCATTATGATCACTCGGCAAAGGAGGCCATTAGTACAAACAGGTCAGTCATTGTTCAGTTATAATTAAAAATCATAAATAATTGTACTAGATCATTGATTGTACGAACATGGTATACAATTGAACTAGATCACGTCATTTTCTCAATCTTTTTAGACATAGGCCTGTTCAAAAGATAAGGTGAATTTTGAATTTTCGCGGGCTGTGTACATTCGACTATCGATTTTTTTTTGTTATGTTGGTACACATATGTTTATCATATGTTAGCATTATCAGCCATTTTGGATTAGAGGTTTGTTTTTGACAACTGGAAAGGTTAGTCACGTTTTTGTGTGTTCTTCGATTTTTTACTTTTGAAAAAAAATGGATCAAAGAATATGTATTAAATTTTGCGTTAACAATGAAATATAGTGCTCCAACGCACTTAAAATGTTGACTGTGGCATTCAGCGAGTCTAATTGCCTCAAAAATCTGTTTATAAGTGGTACAAGCGCTTTACAGAAGGCCGAGAAGATGTTAATGACGACGAGCGTCCTGGAGTTGCAACCACGTCAACAAACGAAGAAAACATCGAAACAGTGAAGAAAATAGTTTTGGAAAATCGTCGAATTACTATTAGGAAAGTTGCAGAGGATGTTGGCATATAAATCGGCTCATGCCATGCAATTTTCTCGGATGTTTTGGGCATGAAACGTGTAGCAGCGAAGTTTGTTCCGAAATTGCTAAATTTTGAGCAAAAGCAACGTCGCATTAGTATCGCTCAGGAGTTGTTGAATGACGTCAACGACAATCTAGATTTGCTCAAAAGGGTCATAACTGGTGATGAAACATGAGTATATGGTTATGACGTCGAAACCAAGGCCCAATCACCCCAATGGAAGCGGCCAGAAGAGCCAAGACCGAAAAAAGCACCCCAAGTTCGATCAAATGTGAAGGTTTTGCTCACTGTTTTCTTCGATTACAAAGGCGTGGTGCATCATGTGTTTTTGCCAACAGGTCGTACGATTAATAAAGAATACTAGAAGGAAGTTATGCAACGTTTGCGTGAAGCAATACGGCTCAAACGATAGGAATTGCGGAAAAACAAATCATGGATTTTGCATCACGATAATGCACCAGCTCACACATCAATGCTTGTTCGTGATTATTTGGTCAAAAACAACACCGTAATCATGCCTCAACCACCGTATTCACCAGATTTGGCTCCCTGCGACTTTTTCCTATTCCCGAAAGTGAAGAGACCAATGAAAGGAAAGCGTTTTGCCACAATTGATGAGATAAAGTCAGAACCGAAGAACGAGCTGATGGCCATATCGAAAAGCGCATTCCAGAAGTGCTTCTAGAATTGGAAGAAGCGCTGGCATAAGTGCATTATATCTGAGGGGGATTACTTTGAAGGGAAGAAAATGAATATTCATGAATAAATAAATAATTTTCGAAAAAAATCTAAGTTCACCCTTTCTTA
The DNA here is from genome assembly GCA_022651775.1 of Drusus annulatus. Lineage (NCBI taxonomy): Eukaryota > Metazoa > Arthropoda > Insecta > Trichoptera > Limnephilidae > Drusus > Drusus annulatus. The sequence goes on along the minus strand of JAGWCC010000340.1, from coordinate 665,223 downwards.
TGGATCCTTTTGAACGTTTTTCGTAGAATTAAAAAAACGTACATAGTTAAGTAGCGCATATTTTTAATTTTTCAAAACTGACGGTAACAGCCGCCAGTGAAAGAAATAGATTGAGCTTATCGCGAAAAAGTCAAATATAAGTTTCTCAAACAATCTAACAGATGATAGTGAATGTGTGTCATGACTCTCAAATGGATTTCTTTTATTCCTCCCTTGAAATATTTTTGTTCGCAAGAACTTAGGTTGAGAAACACTGAACTACATATTCAATTCATTAAATCGGTGGATGCAGATGCGAAATGTTGCACATTCAATTCTTCGTGTAAATTGGATTGGAGAAACGTAAATGTCTAATGGAATAAATTAAAAGAAAATAATCCGGCTCTTTTGATAATTATCTGGCCAGGTCTGGTCCAAAAAATCAATTACTTTTTGAGAAAGTTTAATCTGAATACATAGCTAATACACATTTGAGAATCGGATTCAATCTGTGGGTGTAGGAATCATCAACGAATATCATTACATTAAACTTATTTACAACACCACGGTTATTCTTTGTGCATATTAAATGATGACCACCGTGGCGCAGGAGAAATAATTTTGTCCCTGAACTGTGTTAGCAGTTTTTGCTTAAGCATCCCCCACTCATATATAGTCCTTTGGGGTTTAGAACAAAGGTTACTCAGAAACGGGGTGGACTGACAACTTCTAGGAAACTGCCAGCTTTGCAAAGCCGCAGAGAATGACGTAGCTAGAAACACGCATTAGGGAAGTCTTAGATTAAAACATGGCTTCCGGGATACTGGTCAAGGATAAAGGTACCTTGCAATAAATTACACACAATTCCAAAATCTCTCAATCATTTCTGTTAAAATTTCTAAAATATTAGGTCCCTTTCTCAAATTGGAATTGTCTTCAAAGTGAAAGTCTAAAGTATCCACGGTCGAAGATGAATGCCAATTAGTTATAAAATACGCACACATAATGTATCGCCTTTTAAGATCAGCAGATTTGTTTTATCTTATTGCAATAGCATATATCTGTTACAGATTTGGCGGTTAGAAATGATTTATAATGCACTTACTTATCTCCTTTTTTCAGGAACTGTTTTAATTAACGGTTGCTTTTAACTTTCTTCAAATTGAAATGTTATTTAGAACTATTTATCTTCGATTTACTGGCACTGAATAAATTTAATAACCCGGACCAATAGCACTTCTCACCAAGAGTAAGGCGGAAGGGAAATTAGGGAGGGGTAGCAAAAGGGGTAAGAGGAACGTTTTGAAATTTTCGGTTATAATTTATTGAATAATGAAAATGAAATAATAACTTTGTTTAAGACCACAGATTTTATTTTAATTTGTAAATTTGTATGACCGACTGGTTTCACTTAGCCTAAGCATCATCAGGGTACCAAATTAAATTGTAAAAATTAAAGTCAATGGTCTTATACAAAGTTATTTTTTCATTTTTATTGAATATGTCAAATCACAAAGTGATCGCTTTCTACGAAAATTTAATCTAAAGCCATTAAAGGTAAACCTGATGATAATTTACATACACTATCTTATGTCTTCGTACTATCGGTTTTTCTACGGACCCAAGCGCTCGTTGTCATTGGGTGTATGTACAACACAGAATAATGCATATTGCTATTGCGGATCGGCGCGTCAATCACCACAAAAGCAGGTGTGTTTAGGCAGAGCTTGAGGCGGTGAGGCGGTGAGGCGGGGCTAGTTTACTGGCTCTTTCGTAGGTGGGAGGTATTTTGTGACACAAAAAGAATCAAATGTTCAAAGATAATAACGGCTACTTTCTTTATATCTATTATATTATTTTACACCAGCTGGTGACCGACTATTTTTATTTATAATAAAGTGTTCTTTCTTCTTTGATCTAAATTTTGGCTATTGTGTCATAAATTAAGACCGTATCTGCAAGAGAAAGAATAATTATTTATGTAAGTCATAAATATAATCTGCAAATCGTTTAATGGGCCAGCCGTTGTAAACGCGCTAGAAGTCAGTGGTCAAAAAGAGTTATTCTTATGGGACTTGTATTAAAGTCACTGCACCATTCTTTTTATTACAGGTATTATAAAAAAAAATAACTAGATTGATCACCGATTAAAAACCGAATTACATAGATTTCTACTAAAGTAATAGAAATAACATTATTTGCATCTTATAATACTTCAGAGATCAATACAACTTGATTACAAAAGGAAGCGAGCACGTACAATGAACCTCCCACGAACGAAAACATACCTTGGAAAATCAGCTCTGGACTATTTTTTTTGTATTTCTGCCATCCGGAACCAAGGGGTGGTGGAATTAAAGCAGTGCTCCTAAATCTTTATCGTTTCTTTGGGATTTTTTTTCACCTTAATTTATAAAAAAATATCTAAACGTAGAATAATTACCGACTTAACTTGTTTGTATAAAATTATAAATTCAATGATTGACAGCTCTGAACTAATATATTTAATTGCATTTCATGTTCCTGGCAGGACAGTTACAAGACAGTACCTACCATATTATTGTGACAATTTTACTTCATCCTCACAATATTAAACTTCTATGCGACGAATTCAACATCTGGGAAACAAATACTCCGATGTTATTGATATATTTAGTACGTCAATATCACAATGTAACTATATATTAGTACAGTTTTTTCATCTAGTAGAGAAAAATCAATTGTTGGAACTATTTAACTCTGGATGTTTCTGTTGTTCAATACTATTTTTTCTTTCTTTTAAAATATTTTTTGTACTGTTTATGATTATATTGTTTAAAAAAATGATAATATTTATGTAAAACGCCTTCAACGGGCGTAAATAAATAAATATGCTAACCTTAATTTGTGAGTCTGAAGAGAATAATTGTAGAAGAGAAAGATTGAAAAGAGCGTACCTGTCATTTCAGATCTGGTTTTGATTATGATATGATAGTATCTTCCTCTCTAGAATGAAGTCAGGGCCAATCCTGTGCAGGCGCAATTGGAGCAGTCCGCTCCAGGCGGCGAATTGCCAAGGCGCCGAGAAAACCTAATTACCGCCTTTGTATTATTTAAAATAAAAAAGCCATTCGATTCATGGACAACAGTCGAACCTGCAATTACTCAGACCGACGGCGTGGATTGAATATCCGCGCCTCTCGTTTAGTATTTTATATTAACTTTTGTTAGGACCTATCTTCTGTTTGAACGAAAATTTCACATTGGGTTTTGAAAAGAGACAAATTATACGGATAAATAAGCAGAGAAATAGTCGCAAATTTAGTTAAATCAAAGAACGCGACAGCGCTTTACAAATCAATAGTGTTATCGAAGTCTTTCAGTAATACAAGCAATTTCAAAGATCTTTTTCACAAGGTGAATTATTTTTTTGTCATTTTTTTTCACAATTTAAAACAATGTTAAAGCATTTATATAAATGTAATTGACTCCTTATTAACAATATAATTTTTAAGTAAGAATGTAGAAACAATGCAATATAAAAATCCAGCTAGTTGAAAATCATTTTCGATTCTGTGAAGCACGTTGAAGTTTTAGTTTTGTTTAGTTATTAGCCTGAGAAAATTACTTCTAGATTCCAACCCCAACCCTCGCATTTTACCCGAAAAGTGATATTTTAATAACAAATGTTACTTTTTGAAGAAATTCTCATTTAATCGTCTTAAATCCATCATTCTAAAAAGAATTCCAAAGGTTCAGTTCATTCGGTGCCATAGAGCCTGAGAAAACGGCATCTAATTTCTGACCCCAAGGCTCGCATTATGCCTACAAATTTGTATTATTTATTTAAAATTATACATTTGGAAGATTTTTTCATGTGATTGTCTAGAGTTTTAACTTTTGAAAAAAATCCCAAAAGTTCAGTTAATTCAGTCCTATAAAGCTTAAAAAAAAAACAAAATCTGTTTTTCCGACCCCAACTCTTAATTTGTATTATTAGTTGATAAATAACTCTGGTATTTTTTATAACGAATGTAACTTTTTGAAAATTGTTTCATTCAATCATCTTTAGTCCTTCATTTAAAACAGAATTGCAAAGGTTCAGTTTATTCTGTCCTAAAGAGCCTAAAAAAACGTCATCTCATTTCCGCTCTAAGGCTCGTATTATGCCTGCAAAGTTATATTTTTTAAAATAAATATTTTTTTTTTTTCAACTTGTCGTTTAAAGTCCATCACCTTGAAAATAATTCTAATGGTTCAGTTCATTCGGTGCCATAGACCCTGAGAAAATGACATCTAGATTTCGACCCCAAGCCTCGCATTTTGTCCACAAAGGGATATTTTTTTAACAAATGTTAATTTTTGAAGATTTTTTTCAATTAATCGTCTTCAGTCTATCATTCTAAAAAGAATTCCAAAGGTTCATTTCGTTCGGTGACATGGAGCCTGAGAAAATGGCATCTTATTTCCGACTCCAAGGGTCGCATTATGCCTGCAAATTTTTTTTTTACAAATATTATATTTGGTAGATTTTTCTATGTGATTGTCTAGAGTTGATATTTATGAAAAGAATTCCAATAGTTCAGTTCATTCGGTCATCCATAGCTTAAAAAAACCACATCTGGATTCCGACCTCAACTCTCGTATTTTGCCCGCAAAGTGGTATTTATTTTTACGTATGTAACTTTATGAAAATTGTTTCATTCAATCGTCTTCAGTCTTTTATTTCAAAAGTTCAGTTTATTTCGTCCCATAGAATCTTAGAAAACGTCATCTAATTTCCTCCTTAAGGCTCACATTATGCCTGCAATTTCAAGTTGTATTTTTTTAAGAAATTAAATTTTTTAAAGATTTTTTAATGTAATTGTCTTGAGTCCACGTTTTTTAAACATAAATCCAAAGGTTCAGTTTATTCGGTCCCATAGAGCCTGAAAAAACAATATCTAGATTCCGACCCCAACCCTCGCATTTTGCCCGCAAAGTTGTATTTTTTTTTAACAAATGTAACTTTTTGAAGATTTTTTTCATTTAATCGTCTTTAGTCCATCATTCTGTACAGAATTTAAAAGGTTCAGTTCATTTTCAGTCCAATAGAGCTAAAAAAATTAGATCTGTATTCCGACTCCAACCCTCTCATTTTGTCCGCAAAGTGGTTTTTTTTTAACAAATTATTTTTTTTGAAGATTTTAATGTAATCGTCTTTATTCCATCATTTTGAACAGAATTCCAAAGGTTCAGTTCATACGGTCTCATAGAGCCTAAAAAACGTTACATAATTTCTGACCCCGAGGCTCGCATTTTGCCCCCAAAGTGGTATTTTCCTAACAAATGTTAATTTTGTTTCTTTTTTATTCAATGGTTTTTGTTCAATTCGGTCCTTTGGAGCCTAAGGAAAATGGCCTCTAATTTCCGACCCTAAGGCTCGCATTATGCCAGCAAAGTTGTATTTTTTTAAAATAATTTTTTTTTTTGTGAAATGTTTTCATCTAATCGTCTTAAGTTCATAATTCTGAATAGAATTTTAAAGGTTGAATTCGTTCAGTCTTGTAGAACCTGAGAGAATGACATCTAGTTTCCAGCCCGTTTCTCGCATTTTGCCCGCAAAGTGGTATTTTTTTAACAAATGTTACTTTTGGAAGATTTTTCCATTCAACCGTCTTTAGTCCATTATTTTGAACAGAATTCCAATGGTATGATGCCATAGAGCCTGAAATAACGGAATCTTATTTCCGACCCTAAGGTTTACATTATGTCTGCAAAGTTATAGTTTTCTTTAACAACTTTTACTTTTAAAGAAATTTTCATTCAATCGTCTTTAGTTTATCATTCTTGAACAGAATTCCGAAGGCACATTTTGTTCGGTTTCATAGAACCTGAGAAAATGGCATCTAATTTCCGACTTCAAGACTCATATTTTCCCCGCATAGTGGATTTTTTTTAACAATTTTCTTTTTTTTTAAGATTTTTTTTTTCAATCGTATTAAATTCATCATTTCAAATAGAATTTCAAAAGTCCAGTTCATTCCGTATCATAGAGCCCGAGAAAACGATATCCGATTTCAGACCTTAAAATACATAAAATTAGAAAAAATCATAGTATTCATGAACGGAAAACTAACGGTGACGAATAAAAAAATCACTTCTCTTGTCTCTTACTCTTGATACTGTGTGTAAAAATATGCAGAAACAAGCTGTGCAAATGAGAGCGATATTATCGCTAATTTAGTTTATTGAAATAATGAAACAGCGCCGTACGAATTCATAGTGTTGTTGCATTCTTCCAGCAATTTCAGTCATTTTATTTTGACTCACAATGTGAATGCATGCACACGAATTTTAAATGTTTTTCAAGCAACGTAAATATTGCTTTTGTAAACTAATATAAACACTGACTTAGGATATAAATAAAAATGCAATAGAAACATCTAGCTAATTTTTGACGTACTTTATCGTTTTTATTGTGTTTTGTTATTTTTTTTAACAATAATGAATATAATAAAACATACATGAAAATGAGTATTCGTGGAAAATAGCGAAGATAAGTACACAATAAGTTATTTTATTAGAAGTAAAAATAAGTTTTTCGAAAATGTTGGTGTTTAAATCTTAGAGTAACAATATAGAGAGACCGTCCTAATTATGAGTCAAATCGTTCATACTCGCAAAATATAGCTCTCTCTTTATGCTCGTTTCTATAGACATATGAGAAAAAGAGACAAACAATTATTATTAAGAACATATGATTTGGGGCGTGCTAAAAGCCGTGTAGCCATTTTTCAATATATTACTAACTTCACAGTAGTTTACTTGTCAGTTGAAGTGACAGACAAAAAGCTTAAAATATATAATTACTTAATTGAATGTAGTGCAATATTTAAAAAAAAACGATATGGCTATATGTGTAGTTTTTGGTTGTTTCAACTGAAGTAACAAAGGACCAAAAAAATCAGTTTCCACAGGTATTTATCCAAGAATTCGTATTTTTTAGTTTGACCTCATATATTTTACATGCTAACCTACAAAACAACTTGTAACCTACACCAATATTTATAGTCAATCTTTGCATTATTTGGTTCGATATAATAAACTCCCGTTTAAATGAGTTTGAATGCATTCTTAATATGTTTTACTTAGAGAGATATACGGGATTCTGACGTAAATTTGTAAGAATGGGGATTCCCTGATTAGTCCAACATCTGAACGTATCCATATCTCTTTCTTTCTCATGTAGCAACTCAAAATTGTTCGCGAACAGATAAAGACGGAATAATGTTTATCTTTACGGTTTTCTTCGCATCCGATTGGCTGGAAGCATATACGTCATATCTCCTGTGGTCAAGCTTGGTCATAAACTCGCTACAATATTCCGCAAAGTTAGGTCTCTAGGTGACTCTAAGGTTTAAATATAGGTTTCGACGAAGGGCGCTCAACTTTTTTACTTGCGCCAGGCGCCATTTGGCTCCAACTTGACTTCCGTAGAACAAACTTATAAACGTGTGAATACATGTTCTGTAATCCAAATGTATATTATTTATGTTTTATCCAATATCCTTTAGTTCGCCAAACTAAACATATTTTGTCCTTCATATTTTACAAACTCATATTTCGAACGTGGCGCTCGGGTCAGGATACGATGGGGTAGTCAGGATCCACGTATTTTTTTCGTGCTATTTCTAACAAGTTGGTTTTCTAACCCTCTTGTTCTGTTTCTTTACATATCCAGATGATACGAGATTAAAGGCGAAAGGCAATCCTTCGTCCCAGAATTGGTGAAGCAACCAGTCGAAGCAGTATTTAGTAGAGCTATGGGATAAAGACGTGCATCAAACATGTAAAAAGTCCCATCGTCGGCTTTATAAAAATACGTTAAGAAGAAAAGAGATAATCTGGAAACGAAAATTGACATAACAGCCGGAAAATGTTAATGTGTATTCATACGGAACTCGTCAAATATCTCAAAAAGATACAAAAGCCATAATTTAATATGGTATTGAATATAATATTTATTGACCTATCAGTGGGCGGAAAAATAAACCACTGTAAACACACACTTTCAACAAACAAACGGTAATGGTGGGGGAAAATTGGGCTTATACATTTATGGCCACCAGAACTTGAGCTTCAAAAAGCCAGAAGCCACATCTGGAGCACGAACAATGGGTTACAACCTTGGAGTAAGAATATGTATGAAGAGAGAGCCAACCTAAACAAATTTACGATAAATCCTTTTCTCTGGGTTTTTACGTCATAAATCGTGAGAGAGAAAGAGACAATACTACAAGTTGTCACATAATATCGCACCACTTTTAGATATGTAAGCATGTTTTCTGTCTCCCCCGTCTCCGGTGACTCCACCCACTACGTTTTGTTATGTGACATAACTCAACGGTTTTTGAGGATATATCCTATATTTTTGTTGATCACAATAAAGTGGTTATACGAATAAACAAAACATTATGTCGACATGTGCTATATTCATAGCACATGTCGACATACCTTTTTACATCGACCATTCGGATGTAAAAAGGTGTGTCCATGAAACCCTTAGCCACGCCCGAGCCAGGAAAAAGTCAACAGTCCTGACTACACTATTTCGCAAAGGTATCCCTCCTGGTATATTGCTACTCAAGTGTTTCAACATACTGACAGTTTCGCAATTCCTTGATTTACTGACTCCAGTAATAGAAGAGCACAACTTAGTTGGATGTAGAATTTATAACTGCGACGAGACTGGCAACACTCGTCAAAACAGTTTTTGAAAATCATCTCGAATAAAAGGCAGCGTTAAGTAGAGGTGTTGACATCTACAGAACGTGAAAATACCGTGACGGTTGAAATCTGCTGTTCAGCAGCTGGAACTTATATGGCGTCGATATTGATATTTCCTGGGAAAAAGAAACAGTAGAGGTTTGAGGTTAAAAACATACGAAATTGGATTAATGACAGCACAATTTTTTCAAGTGGTTCCAGAAATTCATCATGTTTTCCAACACAACTAAAACGTGTCCAGTTCTTCCCCTGCTTGATGGTGATGCGTCCCAAAACAAAAACTTTGCTGTCATCGATTTGGCTTGAGATAACAGTGTTATTTTATTATGCTTTACTCAACATTGCTTCCACCGTCTTCAGCCTTCGAACGTTGATTTTATGAAGTCTTCAAGCCTCTATTATGAATATGAAGTGAAGGACGTGGCTAAGATTGAAGCTAGGGAAAGTTATCAATCTATTTCAACTATTTCAAAAGGTTGTTTGTTTTTTGCTATGAAGAAGTCTCTTATTATTATTTTTGTCATATTTATTACAGATATATTTAAAACTATATAAGAAAACGAGTTGAGTTCATATCAAACTCCGCTTTTATTTTGCCTTTCACCAGCTGAATTGCCCCCAAACGATAAAACTGTTTTTATTATCTTCTAGTGCAATTTCCGTGCAGGAAGTTTTAAGGATGCGCCCATATGTATTCACATTCTAAAGGCTTCTCCGTGTCAATGCTTGGTTCAGTGTCCAAGTTTCCATGCTATATATACAGAAAAGTAGAACCCTCTCGGTAATAATAAATTCAGATACTTGTATTAGCACAGGTCGCTGTAATACAATATACGGATCAACGAGATTACGCGAAGTCGTATAAAGTGGATCAGACATGCATTTTTAAATATATTTTCTACTCTCTAATAACAGAAGGGTGATACGTCTGCAGTTATTTATCTGATATTTCAATATACTTCAATTTCATAACTCACGCTCACGCTATCAAATTTAATGTATTCATTTATTTCCTAACATACGTAATTAAATATATTTTGACTAAATAATAACAAGATGAAATTATACGTAACCAACTTGTTTTGTAATAGCATACGATAGAATAATTTATTTCAAAACCATTGGAACTTGTGTTTCATTAGAAAGGGAATATTATCATTATTTTCTTTTTATCCACTAGAAGATTTAAATTAAATATTTTGAATATCTTCATTAGAGAATAATACGAAGAAAGTACTACGGCTCGTGAATAGACGTCGAAAATGAGAGACGGCGAGTATTGATGGCTTAGAATCTTCGACCAAGTGTATTTTAGAATAGCTCAAACAGGTATTGATCCTGTCAGTGGAAATTAAGCCTTCTGAAAGTCTTTCAGATGAAGAGCGTGATTTTACCATTTGGGCTGAAAAGCTCGACTTGAAGCAAGTGTTAACACAATTTTTTTTTTTAAATAATAGAAAAAAAATTATGAATTTTAACGATTTTTTTATGATCCTGTGACCACCAAATCAATGTCAGCTTATTTTTTAATTTTATAAATGGTAGATATATAAAAAAACATCAACTTTTTTGTCAATATTAGCAATAAATGTTTTGATTTTTTTTACTACTTTGTGTTATTTACTTACTTATGTGTTTTTGGCGTGACAGCTGCATCGCCTGTCGAAGATGTTATAAAGAACAGACATACTATAAAAATATTAATCTTTGATTGAAAAGTTCCTACTTAGGCACATAATATCAAACAGGCATGCAACCATCTCCCGTTATGGTACGTTATCGGGTTAAACACATTTAGAGATACTTTGGCAGATTGGCTATGGAAGAGTACACGGAAGTAAGCAAGGGACAATACATTTTTTTATTAAAAAAAATATGATTAAGTATTGTCACAATACGAGTAAAGAGAAACGGATCTACGTTTTTACCGTGTTTTTTTCCATTCTTACTTCACTAGCGATAAGTATTTTTCACAAACCAACCTACATTTCAAATATTTTTATTACACTCTTGAGATAAAGCAATCAAAATTAGTTTTCATTTTATATTGTGTCAAAGTAAACCAAACTCGCTGGAATTAAATTTATTACCTGGCCCTATCGTAAACTGACGTAGATTCAGAGATAACTGACGTGATGGACCAAATATAATGTGGGACGCATACAATAATTGTATTTTAATTATTATACTTCCAATAACAGTTACGTGCATTGCTATATGACCAAAGGTAAGCTGTGTGTAGTTTTTCAAGTTCGGGTATGAATTGTGCCCTGAATATTTGTAATACCCATTTTACTATTATATTCCGTTGATTTTTGTGGTGAACTGAATAAATGAGCGTACAAGTTCGTTAGCTATTTTAATATAAATTTATGTATTCAAATAAGTAATGAAATAAGGACGGTACATTTGTTTAAAAATATCGCGTATCAATAATTAAAAAAATCGACCATGCTAGATTTGTTTGTAATTATTAGTGTGTTTATTTCAATTATTTTGAGTTCATATTGTTTTCGATTGATTTTGTGTATTTTGTAAATATTTAAGTGATCCAAAATGATTTAAATTTTTCAATATAATTTGGAATATGTATACATATTTGTAAATTATTTTCTGACTTATTTGAACTATTTTTTCTGTTCGAACTACCACAATTTTTAAAAACTTAAATCAAAATATTTAATTTATCTGACAATGGGTACCCAATTAACGCCCCACGGCGTATTATGTTCTAAGCAGAAATACAATCAACTATAAATAATTTCCTTTGTGAGTACGTACGTACGCACGAGTGTGAACTTGTCAAATGTGGAACTGATGTGAATGGAAATCACCAAATATTAAAAAGAATCTTTTTCAAATCTTCACCTACCGATAATATATTTGAGCACATATTATGCTTTATCTAAAATGGGTGCATTAAAGGAAAGTATGTTTTTTCATAATAACTCAACTCACAAGTTATTATATCTCGTTATTTGCGAGTAAAAATTAGTTAATTAATTAATAAAATGGTAGAAAAAATAAATACTGCAAGAAAACGTCCACAAACGTCAATGCAAAAATTCAATGTATTTTTTCAAATAAATTTTACTTCATTTTCTTTTCCAAAGATGGCACTGGAAAATAGCATACTGGATGTAGCCACTAATATAGCGGTGGTGTTGTGAACTAAAAAAACGGACAATTTATAATAAAGATAAAACCTTTAGTGGATGAATAATATAATGTATTTAATTGCAAAAGAAACATTTCCTTGAGCAAAAATTACTAGCAACGCAGGCGGTATATTTCACAACATTTAATGTGAGCAGTATGCGATTGGTTATATGATATGTATCTCGCAAAAAAAACTAAATTGAGGAAGTAAAATGTATGGCCAAAAGTAGGTTGTAAGTATAAATTCGTCAAATAAAATTAATTATAAAAAGTAAAAATTCGTCAAAGTTAAAGTAAAAAGTATAAATTCGTCAAATAAAAAATATTCACAAATACATTTTGATCAGAAATGAGTCGTTTTTTTATTTGCCTATTAACTTTCAATTTATTTTAATAGTTCGTTTTTCTTAGGTTATGCACAGCGTTTTAGTCTTTATGCACGCCACTGTTGAATAATTTGTTTATTTGCTCTACATAGAAAAAAAAGTAGTAACGCATTGGGTGATAAATCAACTTTCGCTAGAAACTTAAAGCAGCCATTTTGTCATATATATTATAGTAACTAGTAGTAGAAGGTAGATTTGTTTTTTTTTCAAATGATATTCTTTTTTTGATGGAAAATTTATGTGTAGTTCGATAGAACGGAAAAATGCAAAAAAAATCTACCTTGATTGTTAAGTTAATAAAGTAATGTAAAAGTTGGATTAAATGGCATTACGACAAGAAGAAGAGGGAAAGAGAAGTTAGGAAGTATTTGACTATTCTGATCCAAATAGTAATAGATTTACGACCACGAATTTTTAATTGATATGTGGGCGCAGCCAAATCTACATACGTGTTGGGATGCACATTACAGTTAGAGCAAAAGTTGGAGATATTTGAATAATGTTTATTGAACCATTTTTGATAGATATCAAGTCAATGGCGGTCAAAGCTATAAACACTATTATTTACTGCTAAAATTACCTTAAATTACATAATCATTCTACTTAGTTTTAAATTGGCCTCACGAAAGATCGATGATCTTACCACTATACTACAGAGGTTACCAGTAGATACAACACCATAATTCGCGACTGTAATATGTTTTCACTGTTTACAAAAATGACTCATTTCCTAAATCTGTGTCACTAATCTGGCAATGACCTGAGATTAAAACAGATGAAATCAAAATAAATATGTCGGTACGTAAAGTAAGTGGCGGGGTGATAAGGCTGCATGGCTGAAACAGTTATGCGGTAATTCTCAGAGGTTGTTCACTGTTTAGAAGTGGGCGATAGCCAGATGGGTGGGACGCTTGACTAGCAGTCGGACGGATCAAATTTGATACTAATAGCAGGTACCGACCTAATACGAATTTTTCGAAAAAATTATGCACTGTAAAAAGGTCTGCTTTTGTCCTTGTATGTAGAAGGATTTTTATTTTATTATTTTTTATTTTTATTTTTATTTTATTAAAATGCGTCATGATTGGTCGATGCTTTATTGTGAATTTTACTCAAGATTTTCACTGTCTGGAGTCAGCCTAACAATGGCATCTCCAATTGGCGAAAGTTGTCAGGCGGAAGGAAATGGGTAGGAATACAAGGGATTTGAAATAAAAACTTAACCTTCCCCTTACTGTGCTAAATTATTATTCCGGCCCATAAAATGTAATCATTACACAGGTAAAAAAATCAGAAAAATAAGGATATTCATAGCCAATTGCTTAAATGAATCATATTTGAAGTCAACAGTGATAATAATTGAGAATTAAAAGCTGAAAACTTGAAAAAATCATCGGCTGACGCTCACAAAACAGGCAAGAGGACCACCTCCGAGATATGCCCGAAAGCTACTGGCCACTGGCGGTAAATCGTACGCGCTGTGGGTCTAGCACTGTGTATGTTTCAACTCTAATGAAAAAGTACAACAAGTAAGAGTGAAATGTAAATAGCTTCGTATTTCCCCCGCAAACTGTTCGCGTATCTTTGCATCCCATAGCGGTTTTTTAGAATGAATTTACCTACGTCACACACCAGCAACGTTTGGTTTTATTGGTGAATTTATTCCCGATTTTCACAAAATATCTCGAATATGCCCAATAAGTGCTAATTAACATGAACACTATTTTTTCATTCAATGCGTTAATGTATTGTGGAGGGATACCTAAAATCCGAAACCAGTATTTATGATGATTATAGAGATATTAAAGTTATTAGAAGCATTGTGTAGTCGTTATACATCACAGTTAAGGAAAGGTTAACTTCGACTCTAAAGCTTATTGAATAAAAAGCAATTTGATATTTGCTATCAATATTGTAAATTTAAAATTAACACATTTTTCTAGTGAGTCGGTACACTAAAACAATAAAATATGTAAATGCATTTTAGGTTAACTTTCAAGGAACAAACACATTAAATACATTTGTGTCAATTTTAGCTTTGGCTGATCCCCGCGAAGTGACTGGTTTGACTATAAAATAGTTTTTAGCTATAAAATCTGACGGGAAACTGTTACAAATACTTAACTTTTAATGATTATCATAAATCATATAATGCATAGTCAATCATACAAAAGAGTAATGGATACAAGTGAAAGCATATAAAATAAAACAAAATCGGCCCAAAAAGTATTAGGAGCGCAGCAAACAAAAAAGATACCTACTTTAGAAGAGCGGGACCAGCTACAAACCTTCTCCGTCACACAAATCTCTAATCACCCGCTGTGCTCGCAATCAGCCAGTGGAGAGACGAAAGATGTTTTCTTATCGATAGTGACGAGACAAAAAGTGATATTCAAACTATCTTATAAAGCTGAAGGTGTAATATCTCATAGCAATGATATACCAAGAGGGATAGCTTTGCGAAACAGTGTAGTCAGGATTGTTGATTTTTTCCTGACTCGGGCGAGGCTAGGGTTTTCATGAACATATCTTTTTACATCCATTTATAGCACATGTCGACATCATGTTTTGTTTATTAATTTGTATAATCACTTTTTCACAGTGTTGTTCTCAACAAAATATAGGATATAACCTCAAAAACCGTTATGTCGTATAAGAAAACGCAGTGAGCGGAATCTCCGGAGACGCGGGAGACGGAAAACATGCTTACATATCTAAAAGTGGTGCGATATTATGTGACAATTATTCTAGCCTCTTTCTCTCTCACGGTTCACAACGTAAAAAACCAGGAGAAAGTGATTTATCGTAAATTTATATAGGTTGGGTAAAAATATTTAGCTCTCTCTCCATATATATTCTTACTCAAAGTGTAAATAAAAAAAAACCCACACATCGATTCTGAAACCCGCCTGAACAAAAACACTCTATTTTATTTATAAGGGTAGTTGCACCTCCTTCTAAGGTAAAAGAGACTCTCACTATCTCACCCCTGTAAGAGTAAGAGTATCTCGGACCACTATTCAGAATCAAAATAAAAGTTGTTTGAAATGGCTTTAGCGATATTTATTGGCCAGATCTAAATACATAGGTACGAAATGGTCCCATTGGCTTCGGTCCTGATTACATTACTTTTTAAAATTGCAGTACTCGAGTTGAAAAAGGGGTAAGCTGGCACTGCTATTTCTAAAGTTGAACTAGGACAATCCGGCTGCAGCCAAGCACCCAACCCACCGAAATTAAAATGTCAACCTATAAAATCTAAATATATTTTCGTAAAAAGCAATCACTTTGTGGTTTGACATATTTATAGAAATGAATAAACAACTTTGTATAAGACCACGGATATTATTTTATTTTTTATGATATTATGTATATTTCCTGTAAACTCATAAAATTTATCATTATTCTTTAATCACCTTCTCAGTTGACGTTTTGTCTCTTTCGATTCATATTATCTGTCTCTTTCTCTCTGTTCCTTTGTTACAATTTAAATGTTTTTCTATTGTTATCACATTGTTCTGTTATTTTATCTTATAATTTGTTCTCCTTCTCTACGTATGCATAACCGCACACTTTTATTTTTGGTTTAGTTTAATTTTGTACCCTGATGATGCTTAGGCTGAGAAAAACCAGCCGGTCACAAAAAATAAAATAATAGCTGTTGTTTCATACAAAGTTATTTTTTCATTTCTTTAAAATAAAACAAGTTTCTCATTATTTTGTTTAGTGCCGAAAGCGTTGATCAAATATTTGTCAATTAAATTCAGCTGTTTTATTTTTCCCAAGGGTAGCCATACTTTCAAAATCACAAAAAAACTGTGATTCGGTCATATTGAGTGGCATTGTGTACATGACTTTTATAATGACTAGACCTTAGTTTATATACTTTGTAATGCGTCAATGTAGGTTTAAGAAATAAAATTTCAATAAAAGTTTTATGGAAACCTAAATCATAAAAAATAATTTGCACTTATACGTATTAAACACACAGACCACATATAAGCATGAATAATATCTCCATTACCCACTTAGTGTGGTGTAATTGAAGTTTTGGAAATAACCCCATTAAATATATTTTCTTACTAAACTGCTTATTTCATTGAAAATCTCCTTGGATTCATTTGAATATTGTAGAACATTAAAAAATACAGATTTTGTTTGTAATTATCGAGGACAGAATATTTCTTAAGTAGTAATATTAGGCAAATCGTGGTATACGAGTATATTAAATATTATGAAACGAACGTTGATGTATCAAATGTTATGTATCAAATTTAATGAAACGAACATCCTCGTAAAAATATTGTGAATGAGTATTTTACCTATCTTTCTTGCAAATTCCGTGCATTTCATATTGCTATCAATGTTTATTCACAACACAAAGCTATAAAAATATCCACCGCCTTGAACGTGACTTGTTGCGACTCATAAGTTGAACACGATTACGTGTTCTAACGACGGTTTTCAGAAAGCGACAGTGTTGTGTGACGATATTCTAATGAGAATTGTTATAAATCTTTCATAGTTTGTCTGCTCTCAAGTATTGTTTGAGAAGAGTCATACCAAGAAGAACTATTTGAATGTTTCCTATATAGATTATCACGCGAAATGTCAAAATAATAATAACTATGTAGTTTACTAGGCAACTATAAATACAGTATCTTTAAAAAAATATGAATCAATACAGTGTTAATATTTTACTAGTCTCCTTCTCTGTCGTCAGTGGGTTCAGTTCCTTGAGCAAGTTCCTTCTGGTGTCCAATTATGATCTCTTTACCTCTATCAAATTTGTTCAATTTTGCCGATTCTTTGAGGATTTTACATATATGCTTGCAGTTCTCTTCAACTGTCAACGCTCTGATAACTGTTTCTCTTTCACAGCCAAAGTATCGCTTAAATTCTACCTGATGTTCTTTAATCGTGCTACATGCCCAGCGTGGTCCCGTTTAAGTGAAACTACGCTGTCCCATGTGGCAGAAAAGTTGTTTTTCTTTATTTAGGCTTTTGATTCTCTATTTATATTTTCTATTTTGTAAGAAGGCATTTGGCGCGGGTTTTCTATAACTCTGTGTGACATTTATCTGTCAGAATCTATGTTTGAACTCAAAATGTGTGCATTGATGAAATACGTTAATTTATCGATAATGCAAATTCTGAGTTGCCGAGATATCTTTTTAATTTTGAAAATGTAGTTGAAGTTTTCTAAAGGCTGGTCTGATCTGATGTTCTTCTGAGTTTGAGGCGCTAATACGTTACATTGATACTTCTACTCAAAGACGTGATAATATTGCATCGTTTTGAAGTTCATAAGTCCGAGGCCGAACTTTAAAAAAGCGACTATGTAACTGTAATATTATTGCCGACTATGTAACTAACCGTTCTACACTCATAAAGTATATTATTATAAGGCGGTGATTATGGTAATACAATGTATTTATGCCCATAAACCATTGCTTTCTTCTGTCTAGTGTAAATTGCAGACAGTCCAAACGTGATAAGAACAGTTCTTTTTAAATTCTCTTCTTAATAACGGTTGGTGCTACGCAACCAAAAGAACCCAAAATACTAGAAGTATGGAACACTGGTTATTGCATTGGCAACCGCAGTTGTTGTTGGCCTAAAATGAAGCAGTTACTACTGGTTTAGAAGTAAAACATGGGTAAATTGGCGCTGAAATCGGTTATGATAGTTCATCCATTATGTGCTCATGAAATAAATAATAAAGTGTTAAAGGAATTGGTTCAATCCCATACTTAGTGGATTTTAGTTAAATGGAGTGGGTCAGTAGTCAACATCACACAAACCGTACTTAATAAAAGTTTATAAATCCGGGCTAATATTTTCAACCTATATTTATTTCAATTTGAATATTTTCAATTCAATTTAATTATTTAATCATTTTAAAAACATTACAATAAATCGTATATATGATATTGTATATGAGATATACAACACAAATAATATTAAGCATATTTATCAAACAAGAGAGAGAAAATAAGTGATAAATAATATAAGACTTAAGCGACACTTTGCTCAAAAAATAGTTAAATATGCAGTTTTGATCAGTTATTTTTTCGGCAGTCTTTTGTTGCGCTTCAGCCATTTAAAATATGTTTACCATTTGGGAGAAGGTTTGACTCAAGGGACACAAGCTTGGGACTTTTTTTTAACTCAATGATAGCATTGAGTTAACTTTTTTGTTCGAAATCCAACCAGGTACTGAAGACTTATGAATTTTATTGTAAAAAAAAATAAACTTTAAAGTGCTCTGGTGTAAGCTTCCAAATATGGCGCTTTAGCCCTTTTGCCTTTCTGGCGACGATATACAGTATTAGGCAAGCAGCAACAAAGCTTGTTGTTTAAAGGCAGCTACACTGACGTAGAATATGTCGATATCCAAAGCGATTCGATTCAACAGCAAGAGTGGCCTCCCCACCAGCACGACCAGCACCTGCAAGTTAGTCCAGTTGGCCGGGAGATTAAAACAATATATGGTGTCGATGACGGCGATAACCATAAAAGTTGATGCTCTCCCCGATAGCCAAGTTTTTGAAACATCCACAAATCAATTTAAAGAAATGTGTAACGATGTACACATCCCTTCTGACCCGTAGATGGTTTGTTCCAAGCATACCCAAGAGAAAGTCAGTAGGATAGAGCCACAAATAGTAACTATGCTCCCCCAAATAGAGAAATCTCAGATTTTTATTTCTGAACCCTCTCCAACATGAAGGAGTACTTCTCCTCGTGTGGACTCCGAATCACTGAACCACTCTTAAGCCTGCTTCTTACCAAGAAATTTAATAATATTGTGAAAACCCGGATGTCTCTAAAATTTCTCGCAGTACGTACAACGAAACCCAGCATTCTCAATGAAATGCTACAGGTCATTTTGATATGAGCATGCCTACTATCAAATATGATCCCAAGATCATTCACAGTGGAGACTCGTTTTTAACTTAGGTCGTAAGTATGATACGCCCTAGTGAAAGACAAGATGAAACATTTAGAAATATTGAACTCAATCTGATTTATTTTATTCAAATCAACAATTCTACCTATGTCTGACTGAAGTCTTCTAAAATTTGTGTTTCAGGAAATATTTTTAGGTCTATATATATATATATATATATATATATATATATATATATATATATATATATATATATATATACATATATACATATTTGCATACGAGTATATCTTATATGATGTGTTAGTAAGAAATAAAAAGGCCAACAGGAAAACCGCAACAGAGGTGGAGTCATGATTTAAAAAGATGTGGACGGCAAATTGCAGTGCCTCAAAAAAACACTTGAATGACAGTAGGGAAGCCTGTATACCCAACAAGTAGTACCTAGGTCTAAATAAATGTGAAACTGATACATTTTATTTTATTTACTTAATGATGTTTTAAAAAAAGAATGCACATTGTCCTCCACGCTAGGAGTTCACCTGTGTTGTGGAGGATATTAAATTAAGGAGGGTAAAATTTTATTTTAATATCAATTTACGATTACAAAGCCCATACAACTTATTTTTAAACGTATTTAATAATAATATGTTTTATTAATAGATCCATGTAAATATACCTGCTATTAAATACATTAAATAACCGAGACGAGAAAATCAAAGAGTAAAATCAGAAATAACCATGTGTTAAAAAAAAACACACACACACACACACACAAAATTTAACCAACTCATCACTTTGTAACCCGTCTCCCAGAAGGTAATAATAAAAGTAACGTAATTGTAAAGTCGCTCCTACCACCAAAGAAACTAAATACCAAGTCACGAATGTTCAATATTATTTGAAGTCAATAGCATTCATTCCGGACATAAATAGTATATGGTATATTATATGCTATAGATTCACTCTACATTCTATCAGGCTGAAGAGATGCCTCTTGCAAGGTGAAATCGGTCCGGTCAAAAATAAATAAGTAAAAATAAGTGTACAAAGCTTAAAAAATCATATTTTCATATTAAGTATAGTAGGTAACAAGAAAAAGAAGGATAGATTGAAATATCATCCCCATGCACAATCTCGACTCTGAGCCGAATGGCACCTAAAGTGCTTGCATTTTTATACTTGTTGAAATTATTGACCCTTTTATAACCGTATAAAAAATATCCTTTGTTAAATCACACAAAGTTTAACTATGTACTCCATTTCTGCAATTAGTACACATGATATGCGTTGAGGCGCTTGCTAGGGCTGCCGCCTGTTCAGGTATGGTCTAGAGGTCTATTTATTTGACTTAGAGTTGGATGTTTGTGGATTTGACTCCAGCACAGCGCCAAAAAAAAAAATGAACATGGATTTTTTTCTTTTGATATAGGTACAGATGCAAGTAGGACATGAAGTGTGAACGAGCGCTAATTCGAGCGAGCAATTCAATGCGTCAAAACAGCTATCTATATATTTTAGTCTAGAGGTTAATTACATCCATTTCAAATGGTACGTACAGGTTAGACATTATATTCTTTGACTAAATTAATGCATTTGCCATTAGCACGCGGGGTGTAAATAAAATCTAAAATCTACCCCACGAAGTGATTTTCATTTACAAATGTAAGCCCTAGTGGTATATTTTAATGCAATTCAGCTAATCTGTAGATCTACTGCGTGTGGAGGTTTGAAAGGTCGTCCTGATTAATTAGCATCTCCAGTGTTACCTGGAAACGTGTTTCAAGTTAAACTGGGGGGATCTTGGCACGAACACGTAATTACTTGTTGAACAACTGCAGTCAATAATACTGAAATGACATCGATCATAGACGTGCCATTATTAAATTTCCAACAAGAGCATACAATTATTTTTTCATAGCACCATTTCAGTCTCAGGCGATACTTTCGCTAGATGACTTCATCTTCTTTTTAGGCGCCTTCTGGAGTCCAAACACAGGCCTCCCACAATTTATTTCTATATGCGTCAATCTCAAGATAACACGATTTTTTTAAATATACTCCTTATGTATATTTATTTAAAGTAAATATGTATTTTAAGTGATAATTTTAAAGCGTGATAGAAAACAACTGTCCTTGGTGTACTTTCCAAACGTTGCTGACCATTATGTACATACATATCGCATAGTAAACACGTACACAATGGCGTGTATGTAAACATGGTCTGTATATAATTTTAAACAAAACCTTATTTTTCTTCTACGTTGCAAAAATTATTACTATTAAAATTGTATTTTTTTGTCTGGTGCTGTCTTTGTGAAAAATCACCGGCGCTTTACAAAAATAAATCGTTTATGAATTAACTGTAATTAAAACAGTCAAACACGAACATTTCATTATTTTATCTTACCTGCTTTACCATCCGGATTTGATCACCTCTTTTGTCTTAGTGATCAATTGAGTTAAAAAAATGCCCAATAGTTGATAACTAAGGACATAAAATTACAAATTACAATCACCAATTCTTAATAAACAATAGAAAATTGTAAAATAATGCTGCAAATTAATTAATGTGAATCGTAGGAATGTACCTACGTCCTTAAATACGAATATGTATATTCCTTCATTTTTTTTTTTTTTTTCGTTTTAGGTTACAATGAAAATGTGTGAAATATGCTGGACAACCAAAGGATTTTTTTTAAATAGTTAGTTCTGCTTATTACCAAAAAACGATAATTACGGCAATTTCCAATATTAAAATTCATCAAATGTATTAGAAAAACATACGAGATTTTTTTTGCCACAACCGGGATGTTGGTCAACCCGCTAGAGCCTAGATTCACCTTTATTTATTCTGAGCGAGGTGGTGTGATCACTAAATGATCGCTAGTAGAGAATTGCTCCCCAATTTATAGCGGAGTAATTTTAGTTAATTGCCAGATTTTTAAAGTGACTAGTTCGAACCCGGTCGCAGCCACAACTTCTTTTTCGTGAGTTTTCCTAAAACCATATGATTTTTGAAAGTGTTCAATATTTTTGAACATCATTGTGGAGCGTTATAAATTTTTAAACCTGTACTCAAGTGTGCGTAGTTAACCACAAGATACATAATTATATGGCTTTATGTTATCGCCACGTCAATGGATAATGTATTTACCTTAACACTTCATATTTTGACGTTAATACCTAATAAATAGCATAGTTATTAGTTTCCTTGGACGGTTTTGTTCAGTACTTACATATTATTTGCATGGGTTTGGTTCCGTGCGCATCAGAAAAAGGTGTGAAAAGGTCGTTAGATATGTGGCGAACACTTGGAACTTATAAGAAGGTTTTCTCAAAACAAACAACTATGCCATAAGCAGGCTTTTTAGAGAACCCACCATGGGTCGACAGTGTTCAACTTATTGTTGCTTTGTGTAAAGACTGTAAAGGAAAAAGAAAACAGCCGTAAAATAAAACAAATTTGTCAACATAGATTAAATTCGATCTTTCAGTTGTTTTAAAATTTAAAGTCGTTGGTTAAGGGAAGCTGTATTATTTATTTCAATGATCGATAAAAAAATATGAGTTCACAAAAGATTATTTATATTCAAATGTGTTAGTTTAGAAATGGAATATTCTTATTATTATCAGGAATGGAGTTTTCGCGACAGACTGGGAGCTCATTTAAATACACGTAATAAAATTGTAACCAAGTGCCAAAAAAAAGTTAAGTATGCAGAAAATTTGTAAAACGTGTAATGCAATTTTCTGCATACTCAACTTTTTTTTGGCACTTAGTTCCTATTTTATTAAGTTTATTCATTCGGAGACGTGCATAATGCAGGTTTTTTTTTGCGTGACATTATTAGGTATTTAGTGTAGTCTTATATTATGATACTACGGAAGAGGTTATCCGATAGAATTGTGTTGTGGGCGTGTCCATGTGCCCGAAGTAAGTGCATTATGTAATTACTTCTGGTAAAACTCTTTGAAAAAATATCTGATACGGAAATTATTTCTTGTAAAGATAATCAATTTCTTTGACCTGTCTGAGACGTAGGAGTTGAAATGTCGTATGCAAATTGGCGATATCAGTTTTCTTTCAAATCGGTAAAAAACTCATACTTCTATTTTAATGAGCCACATTTCACATTTCATATTTCAAATGTATGCAAAATAATTATTGCAAAACATCTATTTTACATCAAACGGAAATTTGCAAATTTTAATGAATTTATTAAATGGGTGTACGCGCAAGAGTTAGTTTTAGAGGGAATTAAAATTCCTAAAGCTACTACCCATTAATATTTATTTTACGCGAGTACAGATTATTGCTTGATTTGTTCATTTATTTCCAAAAAAATATAATAAATTGTGACACCTTTCAAGAAATTTTTTTATCACAAAATTAACATATTTCTAAGATTTATTAATTTTCAATGATAAAAAAACGTACCTTCAATATATTATAGTGTTTTTAGATACATTTTTATATTTTGATCGTTTGTCGATGATCACAATTAACGATGAAATTTATAAAACATAAAACACAAATAAAATTTACCAAGAAAAATGTTTTACTCGCCTTTTTTAATAATATACATTTAAGATGTTTTTCATTTTTGATGTATGTTCTTCGTGGTAAATATCGGTGTCAATTTTACTGGTGATAAACAGAAACAATCTTTTTTATATTGTTGATAAAGTTTATTAAATATTTCTTACTGGTACACCATCATATTATTTACTTCAATAATTTCCTTTAAATTAAAACCAATGCAGTCATTTAGTTAGGGCCAATGATTGTTATAAAAAAAATTATAATAAGTGACCAACAAGGTGATATTATCGAATGGGTTAAGAAATATTCCCAAAACAGGATAGTTTTATGCAATTTTTAAGACAGCGAAAATTAATTTAAAATGTTGTTGGATTAATCTTATTTGTAACGAAACGTCTAATGACTACTAGCCAAAACACTAAACCAAACAAAAGCACACATACTAATGTCATGGTTTCTTGTTATTAAATATTATACCAAATTAACACTTTCCGGAGAATTCCGCTGGTGTGTTTATGCAACAAACCAATGTAAGTGTACCACAGGGATCTGAACTATCACCCATGCTGTGTTTTTGGCTGATCAACGATCTCGTTGAATGTGTATAGTATATGTAATATTTTGCTACGCTATTGACAAAAACAATTCACAGAAGTTTGTAATACCTCACTTGAAGAACGAAAAATTGACCACAACCTCAAGAAACTTTGTACCTGGGGAAGGGCCAGTTAGGATAACTTACTTAACAACGTCTCAAAAACCAAATAAATGTGATCTAGGTAAAGAGGGATATTGATAATCGTTTTGTATACTGCATTTGAAGTAAGAAAGCCCAACGAAAGCGTGCTTGGAGAGCTTCTCAGTCCAATCAAAGTATTGATATATTACCCCAAAATACCAAAACAACCTGTTTGACCCTGTGAATAGTGATGGGATTGCTCTGATAAAGTTTTTAAAAGCTCATCTACCGTGTTTTACGGGTTTCACAGCGGAGCCTGTTCGGATTAACTAGAAATACTGATCTTTTTTTGCAGCCGTGAGAAAATGTAGACAACAACGAAACACCCGCTTGAAGATGATACCAACTGCAAAATAGTCGTTTTTTACGGTACAGATGCTGGTACACCTCCAGGACTATTTCAAAGTATCGCGTGAAAATTATATAAAATAATTTAAGTTTTATTTTTAGATTATTGTATGTTGAATTTATTATTTTAGTGAAATTTAGTTATTTTGTCCATGAAATATTCATGGCAAGTAAAGGAAAAACAAGTTAAAGCTTAAATAAATGTAATTTTGTATTTCCTATAATTACCCCGAAGATATTATGACTATATAATGAATCTAGTAGGCAACGAAAAAATTGTATGTTTTTTTTTATTTTATGAAATAAAAATATTATTAGAAAAGCGAACGAAACCAAGTTGTTTAGTAATCAATTAAAAACTCCGTAGATTCAAAGGATTGCATGTCACTTTTGTTAAATATTTCACGAGACAGTTGACAGTTTCTAACACGAACTTCACATAGTGAAGTTGAAGTAAGGTGATATATGTCATTTGAAAATAATATTACTTGCAGTAATGTGTCAATGACTTTGAGATTTAAAATACAAGTATACATTTTTAAAACATGCATAAACTTAAGCAAATAAATAGAATAATAACATTTTTTTGGCATTTTATTTTTTCCCTATTTCTAGTAATTAAGTACTGTCCGGCTATATTCGATTTAACACATTCTTTATTCGAAATCTTCGTATGAATAATCGATTGAAAAATACGAAAGTAATAATTTGACGTCTTTTCTTATTTTTTGACAACAAATAGATTTTTCAAAAATTGTCACTGCAAGCTACAACAGTTTCGTTGACTAAAATATTTCAGAAATATATTGTTCTGCAGATTTCATGATACCAGAACTCCTCGCTTGCCAGACTTTATGACACATACAAATAGATCAGATATGGTACGTATCAAATTATCATTAACGAATGTCAATACGAATTTCAATGTGGATAAAAAACATATTTTCGGTGTTTTGTAGATGTCGTGCCTTAGTGCCTTTATATACGAATGTTTGTACAAATTTACCTGTACTCATTGTACACTGTACATCGAAATGTATATTCAAACTGTTATTTCCCTACTATATCCACCTGTGAGCTATATGTATGGGAGTACCGACAACAATGCCGATGTAAATTAATCATCGACCCAAAAAGACGGATTGTTCCTTTTGGAAAGAGAAACTTTCGGCCGTCCGGCGCTCGTCGCGTCGCCCGTCGCCCGCCGCCCGTCGACCGCACAGCGGCCCGGCCCTGCGCTTGACGCAGTTAAAACGAAACTTGCCTTGCGGATTGGTTTGGTCACATGTAACTATGCAAAGCGCGGCGCAGCACGTAACCCCAAAATACAACTTAACTGGACAAAAATACATGTGAAAAAAATGATAAATATTATGTTTTTATCGTGTTCAAATCTGGTGTTTTTCAACCTACGTTCGGTGTTTTTCGACTCAAGTGTCAAGAATCTTGAAAACAATATATCACACAAAATAAGGATTTTTTTTAGAAAAAATGTACAGTTCATGTCACCAGGAAGTATTGAGTAGTAAAAGGTAATTTAAATTTGCGAGCGGTTTTTTCGAAAACTGTACATTTCATGTCACCAGGAAGTATTGAGGATTAGAAAGTAATTTAAATTTGCGAGCGGTTTTTTTCGAAAACTGTACATTTCATGTCACCGGGAAGTATTGAGGACTAGAAAGTAATTTAAATTTGCGAGCGATTTTTTCGAAAACTGTACATTTCATGTCACCGGGAAGTATTGAGGACTAGAAAGTAATTTAAATTTGCGAGCGGTTTTTTCGAAAACTGTACATTTCATGTCACCGGGAAGTATTAAGGACTAGAAAGTTATTTGAATTTGCGAGCGGTTTTTTCGAAAACTGTACATTTCTTGTCGCCAAGAAGTTTTGAGGACTAGAAAGTAATTTGATTCCCGAGCGGTTTTTTCGATAAACTATTACGAATTCTGATGAAATATTAATTTTACGATGTTTAACGACTATGTAAAATTGTAGTATTTTTTTATGCTTGTAAAAAAAATAATAAGCAAAAAAATGCGTTCGTTAAAACGGGTCCAATTTGAAGTTTTAAGGAGTGCCAAGGAAATCAGGGTCAGACGAGTCACATAGTCAACCCTTCTGCAGTAGCATTTCGTTCGGGATAAAATGACGTCAGAGTCAAACCGGAGCGTTAAGATATGATGGCGTTTTTCATAATTATAAAAAAACGATTTTTTGTTTTGTAAGATTTGTTTTTATGTCATGTTGTTTTTCATTGGAAGCTGGGATGATAGATGAAGTGGTAAGATTGCGAACATCAATTCATCTTTTCCAAGTTTTTGCCGCTTGCAAGTAAAACTTCTTCTTCTTTAGGTTTCCTGTTATTTGCTTCCAGTTACTATCCAGCATTCCTTCGTCCTACAGGTTTATTAAATGAAAGCATCTTCGGTGGTGGACTTTTTGCCATTCTTCAAATAATATTTTTGGCAACCTGTAATTAAGAATTGGACCTTTGTGCACCGTCAGATCCTCTATGTAGGCCCGTTGTGCTGGTCCGAAAGGTGACTAACGTAGAATGACAATCTAGCATTTCAAGCACATGCACTTACAATCTTGTTCCTGATAACAATTGTGTACGATTCTATGGTCTAGCTGAGTGGGTACTATCGTGTGCGCCGTTAATACTATTATGAGTTGGAACACATTTACGATTTTTCATAGATATTGGCAATACTGGCGTTGTACGTTATTCTAATTGTACTAGTTGTTACATCTGAAAAGTCACGGGATCTAACTAGAGTTGCTAAGAAAAACCATTAGTTGCTTTAATCTACCCATTTCAAATAATTAACAATTTCTGCGAAAATACATTTTAAATAGGTACTTTGTCGCTTGTCTGGATTTGAAAAGACTATTTTTTAATTTGATTATTTTCCCAACACATCCATCAGTTATAATATTCAAAAGTTCTCGTACGTACGTATTCACAAGAAAATTATTAATTAATTTTCCACATATTTTAAGACAATGACTAAAAGTTATATAATATAAAGCAGAAAGCCTCATTGTTCGTCTTAACAAAAAAATCTCCAACTGTGAACTCTGTCGTTATGAAATTAGCACATGTTTTCTGTTTGTAATTTATTGGTCAACACAACTATTTTCAACTTGAAATAATAAGCTGTTAGTTTTTAAATATCCAATATGTAAAAAAGATCCATTATGTAAAAAAATTGTTCGATAGTAAAAATAAATTGAAAAAGAGTGTTCTAAACTCTGGTAAAGCCGACTAATAACTGCCAGTATTATATTAAAAAATAACGTTTTAACAAAACATTTATTTACTAATGCAACTTTGCAATGCAATTATTTTTTAGCACGAATCGTCATTTTCATCGTGAGTCGAAATATACATTTTCGGGTGAAAACATAATTATTAGTCTATTTAGTTTTTTATTAAGTTTCTTCCTTTTTTATTATTTTCAATTGTTTTCGAAATCCGGCCAAGTCAAACAGTTACTACTTGCCATGTTACATTATGAAAATCAGTGTCATTTAATATGCACGCGCTTCATTTAAATATTAGAACAGTTGTTTGTCTTCGCAATCGATTATATTAAAGATAATTAATTAATATACTAATTTATAGTAAGCCTTACACAATTTACAAGAGTATGGGGGCATACTTTAAAATCTACGTAATCATTTGCTGAAAATATACCTTTTTCAACTGCTCAAATCAATTCAGGGACATTGAAAAAACTGTATAAACGATATGACGAATTTAAAAGTAATTTGATTTTGTGACACGCTTTTATAGAAGCACTTACATCAAAAGGGGTTGATAAAAATCAGTACATATATTTGTATCGTTTGAAATGAGATGCCATTTTTGATATGGTGGCGTGTGAAATCGATAGACAACCGAAGCACCCGGGAGTAGGGTGAGAAGGCTCCCGCCGCGCGGCTTCGAGGGAACCGTTCAGTTAACACTCGTCAATCGCATAGTAATCATGGTTAGCTTGTTCTCTTAGTCGCTGCTGCGCTCCGTGTACAAATTGTTGGATTGTCCATTGAATAAAAGTTTTTCAGTGCAAAGGAACATATTATTACAGAGATAAATTTGTTTTTATTTTATTAATTTGGACAATCTCGAGGTGAGAATAATTCATTCTAATTATATCTTAATACTAGAAATATTTATTTTTATATTTTGTATCAATGTAATAAAATATTAATATACAATATATATCATCAAGTGAACCACAATTTAATAAAATTAAAATATATGTGTAGTAAAATAATATTTTTTAAGAATTTCTATATAAAAAAGTGGGTTGCAGAATTTACTTAAAAAAATAAAACTAGTTATTATATCTTAGGAGCTACATTTTTATTTCAAGTTGTAGGTCGTTTTCAAATAATGTTTCACGACCCTTTTTTATTAGTCTTCCGTTCAATTTAAATTGTCTTTCTAATCAGAGTTCTCGTTTTACTGTGTGAAAATATTTTTTTTTAAATATCCTAAAACGAAATGATTAACGCTGAATGAACGCCCTACTCGGTTATAACCTGTTTCACATATTATGCACAATGCCATAAGATATTATTTAAGAAACGAAATATTTCTCTTCAAAATAAACTTATGAAAACAGGTCTAGCGGTTCGCTCTCGGCGAAAGAACCTGCCTTCAATTTGACTTTTGATTGATAACTTAGTCCTCATAACTATAGATAATTCATGACTCAAATTTTAGGCTTCCTATCTCTTGAAACTTAAATATATAGACTGCCTAATGTTTAGGGTCATTAACGACTTTTCAGGTTTTCTCTGGGGGAATTTGTTAAACGCCGATGCGTCAGGTTTGATTTCTATACGGTATTGTCATGTAATTATGTCAGTTCCGCATTACAAATTCATTATTTGATGTTACCTGTTTGTTCGTATGGTGTCGTAAAGATAATAAGTTCGGCGCAAGGGCGATAACTCTGCACTTCAGTCGGTGGAATACTTCACGTTATAATCAATGCTTCAATTTGATTCTAGAACCGGCCAACGTCGTACTCGCAACTTATCTCTGCTGCAATCTTTCGTTCCACACTTGAATCAATATTTTTTTAGTACTGGCTTCTACTATCTGAATGAAAGATATTTCGTAGAACGCTTGCCTTACAGTACTATGAATCACTAGTAAAAACTTACCACCCGGTATCGATCAATTTTCATGACTATTTTTAAGAAATAATAAATTAGAACCCAATTAATATTTCAAAGCCCCAAAGCTTATAATGGAAAAATAAATTAAAACTGAAAGTGTTGCTGTTGACCTGGAAATCACATCCAGAAAATCTGTGCCAGTTTCATGGCGGCAGAAATCACTGTTCACCAGATTTTAAATGATATATGCGTAAGGTATTTCCGCTTAATAATTTTAAAAAAATTAATCATATAAACGGGTAGGTGTAACCTGACAGCCATTGAATGAATACACATGTTAAAGTTGGCACGAGATACGAATTACTATGATTGATCTATTGAATTATTACGCCAATATCTTAACACGTATTATATGTTAGCCTCGCAAGTGTTTGTAATTTAAAGCCTTTTGTTGTACAAGTGATTAAATGTAATTGTTTCTTTATATCCCACCTTTGGACTGGTTGGACTTATGGTATTGATGAATGATAAAACAGTCTCAATTCCAACTTGGGTTTACAACGTCTCGCGGCCTAACGTGATGAGAATGCTTCCCACTCCCATTCAGTTTGAATGTTATTGTTGACTTGACGGAAAATAAAACTACAAGAAGGCAGTGAAAGTTGTAAAGTTTTGACTCATTTTAAAGATGGAAAGATTTTGAATAAAAAAATAATAACCCTCATAAAACTTTTGTTCAGTTTTAAATCTGCCCACTTAAACATTTATTTCATTTTCATGCATATTGGTATTGAAAACGACTTTTATGCGTGTAACCTCATTTATAATTTGATGTGTCTATATATATATATATATATATATATATGTAGATAGCTCTGATATGATTTGCTGACAATTTCAATGCAGAGATATTGATTTTCCCACTAGAAAATAAAGTAAAGTGAACGAATTCAGAGTTTATCAACAGCCTTGGATGTGAATGACTTGACCCGTTGACGTCTGCGGCAACACGCGCGATTACAATACAAGCTTTATATCGTGTGCGAGTTCAACGTCACGCTAAGAGACTCCCTAATTACTGTTATTATTTGATAATAACTACATCATACACATTTTTAATTTAGTTTTTACACCTCGATAACAGGTACATTTCTTATAACACGATATCGTAATAATTAAAATAATATATTTACCTAAGAATGGAATTAAGGGTTTTTTCAATCATTGGCATTGGATTCTTTATTTTAACTGTGGTTTAAACCGCATGCACCACACTTTTTTGGGTACATATTTCACCAAATGCATACGCTCTTTCCCAATACCAAAACATAATGATTTGGACAATTGATTTTTTCAACTACATTAATTAAAAAACAATAAATTAATTATGTACGTAAGTACTTTCAGCAAACCAAAAGATAAAAGTGAGTATTTTTAATCAAGTTATTATTTTGTCTGTACCATATTTCTACATTAAATGTAGAACTGCTTTCCGTTTCCCTACTTCGCGTGCTTTCATTAAATATTAATATTAAAAATATTTTAATTTTTTAGATTTTAAGAAGAATCACGTCACCAATTTGTGATCAGATAAGTCAAAACAAACATATTGTTTAAAACACATGTGTTTTGTACGACCATATCAACCAATCGAGTTTCCTGTATAACAAAAGGTGAAAATTTAATCGCCTTGAAATAATCACATTCTTTGAAAGTTTATGAGTTTCTTCGATAAATAATTTATTTTATGTTCACATTCTTCTACGTGATAATCCCACTCCGATAAAGATCAACAAGTATTTATATGCCCTTCTTATGATTAGTAATATTACTAAAAGTATAACTAATTTATTTAGTTTTCTCATTCTTTAATATATAACTGTAATGTAGATCAAACGATTATTTTTTTCTTCTTTTTCAAAATAAGCAAAAAAGCTTTGTGGATTGGAATGATGAATTAAATTAAAATACACTTTATTTAAAGATTTTATTTTTAAGACGATTCAGTTGAACGAGACTAGTCGACGTATTTATACCAAAATAAAAGTGGATTTACACAAAGTGTCTTTTTATTTAATTGATTATTTTATAACTCTTCATAAATAATGTTTTTAATGAAAAATCAGTCTAATAATTAGTTTAACAAATTATTTTCTCATTCTTAAATATGATATTATTATAAAGTAAATATTGTAGATAAATTAAGTATTAATGGCCTTTCTTAAGAAATGTTCTTAAGATAAATTATATTACTAAAATATGACTCAAAACATGGCTTGAAGGGTTGGCACGCGATTTGGGTGATTGATGGCGTTTCATTTGTATGTATTTCTAACACGAATGTGTCCTACAGCGTATCCAGGGGAAGGTTCGGGCCAACGCGGGGCGTAGCCCTCCCCAGACGGACTTCGAGCTATGACCACTAGGGAATATCCCCTATATACAAAACAATCGTGTTTTTTGTAATCCACAAAGTAAAACGTGGATTTTTGAACGATCATAAAATATATTCGAAAATAATATTATAGTTTACAAAGAAATTGGTAACTTGTTTTGCTCGCAAAGAAATGATTTTTTAAAGTATCGCCCGTCGAAATATTAATTGAATATTCTCGCGTTGACGAAAATCTTTTGAAATAAAGCTTGGACAGGCATTATGAATAGTGCTTATAAGATAAGATATGGATAAAGACAGTTCGTAATAAATCTATTGCTTATTAAGAATACACTAATGGGTTACAGATATGAGTAGAGTCCTTGTGGTGTCCATCAACAGGGCGGATGCGTAGATTGTAAAGAAACGTGTGTTTATTTGTGTAGAAGTGATACAGTGTTGCCTGCGTTAATCCTATTGCTCTGGATGGTGATGGTGATGCGATCAAGCGTGTGGATTGGTTTTCTATACACGGTTTGCCCGGACTACCAACTTATTTTCGCATCACCTCTATGCCTAAAGGCAGGATTTTTTGAGGTGACCACTTATTAGAAACTGGTTTTTGCTTTGAATTTGTACCTAATTCTTTGGGAAGGCCCAAAATGCATCGAACCTGCCTACTTACAGAAGCTTATTTAAAAAAAACCCTATAAATATGAATAGAGATAACGGAGCGTAACTTGATAGTTTACGGGTCGATGAGTTCGTGGTATCCGATATTATTAGCTATCACTTGAACAGAAACAAACACACTTTTCACCACAATTACACAAACACACATTAGCCCTGATGATGGATACTGCGAGGCTGTCTAAAACGTTGGCTAAAATATAAGAAAGCGCAACGCGTCATAATACCCCAAAAGATAATCATGGCAAGGGGTTGAATGTCAACCTAAATCGTTATGAAACAGTTCCCTCTCGAATTTGCTTACAAAAAGTATGTTTTTGCAAAAACATTAAAAGTGACAGTCCATTTTATCACGACAACCTATTTGGTGTACCTACACACGTTAGTGACAATAGTGACTCATGTAAAATGAATAATTGTATTTTAATAACTATTTTTAATTATTTTAATGGGCCAGTTAACATTGATCACTTTTGTATTTTTCTTTTTAAATCTATGTTATTTTTCAGAAAATAGCAAACCAAACTCACCTTAAACACTTCACCAAATGTGATTAGCTATTTGATGATATTGTTGAATCTTGAAAACGTGCCATTCCGGCGAATAAAATTGCTAAATTATTTGCAGCATGGATAATTTGTTAATATCATAGACATAGGTAATCATTCCGCAATTAAGTTTTTTCACCTTTTTTGTTCTCTGTTTTGACAAAAAGATTTATCTTAACGAGTAGGTAATTTATTTTTTTGTTTCATTATGATTTTTTATCGAATCACATTTGTTTCCTAAATACCTGGTATTATCTTAAGCTCTCCGAATTCCAGTCGAAGGGTTCATAGTTTATATTGGTATAGGTGTGCGGTGTTTATCTCAACATAATTAAAAAGCAAATGGTTTTTGCCTTTACCAATTTATCACAATTTATGATCACAAAAAACTTGCCCAGAGTTTTGCAAGTATAATTTATAAAAGTAAAAATTTATCACCCACTTTTTTGAGGAAAAACGTTTACCTTTGATTTCATGACCAATATCATTATATTGCTACAGGTTGCATAAAAATAATAGACTTTAATTCTATAAAAAATACATAAAAATATTTTAATAGTCAACGTATTATTAGTCAATATGAATAATATTAGAAATAAATTTAATTGGAAATTATATGATTGGTGGACACTTATACACTTTGTTTACACATAAGTAAATTCCAATAATCATATTTTAATCACCTTTCAACTATGGATATAAAATTGACAATATTTCCATCACATCTGTAAGCCAAATCAATTATCTTGGAATTATTTTCGTTTCTAAATAAAAAATTATATCACACATCAATACAAAATCTATTTAAGGTTTAAAATTGCCTGGTTAATTTCTCCAAAAAACCAGGGAATTTAGAAATATTTCAACATTTAAATCTTAGTTCGAAGTCAAGTCGAAAATATTAATTCTTCTATCTGGTCGCCTCACTTTAAAATCCACTTTGATTCCTTTTTGAAAATTGCAAAATAAATTTCCAAGATATTAAACATTAACTAAAAACTCAGTTTACCTATAAAAACCATAAATTACAATTACTTGATGACATAATTAAAATTATTAACACTCTCAGACAGAAGGCTTCTTTCCCGTTTGACTCTTATTTTAAAAATTGATAATGATATTATAGGCAGCCCTGATCTACTTAGCTTAATTACTTTCCATATACTTAACAGAACTACTCGATCCAAAATTATTTTATGTAATATTTTGAGGAACTTAGTTATGTTTTTGTGTGCTAATCATTAACTCCATGTACTGTATCGCTATTATTTTATATTATTATTGCACAATAATTTGAAAGCCTCTAAAAGCGTATATAATGAAATAAAATATTTTGCTTCCATTCCTATCTTGGGTCCCACAAAATTTCTTAAGAAACCATTTAAAACGGCGTCTAAAAAGTAACATGCTGCGCGGTTTATTTGACCAAAAGATTGAACCAATAAGATAAGAAGGTAACGTTGTGGATACAGCGATAAATAATCATGTCTCTGTGCCTAAACAGGTACACGCCTAGCTATACAATTATTTTTATAAAAGAGACAAAATAAGTTGTGTAACTTAACCAAAAAAAAATGAGGATTGCAATTTACCATTTGGTTTCTGTTTGCTTTCTAATAACGGTGGATGTAGTGCCATTGCAACAACTCTTGCCACGCGATCGCCAACGCCAAACAATATTTTCAGAAGCTGGCGCTTTATTACGCTATGCTAATACATTTTTAAATCACCCAAACACGTTGTTTCGAGTGAAAGATAACTTCAGTAACGCAAAGTGATAAAGTCGTTTTAAATGACTTGAGCTATGCTTAGTGACCACATCTCATTTATCACGTTCTCCCAACATTTCTTCGTCTCGTCTCCTTTAGTTTCTTCATCACGTTCGATTCGATTCATAACATTTTGATAGTTAGTGATTAACCACGAACGAAAAAAATCTTTTTCTTTTTGATACTTAAGTTTGCTCTTGTGATTTAAACAATGTCCAACGTTAAATGTCTAATTTATGTATTATTTTAAGATGTTTTCCATTAGTTTTCGTGATAGAACATAGAAATAGCTCGTTTCTGATAACAGACATTATTTGTTACGGACTTAAGTCACTAGCTACATAAAAAATAAAACAAAGATAATTTCGAAGACTCACTAACCCAAATAACTTCTTTCTTTTTATATATCGTTGGCATTCAGCCAGAAAATTTTACAGGTGGGCATTTAAATATTTAGCCGTTCTTAAATAACTTCATACATTATTTAAACATTATAGAAAGCCATTTTTTCATACTTATCGGAACTTATATACTTGCTAATAAACTTATAATATTAACGTAATTTGCTCATTTTCAGCAAGTGCCTATTTTTAGAATTAGAATTAGAGTTATAGACAAAATGAAAAATTACTCAAAATCAACTGTCAACTGATGTAAATTAGTCATTCTCAGCAAACGCGTGTTTGTAAGGATATTTAGAATAGAGTAACACCAAAAACACATTAATCTAATTTTTCCAGCTGTCTATTAAATTTTGGTCGTATGGCGGTTTTATACGTACGTACAAACCTAAAGGTATTTTAAAATAATATTTGTCTCTGAATATGTCTTCCCAGTTTTGCACTACACCTACTATTAAGTTTGTAAACCATCTCTAAACAGGATTACCTAGATTTCTTAAATCTCCAACTGCCCAGGACCGTGTAATTCGTTCATTGATTTTTATTTTTATTTAAAAGAAAGACAAACATTCCCGGGTTACGAATAACCTGACAATGCTTGAAAAACTCCAACTACCATCATCATAAACGAAAGATGTTGCTTGTGCAATGATTTAGGACAGCAGAGGAATTAAACCCACGACGCCCGGTGGGAATCCGACGCGTTTGTCCACCCATCTACCGACCGGTTAATAGATTCGCATTTTTAATGCACGGACTGCAACTGTAGTAAAACAGACGTGAGATGGGAATACTGTCTTTGTTCTACTGGAAATTCAACTGTAAGTTTACTGAAGATTATTGACCGCTTAGGCATCGCTGCACAATTAGAACAAACTTAAGATATTTTATTGGTTCATTATTATAAAAAAGCACTAAATATACCCAGGGCCGTTATGTTGTGGCCATGATCTTCTACATAAAAAAAGTACACCAGCTCAAAGTGGTGGTACCAATCTACATGTGGCGGTGTGTACGCGTGAGAATTGAATACATTTTGGGCCAGGTGTCCCCAGTGTCTGCAGTGCCCATTGCCCATTGCCCATTACCTAGCGAATGATCACAATCACAGTGGGCGTGTGCGTGTAGTGTACGAGTACCCTCTCTCGAGGAAGGTATCCATGTCATTGCGCAAGTGGCACGCCAATTAATTTGGAGATGAAAGTTCGGGGCTTTTGCCGGGCAAAACTTTCAAAAGTTAACCTCTTATTATTTATAATAAAAACACAAGTTGAAATTAAGAGCGGGCGGGGATATCCCAACTCCTGCAAGCTGTCGGGAACTTCTTCATGTTGTTTACAGCACTTAGATTTAATTTTACATTTAATGTGACAAATTATTTCACACGAAAAATCAAATAATATGACATATTTATGACATGTTTATTATTCACGACTCGGATCGCCTAATGTCATATATAAACTGAATATATTTGACTTGCACCATCAGTCGTCATAATATAATATGTTCAATGTACAATGTTCAATTCAAAGTACATTAGACTTGGTAGCCTGTCACAATATATGATTTTAAAAAGAAAGACAAACATTCTCAGATTTAAAAAAATAACGTGAAAATATTTAGTTTATTAGGGAGCTACTCTACCACATATATAAATTATGAAATGAAAAAAATAACTTTGTAAAAGACCACGGATATTATTTTATTTTTTTATGACCGACCGGTTACGTTTTATCTCTTTCAATTCATATTACCTGTCTCTTTCTCTCTGTTCCTTTGTTAAAATTTAAATGTTATTCTATTGTTTTCTCATTGATCTGTTATTTTATTTTATATTTTGTTCTCCCTCTGTATGTACAAATATAACCGCAAACTTAAATTTTTTTGTTTAGTTTAATTTTGTACCCTGATGATGCTTGGTCTTAAACAAAGTTATTTTTTCATTTCTTTAAATATGTCATACCACAAAGTGATTGCTTTCTACGAAAATATAATATTATGCTTGAATGTAGAACTGTAAAACCCTTATTGTCAATTAATACCTATACATGAATTGTATATTATCTAAAATCGCTGTTTTCACAGTGTATGTATATTATATTCGTCTAGAACCGTCTGCTATGACAATGTATTAATACACCACATATTATATTCGACTCGAACCGTATTTTGTTACAAAAATGTACTGTACATAATTACATTGTGATAACAGTGGATTCTAAGGCTTCTAGTAATTCAAATAACATTTATGTATAATACACATGAAAAGCGAATTACGATAGTTTTCCTTCCTCTTAGTATAGCCTCCTACTCAGAGTGAGATTTTCTCATGTGAATCTATTTTTTGTAACACATAGCGCCGTACGTATCGTGTGGTTATCTTCTTTCATTAGTTTATGTGTACATTTCCCACAGGTTTATGTGAAGCAACTTACGCCCAATTCAATGGCCCCGTATTCTGCGTACAATCATGCACAGACATCTTCAAGTTCACTTATTTATTTGCAATATTTTTCGTTGCCGTTAATAATCCACAAAAAACATCCACAAACAAAATAGTTCAAATTAATAATTAAATGCAGTAAAAAATTATGTTTATTTTTAAAAAGTCGTTAAATGGTCGATTCCGAATATATGTATTTGTTTTATTTTACGCATCTTTTTATATGTAAAATTTTAAATCTAACATTATCTAAACACTCCAGTTTGCCTACGCCATCCGATTAGGAAGCTATAACGAAAATATTGTCAATTTTCTGACGTCATATGACCCTGATTCACCTGGCGCCACTTAATACTTCAATTATGACCCGTTTTTACAAACATTAAAAAACTTTTTTGTTTAAAATGTACTATGAGAACTTGCTTCAGAATTAATATTGTAATTTAAAATAAGAGACTGAGTTTCTTCATTTGAAACGTTGTTGTTCAATGATCAAATTTATATTTTTCTTATATGTATGTCATTAAATGATACTATTAATCTTCATTTCCTTCAATACTTTTTCGGCTACCTCGATATCATTAAATTTTACATGTAATAATATTTTTAATCTATACAGGGTTTGTGGTTTGTATAGAAATGTCATTTATTTTTTCTATGTGTAATACTTGCTATTGACACATTGCCTTTAAAGGTGTTCCACTTTAATTAATACAAATACCTATACGTGAATTCGACCACGTAAACGTTTTTATTCAAAACGTCACAGAATAGTAAAATACTGAATAATTTCATATAACAGTTTTTTGTTTGTAAATTTACATCCACATATTACGATATTAGGAAAACAATTGTTATCCACCCATTTTAAATATAAAGAAAATTCTATAAAATACACTATAGTTAGGTTCTTAAGTAGGTAGGTAAAACTAAAACTCGTACCTAAGTACTCCCAAATGATATTATTTATTGTTAATTTCGTATGACAAATATCGTAAATACCAGTATTTATAATTAAGTATTACGTAGCCTATTAATTATATCTAATATTGAACCATAATCGTGGTACCCAATGCAATTTTATAAATATATTTTAATGCATACTAATGTACTAATAAATCTATTAATACAAACTAAAATATTTAATTCTGGTAATCCCGAAGAAGTTAGTAATTACCGACCCATTTCAGTAATCTCAAATATTGCAAAAAATTACAAAAAATTGTTAAAAAAAAAAAAAAAACTAATTTATAAAATTTAATACTATAATTCATGAAAATCAATTCGGTTTCATTGAAAGTATGGTAGAAGCACACAGGACGCAATTGCATTTTTTTATTTTTTATTGAAGTAATACATTACAATGTAAGGTGTTATATTAATATACAATTTTTTCTTAATCTAAATTTTCATTATAAAGATGTACCCTCATAAAAAAGCTGGGCTTGTGTGTATGAGGGTGCGTTATTTATTTAGTTACTAATAAACTATTTTAATTATCGAGCTATATCAATAATTCATTAGATAAATCATTAAAATGCATTGGAATTTTCATAGATCTTAAAAAAGCGTTTGACAGCATATCCCATGATAAACTTATAATCAAATTAAATAATATTGGAGTCAATAATACAGCTCTAGAATGGATAAAAAGCTACCTATTCGAACGTTCCCAAGTGGTAAATATAAGCGATGCGATTAGTCAGCCAAAAATAAATAATTTTGGTATACCTTAAGGTACAGTTCTGGGACCTCTACTGTTTATCATCTATGTAAATGACAAACAGTAGAGAATCTATGTAAATGACATATTCATATAAAAGCTACACGGGAAAATAGTGTCTTATGCTGACGACACCGTCATAATAGTTGAAGGTGCCGACTGGAATACTGTTAATAAGCTAGCAAATACTGATATCAATATATTAAAAAACTGGTTCGATAAAAATCTTCTCTCCTTAAACACTAAAAAAACTATTAATAAATTTAAATCAAAACCAGAGTTGAAAATTGTAATACACCAAAGTAAATGTAATAGTGCCAATTGCAATCAAGAATGTTCTATACTTAGTCCAACTTTCAAAATTAAATACCTCGGTGTATATAGATCAACATTTTAAATGGAAAACACATATAAGTGAACTTGTTAAACGAATTAGGAAATGCATACATATTTTCATAGACTTAGAAATATTCTTAGACTAGAAAACCTTAAAAGAGTGTATTATGCAATTGTTCAATCTATATTACAATTTGGTATAATTGACTGGGGAGGGACATATGAAATCTTTTTAAACCCACTTAAAATAATTTAAAGATTGATAATTAAGGTAATCTTAAAAAACCGTGAAAATTTTCTACTGAAACCCTTTTGATAATATTCAATATACCTACAATAGATAACACATATAAAAAAAATTCAATTATACAAATTTATAAAGGAAAACAGCTAAAAAAAATTACAACTTAATGTGTCTGCTAGATATCAGAATTACATTAAAATCCCAAAATTTAACACTGAGCATTCTCAAAATACCTACCTCTATCTAGGAATAACTTACTTTAACAATCTTCCTGAAAAACTAAAAACTATAGATAATATTCACGAATTTCAGCTTAAATTGAAAAATTACATCAAACAACCTTAAAAGTCTTTAATAATTGTTATTATATTTTTTCTATTTGTTTTTTTTTTCTTCTTATTCCACAAAATTTGTGTCATCATTATGTATTAATATTTATTACTATAACTAATTTTACACAAATACTTTTACTTCTGTTTTTCTCTGCTGTATTAACTAAACACTATTTTTTTATTTTGGCGTAAATTCCCTCAACAAACACAAAAAACTTGTTCTATATGATAAGGAACAGCTTATTTACTTATTTTGAAATACACTGCAAAAATTTTAACAATTACCTTAAATATTATTTTTAAAAATAAATTATATTAATAAAATAAATAAAAAAAACCTTACTCTGTTAAAAACATCGTAGGTAAACGTAGAATTTTGATTCTGTATGACGGTCACTTACCAGGGAAATACTGAGAGTGTATATATATATACATATTTTTTTTTTACAATTACTCCCACATGGGAGGCCTTAGGGGAAAAAATTCCCTCAGGGCCTATGTCATCTTTGAGGAAGCTGTGTGGAGGGTCTTTTTGAGGAAAGGAAGGAGTGAACTTTGGTCTTAAACATAATGATACCATCGCCTCATTTCGACACGCGACCTTAAGGCAGAGTCCATTCTGCCACGGAGCCTTTGGAACGTAAGAGTTAGGTTAATTAAAGTCCTATCGCACCTAATTATTATATTTAAAAAATACTGGCAGTAATTGCTAGTCAAACAACACAAGCTTGAGATTGTGTGTGTTGGTGCGTGTGTATTCACTTCCAAGAGTGATGTCCTTGTCAAACGTCACTGAGAATCCGCCTTTTGTCTTTATTACTACACCTGCTTATTGTTTTAGTGAAAAAGGGGGTTACTATTATATACGTTAGAAAACATTATATTTAAAAAGCTTTTAAATTTATACGATAAGTTTTACAGTGTTTTCTTTTTATAATATAAAAAAAACACCGGATTTTTCTTATTTCTAATTTGGTAACTGTTAATTCATGGTGGAATTCCATTTTAATGATTAAATAAAAATTTTTTTTTAACTATATTCCACTTTTATTTTTTGACTGGACCGGTTTCAGCCTATAACGGCCATCTTTAGACTAGTACAAGTTTTTCTTATTCTATGGCTTATATGAATTTTTCTTTTGTGAAGTCAGATCACATGTTTGAAACAAGCTATTCGCAAGCAACGTATCTGTATGAGTGCTGTGTTCACGTCAACTCTGGTTACCATTTTGTTGCCAACTGAATATCGGGGCGTGTTTTGAAGCTGGAGGTAGTGGGAAGACGAAGGGGATAAGGAAATAGTTTTAGAAGTTCCTGGAAACACGGCTAAAGTCATTTCAAGCCACGTTTCGATTCTGAATGGTGGTCTTTCACAAGGGCCATGTTAAAAGTATCTACCACATCTAGCACAAATGAATTATATAAAATGAACTCTAGATTAGTAGTCGAGGATCTTAACCACTCGACCACGGAGGCCGTCAGATATAAAAAATCTTAAGAATACGTGGTTGGTGATTTTGTGAAAAATGAGACAGGGTTTACTAATTGATCAATGTTTGTTAGCTTTCTTTTTTCTTATTTCTACCGCTTCTCAATTTATGGTCGGACCGGTCTCATCCTGCTGCCGGCATTTTATACTAAAGCAAGGATTTTTATAAAATCTAGATCAGATCTAGAAAATATTGATTCTTGGCACCATTGCTTAATGTTAAAGAATTTGTTTTGATTTTATTTTAGGGAGATTGGA
The DNA here is from genome assembly GCA_022651775.1 of Drusus annulatus. Taxonomy (NCBI): domain Eukaryota; kingdom Metazoa; phylum Arthropoda; class Insecta; order Trichoptera; family Limnephilidae; genus Drusus; species Drusus annulatus. Next base: position 622,660 of record JAGWCC010000340.1, on the reverse strand, counting down.
AATTAACATTTTACGCGAAAGGCGTAGACCAAATTACACGAATCATGTAAGTTGATGATACAGTGCGCCTCAAGCTCTCTCTGGTGTCAAGAATGAACGAATTTTTATGTTCAACATGTTTTAATGATGATTGTATGGTCCAAAGCGGTGGTATTTGAAAGAGACGACCCGGAAACACTTTGCAATTACGAACGAGGAGATCCAAAATAATGCAAAGCCGCTATAAGCGTTGAGAAAGGGTATCTCAGGTGGTTTCGACACGGTTTTGAATCGACGGAGAAAGGAGTGAATGGATATTATATTGCGTGCAAGTGATTGAAAGAAGAAGTCAAGGACTTCCTTGAAATGCATGGGAAGATTATGTGAAATGATTACTCACTGTAGTACATTTGGGTGGGGTTACGTCAAGAGTTGGAATAACAAAATAGTGTTTGGAGACAATATGAATGTGAATAAAGTATGTAGTGTATGCCAGGGCAGTGTTAAATCTTATTTGCCTACCCATGGTGAAAGGCAAAATTTCAAATTTTTAAATTACATTTTTGAATAAAGTCAGTATTCCCTGCCATATAACTAGGTATACAGGTATACACCGTATCAAAGCACCACAATACCTAAAATGTGTTCTAAAAATATATTTTTTAATATATCCTACGTATGAGCATTAAAGCAAAGTCAGTTCTAAAATAAGCAAAATGTTATTTTTTATATTTTCACATTGAACTTGTACTCGTGCGACTTTCAACCTCAAATATTTTACCGTTGTTGAGAAAAAAATATTAAAATCTACATTAATTTAGGTTTTTTTCAAATTCGTTACGACAATGGTGACGCATTCACACAGCGATCTGATTTGTGTATTGACACAAATCAATAAGCAGAATTGCAAAGGTCAAAAAGTGTCACTTCAATAACTGGAACAGCCGACGATACCTGTTGATTATTGATTTGGCAGTCTTCTCAGCTGGCCGACACTAAATAGAGTCACACAATATGGTATCCTGCCCAGCGAGTCCTTGGCGGCGGCGCATCGCATCGCGCGTTGCCTTATTCAATCAGTGCCGTCCATTAGTAGAAAACCGAACAATTAAAATGCGAGGCGTTCACTGCATTCTATTGAGAAATAATCTTTTTCGGACAGAGCAGTTGTACGTCATTACAATAATTGATTTCAAGGTGTTTGAAAACATATCCGCAAAGGAAGCTCTCGGTCCAAGCTATTACAAAAAGGATTCACATTCCAGAATTAATCTAAAGCTTCACTTTAATCTTCAAAATTATTTGACCGGTATTTGGTTGAATCCTCTTCCATCATTACATTACCAACATTTCCCGCTTATAACTGTGTAATTATGAAGAATTTAACTTACTAAACAGAAAATCTTTGTTTGTGGTATCTGATTCAGCAAAATCTCTATTACTATGAATCACAGCTTTTTCTGTTTGGAATTTCTAGGTCAGCTGGAAATGTTATTTCCATCGTGTGCTTTAATATCCATTCAACTGTGAAAGAATAGCAAAACACCATATCGTTTGTTCAATTGTTTGATAAGAAAATAGTGTTGTACTCGTAACTTGTAGTATATATATAGTTATACTACTAGAATTTTATTCTGAATTATGCAAGCGTCATTAAAAAAATAGTGTAATTATGTTGGTAATTTGTTAACGATTCTGCTATTTTTTTAACGAGCAATAAACCGTCCGTATTATTTACTTTCCGCCCACACAAGGAAGTTAAATATTTTGTAGTTGCAAAAGGGTGTGATTATTTTAAATTAAAACCAGGATATTGTCTAATTCAATTACTCATATAATCTTTTAATAACTTTTCGCCTTACTTGTGCACGCGTTGAAAACATGTAGACTGTCGTCAGTGCCATCGAGCGCAGTAATATCGTGCGACTAGTTCTTGTTGGAATTTGGTGACATAGTACCTCTAGACACTTATGGCGAGTACAATGATTTATGATTATCATACACCTGTGATGAGCAGTAAATGACGATTAACAGGTGTAAATCAGGAAAAAAAACATAGCATTTATATTATTTTTTCTGTCTAGAGTATTTACGTAAATTGAAATATTTTTAGCTTATAAAATCATTTCCATCAAGAGTTGTGGAGATTTAAATGAACGCTCAAGCTACCCACCGTCAACAAATAAGACGATACACTATTTTACTTGTTACATATTTTTCATTCGTAGAATTACTGGAAAAGAGAATGCTTAAACCCGGGCAAAGCCGGATAGTATCTATCAATATAATATTATAAAATAATTTATATTTTATCAGATCCTAAACATTTTCTCTAACTTTATCAAAAATATTTCGCTTCTACATCCACAAATGATATAAAAAATGCTTTGAGCTTCTTATAACAATTATTAACAAATGAAGATTCACGTTCAAAAGAAAATACCAAATTGCCCGATCAGTCTGTCTCTTTATTTGAATGTACTAGTACCTAACGTAGTTCTGTTTTTTTTTAGAATTTTCTTAGAAGAACTAACATGTTATATTTATCTAACACATGTTTATTTGTTTCACTTATACATGAAATTCGCACGATTATTTATTTGACAAGTTGATCGAGCAAAGGTCGTTTTAACTTACATATAACATATGTATTTTTGAAAGACATTTCACGGAGTAAAGCAGATTAATAGAAAGTTGCCAAAACAAATTCACAGTCCAACTACCCCCTTCAAATGTGTGATTACAACGAGCCTTTAAAAAAAACCGATTGTAAAATAAGAAAGAATAGTGGTTACCAACAATTTCCGCATATTATTATATTTCCTTATTGATATTGTGGTCTTAGAAAGTAAAACTTGTGAAATCAAAATTTTGTGTATGTGCCTTACGATATTATTGTTGCTTTTGTATTATTTTAGCGTTGCTAACATAGCGTCATAAATGTCGACATAGTGACAAAACTTGGAATTTTTTGCTGAATTTCTTATTTGTGCGGAAATGTATATTTTTCACGTAAAACTACTGACGCAATAGCGCAAACACAATTTTTTAGAAAAAAATAATTAAATTGTTTTTCAAAATTTTTTTCCCATTCATTTTTTAAAGTTGAAATTTCTCTAGGACAAATTGACACCATTCAGATATTTAAATTATTAATGGCAAAGCGTTTTAATTATTTATGTAAAAGCGCTCAGCCAGTCGTGCCTCGGGTACGTGCTAAATATAATGTGTACCGCCGCAATACTACGCGAAATGAATAAAAGATTCCACTTGAGATAGGCATGTAAGCTTATTAGTAAAATTTAATAATTGTGTCAAGACGATTTGATTTTTTTAAATTTGTGGCCATCCAACTTTACACTTTGTTAATTAAGTCAACTTTTATTTATCACCATACAAATCACAGCAGGTAGCCTGCTCAATGTTAAGAGTTTATGGCTTTTCCAAGAAAGTGGATCAACTGAATAATTAAATATTTGTTGTTTCTTATTGTTCCAGCGCTTTGGAAGAAAAAACAATGGCATCCATTATTCTTTCAATTAAAGACAACTACGAGGAATGGCAAGTGGGACAAAGTGAGTGTTTTTTTTACATATTATTCAATAGGTTTCAGGAGAAACTAACCAAAAGTTTTTATTTATAGAAGATCATTATGAACTGGGATTTTCTACAGTCAAATTTAATGTTTAATCAAACACGGTGCTCAAAACAATGATTTTTATAATCATTTTCATTTTATGGGGGTTAAGATGAAAGTGTAGTATTATCTTAAGTGAAATCAGTCAGAACAATATAAATTTTTGGTGACAAAATAAACTGAGAAAATATAATGATAAGCTTTATAACTTAAGCCTCGTTTCTAATCTTTTGAATAAGTAAAGTCCCGAATTTGTAGAAAAATATGATTCATTTCAGAATTACATCAGTGAATGATTCAAGTAGCGTGACAGCAATCACTTATGCACGAGTGTTTTGTTACGAGTGAGTATGGAAACTCAAAGAAAGACGATTCCCAGTAGGCTCATTAAAGCCTATGTAATATTGCGCGAAGTAAATAATAAATCATGTTTTACTACACGTGACCTTCACTTACAATATTGTAAGGGATGTTTGATCAGATATTATATCAAACTTTTATTTACTTTACCGATTGCATATCGATCCTTGGACAGCCTTGATAGCAGTTTAGGTACCCGTCTAGGGGTTCAAACCTCGGTGTTTAGTTTAAATAATTAAAACTCAATGGCTAAAACTATACGCTAGTTAGCAATGTTTGCGGTTTAGACGAAACGAAAACGTAATATTCAGACACAATAACTCCCCAAGCGTCTTGATTTAGATTGGTACCTATGTTACGAATGTATTATTTTCTAAACGAACAAAACTTGCTTGCAGTATAGGGATATTTTCAACTAAGCTATTGAATCAAAACGAATTAGGAGAGGGATTTTATATATTTTACTAGCCTTAAAGACACGAGAGATTTTTTACTAGGCTACTGCAATTAATAATATTACATAATTCAGGCTAATGTAGTTTGAGTCCCATCCCGTCTACCGTACACTTCTGACGACAAGTTATAAAGTGGCCGGTAGTAAAATGATACCTTAATTTGACACAAAAGAGACAGACTCGATTACATTCACAAAGAGATAATCACGATAATATCAATCGATTGTTACCTGACGGAAGAGTAATCTGATGCATGTAACATAGTGTAACTCGCGAGAGATCCGTCGGAAGTCACCGCTTGCGTATCGTATGTCACAGCTTGATTAGCTTAGCAATAAAATAAACATAACAGTGACACTTCATAAATCAAACTCTTTTATTCGAAAAAGTGTGACTCCGGTAAAACGTACGTTCTTAATTGTCTATGGGTATTTGATTGAAAACATGTATTGTTTTATGGGATTTATGTTCATTTTTGTTTTCATGCCAGACATGTGAGAAGGAGGAATATCATAGAAGAATTAAATATGATAGGTGTCTTATTTTTGTCTGGAAAATTGATTTATTAGAGTGATTAACTGATTTTAAATACTTTATTTTCAGATCCAGAAGTTGACAAATGGGTCCTCATGGAGAGTCCTGGCAACATCCTGATGATCCTGGTGGTGTACCTGGTGTTCGTTCTGAAAATAGGTCCCGCGTTCATGAAGAACCGTGAACCAATGAACCTCCGAAAATCCATGGTCATCTACAATGGAATTCAAGTTCTCTTCTCAGTGATGCTCGTCTGGATGGTAAGCTATAAATCTGGCAAACAATCCATGTTAGATGTTAGAAAATCACCTTCTTTATTTATTTTTTAAAAAGAAAAGACAAACATTCCTTGGTTACGAATAACCTGAAAATATTTGAAAAGCTTCTACTGCTATCATAATAAGCGGAAGATGTTGGTGGTGCAATGATGGAGGACTTAGCCAGCAGATGAATTGAACCCACGACGCCCGGGTGGGGATCCGACGCGTTTGTCCACTCAGCTACCGACCGGTCGTCGATAAGGTTTTCTACGGCTACTAAATCCCTCCCGAACAGAGCTTCAACTTTCGTGTTTTGTTTGTTCATAACATCTGTATTTAATACACAATATTTTTCAATACTGAATGGATTGAAGTTAGATGTGATCACAGTCATGCTATTGCATGTAATTTCAACTTTCGGATATTGTGTATCGTTTTCTTCACAAAAATGTTTCTGAGAGCCTTTGCAGTGTCCATCATGAGAGCAAAACTCCAAATTACAACAAAATATTCACATTAACACATGCAGAGGACAAAATACCTCATATTTCAGATACCATATATATTTAAACGGCGTATTTCTTTGTATCTAAAAGATACTTGCAATCAAGCTTAACTTACGAAAGTAATAATCTATGAAATTTGTATATAATATATATTTTTACAAAATACAAAAACACTGTTCTTGTTTCATGCATGTGAAAAAGCCGCAGCATTATCGATGAAATAATAATTATCATTACTCTTTGACATGCAAGGGGGTTGTAGGGCGAAGGCAGCAAAGCGCACGAGCCAAAGTACACCTATCTATTAAGTATTACCTACCTTCATGTTCATATTTCATGCTGTACCTACGTATTTGGATTTTATTTATCTAAATACCAGTAAAAACTAAACGCCAGCAAATCACGAACGCCCGTTCGCCGCAACCGTAATAGAAGTTATATTCTAATTTGGAAAAATATCTGAGTTTTATTCGAGCGATTTTATTGGATGACGTATATTTTTAATGAATACATACATTTTCATAGTTGCATATAGGATGGTTCATCGCCAGGTAGACATTTCTAAGAGATTTACTTTATTGGGAATAAAACTATACTCACGGTGAAATACCGCTCAGTGTGGATGTTTAAAAAATATAAACGAATTGTCAAGTGACGTAAAGCTAAAGAAAATAAATTGGGGTCAGTGAAAATGAATTTTGAAACTGTTAGGAGCAGAAAGTGCCTCATTAACTTTGAAGGTGCTAATTTGAAAAACCAACCGTTTGGCGGTTCGTTTAGTGTTGGCAAATATTGAAGTTGCATCCTGAGTTTAAAATAATTCGCAATTTAGCCTTGCTCTGCCAATAGCTCGATATACTAATCGTTCCTCTCTTGCCATTTCCAGGGTTCGCAACTTTCTCATTTGTTTTAATTGTTACTCCATCTATGTTGTGGTCTTCTTAGTGACCTTTTATCTTCTGATCTCCAGTTGCAACCAAAACTAATGTATCTTCTCTTACAACGTGGGCCGTCCTATTCTTATTCTGTTCAGCTCCACTTTATCCATAGGGTCTCTTATGTTTTTAAGGTAAAGATCTTCTAATTATATTTGATTGTGGAAAGCACGGAATAGAAAGGTAATGGAATTGAGGTAGGCGGAAGCGAAAAATCTAACTTTGAAGAGAGAATCCTTCCTGAGTCACCACACTCTGTTTATGACCATTTTTCAATCAAATCATTTTTGGTTACCATGTTGATATACGAATCCAAAAAGTGACTTGATGAAGGCATTGTTTCCTTTGACTTGCAGTCGTTACGTGTTGATCTTCCTTTCAACGCGCTCTTCAGTTCAGCCTGCCACCAACGGACTTCACAGACACCCAGGAACAAAGCTTTGGTAAGATTTTTTTCGCAAATTGATGAAATTTTAAATTAAAAAGTTTTTGTGGCTTGCCAATTTTGTATATAAAAATATATCTTTATATAAAATATATATATAAAACAAAGTGTATGTGTTCTATTTATGAAATTTTAATACTTACCTAACCTAGCAATAAAAAAAAAAAAAAAATCAAAGCGTTTTTTTTTACTCTAAAATTTGCATTATATTTTGCAGGTTTTATTTTAAAAATAATGTACAAGATCTATGGCATCTTCTCTATTTTTTTTATTATCAAATGGATATTTCACGCCGTTGATGAAAATATGAAGCGAGCTGAAAAAATATAGTTTCGTTGACCTAAAAATACCGGAGAGAAGAAGCAGTTCAATGTCATGATGTCAGAACTCACTGTTCAAGAATTTTTGCTGCTTTTGGAAATAGATCAGATATGGATGTGTATTTGTATAATGTAATTGTAATTGTTGAATGCAATTGTAAAGCCGCCTTTGTCAGCAATAAAACAAAACGCTAAGTCACAAATGTTCAATATGATATAGACTCAATAAGCATCCATTCCAGAAATTGATAGTAGGCATAAATACCATAGATTCACTTAAAATTGTATCAGTCTGAAGATGCCCGTAAAAAGTGAAACCGGTCCAGTCTTAATAAAAAGTGGAAATAAAGTTTGAAAAAAAATTGCATTATGAAATCACTTTAAAATAAGACTTAGTGGACAAGGCTCTTAAAGTTACTAAAATTAGTGTCAGGTTTTCATAAGACTTCACATAATTTCGTGAATTCGAAATGGTTTTTTAAATTTCGAAATGAATTGACTTGAAAAGTTCGAGATATATTTTTAAATGCAATGTGACTTGTGATTGAAAGTGCATACTTACTCGTACATAAACATGTTTTTTTTCATATAACTTAACAATTATTCAAATTAGATCATAAAAAAAATCTCCAGCACGGGGAAACATAATACGAGTATGTTTATATAATATAAAATGATGTACATATTATCTTGTTTGAGGTTCAGATAACTTCTTTCATTCAGCGTACCTCTCAATTAGAAAACTGTTGACACCATCAACAATTTTCCATACAAGATTCTAGCCAAATTTATATCTACCATATAAAATAAAATAATGATGGAAAACTGCGCTACATAGTTGTTTACCATTAGTGCCATCTATTGGCAACTCTTAATAGCAATCAAATTATTGATTTAGAGGAATGTTTTTGTATCATATAGTAAAACAAATACATTTATGCAAATAGTTCCAAGTAAAATATGTGTATGCAATATAAAAACCCACAAGGAAACGGTGTATTGCCATGACCGGGATATCAACGTTAGGACCTTCGGCTAATCGGGTGTCTGCTCTAAACGACTCATATTGACTAGCTATTTAGGCAACCACTAGATCCGCCGTGGTTTGCCAATACCCATGTTTTTAAAGTAAATATGTCGTAGGTAAGCGTATGTTTTGTCAGCTAGAGGCCTCCAGCTATATTGACTGAAAGTGAGCTTGTCTTGCTACGTAAATCACAGTTGGGCGGTGCCGGACTTTTATTTCCGCGTTATTGCACATATCAAAAATCTTGTCCAATTAACAATTATTTCATATTAAAAGAAAATAATATTGCAGACATGCTTTCAAATTGTCGGTTAGTCTCGTAAATGAATGTTGGACGCAATTATCCTTCTACCGTAAAATGCAAGCTGGCGATGAGTAATGAAAATTAAATTAAAGGCCAAAAACTGTCACATTTTATTTCCGTCATAACAGATGCAGAATTGACATTTTATTTTGATAGACGTATGGTTAGATGCATAATCATATGCATATAATGGCTGGAATTATAATTTATTTTTATTCATTTTCAAAATCCACGAATGCCCGAACCTTGTGAATAATGCATCGTGCCTCATTTCTCATCGGTTTTTGAAAAAAACAAAATCGTTAAAATTTGAAGAAACCCAATTGAAAATATTTTAAAGAGCCGAATAATAAAAAAAACATGGCATCTTTAGTTCCATTTTTGGCTGCCTGCAAAGTTGACCCTGTCGAGCTATACCTACACACGAGCATTTTTTATTTTTTAAAAAATAAGTGTTTTTAGTTTGAATTTAGTGTCTCTCATTTACGCCCGAAATTCCTATATCCGTAGCGACTGCTGGCTTTTTACGTACCACGGAACTAAGAATCTAAGAACTAAGAAAAACAAAAGAATAACTTACATATCGGAGGTGAAGGGGTGTAAAACCACACAATCTTTTCGTGAACACACCTTTTGCTTTATCCATATTCCTAACACACCTATGACATATTTTCCTCAGGCTCAATTATTTTTATCAAATTATGCATAGTCTGTCTTCCTGAGAAGTCTTTAACTTCTTCAGCTAACAAAGTATCAATCTTACCTAGATAGAAAAAAAAAATTCTAAGATGATATCAATGTTAGATTGATTTTGTAAATCCATTCAAGTACAATATTTTTTGAAAAGTATGTACGTTAACCTCTTTGCTTACCGCTTCAGGAATTGGCTTGATAGTTCGTTAGTTATTTCGTCACCTTTCCTCTTCCCTTTGAAATATGGGAGGTCCTTTTCGAATATAATAATAGTGAGTTAGGAAACATTTAACTTTGAAATTCTGTTTATTTACTTATAGCTCGTGAATGGAGCATGGTGGTACTTCTTCGCCAAGCTAACCGAGCTGCTGGACACCGTGTTCTTTGTGCTGCGGAAGCGCAACAGGCAGATCACCTTTCTGCACGTGTACCACCACTCGGCCACCATGTGCTTCTCGTGGTGCTTCCTGAAGTACGCCCCCGGAGAGCAGGGCGCCATCATCGGCCTGCTCAACTCGCTGGTGCACGTCATCATGTACACATACTACATGATCTCCGCCATGGGCCCAGCTTACCAGAAGTACCTTTGGTGGAAGAAATACATGACCGTCATTCAGCTGGTGAGGCTTTCTTCTTTCTGTCCGTATTTGTTCGGCAATCATTTTAAAAGTTATGAAATATTTAACGTCCGTAAAAAATCACGAAGAAAATGAAGCAAGTTCATTATTCTTTAAAGCAAGTGGGATAATGTATTCCTGACATCATTTAGAAGCGATTTAGTTTTGGTTTGACACTTCGCCCGCAGTGAATTTAGGTGGATGCCTCTCGAAAAAAACCTGAAACGACGTTAGTATTTTGGAAAACAACATCCCTACGTTTAATGTGTAGTAGAAAAATACGGAATGTCTGAAGGTTGGTATGATTGCATAGTACCCAGTAGCTCAATCTTTCCAAAACGTATATAATTTTTTATTATTTTATTAAATCTGTGTTTTTCTAATGCATATTATTCGATGAGATTTAATATGACTTATATTTAATGTCAATAACAATTTTATCAATATTTATTTTGACATTAATATTTATAAATTCAAAATTTTTAATTTTAATTTAAATGACTATTGCAACCATCGGTGAAGGTCGCGTCATTGAGTATAAATTATATCTAAGTAATGTTTTCTTTCCTCACTAACTTTATATACATATAACGTTGTCAGAGAAACGATTCTATTTAGCAAAAGTACTCGTATACCTCTCTCCTCCAGAAGAACTTACGTGACAATCGTGGAAATCGAACTGAATCAATAAAATAGAAGACATCTGAGGTACGGTTAAGTCAAAAATCTGAAGCAGAAGAAGGGGAAACATTATAAATATATATATACATTTATATAAATTTATTTTTGGAAACTGTAAGTTTATATTTTGTGTGAAGATGATTATTGTTGTCGTTATCTAGATAGCCACCACTAATTTGAAGAAACTGGCAGACCTCAAAATCGTCCTTATTTTTCTCCAGGCCCAGTTCTGCATGATGATCGCCTACCTCTCCCTCCTGGTGCTGTCAAACTGCGGCTACCCTCGCTCCGTCTCCTACTTCTTCATCGGGAATGCTGGCGTCTTCCTCTACCTCTTCAGCGACTTTTATAGGAAAGCGTACAACAAGGGTGGTGGACCAGCCACCACTAACGGAATCTCAAACGGATCCGTTAAGACGCTGTCGAATGAACATGCCAACAGCAATGGAAACTGTATTCCTCCAAGCAAAATGACAAATGGTTTTGTGGATGATTCCGAAGCCTATTTACAAATAACAAGAGACGTGGCGCTTCTGAATAGTGGTGAAAAACTTATAAAAATGAAGGACCTTTGAATTGTGTTATTGATAGGGATATTTCACCACGACAAATTAATAATAAACCACAACGTTTTACCTAAGCGGCAAACCGAGTCCAGCAGTCGCGTACCTAATTATACATCGAGTTTTAGTTATGTAAACAAATCTTATAAGATAGATGAGGGATAATTGTGCCAAATATTATCCCGTTGCAGCGTGTATCAAATATGTTTTAAATTTAAAAGATAAAAATACGACAAATAAGATGCGTCATCATTTTAGCATCATTCCACAAGTGGTTTTTCATAAAAAAATCTGTAAGTTCAATTGCTTTTATGCACATATCTAAGTAATAACGTTCAGATTTAAAATTATATTTGATATTTACGGAGCGTTCGGCAGGTGTAGGTTGCGTTAAGTATTTACTGAAAAAAGTAATGACAATATAAGTAAGGAGAGTGTTTTGCGAAAATAATTGTATGTTTTGCATATTTGTGTGTGTGATATTTTTTGATATTAAGTACCTTAAGTTTTAAATTGTTTTGATTGTGATAGTCAAAATACTCAAGAACTTGTAAAAAAAATTAAAGGATTCTGGACAAATGTTGGGAATAAGGGTAAGCTATGAACTTGTATCATTATAGACTAAACATAAGTGCTCAATTTGCTTATCGTAATACCGGAAGACGGGCTGCCTGCTTTCGTGTCCAGGCGCACAAAAAGGATTGCATGAAAGCAGGCAGCTGTGCTTTTACCTATAAAATAAATAGCAAAATACTCAATGAATGTTTCAAAGGTTTATAACCAAATAATTCTGAAAATCACGTTGACCAAGCAACCAAAAGACTGGAGAGTGGAAGAAGATTAGTAATTGTTCTGTATAGATGTATTAACATCTAAACAATAACTAAATGTCGGCATCGTATTTTCGTCATCGTTGTTAACTGTTTCGAATTTAAAACAAGTGTTAATCAAGGGTATGGAGGAGCAAATGCTAACATAATAAAACTTGTCGCGATAGAATCAATATTCAGGTGGCTATTTTCTACGACACAATGTAGTCTTGAATATGTAATACAGCTAGTAAAGTTTCATCCACAAAAAAAGTCGTAAGCGATTACATTTTCGTGAACCTGATTTCACATGGAATTTAACAGCGGTGTGCATACATGCGTCATAACCCAGCGGCTTTTAGGAGCGCTTTTTGGATTGGTGTCGAAACTAAAAACTTTTGAGGCGTACGTTAGCGGCATGAAGAACACACACTTTACCTAACTACAATGAAATATTTAAAAAAAAATCGTCTTTGATCGTCGGCTAATAATATAATAAATAAACGTTTGAAAAATATCACAAATAGAATTTTATCATAATTGGATAAAAACATAGTGAAATAAAGTCAAGTAACAAGGGTATTTTAGGAAAAAAAAACTCTTTAAGTGTACGGCAAGGGCCTACTCCCACGACAAAAAAAACTATTAGCGCCGAACTTCCACGCTATTTTAAATAAAGCTGTATTATCATCAAATACCACAGGCTCTTAGGATAAATAACGATTTATTTAAACGAGACATTGGAAACACAAAGCAAGCAGGATGGTTAAACAGAAAACCGCAAACCGCAAACAATGAAGGTGTTATATTCGTAAATCACACTTTTAAAATCTGTTCTTGTTTATTGTGTTGTAACCTAATCGGCTATTGGATATATTCTCAGGAAGATGTGGTATGGTATGGTATGTTTTTCTACTAAGCAGTGATGGTGTGTTCATTAAAATAGAAAATACAAGTTTATTGCTGATTTAATGCAGGCAGCCAGTAGATAAATTGCTGATCAATATTTGTGGGAAATGTTACTGTGTGTAATTAGTATTTATTATGATGATAGTTTATGTGCAAAATGTAAAATATATATATAAACTGTTGTTCCTTGTAAGTTTTTATTTTTGTTTTTCATTTATTTGCCCGGTGCTAATTTCTACATCCTGCGTATTTATGACATGTTCATCAAGGTTTTTCCGATCGACCGATAAAAGTTGTTTTCCATATGTATTCCCTCTGCTTTATGGAAGCATCTTTCGTAGTCGGGACATTTTCAACCGATTTTTCTTCTTCAATTGTTACATCTTTACATTTCTTTGATATCTTTCTCGGTGCCCATTTTACCTCCTTAATATTTTCTTCTGTTATTTTCATATTGTGTTATCCACAAGCTCTCTCTTTACTTTTACTATATTAATAAAGTATTAAGATGCTTGTGACAAAATTTAACAATGCAAACACGAAACAGGCTCAAGCTGAATATTCAAAAACTCGAGAGCTAAAGTAAAGCCAAGTTCTTCGAGACGCAATTGCAGAAATATTACAAAACGTGACAGATTTGAACAATACTACTGACCTAAATGAGAAATCTTTCACAAATAGAGCGTTGCCAATAATGGTAAGCATTTGTATACCTGCCTAGGAACTAGGGACAGTGTGTGATGTTGACCCCACGACACTGTAATACATGTCAGTAGAATGTTGCGCCTAGATTGTCAGTATGTATCATTGTTATCGCGCTTTATTTTGTTTATTCCACTTACCATTTGCCTGCTACAGCCATCTTCCCGTCCTAGGAGACCAGTCTAAGGATGTCCAGAACCAGGGTGAAATCGGTCTTCCACTAATCAATAGTAATAAAAATAGGATGCATGGAAAATTCCTCGTAAAGTTTAATTAAATTACTTGTTAACTAAATGTAATGATTTGACAGCTGGTTTCTTTTTACCCAGTTGGTTGGTTCTCTAATAGGTGGCATAATTCTTCATATTATTTTCTATCAAAATTTTTGGTATTTAAACAACCATCGATATAAACCGTTATTGAATAATAATAACAATAACGTAATAACCATATAAAACCATAATTAAATATCCTCGAATAGAAACATACTTATTTGTCTCTCTCTCTTAGTATAACAGTGTTTGTCAAAAATGCATTGTACATTTCATTCAATATTCTTAAAAGTTCTAAGAAAACGTCATACAATTATTTTTCAGATTCTGCTACTATCATACATTCAAATGTCTTAAATTTATCGTATAAAAATAACAATTGTTTCGATTTTAACCATTGTAAACTAAGCAACGAAAGATAAAATTAACGTGTATTCAATATTTTACAACCAAAATTCAACGTCAGGGAAGATTGACTGTTGTAATTTCATTTCATTATTCGGCTTACTTTTCATGTAAAACCTTTAAAAACTGTAAGTAAGTCTGTAATTATTTGAAAGCACCGTATGATCGTTTTATTTTATTTAAATGACGGTTCAAGAAACCCAAACACTATCAAATAGGTCAGAGTGAAATAGACCGATAAGTAGAATACATTGAATTAAAAATTCCTACCAAAAATAATATATGCGGAGACGTACTGTACCAAGTGTGAATATTGTCTAGGAAAGTACAACAGCAACGTATCCATGCAATAAAACCTACTGTTATGGTGTAGAAACCATGAAATAATTCATATTTTTTTACGGATTTATTATGCGCAACTTACTAACGATAATGTTAATTTCATTGTTCGTCTATTAACGAAGGGTATTCCTGCATATGTTAGCTCTAAAAACCGCATTAAAAACCTTAAAATTAAAATACATGTGTTTTTAATAGGCTACAGAGGTCGCGGGTTCAAAACCTGGCCAAGCTTATTGCGTTATTAAAATGGTTTGGTCTCAAACCCACTAAACAATTTCAAGAAAACAGAAACTGTATATTTACGTTTCACTTTCAAGTAGAAAATTAATTACGCCCCGGTGAAGTACTAATAATCAGGATTGAAATATATTATTTGTAAACGCCTTTTTTTTGTTTGGTAACCTCTCGTAGGTCTAAATACCAGATACTTCCAAACCTTCATCCTCATCCTCCCCCATTTCCCTCACAGCATTCCTCAATTATGAGTTCCAATCGTTTCAGGCGGTGGGACACTCGTGTAGTATCCATAAAAAAATATCGGGTCTTTAAAAATATATGAATTTCCAAAATAAATATGTAACCAAATTGTATAATTTAAATAAAAAAAGAGATCATCTTCAAAAAAAACCCCTCCAAAGATATCATCTCCAAAGATGTCATCTCGACAAAGAGAGAACCTCTCATTGTTTTCATTCGTGCATTCTGTGACAAATCTGTGTCATGCCGAGACATAAATTTGACACACTAAAAATGGCATCAACTCTAAAGGTCGTATCATCTCTTCGTAAATACATTCAACGCACTGATTGCGAGGTACCTACTCAATGAACTTCGGCAGAGAAATATGCTGTACAACCCACCTGTCCCAAACACTGGCTGGCAATAATGTGCAAAAGACTTTCTCATTTTTGTCGATAAAAATACCGAGATGCTCCCAATCTAGGCCATTGTTTCAATTGTATAAGGCTCAATCCTTCGAGATTGTCGTTATGGCTAAGCGATGTGTATAACATCGATCGTCATCGAAACACTGTAAACTGTCAATCTTAAAGTTTTACTTTTCAATTTTGGATAAGTTGTCCTTTCGGTGACCGTTAGTGGGCTGTTGGTAAATTGAGAGACTATGCTAACGTTTGTTTAACGTATACATAAATTCTGTGTACTTTTTTCTACCTGCTACATACGTTCTGCTAGAGCGAGTTTAGAATAATATCTAGGGCAAGTGAGAACACAAATAAGGGGTTTGGTGTATAAAGTTATTAACCCACAATGATATCGATGAGACGTAGTCTTAATTATACATTTATTTGGCTTACACAAACAATTCAGCTTGGGTTAACTTTTACAAATTTAACGCTTTGAAAAAATCTTTTCTTTATTGCAGAAACTCTGTTGATTTGTCTT
The DNA here is from genome assembly GCA_022651775.1 of Drusus annulatus. Lineage (NCBI taxonomy): Eukaryota > Metazoa > Arthropoda > Insecta > Trichoptera > Limnephilidae > Drusus > Drusus annulatus. The sequence continues at coordinate 606,501 of JAGWCC010000340.1, read as the reverse complement.
AAGACACCATTTGCGCATCACATACACTGACTGCAGCGGTTACTTACGGTTAGTTTAGTGAGGCCCACGTCTTCCGAGGGAGAGGGAGAGAGAACCCTGGCAGTTTCATAGTCTGCCGCGACTCTTCAAGGAGAGTATCGGGACTGAAGCAGACTTTCACCTTCAATCCAAATGTATTCGTCTCATTCTTTGTGTACAGAGTAAAGATTTTTTTGCATTTCGTTTCAGACTCAAACTTACTGTTGTCATGGTACAAGAATACCGTTCAATTTCTAACTTGAACTTTTTTTATTTATTTTTTTAGCACCATACAACGATTCTCCTGACTGCGGGTACTGTGCGCAACTAAAAAAGGGTTAGAATAAACAAAGGAAGAGAGACGAATGTGGGCGTCTCGATCAGTTTAGAAAAATAACAATCGGAGAAATGGCTCTTTTTGCAAGTACTACCGACTGAGCTTCGAACGGGAGATACACACTTGTTCGACAAGATGATGCGCAATCATGTGTTTTCATATTTTCGTAGAAACCAATCACTTTGTGGTTTGACATACTTAATGGAAATTAAATATTTACTTTGTATAAGACCGCAGATTTATTTTATTTCTAATGACCGACCGGTTTCGCTTAGCCTAAGCATCATCAGGGTACAAAGTTAAACTAATTAACAATTAGTACTAACCGTTTAATTTTGTACCCTGCCGATGTTTAGGCTAAGGGAAACCGGTCGATTGTAAAAATTTAAATTAAATCTGTAGTCTTATACAAAGTTATATTTTCATTTTATATTTTCAAATTTACTTACCCACTACCCTAGAAACATATCGGTCAGGGGTGATCCAAAAAAACATCAATTCATTGGCATCGGTTCATGTTCTATCGTGCATATTCTATTAAAATGCTTAAATATAAAATAACCCTCTGTATTATCTGTCGAATTTTTAAACAAAAGATAATATTAATTTATTTACTTTTTTATGGTGAATACCGCACAAGAATCATATCTGCTCCCAAACGGCTAGAGCCAGTGGAACTATGGCATCCCCAATTGGGGTATGTTGTGAGGCTGAAGGAAATGGGAAGGGGAAGAAGATAGGGAAAAGGAAGGTTGAGAAGTACCTGGTTATTCAGATCTGGTCACAAACGGCTAAAACCATTTCAATCAAACAACGTTTCGATTCCGAATGATGGTCTTTCACCAGGGTGATACTTAGAATATCTGCCACTCTGGAACGTGCCGCAAATATACTTTATATTATTTAATATGAATTAAATGTGTTATGACACACGCCCCTGAGGTGATTTTTCACAAAAAACGACTCTATACAAATTATCCAAATATTATTATTATTAATTAAATAAAAGTTATTTGCGCACGCCGGGTTTGAATCCGCGATCTATGAATTCGTAGTCGAGAGTCTTACCACAAGACCACGGAGCCCGTTGTTAAAAAAAATCACACAGACGCTAAGTACAGGTTCAACGTGTTAATTGGCCCATTGTCAGGCTGCGACTGATCAAAAAATGACGTAACTCGAAAGGTGGGACGAAAAAAGTAATACTTAATTAATGTGCCAGAGAAAGAGTGTCCAACAAAAATATTTGAATGCGCATCCAATTCCGACGTTGCCAAAATCAACTGTCAAACGTAAAAAAATAGTTTCTATCTTGACATCCTCAAAAAACGAGGCATAAAAACATAAAAACCCATACCAATAAAGTGTGCAGCCAAAATGCGAACTAGTTACAACTTCTTCTCACCATGATTCTTCGGGGCTCATTGAAGACGATTAGAACGTGTGTGTTGTGTGTTTTGGGAAAATTATTTGGTATAAAAAATAGATCAAGCTGGATGAAATGTATTACTTCCCGAAAATCGCACAACGACAGCTTAATCGTGTACCTTGTGTACTGCAACAACCATGGAAGGGAAAAATTACGGGTCAGCACCCAAAAATAGACACTTTTTGGCTTTCTAGTACAAGCAATACTACAAATAATTCATCTGTAATTCTATGTGGGTAGTTAGAAAAATGAATGAGGTTTCCAGTGAATACAATCATTAAACAGTAATCTTTTAAATTATTTATGAAAAGCATTCTAGAATTTTAGGTAAAATGTTAAAAAATGCCTTTTCTGGTTTAAAAAATGCACCTTTTACTGACATTTTAGTATGTTTTTTACAGAATTTATAGGATTACAGTTGTAAATTTGTGTTCACTGGAAACCTTAGACATTTTTCTAACTATCTATATAAAATTTACAGATAAATCATTTGTGGTTTTGCTTGTATTGGAACGCTACAAAATGACGTTTGCCGTCATTTTGGGTGCTGACGCTTAATGTCTCTCAACAATTTAAAAAAAAATTGCGGATGGTATATAACCTCCAAAACGTGACATTTCACCAGAAGAACGCCAATTTTTCATCATGTCTTTCAATATTTTTTATTACTGAAACCATATATATATATATATATGAAGAAGAAAATTTATTGTCTTTGGTTATATACTCGTAATTGTGTTAAATACAAAAAAATCACTCTTTCAAAATAAGTGGCATCTCTCTGGGTTCTGCCCCTTTACACAGAATTTAAAGTTATTTTAACTTACACAGGTACAACTAATAAAACCTTTTTCATATGAATGAATCATATTTATTTATTATGCTCGACTAGGATTTACGTTTTAAAATACCGGTAGAGGAAATCAATAGCCTTGATTTAGTGTTTTTTGACAAACGGTAGACCTTAGAGTATATAGAGTGGTATTTATCCAAAGCAGTGTTGTCAGTTTTTGATGATTTTTACCTGACTCGGCAGACCTGCGCGTGGCTAAGGCTAAGGCTAAGGCTAGGGTATTTATGCATCCATTTATATCACATATCGACATAATGTTTTTGTTTATTCGTTTAACCAGTTTTTCACAGAATTGATTTTAACAAAAATATAGCATCTAACTTAATAAACCGTTTAGTTGTGTCAATTTTGGGGGCGTAGTAAAAAATGTGGGCGGAGTCCCGCGGTGACCCAGGAGCCCAAGATCATTGTGACAGTACATAAAAGCGTGTATTATATTTGTTGTCTCTTTCTCTCTCATGGTGTACAACGTAAAAACCCGGTGAAAGTGATTTGTCGCAAGTTTGTATCAGTTGGGTAAAAATAATTAGCTCTCTCTCCATACATTATTTTTCCAAGCTGTAGACAGAAATATGAGGATTTCAATGAATACATTTAAATGGTTCATCAACTCATGGAGTTAAATTTATTGATATGTCCCAGGAAGTTAAAAAGGGATACTATTATTTAACTTGTGTTGCTTAATTGACGTAAAAAAATTACAGTTCTTAATGTAACGCTACCACTAAAAGCAAAGAAAGGGAATACATTCAACCGTAGGGAAATATTATGGCCGAGCAGGTGCCTCGACAAGCTGTACTGTTGCATAAAACCCATCAAGATTTGAATATATAAAAAAGATAACATGAAAAGAAGCGTGTAAGCAGTGCGGTAGCGAGAAATAGCGGGCGGAGTCCACTCGCCCAGACTTACCCGTCAAATTATATCGACGCCGGAAAGGCAAAAGAGCTGAAGCGCCATGTTGGGAGGTTTTCACCAAAGCACTAAAGTTTTTTTGTTTTACAATAAAGTATACAAGTCTTTAGTACCTGGTTGGATTTTGAAAAAAAGGGTTAACTAAATGATGCGAAAAAAGCTAAAAAAAAGTCTTAAACTAGTGTCGCTTGAGTCAAGCCTTCTCCCAAATGGAAGATATATCTTAGTTGCCTGAAGCGTCACAAAAGTCTTCAGAATCAAACAAGAGTCAGATTATTGGATGCAGAAAAAAAAACTAATTGAAACTGCATATTTAACTAATTTTTACCCAAGTACCGCTTAAGCCCCTTTGCCTTTCCAGCGTCGAAATAAGCACTGTTAAAATTATCAACAGGTATAGAAAACGCATAAAGTAAAATGTTGCATTCTTAAACTCTTAATTCGTCGATAACAATGTTTTATAAAAAAAAAGCGGTTAACTTTGTTGCACTAATAAAGTGTTTTATTTTTAATACCCGGTTCAATTTAACCACGCTGATACTTCAACATCTTAAGACCGAAATTGTTAGTTGTACAAAAAATGTAACAAAGCTATAAAGACCAACAAATCTTTATCCCCGAATATTAGTTCTTAATATAACTACACTGTGAATTTATTATGAACAAACTGTAAAAAAATAAATATATATATATATATATATATATTTATCTACAGAATAATTTTTTTCTCCGAAAAAAAAATTATGCAGATCGGATAAGTGAAAAGAAGAAACATAAATATAACTTTATTTCAAAGATTATGGATTACAATTTCAGAACTAATTTTCTGAAAAAAATCATACTAACAAATCGAAAGCGAAACCATGAATTGCTGAAAATAATAGTACCGAATTCTACATTCCAGGCCCTTCCAGTCCAGTCTGAAGCTACGCCCATGCATGTAATCAAAATACTTCCGATTTAATCTTGAATGTGTTTCGATTTGAATTTTGTTTGCCCTACGTATTAAAGCTGGTTCCTGTTCCAAACGGTCTCACAGTAATAGTGATCTGCCGGTGCAAGTGAAAGTGTCCGGAATCTGTGTGACGTAATTTCAAGGGTTCATTGCTATCTCTGAGAGGGTCATCCATTTTAACAGACAATTACCTAGCGACTTGTGGCGGCCTGTAATTTAAACGCGTCATAAATTTGATACCTTCGTAGAATTTGGATAGAAAGTTAAGATGGCATTGAACAATGAATATATACACCAGGAACCAGAAATCTTCAATGATACGCTCTTGCAGTTCTTTATTTATAGATTGATCTGTCTCCGTCTTTGCCGCGAAACAAAGTAACAGGACTTTTCACGTTTCAATGCAAATATATGAAACTATAGATTAAGCAATGGAACATGCAAGTATTTTTTTTAATTAAAAATATGACATGTTTTCCGTTTACTTTATGCGTGTTATTTGGTCGAGGCTGTATATGCCTACCGTAACGTTATGAAAAAATGTAGGTTTTCATTTAATACTTTGAAAAAAAAAACATTTATGACTGGTGATTTTATGACATATATTAAAATCACTAATTATAAATGGCATCCTTTTATGAAAAAACATTTTTTCATTGACGATTTATTCATGAATACATTATTTGTTGTTAAGTCACATGAACAATGACTAAACATAGGAACAAAGCTGTTGTATGCCAAAAACATAGATAAATAATATATGTATTATTTAAATTATTCAATTTACCAATAAATTATATATTTATATTTATTGTCATTTTTAATTTTCATATCTTGTTATCTATATATATATATATTTGCGTATCATTTTTAATTTTCAAATGTGGCTGAAAAAGTATAATTTCGTATTCAACAAAAAAAACAGAGTTTATTTTACATATTTAAAAAATATATTTACGCACACACTAAAGCCCCAATTGACATGACAACAAGGAGGAATTGAAGGATTGATTTTTGGCCAAAGAAAGTAGTTTTGGGGGCAGTAAATTAAAATTATTTTTTAGAGAAAAAAACTACTGTAAACGAAAATCGGATCAAGTGTCTTTGCCCACAGTTAGGATTAATATAATAAAAATGAAAAATAGCTTTGTAAAAGACCACAGATTTTATTTAAAAAAATTAAGACTGACATGTTTCGCATAGCCCAAGTATCATCAGGGTGTACACCTTTAAACTGTAACCTGATGATAATTAGGCTAAGCTAAACCAGTCGGTTATAAAAATTAAAATAAAGTTATTATTTCGTTTTTATTAAATATGTCAAACCACAAAGTGATCGCTTTCGACGAAAATATAAAATTAATATGTTTTCGAATATCCGAATGAAAGTCAACAGCATTTAAGAAGACACCGTACCATATAATTCATCGGTTAGGGGCGTCCCGAAAAATGGGACGAGGCTTAAAAAGAGAACAAATTTATTTGTATTTGTTCGTATTAAATTGCAAAATAATACAGTAACCCTTCATTCATTCAAGAAGAAGATGTCAAAATGTAAAAAACATAAAATTTCACAATAATTCGTTTAAATAAAGTTAATTTAAAAATTCGCTAAGGTTGGAGACAGATTTGACATGTTTATCGACTCACTGTCTGGCGACGGCTGGAATTCAAAATGACGTAACTCAAAAGGCGAGACAATACAAATAATGCTTGTCTCACGGCGAAAAGAAGGGGCACAGAGTCGAGTTTGCTGAAGCAGGCCTAGAAAGGTGTTCCCCTAAGTATACATTTGAATTATTTCTGATGAACATCTTACTTTAATCTCAAATGTCTTCAGATAAATCTCTCAAAAACAAAATCTGTTCCTTACCGCTAATATAACTGCTGAAAAATGATTTTATATGTTTGGAAATGGTTTTACGGTAAGATAATATTTTTACGGTATTTGATAATATATTTAACAAAATTATTATTAAAAAAAAATAATATCAATAATCTCTAATGAAAGTATGAGATTGATCCAAAAATTTGGTCTAAATGGCTGAATTGGTTGAAGCGTTACTTTCGGATAAAGTACAGGATCCGAGTTCTAGTCTCGGTTGTGACCATTGTATTTTTATTTTCTGTTTCATATTTGTGTTGTTGATTATTGATACTATTTAAATTTTTTAAAATAGGCATTAATGCTTTAAAGTTAATTCCAATTTCAGAACCACTATGCTTTACATGTGAATCTCTAGAAAACGCTTCGTTTCTGGAGAACTGTGTCCTCTTAAATAAGCAATGATTTAGTGCAGATGGAATTTTTTATCTCTTATTTTGCCTTCGATATTCAATGGCGTCTTTGACCATTAAATATTCATAATTTATGACTTTACGATTTAATGTTTTAAGTTGATATAAATATTTGATAACTGTTTAACACTCCCGTTGCGGACGGGGTTTTAATGTAACCCCGAATGAGAGTTTCGTGATAAAAACTTCTGAAATATTATGAATATACTTACTTCTCTCTAAGTATTACCAAAAACCAATTACCTAAGATGACGTCATAACAACGCTTTGATAAACAATATCAAATAAGATAACTACGTTACCCTCACTTTAGATTGGACAATCGATTTTTAATTTCAGGTATGGAAAGGTTAATGGAACTACGTTAAAAACAAATTTTGTAAAAAAAAATGTACTTTAGTGTTTAACTCTAGACCTCTAGATCGATTAAATGTGAAAAAAACAGATTCCTTCCATTTGATGACTCAAATTTGGATACAAAGTTTATTAAAGCAGGTCAGTCAAATACTGTGTTTTCCCAAGATCCTTTTCTAAACCACAATCGGAACAATCTGGGCAGTTAAATAAGCAAAAATTAATGCAACTACCAAGCGAATTCAAGAAATATTCACATTTACATCTACATAATTTTACAATGATTCATTATTACGTTCGCCGTATCTACTGAGCCACATTAGCAAATAAATAATACAAATTAAATCAATACACGCTTTAAGTATCGAACTCAATCCGACCGACTGCTAGTGGAGCGTCCTACACACTAGGAAATCGACCACTTAGAAATAACAGTCGAAACACTTTTCTTAAACATGTCAAGGCTCAGCACCCAAAAATACACACATTTTGGCTTTCTAATATAAGCAATACTACAAATGATTTATCTGTAAATTCTATATTGGTAGTTGGAAAAATGCCTAAGGTTTCCAGTGAACACAATTATTTTACTGTAATCTTAAGTTCTGTGTGAAAAGCATACCGAAGCTTCAGGTTAAGCGTTCAGAAATATCTTCGCCGGTTTTCAAACTGCACCTTTTAGTATGTTTTACATAGAATTTAAAAGATAACAGTTTTTAAAAAATATTTACCGGAAACCCTAGACATTTTCCTAACTGCCCATGTAGAATTAACAGGTAAATCATATGTAGTATTACTTGTATTAGAATGCTACAAAGAAAAGTTTAACGCCATTTTTGGGTCTTACTTTGGGTTATTCTGTCATAGTAAATCCTCTGCTATCCAACATCTAGCATCCAACATGACATTCACGGACTTTGCAACTTGCTACCAACACCTAGGCACTCAAATCCGTCACACACCAACAACTGGACAGCCTTTAAAACTGACATGTAGAGTATTTACCTAACTGCCGATGTAGAATTAACAGGTAAATTATGTGTAGTATTACTTGTATTATAATGCTACAAAGAAACGTTTAACTTCATTTTTGGGTCGTACTTTGGATTCTTCTGTCATAGTAAATCCTCTGCTATCCAACATCTAGCATTCAACATGACATCCACGGACTTTGCAACTTGCTACCAACACCTAGGCACTCAAATCCGTCACACACTAACAACTGAACAGCTTATAGAACTGAGATGTAGAGTATTTTTTCCAACCTGCATTGATAATAATTAAATACTGTAACTTCTCTCTTTTTATTGAACGATAATTTAATTTTATATAAAATGTTCATCCACCATGTATTATGTTTTAAAATTTGTTCTACATGAACAATCTTGTGTTGAACCATGAAATAAAACAAATAATCGACTGTAATGAATGTGAATACAACAAACGACGGCCTCCGTGGTCGGGTGGTGAAGACGCTCGACCACGAATCAAGAGGTCAAATCCCGGCGTGTACAAATAAATTTTATTCAATGAGTATGCGTTATTTCACATTGAGAAAGTTTATAATAAAATATATAACATTTGCAGTGCGTTCCAGAGTGGTAGATACTCTGGGTATCGCAAAGGTGAAAGAACAATAAATTTTAAATAGCCTGTAAGAATCATTTAAAATACATATAAATCAAAATAATAAGTAGTATAGAAATTAAAATATTATTAAGTGAAAAAGAAAATGAAATAATTAGATACTTTGTAAACTTTAATGTTCAAGTAACTTATATTAACAAATACAACTAAAAAACGGCCATTCAGAATCGGAACGTTGCTTAAAATGGCTTTAGCCGTGTTTTGAAACCAGATCTGAATAGCCAGGTACTTCCCAACTTTCTTCTTCCTTTCCTCAACCCCATCTCCTTCTTCTCCTCGCTACTTTCAACCTTACAACATACTTCGATTGGTGATGCTATAGTCCAATTAGCTCCAGACGGTTGGAAGCAGTTGGAACTTTTATATTATTAAAAAAATAATTTTCGTTTTTACGAATGCATTCCCCGTGGAGTCGAAGTCGATTTGATCAATATATTATTAGTATGTTGGATGCATGGCCGAGATATTTGTTAAATACGTTTAGCGTGGCTTTTGTTCATTCATTGGCCCAACAATTTTTTTAACACTTTATGAACGTACATGATTTGAAGGTGGGCTGATTGCCTTAACGGACTTTCTTTAAACCAACCTAGATTCACAGTGGGAATATAATTATGTTACGTCATATCTTCACACTGGGAATGTTTTTTCTCAAATTGTATTCATGTTGAGATAAAGAAGGAGATAATCATTTCTAATTTTGAAACTGTTAATTCGTGGTGGAATTCCATTTTAATGATTTAATAAAACAAATTTATAACTTTATTCCACTTTTATTTTATGACTGGACCGGTTTCAGCCTATATATAAATACATTGTCAATTCATATTTATAGAAATGCAACTGTAACCCATCTTAAATATTAAATAAAATAAATAAATATTCCAGATAGATATATCAAATAATAATACCAATAAATTAAAAGTAGCTTTTACCCTGTAACTATTAAAATCATGCAACAATACTGATAAATATAATTAAAGTAAAATCATTGTTTACTACCCCTGACATCCCCAAAAATAGTATATAAGCCGTAGGTTAACAACAACTTGTACTCTTCTGAAGATGGCCGTCATAGGCTGAAACCGGTCCAGTCATAAATAAAAGTGGAATAAAGTTATAAATTTGTTTTATTAAATCATTAAAAGGAGATTATCACCACCTTTTTAATAATATAACTTAAGAAATTTGGCATAGCCGGATCTTTGTTTATGTGGTTTAGCAGTTATCTAAAAAATAGGGAACTGGCTGTTAAAATTGATAGCTTAACTTCGTATAAATTCATTGCTACCAGTGGTGTTCCTCAAGGGTCACATTTAGGACCAATTTTGTTTCTACTATTTGTAAACGACGTTTTATCTATTTTCAGCGATGTCGAAGTGTTGATGTTTGCCGATGATCTGAAAATTTACAAAACTATAAGAAATGTTCATGACTGTCACACATTGTTAAGTAATTTGTTCAAACTCTTTGTATGGTGCCTAAAAAATGATTTGCAACTCAATATAAGTAAATGTCTAATTATGAGATTCTATAGAATAAAAAACCCACTAATTTATGATTATACTATAAACGATACCTCGCTAACAAATGTAACCGAGGTAAATGATTTAGGAGTATACTTTGATCAAAAACTAAACTTTAATAATCATATTGAAATCGCATCAAATAAAGCTTTAAAATGTTGGGTTTTATATAAAGAATATGTAATCAATTTAAAAACATTCATACCTTTTAAAAAATTGTACATGTCATTAGTTAGGGAGTCAAATTGAATACAACTCTACAGTGTGGGCACCAAGTTATGTTATTCATTCCCTTACAATAGAAAGAGTTCAAAATAAATTCTTGAGATTTATTAACTTCAGAATGGGCATATTAAGGGAATGTATCAATTACGATTATCTTCTTTGTCACCTTAATTTATTGAGATTGTCTGAGCGAAGAATAATTACCGACTTAATTTGCTTATACAAAGTTATAAATTCAATGATTGACAGCCCTGAATTATTAAACTTGATTTCTTTTCATGTTCCAAGCAGGACGGTTACAAGGCAGTACTTACCGTATTATTGTAGCAATTCTGCTTCAAACTCACAATGCAACACGCCTATGCGACGAATACAACATTTAGGAAACGTATACTCCGATGTCGCTGATATATTTAACACGTCAATATCAAACTATAAGTTTAGTTTAGTACAGTTGTTATCATCTGGAAGAGCTAAACTAATAGTTAGACCTATTACTTAGTATTGTTTTTTTTCTTTTACAATATTTTGGACCTGTTATTTATTGAATATTATTGATTATTTTTGTATCTGCTATTCAATACTCTTTTTATTTATTTTTTTACATAAATTTTTGCACTTATTTGCGTTGTTGTTTAAAAAAAAAAAAAATGTTTACATGTATGTAAAAGCCTGTAACGGGCGTAAATAAATAAATAAATAAATAAATATTTTATAAACAATTGTAGCCATACAATTTCTCAAATATTTTTTTTTAATTTTAAACTTCTTTGTTTTGTCCTGAAGATGTTGCAGTGGTGACAAAACTAGTCACTTGACAAAAAAATAATTTAAAAAAAACATTGTATTTCAATAATATAAATTTTAGCATAAGGGTCAGCAGCCAAAAAATACACACTTTTTGGCTTTCTAGTACAAGAAAAACTACAAATTATTTATTTGTTAATTTTAAACGGTTAGTTAGAAAAATGTCTTAGGTTTCTAGTGAATACAATTCTTAAACAGTCATCTTTTTAATTCTTTATGCAATGCATACTGGAATTTCAAGTGAAATGTTCAGAAATGCCTTTGTTGGTTTCCAAACTGCACCTTTTACTGACATTTCAGTATGTATTTTATAGAATTTTGAAGATTACAGTGAAAAAATTGTATTCATTGGAAACCGCAATCATTTTTCTTACTGCCCATACAAAATTTGTAGATAAATTATTTGAAGTATTGTTTTTATTATAATGTTACAAAGTAACGTTTAGTGTCATCTCGAGTGCAGACATTTATAAATATTTCTGTTTCAAATCTCACAACACAACTGAAAAAAATGCCAGATCTGCTGGGATTCGCAATTTTAGCAAAATCATTTAACTGCTTTTTTCTTCTGTTTCCTACCGATTAAGAACACCTAAAAAAAGCTGAAAGGACACTGGGGTCGTAACAAAAAACTGATTAATGAACTTTAAAAAGTTTTTGTAAACTTATATTACATTAGCATTAAGATTCTTTATCCGCACATTGAAAAGAGAATTAATTTTTCTTTATTGCAAAATTTAACGAAAAACATTTACAACACCCCTTCCACGCAGTGTTGTGTTAGGTAAATATAAGGTGAAGAAGTTAGTTACGGGAAGTATCCGGCACGCAGTGTGTTGACAGTGACCGGGCCGTGAATGTGCGAGCGAAGAAGGCCTCGCCATAGTTAGTTAGTTTAGTTAGACCCATCGCCCGAAACACCGTCACCGCCACCGCCATCCCAGTTGATGGGCAGCGACGGACCAACGGTACAAGTTGTTGAATAAGTTCGTGTTTCGTGGTTCGTAAACACTAGTGATACGACTGTCAATAAATCATACCTGGAAATTATATCAAACAGAGGTAAGAATTTTTTAATTTTCATATATTTCGAAGTGTTTTTTTTGTTGTGGATTTTTGTAATTTTTATTTTGTTCGATTTCGTTTGTACATTGTGTATTTGATTTAACGGCTGATTTTAAGAGATATATCTAGGTATCTAAGTATAATTCTTGCAAACAAATTAAAAAACCGGATAGATCAATTAAAATGGTTTGTTACAAATAAAGTGATACTAGTTTTGCAGTGACGCTTAGAACTTTAACTGAGGTAAGCGACACTTTTCATTTTACGAAAATTCTGTTTCAACTGCTTTAAATTTTGCTTTTTTAAACTTTGATTTAAAGTTTATTGATATCGGTTTATAACTTCCTCCTTTGATGACAATTGTGCTTTGCGAGTAAATATTCACACAGAATGCAAAAAATGCAAACACTTTTCACAAAATAATATTTATCCGTGAAATTACGCCAAACTACAAAAGGGTGATAATTCAGTGCAAAAAACAAACCAATGAGTTTTTCCGTTCACATTCCAACTTTGAAAGAGCGATATCTCCAAACTGTACTATATTAAGGTTGATGACTTATTCCTTGATGGGTAGGATAAATTAATACAACAATGATTTTATAAATTCCAAGATGAAAGCACGTCAGTAATGACGAGGAAACATAATATCTTTACTCTTAACAAAATCTTCTAATCACCTAATTTCTTACGATTAAAATATATTTAATATTTATCAACGTACTTGAATCGAGATATATCCATCCGAAGATAAAATAAACATTTAACCTGTGCATAACATTTGTATGAATTTTGGAAAATGCGTGCGCACTGAGAATAGCTTATTTTTGCAGTCCTTCGGTAAAAGTTGAAAATTTGTCCATGATGTTAAATATGTATTGTGAAAATGTTGATGAAACATTCGTTGATAAATATTATCTATTGTGATAATTTTAACATCAATAGCATTGTTAATTAATATTGGCTAACTTTAAACATTACGAACATGATTCACTTGACGTTCTGAGATATTCCATTTTAATACAGTCTATAAAGACAAATGCGAATTGTCAGTGAGGCAGTAAGTACCAGACCAAGAACTATAGGCCAAATAATAACATAAACTTAATACGACATCGGCACAATATCAGTATTCGTATTCAGCCATAAAATGTTTTATCAAACTTCCCAAAACATTAGAGATGAAAATAACTACGAAATTTAAAAAAATAATAACAATCTTAACACCAAACTATTTTTAAATGTGTATATTAATATGATATATTTTTTTAATAATTCAAATTAATTACCTCCCTCTCTCAGCACAATTATTGTATCTATTAGGGAGGTAATTAAAAAAAAAACAGAAATTATAAGGATTACGTAATAATATATTCAAGATTCATTCTGTTATTACCAATTTTAAAATGTATTATGTGGATTTTTTTAAATAGCACGCAACCGTACGTTATATAGTAAACGTAAATCAAAGACAAAATCCAGTTAATTAAAAGGGTTAATTTTATTATTCTTTTCAAAATTTTGCATTACCATACTGTTATGTAGAAATAACGACAACAGCGCCTCAACGTGATTTTCACAAATTTGAACTTTAGTTTCTAAATATTGTATTCCTTGTCTAGTTGAATTATTATTCATTTATTATTATTCTTATTAATATTATTCTAAAAAGATCATAAAATTCAAAGCGAAACACGGGTTATAAACATTAATCAAACCTTTTTTTTAAATACTCGTATAGTAGTTAATCAATTTAAAAAAACTATATATAAGGGTACAATTGGAGAAGATGGTAATTTTAATTTATTTATCTTCAAATATAGACTAAAAAAAAATTGTTTAAAAAAAAAGACAAACTTTCCCGAGTTAAGAAAAACCAGACAATATTGAAAAAAACTTATACTACCATCATAATAAACGGAAAATGTTGCTTGTGCAATGATGGAGGACTTAACAAGCAGGGGAATTGAACTCACGATGCCTGGGTGGAAATCCGATGCATTTATCAACTAGGCTAACTAACTGGTCAAACCATAATGATAACTTTTTTTAAATGACTTGAGCACCCTTTTTACAAACTGATTGAACCATTATCGTTGCGTCGTTTTATACTTTGGAAAACCTCTCCCATTAGAAGGGGTTATGCATAATTGACGCAATCTTCACCTCACAGACTGCATGTCTCTAGGCAGTTTATTGTGACATCTACCTCTGTATCGTCTTCTATCGATCTTTCCCTGGATGATCAATTAACCGACCGTGCGTTTGATGCCCCTCACCAAATAGCCAATATTTTGTTGATCTCTCACAATTGTACATCTATAAATACTCACTTTTATAGCTTCTATCTTTTGTGACAAACCTTAGTCCAGGTTTCTTTATCAAATATAAGAATATGTAAATTAGTATAACGAACCTTTTTAATAGTTAGTTTCCTAAGAATACTTACGTCACCAAGTACAAAAAATACGGGAAATTCGCAGAAAATATGATTATAATGGTAATATAACAAATAATTATTTTATGATGAATACTACTTTTTCAAATTTTGAATATTGATCCGTGTAAAGGAAACCGGCCAAAGGGCAGTTTTCGAAGGTGCTATTTGTTGTTTTATTTTAGCAATTCAAGGACATATGGTCATAAGATTTCTCCTCTAGTATTTCCTGTGTCCATTTCACAATCCCGGATACAACCGACTACAGTTTCATTATAATTATTGATATTACGTCCGTTTACACCGGTGTCACGAAAATACAAGACACGCAAGTGGATGGAAAAAAAATGCTGTAGACGCCGAAGTAAAATTTTTAACGATGGAGTGAATAAAAAACTTGGTCAGGATATCTAAGGAGTCGGAATAACAAGAATTGTGTGAGGTTCAATCTTCTCTACCAGCCCCTGCGAATAAACAGTTAACTACGAAGTTACATACCTTCAAAGCCAACGAGTTGACTCTTTCGAATTGCTTCATTACATCGACACAGATTTTTTTAGTTTTGTTTTGAAAGATAAACATTCTCTCGTTACTTGTTTACTGTGCAATGATCTGGGACTCGACTAGCAGAGGAATCAAACCCACACCCTCTTGGTGAGAACCCGATGCATTTATCAATTCGGTTACTAACCGATAAGAAATATTTTTTTTTTTTAAGAAACCAAAATTAACAATCAGCATACTGTGAAATCTATTACTATTTATGAAAAAAAAACCGTAAGAATCGAACCTCTTTCTTTGTAGGTGCCCATACAAGAGTGGCAATTTGTTGTTATAACAGCATACAACATTTTTTATCAGGTTCTTTTGTGTTTTCCATGAAGTACTACACGCATTTTTTACAATATCGTCGTTGTGAGTTCAATACCGCGGAAGAACCATTTATCAAAATTTTCAAGAGGGACAAATATCGTTTCCATTTCACGCAGTTTTGCTTGCTTCTTTTGATAAACTTTAACCGAGTGCACGCATACGATTGGTCGATTTCAAAATTTTAATTCACCAATCAATGTGGTTTTTGTCGTTCAACTGAAAGCGCCAAAAAACGTATTTTGTAATGATTGGCTCATAAGCGCTATTGGACTTACTGACTATGTTTCCATATACAAGCAGAGTTAAAACATCTTGTATTTTTCGGTGCGTTATTACATTCATCAGAAGATTAAAACAACCTTTAACAAAAAGGTGATTGCCATAAATTGAATGATTTAAGTAGTTAAGGTTGAATCATGTTTGATTGATTGTATTACCGATGCATAATTTGACAATAAATATAAACATAATCTGGTTCTAAGTAGTTTTTAGAACAAAACAATTTTTTACTCAATTGCAAAAAATAAGCTGACTCGTGTGAAATTTGTAAAATTCGCAAAAAGGCGATCATGGAAATACATGAAATGGCGATATTGATGCGTAATGTATTTCGTTTCCGCTTCTAATTACAACAGAAAAAAAACAACTGTTTAACGATACCCATAATTTGAAAGAGCACTTTGTTTGAAATTAAAATCACAAGTATGCATGAAGATGCGGCATGCCTTGTTTCGAAACATTGGAAAGCTATAGAGTCCCGCGGCGAAGCACTCGTAGGAAGTCGAATAACAAACATTTCAAGGTCCTACAGAAACTAAACGAAAGTGAACGCCCCAGAAGCTAGCCGCCTGCTAGTAGCCTGTACCTTACATATTATTAGGGGAAATAAGTATTTATCTTGAATCTGAACGGAATGTTGTGGCAAAAAGCTACCAAGTTTACACGTGCACTATGATTCTGCACTAATCACTTCCAAAGTAAAATGCGTTACATACGACCAAAAAGGTATTTGAAATTTCAACACCACTTCATTGTATATATTATCAATTAGTTGCAGTTCATCCTGAGCCTTCGTTGGGACTGTATAAATACATATCTATTAAAAAACAGGATTACAAATACTAATGTTAAGGAAACATAGAAGAGGGAGAGATAGAACATCAACTGTGGGGGGTACACTGTAAGTTTAATTAATATTTGTAGAGCGGGTGAACGAAAAAAGGTGTACAATGAGAATATATTACGCCAAAATGTATGGAAGAAGAAGTCGGGGACGCCCGACGTAGACATGGCGCGATCGAAGAATTAAATATTTCAGTCGGGTCATGTCAAGAGTCAGAATGATAGAAGAGTATTAATGTATTGTACATGAATGTGAATGAAACAAAGAGTGTGTGCCAAGGTAGATTTTTGTGGGGGTCTATCTCCCTTAACAACTTCTGCAAAGAAACGGTGTAATGGTTAATAAGTAAGTAAGTTTCAGTAAATGAATTTTATGATTTTTTTTAAATTGTAGTTCTTATAAATTATTTAAACGTACTCGTAGACCTATCCCATTTCTATGGAGCACTTCTGTTTTGGAAGTGTGATCGGCTTCAATTAAAAGCTCCGTTAATTCTGAAAAATCTACACTATTCTCGCACTTTACACTATATTATGTTCTTTCACTCTCGTATTAATATTTCTTGTTGTTTTTCCTACGAAAAATTTAGGCAATCATTAAATGCTCTTTATATTTAGAATATTGATCAAGAGAAAGTCCAACTTATTATTAACAGTAAATATTTTTAAAAGCTGAATGTTTGTGAAAAAGGAGATGGTTTCAAGACTTTCAAGTATTGTGGATTACTTTATCTGTCAAGTGAGGTTATACATGTATATAAATTTCAAAACTGAATTTATTATTAACAATAGATAATGATTGATCTGAGAAAATATTTGTCAATATATACAATTAAGTAGTGTTAAATAATTTATTTAAATTATTGTCAGATTTAAAAGTGTTAGCTTTCTGTGAAATTTAAATATGTATTGTTCAAATACAAATTTAAATATAAGTAGTTTCCATGATAGACAGCTGCAATATCTTTAAGCCGATCAAAGAACGTGAAAATTGAGTTCATCGGAGACTTGCAGAGACTTTTATCACAATTTTTGTGATTATCCAGAAATAAATGAAAATTCCAAACTTTCTTTCCAGGGAAAAAAAGGTAGAAAAGTCACAACTCTAATCTGACCGAACCTAAGATAATAGTTTCGACTTTTCAAAAAGGTAGATTCGTTTGTAAAAAAATGAAAATATTTTTACTTATGGCTAGCAGTGCCGATCTTAAAATCATTTAAATCATAGATAACCATAATTCGCGTTGGGACGGTTTTGTTATTTGAAATGAGTTTTTTCATATTTAATACATTTTATTGTATCTTTTGTTTTACGTAATATTTTAATTGTCTTACATTTTATTCGTATTATTTGTGTTGACATTAATTCTTCATACATATTAATGAAAGGTACTAATACACCGTAAAAAAAAAATTTGCAAAAACGTGAGACAATACGTATATTTGACACGATCTTTTTTTTCCAACCCATGCACTTCAGACATAATGATAATGAAGTTTCAATCATTAACTTAATGTTATTACTATTCAATCAACCAAATGTTTTCACATGAAATAAATAACGTAATTCGTATCAATGCACTCAACAAAGGATTAACAAAGCAAGAGATTTTACAAGGGTGCATTTGCCTTAAAAACCATATATGACCAATTGTTATTGAATTGTCATAATTGTTTCAGTCATATTAAGGCACACGTTCTACTGCTAATAATAAACGACACATTTTCTTTGTTATTTCTAACCATTCCATAGAAACATTCATCAGAAACTTTTATGTTTTCCGTCCAAAAACCTATTTTTCTATAAAAAGTTCTCTTAGAATTTATGCTTTGAAAATAATTCAACGATTAAATTTGTGCTTTTCATGTTCCATTCATTTAAAGATTTTTTTTCAAAGGGTGCTCTGAGTAGTTAATTTTAAATTTTAAAATGTTGTTAAAATAAAGTTTTTTATAACATCAAAAGATTATTGCTTCACAAGTTGTTCTAATTTTTTCACATGAATCAATTGTTGATATTTACCCTCATAGAAAATTCTCCGAAAATCCAATGAAAACATTACATATTGAAAAATATGGTCTTCATAATTCACAATGTTTTTTTGTCAAATAGTGTATAATTTGTGCAAACATAAAAAAAAATACTGATTTAATAACGATTGCTTCAAATGAGACCACTGCTAAGCCACTTTAATTAGATCTTGTATAACTATTATGCATGCAGCGAAAAAAAAAAGTAATAACTCCTGTGTAAATTTCATTTTCTATTCCAAAATTTTATTAAATAGGTATTTAGCTAACGGTTTACAACAAATGTACCGTTTTTTTGTTAATTGCGAATAGTAATATCTATTTTAGCTATAATGAATATCTATATGGGTCGGAACGTATGAGGCATGCCGTTAAACGTGTATATTTAATATATAAAACAGCTCAATGTGTGGGCTTCCCTGCTGCGCTGAGAGTGAATTGAGATTTTAAGATGAAAGAGAACCGTTACAAAAAAAAACATTAATGGCATAAAAAAATTTAGCGTTGTTCTATAAATGGGCCGCCCTAAATTCAGAAAAAGCAATCGATACGTTTCCGTTCGAAAAATATTGCAATTAGTATTTGAAATTCCATTTGATTTGCTTATATTTCAGAATTTTCGAGCAAATAACTTTTTACATGTAGCCAAGAACCCGGATTGTGTTTAACATTTAAAAGTTTTTAGCAATTTTCAAGACTTTTTAGCATGTAATATATTATTATGAACCAACGACGGTTTCTCGGAAACAATTATTAACGTTTATTCTTGCCTTATTACAAAACAAACAATAAAACAACAAAATGATCTATTATGTAAAGATCGTAATATTCTAACGTAATGTGAGTTATGGTTTAATGCGTGCATAAAAATTACGATAACGAGCAATTATATTGTTACCATTTTTTAAATGTTTATATTAATGTGATGTATAAATAAATATAAATACAAACAAAAACAATAGTCCGCCGCAGTTTGAAGAAAACCATAATCCTCTTCTTTCATTAAAACTTATTCATATCGATGAAAACATTGTTTTCATATATATAAGTCGATTATCACTCAGCTTTAAATAAATAAAAAATATGTAATATCGTGCTCCATTTGTATTATTAACATAATACTGTTCAATTAGAATTGCTATTGTATACAAGGTATATGAATATTAAACATACTTTATCACCTGGAAGTTTTTTATAAATTCTATTTTCCGCAACGAACTTTGGACTAAAAATAACTTCATTTGGGATGTTATTTTTCCGCTTCGTGAATTTTCTTAATAGGTTCTGAATAAAGTGGCGAGGTCTTTGTGGAAAAATAATATTTAGTTCACAGGTTTTCACATATTTTAAACGACTCACCAATGCCAAATAAATACTGGAACACGTAGGAACTAAAGTGAATGTTTTCATGCTAGTTGCTACAAAAAATAGTCAGTAATAAAATAATCTCTTATTTAATATTTGTGTTTAATACTTAAGATGTTTTCAATACTTAAAAATATCTCTGCATTTTAAGAAAATAAACTGATCTACACTTCCTATTCCACGAGTATCGAATACACAGGTAAACATATATTTTTTTAAAGAAAGACAAACGTTTCCGGGTTACGAATAACCAGACAATATTCGAATAAGTCTTATTACCAACATAATAAGAGGAAGATGTTGCTTGTGCAATGATGGAGGGCTTAGCTAGCAGAGGAATTGAACCCACGATGCCCAGGTGGGAATCCGACGCGTTTGTCCACTCAGCTACTAACCGGTCTATACAATTATCTATATATATCGCTTTAAATATGATATAAAATTAAATAAAACATTTTCTTCTTCATTCGACATCTCATTTAGAAAACCGTTAAAAACGTATTAAAGTTTTACGCACCATCAATCTTAGACACAGAGAAAAGACGAATGACGTATTTATTGAAACTACGTGATAATGCAACTAGTCAGACATTACAGCCATTTTCTATTTACTTTAGTCAGACTTCTAATGCATTTCGTACAAATATTCAGACATTAATCTGCAAACAAGTACCAGATAATATAAGCGCTACCGAGATTTAAACCGGGGACTATTATGTTCAGATAACTGCTTTCCCATGTAAGTAATTGTGTAAGTCCGTCAAATTAAACAAAAAATATTATTATATTTTAAATACCACATCTTATTTCACACGTATTTTCAAAACTAATATTTAGTTTTTATGTTGGAAAATGTATATTAGTGACAGTGACGATTTGAATATCCAGGAATTTTCTTACCTTCACTTCCTATTTTTCTTTCCATTCCCCGCGTTCCTCAGTCTCACAACGACTCTCTATATGGGGTTCTCATGTTGAGCAGTATTTAAAATATCACTAAGTTATTTTGAAAAAGTTTACTATAATAACATTCATAAATAATTATTGTCGTTTTGTATCATTTGATCTTTGAGATGACCATAACAATAATACTGTATCGTAAAACGCAAATCGTAAATCATAAATCATAAAATCATTAATCCTCTTGTATACTGAGAAGTGACCGATGAAATTTACTAAGCATTTAAGATAAAAACTGACAGCACTACAAAAAAAGGTTTATTTTCCAAGACATTACATATCTTAATATTGCCAATATTTACAAGTTTTGTATAAACGCCAAACAATAAAGGTTTACTTAACGATGTTTGGAAATTGGTTAGTTACAAATCTTAAATAATGGTTGTATTATACCTAAATATTACCACGGAAACTATGAATATTCATTTAAGTTCAAGTTGTACTGTTTTTTTTTTAAATTTGTATTCGAAAATAAATTGGGGTAAGTCATAATGTAGCACCATCACAAACTGAAGAATATCATTAACATTCATTGCGTGAATTACAATAAGTGAAAAAGTTCAGTCATTGTGAAATTGTGATTTCAATTCATTGGGCCAAAGCTAAAAAAGAGTAGGTAATGTTTGAATAAGGATAATATTAAATTGTTGTTTCTAGGGATTACCAAACTACAACATGGCGTCATTCGTACGCTCACTCGGCGAGAACTATGGACAGAAAGGATTCAGTGAGTATTATATATTATTATTTATCTATTGTGTAGTGTCATGTATTGTGTAGCATCATGAAACTGATAATAACGGGATAAATTTGAATATTCGTCCCCTATATGACTCGATGGAGTTGCTGCCGGAGTGGGTACGATTCAAATTATAAAAAATAAGATTTTACCATGGAAACGATTGTCTTACCTTATATCGAAAAATCGCAAAAACCAATCATTATGACCTACTTTACACTCTCGATGAGGCTTTTCCCGATGCGAGAGAGCCTCCCTGGTACGCTCTTTACTCTCTTATAGAACAGTCTTTACTTGGATTATTATGGGTTATTGAGTAGTTTCGTTCGTCCATCACCAGCCCTAACCAGACCTCCTCTCGCCGAGAGTGTAGTGCGGCTGGACATTACTTCAGCCAGCCGCCTGAACAATGTAATAAACCTCTTCCGAGTAGTAAGATATCACCCATACCCACTTGTGCGAGACACAAGTATTCTCTTTAAGATAAGTGGTTTTCGGTAGTAGTCAAGGGAACGGATAAATTGTTCATTCCTTGGTGTACGAGTATATTGTTGTGAGATGAATGCGAACGTAAAGATTTATGTTGTGAAGACAGACACATTGAGACAAGCAATCTCCATAGCTTTTTCCACCGGCAATAAAGCTCAATATGCAAATGTAATTTATGATGTATATTAACCTCGTCAAATCGCACAAACTGTGAACATTAATGGTTTTTCTGCAACCTTCATTAATTTTTAGAAAATCTACTTTTTGACGCTGTTCAAATTATATAAAGAACTCCAATTTTAATAAAATATTCATAAATCTAAGAAAATCCGTGAGCCCAATGTGCACTGTTTGATTTAGCGAAGTACGTTATTTTGTTTCCATATTGTTTTACTAATGAATAAAATAAATTTGTTACCAGGAAGTAAATATATATCAGATTGTGTCATAAAATTAAACAATTCGTCATATTTTTAGAAAACCCATATAATATCACAACCACATAATAACCATTCTTGAATAAATAAAATTTTGTCCGTAAAGATGGTGATCAATGTATTAAGATTTTGTCAGAAAAAATAACACAAATTCTTTCTGCAAACATTACTCGTCTTCACGCGAAAAAAAGATTGAATTCTATCGAACAAATATCTTTTTTTGAGAAAGCTTTCATTCAAATTCATAATATAGTTTATTTGTGTTTACGTATGTGTGATATCAAAAAATTTAAGCTGTTGTATTTTTTAAGAATTATGAAATTAATCTTTTCAAACGTAAAGTGATAATAAAGTGAATAATATAAAATATTTTAAAGACAACTGTTTCTACAGCATATTTTAAATTGAAGCAACTTTTTTTTGATTCTCCAAAAATAAAATGTCTCGGTTTTTATGTTGGTAATTTTAGTTACATCACGTGATTTATCACGGGTAACAACTAGTGGGTAAATAGTGTTTCAGACGGATTTACTCTAAGGAAATTTCATAATTATTGTAACATTTGACTTGTCACTTACGTCATGGTGCCTACAATGCTAACTCGAAAACACAACTCGTAAAAGCAGGACAGTTATTCATCCAATAGCACATCAAAGAATATTTAGAAAAAAATCCACAGTGCCTACATACCCATACATCGTTACCATCAACATAATAACAAACACTTCGCTTATTCTAGAAGGTGGCTTATAGATTTTCCTCTTTAAGTATTAACATCTGATTTTATTTTTCTAGGTGACGAAGTAGATACATGGCTCTTTATGAAAGATCCAATAAATGTGACCATGATCCTGGCGGCATATTTAGCTTTCGTATTGAAAATAGGTCCAGCCTTCATGAAAAACAGACAAGCGATGGAGCTTAGAAAAAGCATGATAGTGTACAATGGTGTTCAGGTTTTATTTTCAATGTTCTTGATATGGAAAGTAAGTAATATATAATAGTTTCAGTATTTTTGTCTTTAATTCATTTCTATAAATCAGATTTAAATATTCGTTTGATTCATAGATTTATATGACGGCCTCCATGGTCGAGTGCTGAGTCGCTCGACTATGAATCCAAAGGTCGCGGGTTCAAACCCGGCGTGCGCCAATAACTTTTATTTAATTAATATGTGTCATAACACATTCAATTCAAATAAAAACAATAAAAAGTATATTTGCGGCACGTTCCAGAGTGGTAGATACTCTAAGTATCGCCCTGGTGAAAGACCACCATTTAGAATCGAAACGTTGCTTGAAATGGCTTTAACCGTTTTTGATGACCAGATCTGAATAGCCAGGTACTTCCCAACCTTCCTCTTCCCAATTTCCTTCCCCTACCCAGTACTTTCAGCCTCACAACATACCCTAATTGGGATGCCATAGTCTCACTGGCTCCAGATGGTTGGGAGCAGTTGAGACACTTGTGCGGTATTCATATAAATAAATAAAAAAATAAAAAAGACATTTAATCGTGTGCGGACGCTATCGACTTTCAATGTCTAGATTACCATTCAAACACGAATTTTCGTTCATGTCCTTGAATGTATCTTTAGGTATGTTTCTCATATCTGACTTATGCCAAATTTAACGCAATTTTTAAAGGCTTTTGATAAGTAGCACACATTGAAAACAATCATTAAAATATTGTGTTATTTATCAGGTTTCGCAAGGTATTATACTTGCATATTTGGCTTACTTAAAAAATCTTAAAAATAATACGTATCACTTTTCAGGCATTACAAGTGAAACTCCCATTGAGATTGATGTTCTCCTCATCATGCAGTCAGAAGTTGGAATATACAAACGAAACAAAATTACAGGTGAAATATAAACTTTTTTAATAAAAAAATTAAGTAAACACTATCAAAAGATTCTATTCTTCAAAGAAACAAAACTTTGTTGACACAATCAACGCAAATGAACACCGCATTCCTTTTTTAAAAATCCCAAAAATCTATGATGTGAAACAAAAACGTGTCATTCAATTACTGATCGCATGGACAACTACTGATTATACCTACAGAGCCCTTGAGGGGAGTTTTTGACAAAAACATGTCACGCAGTTACTGATCGCATGGACAACTACTGATTATACGTACAGCGCCCTTGAGGGGAGTTTGACAAAAAACAGAGTTATTTAATAATCCAATATTATCAAACCTACATTTCAATCTTGTTTGAATTAGAATCTCGTAAGGAATTATTATGCTAAAATTTAATCTAAAGTAACGAAAAAACCGCAACGACAAACGAATCTCACATCTTAACCAAAATTGGGGATAAAGTTTTCTCGTGATGTGTCTGAATATGTGACTTTTCAATTAAGAGCATCGCCTTTTTTACAATTAAATAAATAAAATAACTTGTCAACCAATCGAGCAATATAATGCATTTCAGTTTGCGGAAGCATCGTGGTGGTACCATTTGGCGAAGATGACCGAATTTCTGGATACCATCTTCTTCGTCCTCCGCAAGCGTAACCGGCAGGTGTCGTTCCTGCACGTGTACCACCACTCGGTGACCATGTACTTCTCGTGGCTGTTCCTCAAGTACACTCCCGGCGAGCAGGGGGCCATCGTGGGCCTCGTCAACTCCCTGGTGCACGTGGTAATGTACTCCTACTACATGATCGCCGCCATGGGACCAGCCTACCAAAAGTACATCTGGTGGAAGAAGTATATGACCGTCATTCAGCTGGTAAGTCTGTTTTTATGATATGTTTTTTTTAATAATTTAAGGTAAGTCGTTAGTAGCTTACTTGTAGTTAAGCAGCGAGTATTGCAATTTATATATCACTGTTTATTGTAAAGAGAAAAAGATTTTATCTGTAATCAAGATAAAGTTCGAGATCCTGTCTTAAAGAACAGTGGTGGAAGAAAGAGAACAAACACAACGCTATATTTTTATCCAGCTGACCTAAAAAATCTACGCTAGTCAACAATGAGGAGCTGTTTTTTAAATTATTTTATTTGAATCGTTCATTTTCACGTTCCTTTTCAATCTGCATGCAACATGGTTTTCAGCACTACCTCAAACATTTGATTATACCTCTCGGATATCTATGCTTTGAGAACAAGAGCTGATGGTGTTAAAGACTACATTGTATACGACCGTAATGACCACACAAACACGATTTGCATGGGTCTGTCTCATTGAATTATTGTAATCTCTACGTTTAATTTTTTTATCCCATTGTAACACTGTATGGCCACATTACTCATTTTTTTAAGTCCAACTAAATTTACTCCATTCATTTCGATGAGCTTTATCTTTAGAATGTGGGACATGTATTTGTGTCGAAAACATTTTTTGCTTTGGCAGTAAAATATAATAGAGTATAATAGAGGGCCAATAATGGAACATCCTTTGAAAGAATTCCTTCGTAATGTAATGCGCAAAAAACATTTTTCATTTCATTAATGATTATTGAATGTTATTGTAATATTAGTACACTCATACCCGAGTTTCTGTACAATTTGTAAAATAATTTCGCTAGTTGTCGATTTGATGCAATTGACCTTAAAAACCCTTTCCATTCATCAATAACATTATTATCATTGGTGTATAAATGAAATCTCTAATCCCGCAGTAATACGAGAATCACTGTGCATAAACGTGTAGTCATACATTCATATTGAATATGTTTATTGTTACAGGTCCAGTTTTGTATAATCATCGCGTACTTGTCTCTGCTGTCAATCTCCAACTGCGGCCATTCAAAGTTCGTGACACAATTCTTCATTGTGAATGCATTCATCTTTCTATACATGTTCCTGGATTTCTACAGAAAGGCGTACAACAAAAGCACGAAGTCGGCTGTCGGCTCGCTGAAGAAAGAGTCTAACGGCACTGTCTCCAAGACCTCTTCCCAAGGCTTCGTAGGTGATAATGAAGCCTATTTGCAAATCTCTAAAGACGCTGATCTTATAAATCAGGCTGAAAAGATGTGCAAAGTAGAATAACGTATGTTGACCTCTAATGTGCGATTATTTTACAGTCTCAATTATAAAGATAATGATAATAACTTAGGTAATGTTAGTTATTTATTTAAATATGAAATATGGCATGTGATTTTATTTAACAAGTGGCATTTTATTGTAAATGTCTCTTGTTATTGACGAAAAGATCATGATTCATTTTTGAAAAATTGTTTTGTAGTTAAAAATTTTATATACTTTTCCGTGAGCATTTTCAGACAGAGATTTGAAAAAAAAATAACCCGAGATGTAATCAAAACCGGAAAATTGACATAATTTGAAAATGTTTTAAACTTATATCAGCATTATTTCGAATGACAATGCATTGATCTTAACAGATGCATCATGAAGCCCATGACAAAGCGATTTAACAACCCTGAATCTAGAATACTACAGCTGGCAGCGAGGAAATAAACAAATAGTTGTTAAATTTTTGATCAAATAAATATATTATGACATGTTAGAAGAAATAAATATAATTCTGAAAAAATATTGTTTTATTTTGAATGAATTGAAGCACTAGATCATTCACACTAATTACAAGTACCTGTATCTGCTAATGGTGCCAAATTACCTAGAGTGAAAAAAACATTATTTTTTTTTTACAGATACTATCCACTGCCTGCCATTTGAAAACACAAAAGTGAATTTATTTTGTTGTTTTAGTACTTTGGGATCGATAACTATATTTTTATTACTTGGCTTAATTTCAATTAATTTATAATAAAAAAACAATAGCTGTAGTTGGATGCTCTGTTTACTAACCTACCTAAAGCCCAGGAGTACTTTTCCAAGAAATTAAATTATTTTCCCCGTAACACGTAACTCCGTTCCTGAAAATAAATATCAAACCTACAAACCAAGGGGGTGTGACGTAGTTACTCCATTTGATCTTACGTATTAAATAATGTTTATGGCATAATCTTAAGTAATTGATATTCATAATATTTGAGTAACCTTTATCTAAGATATCGCAAAAAACTCTCGTCCATGGTGACATTAGAACCCCTCTTCGGAACGGGTGTGTTAATCTTATCAATAATTTAGGCTTTAAGCGTATTCAATACCTTTCAACGGTTGTATCAAATAGTTATCGAGGCTTTTGAACTTCTTGATTAATTCCCTAGGTACAGACCGACCAATAAAACGTTGCTGTAAAAAGTGCCACTAGCGTCATGAGCAATCTGATATTTTGAACGGTGTATATTTTAAAATGTGCCATGAAATCTGTAATACCAAAGAACATTGCAGTTTCTTAGATATGTCCGATTAGGTTAGAAAACATAACGTAATTTTCATATTAAGGTATTCAATAAAATGTATTAAATAATAACCATCTATGAGAAAATCTGAGAACTACCGTGTTTAGGTTAAGTCAAATTTTAATCACTGTCGGCACCTGTGAAATATTCGTTAGCTTCAACAAACCTGTTCACAGTTACATTAAACGGGTACAGCAGGTAAACGAAGTATTCAGACATCTACAACTTCACCAGCTCACCTACAGATGGCGCAACTGGTATATTATCTATAGCTTATAACATGTATAAAATTTCAAATCAATATTGCCCCAGTAACCCTTTTATTTTTAAAATGATTTTTTTTTTATCAGTGTGTAACTTATTTCACGCGCCCTTGGAGAGATTTTATCACTTGACGCCGATTTACAAAATTGAAAAAAAAAACATAATATTATTTAATGTTTTAAAGTATTGTTTAATTTTAAATAAAAACTACTTATTTAACGGGTTAAGTTGTTTTAGAAATCTTATACAAATATTAACCGTAATTTTTTTTTAATGTTAACTTTAACAGGCTTCAAATTAATAATCTTTATTTCACCACAACTGAAACATGAAAAAAATTTTGGTGAGTACGTTGTACCAGTAGATTTAAAAAGTTTTTTGCAACATAAGTTTCATCGAAAAATGTGTTTTCAACCATTTTCTGTAGAATTTAAGCGGAATAACCATTTGCAAAAGTATTACTTTATTCTTAATGCTTACTTTTACAAAAAAGCAAAGGTATGTATTTATAAGAGCACCATTTTAAGTACTATGGGATCGTCTTATTGATGGTAGATATTCTCAGTATCACTCTGTTGAAAGACCATTATTCAGAATCAAAACGTTGCTTGAAATGGCTTTACCCATGTTTAAAATATTTGTGAAAATAAATTAATATGCATTAGATACTACTCGTTTAGTCATTGGTTCTTTTGAATGCTAGACTTCCTATTTCCTCCGAGGTCTATAATCCTACATACAGGTAAATACGAGTATATACCACATATAATATTACTTATTATGTAAGCTATGAAAGCCTAGGGTGCAAAACTTTTTAGTGAAAGTCAAATGTTTCAAGGATATATTTTTATTGTGCATTTAGATTACAAGAACATCATATTCTCGTATGAATATTAATATAAATTATAACAACATAATACCATTCATGACTATATTTGTTTTAAGTGAAAAATATACATCGAAACATCCATCAAATCACCACCCAAATCGTGTATTAATACGTTTATGGATAAATAATCTCAAAAACCATACGTTTATTTTCAAAATATAAAAAAATACTCTAGCTTTTGTGACATTGAATTGACGTTTTTTTTTCGTTTAAGTGTTACTCTTGTTTAACATAGATAAATCAACACTAGATTAACATTATCTTCAGAGGGAATTAAAATGAAGGCTACTCCTTCTTTACAAACACAAACCTTCATATTTCTTAAATATGATACAATATGTACATTCTTAATTTAAACTTTGAATGTATTTAATTAAATTTAATTTTAGAAGACAATTTTAAGGCATTCTAAAAGCATAATTTGATCATGAAATAATTGAACTAAAATGATCAGTTAACATTCTGTGGAAGACAATTTTGACTATAAACATTTTTTTAAAGTAGGTAAGCTCTTGCAATATATAGAATCAAATATCAATATGATATTCTTTTTATTACTCGAGATATTGAGCAAATCTATTTATTTACATCAATGAGGCATTATAACATGTCATTAAATACTGACAAATCATAAGTTTGAACTAGAAAATGATCATGTCGGTTATTTACACATTCCGAATGCTAGGTCCGATTAATTTATTTATTTGCTAGAAATTGCATTTGAGAACTTTTTTCTTTGTTAAAGTAGGTACTATCCTTTACTATTGATAGTTACTTAACTCGTAAGAAAGGCATCAAGGGTTCCTGCCTTTTTTAGAATGCCATTTCATATCTAAATGAATCATACTTATCACCAATTCATTAAAGTTACAAAACTTCAATGTATTAAACTATTCTAAGAATTTAAAAGCATTGCTTGCAATACCTTACTCGTGAATGATTTTATGGTTAAAATAAGTTCAAACAGAAGTAAGCAAATAAAACAATGATTATGTAGTAAAAGCAATAAACTGAAATCTCAGAGAAATTGAAATGGTTTCACTAAAATTAAAGGAGAATGGAGTTTTATTCATCCAGTTACTGACAATCGCATTGACACATT
Organism: Drusus annulatus; assembly: GCA_022651775.1. Taxonomy (NCBI): domain Eukaryota; kingdom Metazoa; phylum Arthropoda; class Insecta; order Trichoptera; family Limnephilidae; genus Drusus; species Drusus annulatus. The sequence goes on along the minus strand of JAGWCC010000340.1, from coordinate 576,081 downwards.
GATTAGAAGATAGGTTTTTTTATTTTTAATTTACAATTGAAAAAAAACACAATATGGCATAATTATAAAATAAGAAATGTAAGTGAAAATCGTAAACTTTTAACACTAATTCATTTTTGTCAATACAGTCTTATAAAAAAAAACTAAAAAAAGTTAACCCTACGAACTCTTAACTTTACCATCGCTGCCTTCTACTTCGGGGGTTTGTGGCGAATTCAAGCCGTTTTTAACTCCGTTGATTTTTCCATTGAGCGCTCCATTGGCGTGTCCGTTGGTGACTGACTTGGAGGCTGGTTTGTAAGACTTGTTGTAGAAGTCTGCGAAGAGGAAGTAAAAGAATACGGCGTTGGGGAGGGTGAGGCAAACTGACCAGCGGGGGTAGCCGCAGTCGTAAAAGATCAGCTGGGATGAGTGTAGGAAAGTGATGCAGAATTGGAGCTGAAAAGAAAAACACAATATGAACTATATATATTAGACAAATTTCTTGGATATTTCGATAATATAACAATGCCCGCACTTATTTAGATTCGTACTTACGTCGTCTATTCATACTACATTGTTAATTCCTGTTCCATAAAATGACGTTGTAAAAATAAATAATTAACGTGTTAATTTTTTTGTAATCAATAACCAATCATTATTGATGCATTTATATTGAAAAAACTTATTCTCAAATACCTACCTACGTCGCTTTAGAATGAATTTATATAATATAATATAACATTTCACATATCAACTTATGTCGTTTCGACTTAAGTCGCAGACAGTGAATCCGCCGGCGACGTAACTTCGAGAGATTATTTTTTTTTTCATTTTGTCTCATGAATTGTAAATGCAAATAAATATTTCTTTATTTATTTTTATTGTCTCGTGACCTTGGGGAAAATCTACGATTTGGTCAGATTTAAAAGAAGAATAGGTTTTTTGACCTTTAACTTTACAAGCACCTGCCCACTCTACTCTTAAGGACCGTCATAAAATAAAATCGATCGCTGAATGTCGCCTAATTGGTAATATTTCTACGAATTTCGACATTGAAGTTATCATCTCCTCAGCAGAGCGGATAGCTCCTTGACTCGTGAATTTGCGTGTGTTTTATCACATACAGACTTTAGACATAATATTTACACATCCAGAAGGCCTATCACAAATTCATTGATAACTAAGTAGAATTGATACGACAAACTAAGTTGTCAACGTCTGTTTACCATTAACTTTACCACGATTAACGTTGCTTAATACATCGATAATTTAATGAATGTCGAGAAGAAAATCTCTCTGCGATGGCAACACTGACGCCTTTTTTATATTGGGTAGAAAGTATTAGAACAAAAGTATTGATTTTACAGAAGTAGTTTTATGAACTATTTTAGGCATTTGCTAATTATTTTTCTACCAAGTATTTAGCCATTACCCGTGATATCATGAACAACAAACGAAATTCTTCGTTTCCCCAAATTCAAATATGTCTCCGTGCATTAAAAAGCTCCCTGTGCATATTGATTTCGTTATGTCGCCATGACGTTATCGTAGCGTAAAGAAGCTTACCATCAGACTTACGGGCCGCGATAAATTAAACAGATTTAGTCGATTTGCACTGTCATATTTCGTTCGCGATCTGCAGTCGTGCTCGGGAATGTTGACAAATAACCAATATTGTTGATAAAACTTTTATCGGTGTGGTTGTGCCAAGGTCTCAGAGTGGAGAATACTATCTTTGTCAATCTAGTGAGAAACAACCGTTCGGAGTGCCATAGTTTCAGAGGCTCAAGTCAATTCGGACTGAGAAAATAGAAAAGGTGTTTATTATTTTGAGAAAATGTAAAGGTACCATCTGCAGGGTGGTGATGTGCTTCTTCCAGGTGATGTACTTCTGGAACTTGGGTCCCATCGCGGCGAGCATGTAGTAGGTGTACATGACGATGTGCACGAAGGAGTTGACCACGCCGATGAGAGTGCCGTGCCCGCCGGGGTAGTACTTGGTGGCGCCCCACGAGACCATGGGCATCACGGTGTGGTGGTACATGTGCAGGAAGGTGATCTGGCGGTCCTTCTTTCGCAACACAAAGAACACAGTGTCCAGCAGCTCGGAGATCTTGGCAAGAAAGTAAACGTAACATCCTCTCGCCACCTGTTGAAAAAAAAAGCTATTTATTGTGATTCATAGATTTGTTAGTGAAAATATTAACTGTGAAGAAGAAAATATGTTTGTGTCTAAAGTAGTTAACTTTTTTAGCATAGAGTTTGCACAGCTACTTCTTTCCAAAAACTGTAATTTAAACGTTATTTCAATCGTGAGATATTAATGTAACGTTGAATTATTTATTTAACTTTAAAAAAGGCCGATTTGTTTGTTCCCTTCTTTACAATTGTTCATTAATGAAGAAGTCTGTGTTGAAACTAGGGCAAAACCGGTTATTTACGGTACATAAATACTGAATGCATTACATTTTTTTAAATTAAAACTTAGTAAAAAAAAAACCTTAGATTATTGTAAATAATTACTCTTCTCCCCACGCCTAGAGCTTTGCGTTACTATCCTGAATCACGGTGTATTATCCTTTGATTAGAGTCAATGAAAGAAGTTACTATTGTTTTCATTTACTTACTCTCATAGCTTCTTGGGTTTCCGATTGATCGACGGGCTGACATTTCCAACTGTATTTGTTAAGCCATGCTGCATCCAATCCCTGGAATATATTTTTTTAAATAATGTATCAAATAATGCAACACAATTTTGGCAACTAACTGACGTCACCAACGCAATGAGGTAAATAAACAACTAAAAATAACGATAAATAATCTCTATATTTTTTAATTCTCCGACATCACACTTTTATTGACAAATTTGGTGACTCACATAACTACGCATTTAAATGGGGACTTAAATGGACAAATATTCATGTTAATTTTTTTTTATTGTATCTATTTAAAGACCGATGAATAAATTGCCAAAAATACCTTCATATTCTAAATTTGGTAACTTTAATGATCAAAGATGAGATAATATCACTCCGTTCCGCACTCAATAAATAATCCAAAAAAACACAGTTTTATGATTTTCGCTTTAGTCGGCACGTATTCTTTCATTTTTGGGTCATCCAGAAGATTAAAAAATATACGACATTTTTTAATTCCAACAAAAGAACATTCTGATTTTGATGTCAAACTTTGCTAGACACGGCCCTCAGCAGTTCAATAAGACTTCCACTTGTGACCTTTGTCGCTGGCTTATAAATGATTGAAGAGGATTTAAAAGTTGGGTCCATTCATTCATAATGTATTCTGTATATACGGAATTTTTATTACATATCGATAATAAAACAAGGAGTATCCGTCCGATAATGAGACAACCGAACAGGTGGCGAATATATTTAGAGATAATTTGGAAATAAAAATTTGTATAAAAAACGTTGGTTATGGTATATTCTAAATGTAAATTGATTCAAATATATGTTTTATTTAAATATAGAGACGCGTTTAACTATTTGGTGACAGGGATGTAATGAGCTTCGCGCGCGAATGTTGTGTTGTGAAAGTTAGTTTATGTTAGAAATAACGGCATTGTATTGACAGACGTGACAGCAGACGGGATAAGGTTTGAAAAAAAGCGACGTTGCCAGCCAAACTTGCGGAAAGAGATAACTAACGAATATTCCGATGATTAGAGTTAACTAATGAATAGTAGTTTATTGAGAGGTGGTGAAATAGCCCCTAAATACAGTTTTTTTTATTATCTCCTCACTGGTGAATTGCGTAACAATTTTATAGAGTGAATTCTGTTCGTCAGTTAAATCCCAGCATTTTCAACGCTTTATTAGACACACCTTCGGTTTATTGATAAAGGTCAGTTTCTCATCAAACCATTTAAAAAGTTATTTTATTTGCGTGACTGATTCAAAGCTGCTTTCAGCGGTTTACAAGTTTAGTGACGGATGATTTGAAACTACGTGCACACAAGATACAAATATTTTAATGGTTTGGCAGTAATTTCAATTGAATTTATTATGCTTCTTAATCGTCTTAAGTCTTTAGTCAACAGACAGAAATATATTTAAATCTATGTAAATTTATTGTAAATCAACATGGTAGTCTGTTGTTTACGTGCTTTTTTGATTGAATCTCCTATTTTGATGATAACTTGCTCTACTTGAGTTCATCTAAGACGCAAGATGAATTGAAACGGAATAGTGGCGTTGTGATTTTCTGTGTACATTTACTTGCACTTGGCGTTTAATTATTCACGAAAACTAGATTTTGAATTAACATACTAACATCACAACTTAAGTTAATACATTGCATACATAACTAGTACATTGTTAATCGATTACTTTGACAGCATAAACAGGAATGGAATATACAAGTACTACTAGATCATTCAAGGATGTAGCATACTTTAAAGTAAACTGTTCCGGCAGATGAAGAACGACCTGACTGATGAACCCTTGGAAATGGTACAAATGAATAGCCTCTAAATTATTTGAAGCGACTGCCTCTACGTTGAAAGAGCCGTGAAAGTGTCTGAACTGCGAATAAAGCGGACCAAGAAGAATAAGGTTTTCAGTTTTATATTGACAACAATTGGTATATTTACGTTATTCCTGACGCAGATTTATAACGAAAACTATACTCACAAACGTAATGAACGAAAGTTTTTTTTTCTATTATTTTTATATACCAACAGTGCAAATAATTAAATCTGTGTCTTTTTAACATAAAAACATGATATTTTTTTGTAAAAATAATCTTCAATTTATATGATATACGAGTATACACCAGCTGATTGCGAAGCTGTAAGGCCTTATGATTGATTGACGTTAAGACCTTTTCATCACAAATAAGCTTTTAAAAAAAAACAATTCTGTACCTAATGCAGGATTCGTTTACAATCTAACAAACTTCCAGAAGATCGTTCTTCCCACCAATATAATCGACAACAAATTTAGTAGTAAAACAAAACAATACATAATAATACAGTATTAATATTCAAAATTGTGATGTAATCGTTTGCATTGCTCGGTATCTCTATTGGATTGTTGACTGTAGAAGACGATACTAAAGTGATTAAAAAAACGATTAGCATGTAACAGGTGGAAGAATTTATTAATTAACGGGAATTTCTGTTTCCCGGCAACTCTAGAGCTGGTTAGAAGGTTTATTTATATGACTTGATGAAAACTGTGAGTAAACTGTTGATAACAAAACATAAGACTTTACCCATGACCATTTACGACAACATTAACGAAACTTAGGGGGTATTTCACCACCTCTGACTAAACTATGATTAGCGCTACTCGTCCAGTAACTTATGTTATATGTTTCACTCATCGAGCAAAATTAGTCGACGGTTTCGATACCGATGAGTAACGATCCTCGACAAGTAAACATTTGTTTTTACACCTGTGTTAATCCTATGTTTAGAGTAACTGTAAGCGTAGTTACTCAACGCTTTACTCAAAGGTGGTAAAAATACCCCCGTAAATATCAAAGGTTTTATTTAAAAACGTGCAAGTACTTCCTCATTTAATATAAAATTGTCAAACATATTCGAATTTCAACTAAATAGTTTGATTTTACAATATGACAGTCATCAAAGCGCGCCGCACTCACAGACAAAATTAAAGTATATTGTGTAATACTTATGATTAGCCCATCCTAAGACGTAGACATAACGGTTAAATGTTAATGTTGAAATTGAGTTTTCCCTCGTATTTGTGCCAAACGAATAGGGAGAACAAGATAATCAAGTATTGAGAAAGATCACATAGTTTTCCCTTATAAGGAAAAAATGTGAGTGAAAATATTTTCTTATAATATCTACCTGTTTTTTTGATAGAAAGATGTGATAAGATTCAGTATTTGGAAAATATCGCAAAAAGGTAAGTGAACTCATTTTTTTAATGCTTAATTTGACCCATCTTCTTATTCCTTTCACACAAAAGATTTTTATATTTCCCTACATTTACATTTTTCATAAAAAAGCGGGTTTTTTATGTTCGGATGCTCGAAGGTCGATCCAAAAAATGTTCTGAACAAAGAAAAGTTATTTTCAAAGTCTGGAAACAGTCCTTCAACGAAATTAGTATAACAGCAAATCGATACGCCCGACTAGACTACGTAAAATCATACCCGGCTCTTTTCCTTTTATGGAAAGAAGCCAAATATTTCTTACGCAGGGATGGTTTCCCATAGACATTTTTCTACAGCCTTACAAAAATAATTCTCGCACATCATATTATTTTTGTGTAGACACGATGATTAAACAATGTACATTTATGATTTATGTAAAATATCGATATTCATTAGCGTTTTCAATCAATAAAACAAGATTTTAAACACAACAGTCTCCATAGCATAGTCGGATGATACTAGCTTAATTCCGACAGGGTACAAAAAAATATATATATTTTTTTTTAATAACATGAGTGTTGCGATGTTAATTTTTAAGTTTAATGGACTTCAAAAATGGATCTATGGCTTCTCTAAAATATACTAGAAAAGATTCTCTAATAATTAAGTGTCACAAAACAAATATTAATGTTAATATCAAAATAGCTATGTTTATCAAATAATTTTGAGTGCCAGTAATATTCTAAAAAGATTTATTAGCTGATTATAAAGGTGTTTAAGACAGAAACTATCTAACAAACCAACTATTTATTTCATCAACATTTCACTTTTGTAGGCACAATATCTATGGGTCCGTAGGTTTTATATCGCAGTGACACGAAGTCACCGCGTATGGTAGTTAACTATGCCGCAACGAATTTAGTACAAACATAATATATATATGATACAATGCGATTTTGTCACCCACTGCACCAGCTAAGGGTGATTTGATCTCGGTGCTAAACAACAGTACTAAAAAATAAAAATAAAATAAAAAACACTTTGTTTTGGGGATTTTCTTTGGGGATGTAATTCTTGCAATATACATTTCTTAGAATTAATTTGATGTCTTTGAAAAAATGCCTTTTGTTTTTTTTTTAAGCAGCCTTTCAGTTTATAGGTACAATTAATTTGTGAAATCACAAACTCAGCGGAAATACATTTTTACCAGTCAGTAAATTTCGAAGTCAATAGACCACGAGCTGTTTATTATAAAACTGTATTCACCCAACCAGTCGAGAAACGGGAAACAAGATAATTTGTTTTAACATGCGGCTATTCTCGTCAAATTCACTCAAAAACCTGCTTCACTAGCCGAAGCAAACGCGTATATCTCCAATACAGTAAGCCTTTGAACAATTCATATGGAATAGCTTTGCATACCTATCTTGTTGCGTTTTACAAGACGATACTGGTACTGCCTTGAGAAGGACAGTAATATGCATGTTTCATTATATGAAATCAATTTACCCAAGCTTAAGTATAAACACAATCGATTTATTGTCATTGACTCACCTCGTAAAATAGAAACACGCTGACGGCGACCTGCAGGAAGTTGTATACGACGAGAAGGTTCTCCAGAGAGTAAGGCTTTCTGTGCTTCATGTACCGGGGGCCCCAGTTGAGCACGAAGTAGAGGTAGGCACCCAGTATTGTCATGCCGGGCATCGGGTCGCTGATCAGGAACCAATGGTTCGTTCTGTGATCTGAAAATCAAGTAAAAACAATACAAAACTTCGGGTAATTTCCATTTTAAATACGCGCTTTTCAATGACTTTTACTGACTTTTCCATGGTTTTATTGAAATATTCATTAAACCCCCACTTTGTACGATCTATGACCTGATTTTTAGCACTCTATTCTAAATATTTTTCCTTGTTGAATTTTTGACATTTATGGAACAAACAGTTTAATGTGAATAGTATGGTATCCAATAGATACATTCAAATAATTTGTAAAAAGTTGTGAAATAACTTGAATGTCCCGTCGTGAAAACTAAAGACCACTCGGTAGCTGAGTGGACAAACGTGCCGGATTCCCACCTGGGCGTCGTGGATTCAATTCCTCTGCTGGCCTAGTCCTCCATAAATGCAGAAGCAACAATTTCCTCTCTTTATGATTCAGTTTTTCAAATATTGTCAGGTTATTCGTAACCCGGGAATTTTAGTCTTTCTTTAAAAAAAATAATCTAAAATAAGATGCCCTTTTCATCATTTACTTTCATTTGGAACCATCCAATGTGTTACCCGTTTCACAGTCATGTAAAATTATTTGGCAAAACGCGTCTTTCATGTTACGCAATTTCCTCAACAACAACACAAATTACGAATGCAAGTGAAAGGTGAACTATATGTATCTCAGAAGACCCTAACATTAAAATGATTTTTAAAATTCTGATATGTGCCCCGAGTGAGCTGAGAACATTAAAGTACTGGGCGTTTATCTTTGTAAATTAGATCGAGACAGTAGTTTTTAAAAGACAATACCAAGTAACTCACTATAAACCTAAAGAACAACACGCAATTATAATGAAATGGAATTGAATCATATTCTTCCTATGGAATTACCGATTATAGGAAATACACAAAGCAATCGGCGTGATGTTCGCCAGTAAGTGAGTGGATATGCCGTGATGAACTTCCCCTTTCTCTGCACTATGTTTCTAACAGTGTGCAGAATTATCAATCTAACCAAAATCTTAACACCTCGAAGACTGACGGACAGCTTGAGGCTTTCCGAAGCGATGATTCCACGAGTAAGGCCAAGCGCGCACGGGTGACTTTTGTCAGGGCAACAATTTTTTCATTGTCACTGTCTTCCAATCGAGCACGCACACGGTGAGTGACTGTCACCTATCAGTCCCGTCACCCTTTCATTCCAGCAATGGATTTCGAACAGGCGGCAGTGGTTTGTGAGCTTATAATTAGACATAGAAAAATGCTCGAAAGAGACGTTATTGGGTACAGGATGTGAGAGGCTACTCAAGGAAAAGTTTTACACTTTATACGAAGACCTCCGAGCCCATCCCGAAAAGTTTTTTGGGTTTCTTCGCATGAGTGCCAACAGTTTTGATGATTTCTTACTACTTACTGCTACTACTTACTACTTACTACGACGAGAATGGCAAAGTGATGATTGTGTAGTAGGTGCTGAGCATTTGGATTAGCTAAACAATTTTTACGTCCCTTTGTTAAAAAGTCCCTTTCATATAACAAAAGAATTTATAATTATCGTCATTCAAGGGCATGTCGAATGGTCGAATGTACCTTTAGAATTTTGGCTAATAAAAGGCGAATTTTACATAAACCTATTAATGTTAAGGTGGAATTTTGTGACAATTTTTTTAAAAAGCATGCTGTGTACTTCACAATTATGTACGTCGTAAAGATAATATTTGATGATACTGTTTATGAGTGTCAACTCTGAAGTGTATCAAAAAGTTCATAAAAAAGAACCATGTCTGCTGCAAATGTGAGAAACTATTTCGCAAATTATTGTACGTCACCACAAGGGTCTGTTCCGTGGCAATATGACAAATTGTAGGTTAGGTTAGGCCATTTTAACGTCCTCCTGTCACGAAATTGTATATGGAACTGAGTGACGGACGAGTCACTGAATGACATTTAGCCTCCCGTGCGCGAGCGCCCATACAAAAGTACAGACCCGGTTACAGTTTCGTCGCTCAAAAGTCGCCGGCCAGTGGAACTAAAAAGTCACCCTAATATCACGTCACTGGGTTCGTGGACCTCCATACACTCCCATAGATTTGGAGATGGTGACGAAACTGTTGCCGTGACAAATGTCACCCGTGCGCGCTGGACTAAGACAATTTAAGCCGTTAATCAAAGATATTTCGAAATATGATACAACGGTCGTTGCAGTATAATATACAGTAGACCGGTTAGTAGCTGAGTGAACAAACGCGTCGGATACCCACCCGGGCGTCGTGGGTTCAATTTCTCTATTAGCTAAGTCATCCATCATTGCACAAGCAACATCTTCCACTTATAATGATGGTAGAAGGAGTTTTTTTTTTAATATTATCAGTTATTCATAACCCAGGAATGTTTGTCTTTCTTTTTAAGAAAAAAAATCGTTTAAAAAGAATCTGTTCCTTTTTTTAAAACTCTCTATGTTTTGAGCTCTGACTTCATGAAACTTATATAATTTTTTCGTGTGCAATTTCTAGGTGCAAATGCAAACAAAAATTTGCTTGAAACGTCATTTTCAGAAGAAACTACCGTTTTATAAACTATGTTTTTCAAATATTCAATTAGAAAAAAGTTTTCGAATAGTTGATACTCGGGCAGCCAAGTAACAGGTACCACCATTAAAATAATAATAAAGTACGTGATATGCACAAGTGTTGAATTGTCATATTTTTTAAATTTAAATCTTTATTCATTATAATATTAAAAATTACAGGTGTTTTTTTTTATTTTTTAGACCATCTGCCCAAGTAAATATTTCAATTGAACACTTCAGAAATCCAAGTGATTTTAAAATGAACCCAATGCATGAGAATGTATCGTGCGAATGCAATATAGCAAAATAATATAATTATTAGTTGAGGCTCAATACATTATGTAATTTTATTTAAATAAAAATGTTGTCCTAGCTTAGTAAACTGGAACACAGTTAATTATTGTGATTATTGAATGTTTTTAATTATTAACAATAAATTTCATAGCAATGTTGTAAACATTGAAACAGATTGCGTAAATATTAATTTTCAATAGTGAATTAAGAGTAAGATATTTTTTTTTTTCATTTTCAAATTCTTTAAATTGTTTTTTTCCAAAGTCAAAACATATTATATTTGTGACTTAATTATATTGTTTAATAAATATTCAAAAGCTTCATCATGATAAAATAATAAAAAAAAAACAACTTACCAGAGAGGTCAGTGAAAACGAAGTCGTAGTATTTGGTGATAGAATTATTGTATAATGACGTCATCTTGAATTCTTATTTTCTCCTATTCATAAAATGTAAGTTGGTTTCCTCAGCCAAATGTTTCCCTCGCAACAATAATTGCAAGTAGAACAACTTTTATCACAGATTAATTAAACTTTTCTTCATTCGGTCATCTTGTGCTTTCCTCAAATCTGAAACAATAAATTCACAAGAATTAGTTTTCTGAAAATGTTCACAGCATTTCGTACGACAATTCACAGCCGAATAGATCTTCGTGTAGGCTTTTTTGACGCACCACATGTAAAACATTTGTACCTGTAAGCTCCGTAGAAAACGTTTCTGGATTATTCACTTGGCAAAAGATCACGTTTTGGTGGCATCCGTGGCCGAGCGGTTAATATCCTCGTCTACGAATTCGGAGTTCGCAAGTTCGGCGTGCGCAACAATAATTAATTTTAACCTCGCAATATACCCCAATCGGGGGTGTAATAGTCCGACTGACTCCGGACAGTTGGACTGTTTTGCGGTATTCACATAAAAAATATGGTGGTATTATTATTAACGTACACATTGTACCATTTGGTTTTAAAAGTTTTTTTACCAATTGGCTTTTGAACCGGCGTCAAATTATATAAACAAAATCGGCCGAACCGATAAAAACCGATTCAATGACTATACGTGTATGTATTATACGTTATTCTTTTAACATCTAAAGATGTGTTTACACGTTTTTAAAGTGGATTAACAGCGGTTGATAAAATATGAATTTTTCCTTGTAATATTTGTAAGCCATTGTGATTACTTTGGCATTCGTTGCATTGAAAAGAGTTGCATTTATAAAACATGCCTACGTTTATTTTGTGTATTGCCATATTATTGTACCGCAAGACAAAGCTATTGGCACTAGATAGATACCGCAAGAAATAAAATGAACATAAACATTGTTTTACGATAAAAGCGTTTACTCAATACAAACAATAAAATAATGTGTATCTAAGAAGAAGCCCGAATGTGGGTAATAAAAAGAATATCTTAGTATCGGAGTCGTAATATTTCATGTTAGGTGGATATAATACACCATTATTACCCAATGTTTCCAATGTTATGAAATTTTAATTTAATGATCGTGTGCAATTTCATAAAAATCAAAATATATTATACAAGTCTTAAAAAGATTTCGGTTAGTTGTTATCTCACAGCTGAAATTCAGGTCATAGCCAACTACTATTATTTGAAGAGCAAGGAAACTTGAAATTAAACGTCTGATCAACACGATTATGGAGCTTTTGACATAATATTTTTTAACCGATGAATAACTTACGCATTTAATCAACCTTGAGCCACTAACAGAAGGCTGTTTCCATTAATTGGTATCTCATTAAATGCTCAAAAAGGTTTGTGCGTCCTCAAAAAATCATTTACAACGAAGGTAAAATGACGAAATTAGGCCTAGGTGTTTTTTTATTTGTTTATATCTGTTTATTATGCAACAAATAACAAAGCGTTTTAGTATATTATCGATATGTCTTAACTCCTGTATTTACGTATGGCATAATAACGTTGTCCTTGGATATCAAAATGCCTTTCAATAGAATAAACACACCGCCTGTATATAAAAGTAGTAAATCTGATGTTCATTATTATTTCACAAAATGTCGTAGTGTACATATTGGTAAATTATTTGCCCGTGTATAGCCACTTAACCAAGCAAACTCTGACCATTATTGCTAAACATTTTAACATTTCACCGCGTCTTTAACATCACCCTAAATCAAATAAGAGCTGCCTTGATCAAATATTATAACACGAAAAAATCGAAAGCAAAGTACGCATGCCTTCTACTGAACGGAGGATTTGATGTAAATAATTACATCTACACCAAAGGTTTGCAAGATTGTGAGTCAAAAAGTAAAAAAATAAAAGAAATAATAAATAATTCAAGAACCAGCAAGATACTGACAAAAACTACCAAGTTGTTGGAGAGTTGCAAATGCATCATTTTCCCAATAATCATATTCGAAGTTGAGGGCTGAACAAAAGCCACACCAGCAATGTCCAAAGACAAAAACTTCAGTATTTTTTGAATATGATAAAATGTTGTTGTATTAGTGGGAGTCCCAACTACCCGGAGCCAGTGGGACTTTGGCATCCCCAATTCATGGAATTTAGAGGTTATTTAAATCTGGTCACTAAACAGTGACCAGATTTAAATAACCAGGTACTTTACAACATTGTTCTTCCGCATCTGTTTTTATTTCCCACTTCGTTTAGCTTCACAACATTCCCTGAATTGGGGAAGCCAAAGTCCCACTGGCTCCGGGTAGTTGGGACTTTTGCGCGGTACTAATACAACAAAATTTTATCATATTCCAAAATTACTGAAGTTTTTGTCTTTGGACATTGCTGGTATGGCTTTTGTTCAGCCCTCCGCTTCGTATATGCCAAACTAAGAAGAACAAGGTAATGTACCTGTACTATCAAAAATATCTTTGTTGTTTGTTTGATAAGTTTAAGAGCCGCTGATTTGGACGATAGATTAGCATTCAAACATTCCATATTGTGAAAGAAAAACTGCCAGATCATCATTGAATATTTAAAAAGGGACTTAAACCGTGTGAACAAGCAAACATCGTTTGCTTTTACGCAAATGCCTAAAGTGAGCGTAGTTCAGCATAACTAAACTGACCAACAGGAACAAATATAAAAGAAATATATTAATGTATTATAACGAGTGGGCTTCACATTCTAAAGTACATATTTTTAAAACACTGGTTATAAACAAAGTTAAGGTAAAATACACTTTTTTAAAGCCAGTTTTCTGCACATTGTTTTAAAACGAATGAAACCCAACTATATTGTCCATAACAGTAAATAATAATGATTGCGCTTCTTGGTTACCCAGACCTACGTCTATTTATTTAGTCTTTGTCACAAGAAAGAACAAGAATAGGTGAATTAAGACATTTGTCATTATACAGTACAATTTACAGTGGTTTCACTCTGCGATAAGTTATATTTAATATGCGTTGTTAATGAAACGAGTCATGAATGTTCTAAATACACTAAATTCTATTTTGTTCGTTGGCTAGTCTCATTAATCAGAACGACATTTAATTGATAGAGCAGATTTAAATACGTATTTTGTGAGTTAGAGATTTTTTTTTCAAATATTAACGTCTTTGTCTCATTTCCAAGAAAGGTTTATTAGCCTTATTTTATGCAAGAAAGTATTTTTAACGCCTTGCGTAATAAAAATCAGGTTACAATTTTTTTTTGATGACTGCTTAAATTACGTTATTAAAATAAAATTATTTCGCACATTTGATGTTTCATCACACCGGAAATATATGTTTAATTTAGTATACTTTAATTTTCCGAGTGACATTTATTTCAACATTAACATAGAGGATCCTTACGTAACATAGTATAACGTATAAATATTATTTTGATTCTGATTGAGTCAGTGCAATTATCGCACTCACATTTGGCAGTATATTGTCACACTGATGGAACTATTTAAGGGGGAATACTGAGGGTATCTTCCAATGGCGGGCATAGCACAGTCATATCAAGCACTTAACAGAGTAATTACGACAAACTAAGCTGTCGGTTTTAATTTATAAACACTACTTACAGTCCTGCACTACTTAATATATTGAAAATGATTTAATAAAACAAATTTATAACTTTATTCCACTTTTTTATTTTTTGACTGGACCGGTTTCAGCCTATAACGGCCATCTTCAGACTAGTACAGGTTGTTCTTATTCTATGGTTTATGTACTATTTTTGGGATGTCAGGGTAGTAAAACCATGATTTTTACTTTTAATTATATTTATCAGTATTGCTGCATGATTTTACTAGTTGGGAGATACTTTTAGTTTACTATTTTATATATCTATCTGGTATGAATTTTCATTTAAGATAGGTTACAGTTGTATTTCTCTGGCCGTTATAGGCTGTTATAGGCTGAAACCGGTCAAGTCAAAAATTAAAAAAAGTGGAACAAAGTTATAAATTTGTTTTATTAAATCATTGAAATGGAATTTCACCATGAATTAACAGTTACAAAATTAGAAATAATATTGAAAATGTTATAAACTTTGGTAAAAAATAATTGACAATAACAATGACACTGGCGTATTCAGCTGTTTGCTGTTTAATATATATGTATTAAACAGCAAACAACTGAGCATTCCATAGTGTCAGTGTTGTCGTCAATTATATATATATATATATATATATATATATATATATATATATATATATATATATATATATATATATATATATATATATATATATATATATATATATATATATAATTATATATATATATAATATGTCGTAACTTCGTTTCACCAAGTTGAAATCTGTCTCTTTTCATTAATTTAAAATAAGCCAATTCTATTAAATAAATATATATATATATATTGTTTTTCGACAAATATGTAACTTTGTCAAAAAATTAGAAGGTCTCCGTAAACTTTTAGAAGCAGATTTTACTCCTCTCAAAACTATTAATTCGTGGTGGAAGTCCAGTTTAGTGATTAAATAAACCATTTTTTAGTTTTGTACCACTGTTCATTGGTAGATCGGGCTGGTTTTAACCTATTACAGTAAACTTCAGACTGGCACAAAAATTACTTATTACGGTTAAAACTGATCCGGTCTTCCAATAAACAGCGGAACAAAGTTAAAAAATAGTTTTTATAAAATCGTGTCAATCTTCATTGCCGATTAGCGAGTGTCATAGCAAATTCAACTACTCAAAAACCTTTTTGTGTCAATGCTTTCAATTTTAAGGCACCCATGTTAGTCCTCTTGGCACAAATATGCTCTACAATAATTTATTTAAAAAAATACTATGCACAGTTAAAGCCATTTTCAGCGATGTTTCCATTTTGAATGGTGGTCGTTCACCAGGGCGATAATTAGAGTACCTCTAGAACCAGGTGCAAACATGTTTTTTGTAAATGTATTTAATACATTTAAATTTATGAAATATATTGGTTGCCTTCACTATATTTTCCTAGTAAAAAGCTTAATTCAACATTAATACAATACCACGATCGAATAGTTATTTGGGTTAATGCGACGGCCTGTCCTGACAAAGGTTTGTATGCACATTTGATCGCGTGTCAGTTGGTGAAGATGCCTCAATGAAACACGATGCAAACCTGTTCCATTATAATACTGCAACATGCATTGCATAACATCTAAGATTGCACCGCGAGCCGTTGCGCTTGCGACGAAAGTAGGCACTGGGAGGAAACTGTGTTAGAGACACAAGCTTATCGTTATTTCATCAACCGGTTCGAAGCGTCGCTATTTTCTATTAGAATTTCGCGCCGAAAGTGAGACTAGAACGAAAGACAGCGGAACAAGAACGCGGCAATTACAATTTACGCGCTTCTGGCCTATATTCCATATACGAGACGTATTAACGCAAAAACATGAAAATGTATTGTTTAAGTGCCACTTAAAATAATCAATAGATGAGCTTTGGCGTTGTGAAATTTGCAGAGTTTCTACTAATTACAATTTTCAGATCAACGCAACTCTTCGATCTTCAACATTAGCTACGGAATTTGTAATACTCCTTCAACAATCAATATGTAAGAAAATACACAATATTATATATACCCAATCTATTCTGCAATA
This sequence comes from Drusus annulatus, assembly GCA_022651775.1. Taxonomy (NCBI): domain Eukaryota; kingdom Metazoa; phylum Arthropoda; class Insecta; order Trichoptera; family Limnephilidae; genus Drusus; species Drusus annulatus. Next base: position 559,610 of record JAGWCC010000340.1, on the reverse strand, counting down.
CGGAATAATATGCTGGGGAGGTGCGTATAAAACTAATTTTGCTCCACTTGAAATAGTACAAAGAAGACTAATAAAAATAATCTTAAAAGAGCCATTAGATTACTCTACTGACGAATTATTATTATTAATTTTAGATTTGAAAAAAATGCATTACTTCAAATCCACAAAGAAAAAAGTAATTTGGATTCAGTGAGCACCAGACCAAGAACATTAGGCCAAATAATTACCCCGAAACTCAACACAACAACAGCACAACATCACTATTCCTACTCAGCAATTAAGATTTTCAACAGACTTCCCAAAGACATAATAGATGTAAGCAACTACGAAGAATTAAAAAAAAAAACTCAAAATACACTTTTCAATAAAATAACCTAAAATGTTTTATATTCATTTGAAATTCATTTTTTAATCAAAAAAATAATATTCAAGAAACCCATGATAGTACTTCCTCCCTAAGCACAAGAATTTTCTTTATTAGGGTGGTATTTATCATTAACTAGAACTTTGTACATAGTATATAAGCTAGTATTAAGTAAAAATGTATATTTTAACAACTGTTAGTATTAAGTAAAAATGCATATTTCTGAACAATGGATTAAATTTAAATAAATAAAATAAAAAAATCATAATATGACCGGTCGGTAGCTGAGTGGACAAACGCGTCGGATTCCCATCCGGGCGTCGTGCATTCAATTCCTCTGCTGGCTAAGTCCTCCATCATTACACAAGCAACATCTTCCGCTTCTTATGATGGCAGTAGGAGAAATATTGTCAGGTTATTCGTAACCCGGGAATGTTTGTCTTTTCTTTTTTTTTTTTTTAAATCGATTGTTCCATATTATTCAATAAAGTTACTGAAATTTCATGTGTAGGTAGTCTGGTAGTAGTAACAGTTATTTGGAAAAGCATGAAACATGTTTCAAATTTCCTTGAAGGGTGAGGTATGACGAGCTTTGCCAAATATACTTAATGACACTTTTATAGAGCTTGAAAATGTATAAGATTTTTTTAAATACTAAACAAATGCTGCGATAATGAGTAGTGTTATAGGCGAGATGTGAAAAAAGTAATTGGCGGAATCGAGAAAATTTGCATATAAAAGGTACTTGCTTCACCCTATTCAGAATATACTGCTACATAATTTCGAACTAGAATATTTTCTCTAACTAGAAACCAACAAACCATCGACGGTAAAATGAATTTAATATGCCAAATAAATACCGTTATTTTCATTTCCTTGATTTGAATTATATTAAAGAATACCGGTTTTGCACAACTTTTTTTTATTGACCAATTGAAAAATATGGTAAAAGCGATTATTTTTATCGTGTTACATTACATTTTGACGTAAAAAAGGATATTTCGAATCTTCATCATCGTGATGGAAATGACATCGCAAGATGATGAAAGCTTCGTTAACCTAGAAATATCAGAGATAAAAGCCGTCAAAATTATATAATAATAATAATAATTTTATTCCAGACGGTATGCAGGTATAGTGCAATGCAAAACATTCCATGATTAAAAATAAAAATTTAAAATAATACAACCAAAAATACATTAAACAAAAGTAGGAGTTGTCATTGCTGCCATCAGAGTTTATACATTGATAATCTCTTTTTAGAGAAAGGGGCTTGAAATTATGATTAAATAATGTGTCCAACATGAATTAGTTCACGGTAATTACAATAGAAAAATGCGGAATTTTGAATATTTTTCTTTTATCATACGGTTATATAGCTGAACAGCAAGGTGTGATATTTTGAAACCTCCTTTGCTGCCTGGGGATGTTTAGAATATCCAATATTTTTTATCCATCGAAGATGTAGAAAGCACTTTGATATAAACATGACTTGTTAGTTCGTAGTAACTACTGCTGGCAGTATAAGTCAATACTAATATGTGACTGCGCTCGATAACACCGGAAAATGACGTGTTCTCGCCAGCCAGCGCAGACAATGGGAGTCTAGTCTAATAAAAGTAATGTTCACAAAAGTTATATGCGCCTAGCCAATCTCACCATGTCGTTAACCTGAATTCGAAATTCTCTTCGCTTTGTGTCCATATTCTTGACGCTACTGTGCAGTCAATATACTTCGAGTATATAACGTTTTCTTAGTAAGTGTTACGGTGGTTTTAACCAAAACTGAGTCTAGTTTTTTATTTTTTTTTTATTTCAAAGAGAGTAAACCTTATTTTGAAGAAATCAATAAAACGTTACGGTATTTGCTCCTTCGCGCAACATGGCGCATTGCAAAAAAGACAGGAGACACGCATGTATCAATTTTCCGGTGTCTCACTGTTTTTGATTTATTGCATAAACTACATCAAGATAAAAAAAATGAAACAAACACTTCTATACTAAAGTGGTATATCTTGTTTTTTGACAATTAAACGAATATAAACATTATAAAAATGACGTTCAAAGCTAAAATTAGTTGCCTTGACATATAAAAACAAAACAGAAAAGTGTATGGACATCTTATTACGTCAAAGCTGACTGGTCAAGATTTTGGCTACAACAAATATTAGATTTCGTGCTTCATAAATATGTCTAATTTATTCAAAACATTTGAAAAAATTGCAATAAATATTATAGATATTGTTTGACCCCAAACAACAACAAAAACAAAATTTCATTAAGGTGGAGAAAACGCTCATCGCGACGATGATAAAAAACTGCGTTTTTTGTTGAATTGATAATTTTTAAAAGCACGACCTTCTTCAAAATATTAATTCTTTGCCATAAATTTGCCGCCATCGTTCCATGAAATATTTTTTAAATCAGACAGATATAAATTATGAAATATTTATTTAAATTTAAAAAAAAAGTTGTTTTGCGAAAAATTGCGTAAAAATGAAATTCCATTTTGTGAAGTAATTTTAAAGATTCTAAATGATATTAATTATTACCCGGTGAGAGTTAAGTAAGCGCGTAAAATCAATTTCGGAATTCAAAAGAGCGCAGATTTTGCTGTATTTTCGGTGTTATATTATATTATATTCTTAATTTTTTTACCACTGCTTTTTGGTGATTTTTTTAACAATTCCAGATGCTCATTGTTCGATAGTTTTTTAAGGTTTATTGAAAAATTATTGTAATAAAAAAAAAACTAACATAAAATAGACGTTATGGAAGAAAAATTGAATTATATTAAGCTCTTACTAAAAGTTACAATTGGAATAACCAGTGAAAAAAAAATTTTAAAACCCGATATATACATAGTTATATTACGTACTCGGATAAATTTTGAAAATGCACATTTTTTTGTTCATTGACGGCCTCCGTGGTCGAGTGGTTAAGACGCTTGACTACGAAGCCAGAGGTTGCAGTTTCTAATACTGGCGTGCGCAAATATTTTGTATGTAATTAATATATATTATTTCACATTTAATTCATATTTGATAATATATAGAACATTTGCGGCACTGGAATGTTTAAGTATTTCTTTGATGAAAAATTCCCATTCAGAATCGAAACGTTACTTGAAATGGCTAAAGCTGTGTTTTGTGACAAGATCTGAATAGCCAAGCACTTCCCAACTTTTATCTTCCCCATCTCCTCCTCCCCATACCTTCATCCTCACAACATACCCCAATTGGAGATGCCTAATACCACTGGCTCCAGACGGTTGGGAGCAGCTACTAATCAATGGATTGTATTTATAGCAACCAGTGTCCTGCGTTTGCGCTGAATAGTTTAGACTGTCCATACTTTTTCAAGGCAAGATTTTCAGATATTTAGAACGCCACACTGAAATGGAAAAAATAAATAGTACTATTTTCTACTAAAAAAGCTACAATAACTACTTTTTTATTGTGATACTGGCCCGCCAATATAAAAAACACAGTTATTTGTCAGATTAATATTATCACAATGCGATATATTTAATCTGAAGAATAAAATAAAATAAACGATTTTGATCAGTTCTGTTGTAAAAAAATGTAAAAATATGCAAAGTGCGACGAAACCAATAAAATTCGCCGGTTTTTTCGTTTCTCATTAAAAAATGGTTGGATATAGATGATGCCGTCATTGTTATCATGTTTGTAACCTGCTTTTGCAAAAAAACTAATGAAAAACATTTTGTCCCAAAACTTATTCAATAGTCAAGGATACCACCTCTGTCTAAAACTTATAACAACAAACTTAAGATCATATTCTGATTATAAAGGAATGTTATTCTCACCATAGTAAGATCATGGAGGTAAACATCATATTTATATGGTCAGGCTATACAGTTGTACGTACAAACAAGCAACCCATCCCCGCGGAGCAAAAAATAATAATAAAAAATCCAACAACAGGATGTACGAGTAACTAAAGATTTTAGGTATAACATGATAACTGAGATACATCAAATTTTACGATTTCGAATAGATCCAAGAGAAACCTGACTTCTGCTTTTAGCATTTGAAAAACGCATAAACCTCTTTTTGAAATCATTAAGATATTCATGGTATTTTAGCCAAAACACATTATTACATAAGAAATAACAAAATATTTTTGTATGAAAAAACCTTGATAAAACAATGAGAGATAAGATAGTGATTTCATTGTTATTTCAACTCACAAATCATTATTATCATTTCTTCTATCTTTTTTTCCTCCTCATCCTCTATCGATCTCAATCTACATTGATAATAATTGTACTTGTATTTACCCTATTGATGTCGGAATAATCACATTTTATTATCAACGAACTCATTTTCTACAACAAAACATCAGATTATTTTGGCGTTGTTTCTTCTTAACACCACATACTACGCCAATGTTCATTCCCGTCATTTTCATAAAACAATTATGAATTTAGTTCTGTTATAAAATAATATAATAAGGGAATCCACCGAGCGGAGCTTCCCGACGTGTGTGCCGCCCGAAATCACAGGCCCGACTGAAAGCTGTCCTGGGCAAAGGGGGTGAGGGTGCTGGGTGGAAACACTCTCGAATATCTATAGTCTACCCCCACAAATACTCATTACTGGCGACTTCTACACAAAGAGCTCACCTGCACACCCTCTGTTGATGAAGCCGCTGCATTTTGTTATTCAGTGCCTTTGATATTATCTGACAATATTGTTATCCAAGGATCTATGTGGGATGCTTACAGAATAAGGGTAAATAATTGTAAAAAGCCTATAGGGATCGACATTAGGGGGAAATTTTTGAAACCTAATAAAAAGGGATCAACTGTCGCTTTAACAATCTTTTTTGCGTATTGTGTGGTTCCAATTTTTTGAAAAGTTCCCTCATTTTCTTATATAGAATAGATTGCATAAAGACAGTCTACGGATCCAAAACGAGGAGTATCCAAGAAATGGCGCCAACGTAATAAAATGGTTATGTTTTGTCTAAGGATTTTAAAAAAATCTTTCATATTCCTTATCCCTTTTGCACAAAATCTTTACGGGTCTAGACGTATCTAACTGCGCAAGTGTTGCAGTGTGGGAGGAGGCAAATCGCACAGTGGGTATTATTTTACGATCGCTGTGAAAATATGTCAATTTTATGTATATTCGTAAGAATAGTATAAACTGTGAATTTATATATATGAAGATCTGGTTCACACCTGTCGAATTCAAAAGTTGTTTTTAATTAAGTTTTTCATAATATTTGATAAGTACATTGGTGTTATTATTTTTTAACTTTTTAAATTTTGTTTATTTTTGTGTTAAAACTTTCAACTGAATGTATATAAAATCACATGATTTACTTTAAATAACCAATCGACGAAAATTAACATATTTTGTCAACAACAACAATTGGAATTGAATAATATTGCTTAGGTCAGAACTTGCATAATTACTATCAATTATGCAAAATCCGAGAAAATTCCAATACTTGCGAGGAAATAATAAAAAATCTGTGAAATCTTGATTTTATTTGACCTCGATCAATGAATTATGAGTTCAATGTTAAAAATAATGAAATGATCTTGCTACAAGACCCACTGAGGAAATGCTAACTTCGTAGTCTGACACGAGCAGGCATTATTTTGATAAATGGATGCTGGTTGTTATTATGAAGATTTGCGGCAAAAAATCCCGAGTATTATAATGTTGCGTGATGATGCACATCTGATTTTATCCAATCTAAAATGATTCACAAGCCACTTTGAAGCAGTTTGTTGTTTTAATTTAACACTGTTTATGTATTCGTGATTAAGGATTATGGGATTAAATCGTACTAAGACATTGTTACCGACGCTTCATTACAATAAGTTATCTATCTTTTATAATTTACTGACACACACTAGGAATTCATATATTTAACATAAAAACTAAAAATAAAATAGACTTTTGTATTTGTCGATACCAACAATGAACACAAGCTTCTAAGGCCAACCATTCTACTGCATTTTCAGTAGCCTAACTCCAAAGAATAGAAAATGGATGGAAAATTCATATGAAGTTGAGCAATATTGATATTTAATATTAAAAAAAATATTCGTTATAATTTTTCAGCTGTTAGTACCTAATAAAGTATGATGAAACTCGGTTGTGAAGGTCAGTGGTTGAATACTATTACTGGTTGCCTATAAAACCTTATTTAATAGGCATTCACTATCATTTTATTATATTCAATGTATTATATTGGGAATGAAAATAGCAAGGTGATTGTATTCAAGACCTTGACTCCTATTCACCTGTCAAATACACGTGGTATAAACACACGATAAAAAAATACACAAGGACTTGAAAGAGTCATGGTTTTTGTGAATGGAATGTATTAATGTGATTTTCTTTTAATCAAATGACTAATTAAGGTGTCTCAGAGATATTAGTTACTTTTTTCCAAAGGGGTTTACTGCGATTGCATAATAATTGAGCAGAAATGTTTCGGTACTTGTAAGATTAATTATCGTGATATTTTTACTTGGCTTTTCACACTTCAATAAACCATGCTCACAGACTAGTTGTGTAATGGTGATTGAAGGTAAACCATCGGTTAAGTTGTGTTTTTCAAATTTAAAGTGAATGTCACACATTGCGTGGGATTATCTACACTATTTTGCCTTGGAGAACCTATCTCACTTACGGTTACTGGGAGAAGCAGGCTTAGTGTGTGATGTTTAGATCTGATACAATCATATCTGAGTCACAAAGGCTAGCCTTAACCTCTCATCTCTCTCCGTTAAAACCTTAAGTGTGAGCAATTAATTATGGTGTTTCGAAAAAATCTTAAACCTTTGAAACTAGAAAGATATTATTATTGATTACATTTTGTAAATGAGTAAGTGAATTATTAGATGACTTGAGAATAACAGAATTGTTTTTGACAATACAAGGAAGGTCAACATCAATATATTTCTTATAGCAGAGGAAATTTAAATTTTCTTCAATGAATGTCATATCAAATTAGACCCAGATTCTATTAATATTAACATATTTAAAATAATGATTTCCGTCAATCCATCTTATTTGCATTGACATTCCGAGTGATGATGTCTTACACGTTAACGTGTATTTGTTCCAAATTATCGAATTCAATGCAAAGTTTGTGAAATAAATATAATATTATCTTCTAACAGCACTACTATGATATAATTTAAGATGTAAATATTACAAAGTTTAAGAATTGAATGAAATCACTAAGTCACGGCTAGTGAAAATCCCACACAGCAAAAACTCTAACGGCATTCATTACGAATCAAAAACGTAACATAATTACTCCAGGCACCGTTATGTACTAAAAAAAGACAATAAAACGGAAAGTGACTACTTTCTCGTTACGAAATTTCTGCTTTGGATATTAACTGTTCCTCGCAGGTCCGAGTTCCGAACCGATTTTCGGTCGAACCATTCTTAGTCCGGTCAGTGCGCCTGCGCCGTAATACCGGCAGTGGCTCCTCGTGTGGGCACAGTGGGTGGGGTCGGAGGGGGCTAGGGGTGGGAGGGGGTGGGAGGGAGTGGTAAGAGGCCCCTCTGTAGTCGTGGGAGGATGCGATAGAGCGAGGGTTGAGAGGATAGGGATGGGATGAGGGAGAAAGGGACACTTGCCGAGGAAAGATCAATGCTATCGGTACTAGGCGAACCGTTGTTACAATTTTACTGTATGAATGCGAGATCATCAAGTTTGTAGTTTACGGTATTTGATGTTTGAAAAATATTTTCCTTGCGATAGCTTCATTTAAATTTAAACAGGTGTGGGTATATTGTTGATCAATTTATAAATCAAATAAATATAATATGATAAATTTAGACCGTTTGATAAACCATTTAAATCTTAATTGCAAAGCAGATATTTTGTATGAAGCCATAAATACTTTCGAACAGTGAGCTTAATTGTCATAACTTTGCAAAGTTTTTCTCCCTGGAACTTTTAATCCGAGCCAATTCTGTTGAGGTAACAGCAGCATTTCCTTTAAGAGCTATGAAGTGATGAAAAATAAGCCAAGGCCCTCAATACGGTTAAAAATGCTATTAAAGAACCGCTGCGGGATGACTAAGGAAAATGGAACTGTTGCTGGGTAGCCAATTGCGTATTTTAGATTGTTTTTTCTTCTTTTTATTATTTTTTTATTATTTTTCGGGATTACTATATAGCAAGATGTAAAAAAAAAATAAAAACAAAAACTCTTAGCGATGTCAGTGTCACAAGCAACAACAAGTTTAATATTTAAAACACAGTTTGATTTAAATGTTATTATATAATATTTTTTATTGATATTATGTTATTCATATTAGATCTGTGCATTTTTTAAGAAACTGGCTATAATTAAAAATATCCGGAATATTAAAACATCGCTATTCAAAAGCGTAGTAAAAAAGTACACTCGAAAAATATCATCACGTGAATACATTTATAATTCAATTAAAAACGTCTGATTTTATTTTCGATGAGATATCACACAAAAATACCTCTACTAAAGTTGACTAGACTACGGCAGCCTAATTTGGGGAATATTGTGAGTTAAAGGGAAGATGAAGGGTTATAATATTAATACTTGGATATTCTGTTGTAATAAAGAAGTTAAGTTTAAAGCAATACAAGTATGGTGTCCTTTCACCAAGACGTTATTGGTTGAAAAAGGGATAATTTTCTGATAGTTAAATACATTTTAATTTAAATTTGATGTGCGTATATATGTGAAAAATCGCTTAGGTAGGTACATATGTTATTTCTTAATTTTGTAATTGAATAAAGTTTTCATATATTTTTAATTACTTTACCGGTTTTTGAACGCTAAAACCTTATCTACTCTGCCGTGAATTTTGGGTAATGTCTACTTTTGCTTTCTGGGAATCGAATCAACTAAGACGTCATCAATAACTCGTTGATTGATAGAGCTCATAGTCGTAGCCGTAATCTTTTTACGTTGTTAATAAACACCGCAGACGGACAGTTTTTAACGAAATAACATACTCTTAAATATAATTTTTGCTAGCCGGCTTCCAAAATAACAATATTTTTTAAAATGGGACGCGTTTTGATCACTCCCAAATACTTAATTTATAAAGGTTGATGAAGTGGAACGAAAATAAAAGTGGTCATAAAGTTGGCCCGATAAATTGGTTTCAATCATTAACCTTTAGAAAAAAAATATTATTTCGTTCTAAATATCCCAAAGCCATTTGTTTTACTTAATTAGATTTGTAGTTCCTGCATTGAATAAATGTATGAAAACGGTCAAAATTTACTACGCACAATAAAAGGTAAGTCCACGATTCTCCAACCTAATATCCTAATAGATAGATGACATTTATTTACCTGTTGATATACCATCTAGAATATCCTTAGTTCTAGTTGATTTTGGAGGTAAGCATTGTGCTTGTTCTTCGGAAACAGGCTATTTTATTGGCATAAACTTTTCGAAGAATTTACGATTTAACAAGTGTATCTTTTATTTGGCGTAGTGCTAAAAGGTATCATTTGATTGCTAAATTTATTGCGTTGGAAATTATTTGGACAAAGGTCAAAATAAGTACTTTTAAGTGCCATTTTTTAAACTTAAATTCTTTACACGTTTACGACATATAAAACGGTTTGTTTTTGTGTAAAGTCATCATGTGCCGTAATAGTCAACTTACTACGACAGTAAGAAATCATGTAACTTTGATAATAATTGTCAAAACTTGTTGGCAAAGACATAGGTTCTAGCATAGACATAAAATGCAAGACACGTCATATTCATACAAATCTTAGGAAAAATGTAGCACAACTAATGTTGCACCACTAAATGTTTCACCCGCGTAAGAAAAGGATAGCCATTCAAAGAATATGTGTATGCGGAAGAGATAGCTATATGAAGCGTGTTTCAAAGGTATGTCTCGTGGACTTGGCTTAGGGCAACCGGGCGCGTTATCTCAGTAACGTATATACATTATTTAATTCATCTAAGGGTTCTAGAGCGCTGACAGTAATTGCCATTTTCTGGGCAAAGGTCCGAGTGCTTACAATTTTTTTTCATATCCATTTCCCGGAGAATGTAATAACATAACTCAACAGAATTTTTGATAATATTTTTTTCTTGTCAGCGGGATGCATCTGTTTTAAGATAATGATGAGCTTGGTGGGTTTTTTTATGAATAATAATATTATTGGAATGCATTATGTTCTTCTACGCGGATATTGATCAAATAAAGATTCGCGTTGTTCATGGAACAGGAAAAGTCACACAAAAAATAAATAGAGAACAAATCAGATTACCTAATGAATAAAAATATAATGAGGTATCCATTTGCATAATGCAGTGAAAACGATGATTGGATTAAAATAAAACATGAAATATCTAGTATTTTTTTCAAATTTATTTCGTTTTTACTTTTGTTTTTTAAGGTTGTTAACTTTTATCATTACAAATTATAATGAAATCTTATTTTTTTTTTAATAGAATTATTAAGTGCTAATTTTTTTTTTCCTAATGGTGACATGACATTTTGCGTCGAAATTTACAAATTTAATTTTGATTTAAATAATATAATAATCTCTGCTTTCATGAAATCATTAAATAATAAGTTCCTATAAGCAACATTTTTAAACACTATTTTTTTATTGTATAATATTTTTTATTGCCATTTTGATTGTTATTTTTTATAATACGAGCTTAATAAAATAGACGTAAAGCTGATTTCAGCTAACCTTTCCAACTAATTTAAATTTTGTGACTGAGATAAAAAACATGTCAATGTTTATATTTAAACCAGATTTTTAAACAATAAACACGTATTTGTTTATGAATATGACATGCCAATATTGTAGGAACGGCAATATATTTACCAACTTTAAATTGGTTGCGATGATTAAACATCAAATATGTCAAGTGTTAAGTTGTTGGTGGCTCACCATCTTGAGCAGAAGAGCTACGCAAATATTTGTTTCGCCACAAAAAGTCTTTGAAATAGTGTATTTAAATTAGTTACAATAATGTACTTTTAAAACCAGTCATTTTATCAAGTGTTGAATGAGCACGAGTTAAATGTGTAGACTTAATTTTTATAGATTACGTTCTTTAAATTCAAATAGAAGAGAGTGGGTATACATTGTCATGTTTCATTAAATAACAATATAATACTCGAAGGTTAAAAATATTAAAACCGCCAATCTCAAAAAAACATTGACTGCATTTTACAGAAACCCAATAACCATGATTTGACAATTATTATTTCACCATGGGCAAATAATTTTATGAAACCACACTACATAATTAGATTGATCTGAATAGAAACTGTTTCTGTTGGCAAAAGTAGGTATCGTGGTTAAATTTTCGTTCCAAATTTATTATTTCAAAATAGTCAAAATATTTTCTGACAACAAAATATGTAAGGAGAAATTTTAATTTAAAAATTAGGACATTTAATTCTGTTTAAATTTAAGTAAAACTGAACGCCATGTTGGTACTTTGTGGTTTATAATTATTGAGATGCGTTTTAACATTTGTTTTTTAATGTGGTTAACTTTTATTATTACAAATTATTATGAAATCTTACATACATTATTTTAATTGAATTATTAAGTGACTAAATAACAGTGTGCTAAACATTTTTTTCCCAGTGGTGACATGACATTTTGCGTCGAAATGTACAAATGTAATATTGACCTAAATAATATAATAATCTCAGCTTTCATGAAGCCATTAAATAATATGTTCCTATAGGCAACATTATTAAACACTAATTTTAACACATTACTTTTAAAATGTATTCTGCTACTTGACTACGCTGGATGTAGGCAAAACCAACGGTTTAGAGACAAATCCCTTACATCATATCAAACCTTTACCATTCATTTTTTGCAAAATAATTGTAAGCCCATTCAAATTTAAAACTGAAACATGACGATGCCCTGGTTCTGTTAGTCTGGCTGAAACTCGAAAAAAAAAACTTCCAACTCAAAGCTACTGTTTCAAACGTGTATTTTTTTTTAAATCACCTACGCTTTATCAATACAAAATTGATTTTACGATCAATAAGCACATAAAAACCGAAATATCTTATTATGCAATACTATTTTATTAAGAGTACCTACCGGTATTTAGCTGAACACTTTTCTGCATTTGTGTAAAACAGTAAAAAGCACAGAAAACGTATTGTGGTTCACCGGTATTATGAAAAGTATCTTGTAATTGTAGAAGAAAAGGAAATGATCCCATTATTTCACGGTTGTAGGTTACCGGAATGTGACACGAAGGTTTGAATAACTTTTACTTTCCAAAGCATTTCCTAGAGCAGAGTCACTCACGCGAAGTGTAGTCGGACTGTGCTGAGAAATGCGGCGGTGCGCGGAGTTTCGCCGATTCTGCTTCTCGCTGTCCTCAGAACGGCATGTCCCAGATAAGACGGGTTTAAACGCGACCATTGGAGTTACGAAATTATATCGAGTTATTTGGCGTCAACTATGCAAGAGGCTGCACTTGCTGCCGGAGAAATATGGGTTAGGCGTTTCACTCGAACAAAGATCCTTACACCTAAACACCTCAGAAACAGAATATACATTTTTTAAACATCCTCACAATCATTACTTTTCCATCAAGCTATCAAAGTTTTACTTAGAGGTACGATGGTAGTCTATTTTTATATGATGGCAGTGTTTTCATCAATCCGTCTACAAGGGCTGAAGCGCCATTTTGGGAAGTTAACACCAAAGCTTTTTAAATTTTTTTTTTTTTTTTTTAAATAAAAAATATAAGTCATCTGGACATGGTTGGATTTTGAAAAAAAAGTTAACTCAATGCTCTCACTGAGTTACCTAAAGCGACAAAAATCTAAAAAAATCCCAAACTTGTGTCGCTTGAGTTAAGCCTTCTCCCAAATGGTAAATATATTTTAGATGGCTGAGCGCCACAAAAGTCTTCAGAATCAAACGAGAGTCAGAGTTTTAGATGCAGGAAAAAAACTGATCAAAACTGCATATTTAACTCATTTTACAAAGTGTCGCTTGAGCCCTTTTGCCTTTCCAGCGACGATATAATAACGGACTACATACATGATTACCCGATTGTTGTAAAGTTGTATATAAAACTGTATTGGCAAGTAGATTTCTTTATTTAGGAATTTTGCTTGTATTATAGATTACATTTAAAGATGTTCACGTGGATGACGTTTTTTGGCTCTCCACAGATGTATTATACTCATACTAAGCGCAATGACAACCCTTGTGAACTTTATTAATGGGACTGGGCTTACTATCAAAGGAATAAAATGAAACATTGGAAATCCAATAGGCCTGTAGCTTGGGTTTTACGGGAGCTATGCAAACTGTCTCTGTATCGATAATAATAATATTTTCAAGCTCCATCGAAGATAAACCACTCTCATTTACTAGAATATATTTATGGATTGACTAATCTAAAGAAATGTTAAATGATATTACAACAGCGAATGTAAGTCAACGAAAATGCAGCTTAAACCCAGTGTGCTCAGATATGTCTACGTGCCCATTTTAAATCTTGCTCTAAATGCTTGCGATATTATTTATTTTGAAAATATTATTCACTTAACTACGTCCACCAAAGCAGTGTAAATTCATGTTTACGGTAGGTGCTTAATCGTAAGTACGTTCTGCCTTTACCAGACAGTAAATAAATAAGTAGTCAAGGTACCTATCACTATCGATGACATGCCTAAGTAATTGGAATTCGGCAAATTGTTGTGCATTAGACACACAATTGAATACCGTATTTTCGATTCTAAGTACGTAAGCTAATCACTTGAAGTTTTTTTATGAACTAAAACGTTATTGAAAATAACCAGAACAATAAAATAACAGTTAAACGTCGTTAAAGTGCTTTAGTTAGGCAAATTAAACACAACATTCTTTATAACGTTGGAAGGTGATCATCATCCTAACTGCGAGTTCACCTTTTCGATTTAATATTTAGATACTTATTTCAAATAAGTGTGTTGCGTTAAATTATCTTGAGTTTGTTTTGATTTGTAATTCATTAAATTCATTACAAGTTGTCCCCTAATTTTCACGACTATAAGTTAAAGCAAATTAAAACTTGAATGTACACAAATAGAATGTATGTATTGCGAACCCCGTGGCTCTTAATATTACTCCAGTTATCCATCACTCTATAAGTTGCTAACATACTATCATCACTGACGTATTATTCATATAAGGGAAAACCTGTTTGCTCAAATGCTATTATAAAATGTTTTGCTGTATGTTGTATTAATAATAAATAATGCAACGATTCCTTTAGCCGCGAACAAAATGATTGACTAAATAATTTGTAAGAACTTTCTACGTGTTGCACAGTAAATTATGGCCAGGATATTTACAAAAAATCATAAAACGTTATCTAGAATATAAATATCAACATAATCTAGTGAAATTCAAGAACTAAAAAAAATTGTTGCTTTTACTTTTTTGTTTTGAATACACCTTTTTGTTTGAGAAATATGTCTTAGAATACGCCTTCACAAATGAGTACCTAATTTTTCCATATACGAGTATGTATTAAGAGTATGATTAAAAATATATATTTAATCCTAAAACTATAAATCTAGAAAATCGGTAAAGGGTTTACCGCTAGCTAGTAACTTATTATTGGTTGTGTGCTATTTTTAATGTGATTATTTTAAAATTAATTTATATGGCTTTCGTTCTTCAAGGGAGTTCAAGTGTTCACTTTAAAGTTTAGAGAGAGGGAAATCCTAGTTATTTATTTATCTTTATAGTATTAAAAATAAAAAAAAACTCTGGAAGAACATTACCTACGATGGATTAATTTAGCGTTATCATTTATTGAAATAATTGATTTTTCCACATTACAAACTTGAATAAAAAATAAACAATTAACTTTCAGAATAATTATAAATAATGATCATGTATCAATAAATTAATAATTTAATACTTTTTCTCAAACACGCACCTAAAAAAACAAGACGTATATGATTTACTTGAATAATCAATTTATCTTAAAGTCACGTATTCAAAGTTATTAATCAAGGTTCAATAAATTACGTAATAATCGATACCAATTCCGAACACAAACCTAAAAAAACAATATTTTTTTTGTTATTAATACTTATTAACACTCGCGAAGCTATTTTAAGCCCAAGTAGGAAAAACAACTTTTCATCATACGGGAAAATGTAAATAGACACTTATATTATGTAAAACCATGCAGAAATCATGCAATAAAGAAATATTCAAGTAAATATTTTTTAGATTTATATTATTTTGTTGAATAGTATTTAATGAAATAATGAACAAATTAATAACACACCGATTCAATGCACTACCGATGATACAGATGAAGAAAAGCCACGAGTTAAGCAAGGTAGACTTGTGTCCCGCAAGGCACGCTGGAAGTGACTGGCCGCCGAGACGACATCGCCTCACCAGTTGGCCGCCCGGCCCACCCTTGTCGCTTGTCGCTATTGTAATGTTAACATGTTGACAGTTTTCTTCCTTCTACGACACGCGGCAACCATCATCGCTCACTGGAAATGATCACCCACAGATTGGTATTAAAGCTTTGTTGTTTGTTTGTCGCTCTGCTGACGAAATGCTCATCGCTCGGCATCCTCTTACGACTATTATCACCTGCTACCAACGTTTGCTGAGAGGAATCAATACATTCCGCTGGTGGTCTAGCGAATGTGTACTATTTTAATTATTTGGAAACTTTTGTTTTAAGCAACGCACAAATGTTTGCCTTGTGATTACGATTATTTAATAAGTAATCACAGAAATTAAAATCAGATAATTCAATATAAATAACGTTATTTATTATTATTCTCATAAAATATCGGTTGTATTTTTTTATTACAGTTTTTGTGTTTCATTTGGAGAACCCCATATTCTTTTTTTAATTAATAAAATTCAATCTATGTAAAAAAGAGTTTTTACCAGTATTCTTCGTTATTTTTTCGTAAGAAAACCAAAAGAGCGCAAAAATTATGCACGTTTATCAAATGCTTATTACAGCAAAAAAGTGTTTACTCGGGTTCTACTAGCACTTTACGCATAGGTTAATCATATTTAAAAATGCATGCTTATGTTACGTGTGCTATATAATATCGCTCCACTAATAAAATGACGCTTTGAGCGAATGACGTATGTAAAATCGTATCGCTAATTATCAAAAGCATATCGTTTCACGGTAGACTGAATTCTAAACAAATGTGTCAAAAATAGTGTCAACTAATTGAAATGTTTTGTGCGAGGTGTTTACTTTTTAGGAATCATATTGGTTCACGGTAGAGCAGATGCTAAATGAATGTGTCAGAACAGTATGGTTAAAAAATAGTGCACAGTAGAAATTAAGTTGTTCTGTTTTTTTTTTTATGTTAATGACATCGGTGCGCGTCGGTGAGAAATATGTGAAAAATAATTTTAATTAGAATTAACTTTAAAGCATTAATGCTAATTTTTGTTTTCGTGTCGTGGAAAAATAGCGGGAAAATGTTAAATTAAGTTGTTTTTCGGAATCATTTCGGTTCACGATGGAGAGTTTAAATATAGGTATGTCGATAAAAATGTGTCGAAAAAATATTCTATTGAATGAGGTTATTTCTTCTCAGTAGGAATATTGGTTCGCGGTGGTGGGGTTTTTAAATAAATGTGTCAAAAATTATATTTCGAAAAAAAAATAACGCTAACTAAATGAATTATACAAAAAGGAATTATATCGGCATCCTATGAAGTTCCCATTCCGTTTTTAATAAATGTTTCTAAAATTACATGTCTCAAAAAAATTCTTAAAATTGAAAACATTATATTGTGTGAGATGTATTTTTTTGGAGAAACCTGTTTATTCAGGGTGGAGTTGATGATGCACTGATCAAGAATATTATTATGTAGAAACAAAATAACTTTGGTTAGTATGTCATTTTATGTATGTTCCTTTGATGAATAATATACGTATTTAATAGAGTGGAAACTTGATAAATCAGAACATATATTACATAATTTCTACTGCAAACACTTAATTACACTTTCAGTCATTTTTTTTTTAAAAGAAAGACAAACATTCCCGGGTTACGAATAACTTGACAATATTTGAAAAACTCCTACTGCCATCATAAGAAGCAGAAGATGTTGGTTGTGCAATGATGGAGGACTTAGCCAGCAGAGGAATTGAACGCACGACGCCCGGGTGGGAATCCGACGCGTTTGTCCACTCAGCTACCGACCGGTTAAGACCGGTCATGGCAGTTCTGTCTCAATAGCAAAGGAAATTGTGAAGCCAATTCGAGTGACAGTGCATTCTAATCGACTAGACAATCATAAAAAAATTCTCTATGACCGCTGTTATTCATCAAATTTACACGAACATAATAAAAATATATAATACAGATTTTTTCCAGTGTTAACACACTCACCATCAGTATTAGATTACATAATATAACTTAATGTGAACTTTTAAACAAAGTTTTGTTTTACTAATATACATTATATGAATATAAACAGATGAACCTTTGTGTGTTAAGTCTTAGCACTCAATTGTTGTATTCTAACACAGGCAGTATTACAAATGATGTATCTGTAAACTTTACACGGGTACTTAGGAAAATTTCTAAGGTTTCTAACGAATAAAATTATTCAACAATGATCAACATCTGTAAGAGGTACAGTTTGCAAACCAGCGTAGGCACTTTCGAACATTTTAACTGAAATTCCAGTGTATATTTCATATGAAACTTAAAAGATTATAGTATAATAATTTCATTCACTGGAAACCTTTGACGCTTTCCTTACCTTATGATAGAATTATTAGATAAATCATTTGTAGTTTTGCTTGTATTAGGATTCCACGAATTGTGTATTTTTAAGTGCTGTCCCTTAATAAATTTGTGTACTTGTACGTATTGTAATTAATCACATAAATAAATGTAGATAATCTATTTTTACGTGAAAGGAAAAATAACATGAGACAAATCTTGGCATATTTAAAAAAAGGGAAACAAACAAATTTGTGTACGTAACGAAAATAGGGAGAAGACAAAATAAGCTCTAATGAACTATTCCTACTTACCGTGATTATCAAATACTGTATTTATATTTAATGGCAGCCTAGTTTGGATTTTATTTAACCGATCTAATTATTCCTTCGCGAGATGTGTTTCTAAAGGGCGCCTTTACACTCAAATCAAAACTCTAAATGTCATCGGCAGATCTCCTTTTTCCTTTCACACTCATAAATGTGTTATATATAATATGTCAAGCTGTGCGCTACGATGGGTAAAATTTTAAGTTTAATATAAAATCCAGAAAACAAGAAAATAGCTTTTTAATTGACATAAAAGGCTTGGGCTTATCCAGTTTTGTCAGATGTTTATTGAACCGAGATATAAGGTTGCGAGCGGAGGGAGAGTTTGTATTCCAATGAAACTTCCAAAGAACCTGTTGTACGAGTATGCTATTGGAGACATCGTCAAAATAAAAATAAACGATGTTACAGAAAGCCTTGAAACTCGTAATATACCCAAAGTGGTCGAAAGAACTTGTTTTAAATTATGCATTTAACTATGCCTTATATCGCGCATTTTAGGTGAAATATCACAAAACTTCGTTATTTATATATATAGTTTTTTTTTATTATTTTAATTAGCACAAGAGTTTCAACTTCTCCCAACGGTCTGGAGTTATGGCATCCCCAATCGGGGTATGTTGTGAGGCTCGAGTTGATACTTTACTTACCACTTGGAACGTGCTCCAAATGTTACCTTATTTGAAGAATATGTGAAATAACACATACAGATTGAATAAAATTTATTAGCGCACGCTGGGCCTCGAGCCCGCGACCTTTGGATTTATAGTCAAGCGTCGTAACCACTCGACTACGGAGGTCGTCATGTTATTAATATTATTAACTCAGGTAATTGAAGTTTTATTTAACTGTATTCAAGGAGACAGGTGATATAAATTATTTCCATTAATTTTAACTAAGTAACTATTTGCTAATTACGTAATTATTAGTTTATTTTATATCTAATATTTAGCAAGTACAAGTGATGAAGATAATAAGTCTATCAAAAGGTAATTATGTTCCAAACGAATAATATATCACAGCGGCACCCAATTTATTTGTGCTTTTAATGTTTATCGATAAAATGCAGTTTTTGCTCTAATTGACAAAAAAACACATGACAAAAAACCGTAAAATCCAGTATGATCCCAAAAGAAACCGATTGTTTTAATTCCAGATTCAAATTATGCTTAATGATTTACGTTTTGAATTGATTCAATTTCAAACGAATTATTTATTTTTGGAACATACCTATCTATAATATTAATGTCCCAGAACCTCTTCCGCGTACTCGCCGTACACGAAACGCGTGAATAATTCGAAATAGAATATTTTGCTTATTCGCAAAAAAATCTGCATTTCATTTCCGATCACCTTACTGCACGATGTACTCACTTTTTTTTAACGTGCGTGTCAAAACTAAACTATTAGCAATCTCAGTGAGACGCGATATGGCTTACACCTTTGCGATATTGCTGAGTAGGGCGGCATTGCTATGTTGCTAAAACTAAGCTTTCATCTTTTAAAAGTGATTATTTGTTTGCATTTACTACTGATGAACTACATATTACCACAAATGACTGATTTTATTTATTTAAAACCGCCATCTATTTTATCAAATTGAAACTTTAGAATAATAAAAACTAGCAGTAAAAATTCTCTGCAGGTTGTTTTTTGCCTTTAAATTTAGGTGTTAAGGTGCCGTTTTATAGGTAAAAATGCTTTTTTTTTTTTTTTTTTTTTACTAAAATATTGTTTTCATTCTTTTCTTTAATTGTTTAAAAAGAAAGACAAACATTCCCGGGTTATGAATAACCTGACAATATTTGAAAAACTCCTTCTGCCATCATAAGAAGCGGAAGATGTTGCTTGTGTATTGATGGAGGACTTAGCCAGCAGAGGAATTGAACACACGACACCCGGGTGAGAATCCGACCCGTTTGTCCACTCAGCTACCGACCGGTCTTATTAAATTTATTTCCACAACTTATAACATAGTACGTCCCGCGCACGTACTTTTAGAAGAACTTCTGAGGAATTTTAAACAATTATTAAATTGGTAGACGTTCAGTTATCATTTTTATTTCAAGTCTAGTAATTTATTCTTCTGCGGCCATTTTGTTGTAAATTAGTCCAAGGGAGGCTAGGAGAGAGTTGAACTCAAATTTTATGTCAAAATTGATAATTTTGGCGATCATCTAGAATTTCTAGAGTACTTTAACGATTTCTTTCAATATCAGTAAAAGGGAATTTGGTGGAGAACTTAACTCGAACCTAAATTTAAAATACACCAAATCGGCAGGCGTCTTTGATTTCCAGAGGTCTGCACCAATTTTGTTTAAGGTCAATAATGCGATTTAAAAGGAAGCTGAACTCAAATCTATTAGAATAATTATTATTTTGGTGGCTATCCTGAATTTTCATAAAATTTAAAAAACAGCGTCAAAAGCATATCCGCCATCTTGGAGCCTCAGGCAGATGCCAAAATCTGATGACTCGAGGTCAAACCTATGCAAATGATAAACACATTTCGAAAAACTGCATTTTTAATAAGTATAGGTGAGCAGGTATTTTTTACCTGTGTTTTTTTTACATGAAACTTAAGAATCGAAAAAAAACATTAGCCCGAATTTCCAAATATTTGGTTTCTCTCAATCATTCATTGGCACTGTCGTAAATTTTGTTGTTCACCTGAATCGGAATTGCTAATATTTTTTTCACGATTGAGCTATCTCCCCAGTAAAATTCCATTTATGGAAAAGTGGGATGTAAATTCTAAGTAGATAGGAGTTCGCGAGTATATATTACGTATTGATGGATTTTACTTTGATATAAATATGAGTTCTAATGTGATAATTCCATATTTCTATTCCATTTTTCACACCTTCTAAGTGTCATGTTTTTTGGTTCACAGGTACAAAGGAGCTAAAACCTAATAACAAACACTCCTCCCACATTGGGTGAAGCCCAACAAAAAGCTACCTGCAGGGTTTAGCAGAAAATACCCATGGTAGTGGGTTTTTTTTAATAAGTAATCAAACATATCTGTTGTCAAACGAAACATGATGTTAAGTAATAAAAAAAACTTTATTAAGCAATTATTTTGAAAATCAATAGATTACTAAATAGTTCGTAAACGGTCAAGTATAAAAGTTTTCCGTTAACATTCAAAAGGTTGTACGATCAAAGCATGTTAGAAACCGCTGATCTATTATGTGTAATTAACATCAATATTACTGAAAATGCATATTTCTCCACTGAATGTTGAAATCATGAACTTGATAGTGAATAAAATAAACCTTTCTAAATATTGAACTTCAAAGTAATCACTCCAAATTTAGCCTGAAATAGTAAATGGTAATGAATGCAGTGTCAATCGTTGTACCCACTGTGAATGCTGGATATATTATTTATATGTAGGCATTGCACTCTTCATGACTTTAATTGATCGTTGTGCAATCTACAGATCCATAGAGTTTCTACTATGTATGGTGTAACCTTTCGCATTATCGGTGAAAATATCGATGAATTTTAAAAATGGACAGAAACCATAAACCTCCGATCAGTCAACGTGGTTTGATATGTTTTGTGAATCAACTTCAACCTTCAAATTTGAAATAATATGACACACTTTCTCAATGAGACAAACTCTTGTAGATAGATACCCTCTTTATGGAATTTTTTATTTTTTTATTTTTACTGGCAATTTTTTTTAGCACTCTTATATTATGTATAGTTCTCCATAATGATATGTAAAAATGATATTAATCAAATGATACCTATTAGAAAAATATTCAGAAAATGAAACAGGTTATTGGTGCGACCGGGAGATTTACTGTGAATCTTCTAGCGTTGTGACCGCTTTGAAAGAACTACTTCTTTTGGCAGCAGTTCCTACTTCATTCATTGTTCATTGAACAAATACTTCAATTGAAGTTGGAAGTTCATTTTAGCGTTCATTAATTTCATTAACTTCATTCAATTCATTTCATTGAACAAGTACTTCAATGGAAGTTAGATTACAAAGAACTACTTCAATTTGCAGCAGTTCCAGTTCTTCTCGTTTTTCCGATTGGTACTTTTCATTTTGGCGAGGAACCGGTTCCAGTTCTTTTCAATTTGAAATCTCTACCGACAAGTACTTTTGTTTTGGCAAGGAACCGGTTCCAGTTCTTGTCGATTTTAAATCCAAAAGTACGTGTTTTTTTTTAACCAGTTGCAGTTCATTTCGTTTTTAAATCTCTATAACCGGATAAATTCAAATCTCTTTTTTTAGAGTTTGACTTCAATTGAAGTGTTCACTGCGAAGGGTTCATTTTAAAGAACTAGCAATTCGTGAAGCATTCACCAAACATTTAAGTTTTTCCCAACGCTAGAATCTTCCGTTATCTGGGCGTAAGCTTTTACTATTTCCACGAAGGTATCAACAAGGTTTGTGCGGTAGTTCAGTTGGTAGAGCAAACGCCTAGTAAACGGTAACTTTCAATTATAAAAGAGCTCTAAAGTAAAAATAATACTTTGGCGATGAAGTTACTACTTATTATACCTTATTCGAAAAATATTTGTAAATGAAGTATTATTAACACTAAATACACGCTAATTGAATATTTCAGTAATCAAATGATGGTGTAAGATTATACACTGATAGTCAGGTGATGTAAAAGGATGTGCTTATAAATTCAAGGTCCCATCGACTCATAAAAAATTTGGAAATATTCGGATTAAGTAGATATTTGCAATGAGAATATTTCAATAAAGCTGCGGTATTTCTTCACTAGACATGCTTGACTTAAAATTCAATTGCTTCGTTTGCTTTAATGACCACCCGAATCTTTTATTTTCATCAACAAGTGTGGTAATATTTATTATGAATTACATGTTTTCAGCAAAATGGTTACAAATGGTCGAAATATATTTTTGTAAGCCTTTGTTTCCCGTCGACGAGTATTATGAATTTCTTATAAATTAATGTGTAGTAATTAATACATTATAAAGGGAAGTAAGAAACTTAGTAGTTTTGTAACTTATGTCATAAAAAAACACAGTGGTTAAGGACATCTTTACGATAAATGAATTTTCACATAAACACGCAATAAGAAGGTATTAATAAAAGGTTTTACAATTTAATTATTAAACTACTACCCAGCTTAACCCGAATTCAAATAGTTCTCCTAATTTTTTTCAATCAGAATTGAAACATAAAACAACTGTCGTACTTTCTACCTTTAAATGAATATTTCAAAGTTCCATCATCATAGCATGTATTACACCTTTTATTTTATTATTGTTATTACTATGCTTTATTATCAATTATGTAAGGTATTGCATTGCACTATTCCTGCATACCTTTTGGAATAAAACTTTATTATTATTATTATAGCTCAAGATGAAACTGATATTGCGAGCTGAATAGTTTCGACGAACTAAAAAAATTAAAAACAAAATTATCTATACAAATCTTCTGATGCTAGAGTTCACTGTTCTGAAGTTCTTGCTACCTTAGACATCAGAGTGACACTCAAATACCTCAGCCCTAACATCATGGCAATCAGAATTACCATTTCTATCGCCTTCCCCTCCCTACTTGTATTTCTCCTATTCTCCCTAAATTCTACCCGACGTGATCCCTTTTTTCTCTGGACTTAAGACTATTGTACATATTATACATTTATCACTTTAAATCACTTGAAAAATGACAGCTTATCTGCTTTATAGTTGAGATATCCTAGAGACCTTAAGATATATATGCTTTTAGTAATGTTTACAACCATCAGGTTATTTATATTACCTTTTGGATACAAGATTCATGGGACACGACGATCTTTTTAGAAATCAATAAATCCTCGATTCATTCTGCATTTCACGCTGCTTATGAACAAATTGATTTTTACATAAAATGGAGCAAGGCTGTCATTTACACCCTGAGAATTTCGTGAAAGTCTTCTTGAATGT
The DNA here is from genome assembly GCA_022651775.1 of Drusus annulatus. Classification (NCBI taxonomy): domain Eukaryota; kingdom Metazoa; phylum Arthropoda; class Insecta; order Trichoptera; family Limnephilidae; genus Drusus; species Drusus annulatus. The sequence goes on along the minus strand of JAGWCC010000340.1, from coordinate 535,230 downwards.
TCATTTCGTCTCCACCTTCGATTAAATTTCAAGCCTTTGTGATTTATTTTTATTTTTCCGCTTGTCACTTTGTTATGTGTATACTGATATGTTAACTATTTTATTATAATCTAGTCAAAAGCCGGCCAATAATTGTGATAAAATAAGAAAAGTATTCACGTAAGTGAGTTTGGTCACTACGAAAACAATATGTTTTGGGTTGGTTGTAAATTTCATCAATTTTATTTGAATACCGCACAAGAGTCTCGGAACCAATGGGACTAAGGCACTCCAATTGGGAAATGTTCTGATACTAAAAGATAAAGGATATGGTGGAGAGAAAGCTTGGAAAATACTTCGTTATTCAGATCTGATCACTAAGTACGGCTTGAGCCATTTCAAGAAACTTTTCGATTCTGAATTGTAGTCTTTCACCAGGGCAATACTGAGAGTATCCGCCACTTTTTGGTATCATCCTAATAATAATAATAAACAACACCCACCTAAAAAGCATATATCCCTTGTTTCCTTCAAATTTTATTTTTTGGTGCTAGTTTGGCAAAAGACTGCTTTGTACCAGATTCATAAAATCCTTCAAATGTTCCTTTTGCATGGGACCAGTTCGTGGCCTCGATCGGGTCGTCGGGTGCGCCATCCTTGACGACCTCCAGCAACTGGTTCCTCGGATATTCCTGTCTTTCTTCTCGCGCACGTTAAATGGGGAATAATCAACTATTTATCATACTAAATATAAAACACGAACAGGTTGGCTGCCACCTTTGTACTTCTGGAACTGACCTTAAGTGCCAATCTACAGAACCTTTTTCATTTTGATGTACTCGTAAGAAAAAGAGATGAGATGATCGATTTGTTTTGTTTTTATACAAAATGGTTAGGAAAATATCACGAATTCGGCCGGGGTCGAAGAGCACAAATTTAGAATTTAATGCCTCTTTAGCCTACCGAATTTTTTTTTTTTTTTTTGTGAAAACCTGTTGAATCATTAATGATTAGAATATATATATGTATAAATATATACTGAAATATCGGTAAAATAACAACGTTAGCCTACATATTATACAAGAAAGCTATATTTATATATACCTGTTTTGTAATCAAGTTGGTGATGAAATTTAACATCCATTATTAGCAAAAGACGGAAAAGATGTGCTTACGAAATGTGATAATAATTATTATATTATTTGTGAACTGTATGCTTTGTAATTCCAAAGAAATGCCTAATTACGTTCACCTTGGCTATACAAACAGAAATGTCTTCTGTTAAAGAGAAATTAACACTGAAGTGTAAATTGATTACTTCGACATCTGCGAGTTTCTTTGTACCACCAACTTGTAAACTGTCTCCGCGTCTCTAAAATCTCTAAATTCGAACATTTTATCAATTGCGCGAACAAGCGAAATGACGTAAGCCAAGAAGATAGATAGGCCCAATCGCAGACTCTCTAGTATCCATTCATATAAAATACACGAGATGGCACTTTTAGTCAAATAAATTGTAGTGTGTCCAAGCAAGTTTGTCTTTTTCAAATAAAAATACGTTCATCAGAATCATTACACTAATTTATCAATAGCATTCCATCAAAATCATTAGATTTACTAAGCCACTGATTTTCCAAAATTCACACATTATTTTAAGATGCTTTAATAAATCGAACATCCCTATTGAAATGATATCTATCTAAAATTATATCCTCATGTATTGCATCTCTATTCTCAACCCCATAACAATTCTTAAGATGATTGAAAAAAGATTTACGACTACCATTAATTATTCTAATTTTAGATTTTCGTAGAAAGAAATCATTTTCTGGTTTCACATATTAAATGAAATAATTACTTTGTATAAGACCACAGATTTCAATTTTATTTTAATGACCGTCCGGTTTCATTATTTATTTTTCATTGTTCCAATTTTCTTCATAAAATAAGAATAAGTAAGAATACACTTTGGACTGATGACTAAAAACACCCTTGAATGGTAAAATTGAAATACAATATAAAGAGTGCCTATTTATTGATTCACGGCTAATTCGGTTGATGATATATGGCGATGACGAGGTAGTCTTGACATATAGCTGTGTCTTACATCAATATTGCGTATTTTATTTCAATCCCATTGACAACTGTTACCGTAGTAATATGGCCTTAAGGATTTATTCTTTTTTATATATTTATTCATCGTGTTAAATCTTTCATTAAAACCGAAGGTTTAAAACACATTTTTAATTATTTATTTTCCTCACAGTGCACACGACCTTATCATCTACTTTTTGAAAACTTGTTGAGCAGATTACCTTGAGAAACGATTCCGAAAAGTACTCCGATCTTCCGAAGGAATGGCAAACCTCAAACATTAAACAGGAGAATACGAATTCTTATCATAATTAGCATACACGTTTTTATGCGATACAAGTATGTAGCTCACAATTCCTCAGTACAGAGTTCAATTATTGTTTTAATAAGTGCTTGAGATTTTTTGCGAGAATTCACATTTTGAATGTTTGCTTTCTTATGTATGCGTTGAATAATTTTATTGCTAAATAAATATAAAAGTATTGAACTTTGTTCTTAGTCGCGTCGATCGCTGACCCATCGATAGAAAAAATCTCAGAAGTACAAAGTAATAAGTGCAATTCAATTTTTTTGCCGTATTATAATACATCATTAAAATGGGGGAATAACTAAACATTTCGAATCATAACAACCGCTTATATTACAATATTCCGCAATGTGGGGGAGGTTCGTACAATGTCACACATTTCATAAAGAATATACATACGAGTGTAATTAAAAAAATGTAAAGGAGGGAATTATTTTTTAAGAAAAAAACATAAATAAACATATAAGCAAAAAACCAAACAAAAACAATATAAATAAAATAATAACTCTTAAAACTTGATAATTTATTTATTTGTCTACTTCTTGATAGCATCCATGCAGTACTCTCTTGTTCTTCTTACACAGATCTTCGCCTGCAGGATTTGGGCTCCCTTATACCTTTCTGACGAATAAGTCTTCCGTATCACGATGAATCTGCAACTATCATATGCATCTTCGTTTAACAATTAGGCATTGCGTGTGAAGAACCATCATTTTATTCCAAGTATTTTCTTCTACATTCACCATCACAATGTTAATAGTCTGATTTTTCAAGATCCGTGTTCCGTACCCGTGAAGAATGGTCAACTATACCTGCCATCGTATGATAACATAATAATTTGATATGATAGCAATAGTAAATTTTTATTTACTATAAAATAATTTTACGATTAATGATTCCTATGTTTAACTGTTTAAAGTATGAATATAAATAAGAAATGTACTATATACGAATCTACTTATTAATTACTATCTACTTATAAATTAAATAGTATCTCCCTATCTACCGTCAGATCTATAAAAGATCTTGGTGTCACTCTAGACTTTAATCTTTATTTTCGTGATCACATTAATAATGTAGCTAATAAATCATTAAAACTTTTTGGCTTCATCAATAGAATTGCATGTGACTTTAAGAATATAAAGACTAAAAACCCTTTACTGCTCATTAGTTCGCCCTCATCTAGAATATGCTAGTGTAATTTGGTCCCCTTTCTATACCGTTCATATTCATCATATTGAATCCGTACAACATCGCTTCTTACGCGGTATTGCATGGAGATTGGGGCGAGAAAGAGGCGATTATTCATATGATGAAATTGAACAATTATTGAAAATGTCTTCATTAGAAAAGCGCAGGAAAGACTTCGATTTAATTTTCATTTACAAAATTATTAATTGTTTTATTGACTCACCTTCTCTGTTGCAACTTATCCAGTTCAACATTCCTTGCCGTAGACTCAGAAACAATGAATTGCTGTTCCTCAATCATCACAATACTAATTATGGGTATAATTCTCCAATGTCAAGACTTGTTAACTCAAGCCATGGTCTTGAAATTTTTGGTAGCAGTCTAAATGATTTTTGTCATGCTTTACGACTCTACCAAAACTTTGACTAGACCATGGCTTGAATGTTCTCTCTTATGTTTATTTTGCCTTATTTTTGTAATTGGACTTAAGTCTGTTAATTTATAAATAAATAAATAAATATATTGTATGGATGTAACGTTGCATATATAAATTTATGATTGTGTTGTCTTGTTAACGTGCTAATATGACAATACGTCCATGACTATTGGCCTTACGTGTCTGAAAATTGCATCAAAACATCACAAGAGTTCGTTATGACTCAAAAGCGTGTAGATCGTAATAGTATTGGTCTGAAAGGCTATCGTCCCGATCAAAGCAGTTCTGAAAATAACGATAAGAAAAGTTGTTGAACCACTTGAAATTACGTCGCACGGTGATTTCACCCGTAGAACCGAGGGGACGTGCTGAAATTTGACGATATATTTAAGTCAACACTTTTTATGACTGAAATTATTGTTTGAAGATTATCTTGATGCTTGACAAATATTTATTTAATTTTTAATCAACTAGTTCAAACATAATCATGCTTCAAATATAACTATATTTGAAGTGATTAAATTGTGATTCATTTTTTGGTGATTTCTAAAAACTCCATATTATTAAAGTCCATATTATAACTACCACGCATTTTGATTTTTCTTATTCACATATTTGAAATCATAAAAATAAAAATAAATTAAATTCACCCACTGTATGGGTTTTATACGGTTTTGAAAAGAGTTTGAAGATACCCGCCGTAAGGTGAAACCGGTCAGGTCTTAATTTTATTAAAACCTGACCGGGAAAACTTAAGGGGGAATAAAGTTTAAAAAATGGTGTTATTAAATGATCATATCAATTATTGTTGTCATGGTATAAAAACACAATACATAAAAATCGACGATTGTCATGTCTTAAATGTTAGTTATATCAAAGATGTGATGTCTTTTAACTTTTTAAATATTTAATGTTTTCTCCTAGACTTGTTTCCAAGGTTTTTTCTGATATGTAGTTTTTTTTTTTTAAATTATCATACAATAATAGTAGGAAATAAAAACAACATATTAAAACTATTTTAATACTAGTTTGATAAATCTCAGGTGCAGATCGGAGCGGGAAGTTTAGTTTTATCGATTCTTTTACAAAGAGAAAACTTTTAAAAAATATACCTTTAGGGATTCCAAAGACTAGTGTTGTAAATATTAGTTATTTTCTAGATGTTATGTCTTTAATTAATTATTATTTTCTGTATTAACAGTGTACAAAGATAAATATTTAAGCAAATGCTTGTCCAAAAATCATGCAGTTTTTGGAAAACACGTTTTAAAAAAAATCATGTTTGGTTTTATACTTCAAATATAATAATTATGTAAATAGTTTGCAATATAACGTGCAAAATATAAGTTCTTATGTGTTTCGATTTTTTTTAGTATGATTAATCTTAATTTCATCACCTCAATTTTCAATTTTCACTTTCAATCTCTTCGCCGAATGCTTCATTGATTTAAAATGTGTGGAATTATTTTCCTGAAAAAATACGGTAAAAATAATAATACGGTGAAATAATAACAGACCATGTTTCCAAAAACGCTTCATCAACACACTGAGCGTCGGAGAAAAAAAGATTTTTTCAAAGAAATAAACCTGCTTCGTGTTACGTACAGTTCTACGTAAATATGTTCCGGTAGAGTATTTTAAGGTATTGTTTCTTCTTAGAAAGTTACTTTTTTTCTTGTACTATATTTTAGAAAATCGTTTTTATGATAAAAAGTTCTTATATATATATATAAACATTATCCATACATTGTCCCGTGTATTTATTGTGCTTTAAAGTTGTATGTGACTTTTAAAAGCATAGCATCACTGTGCTGAACTATTTAAAATTCTCTTCCAGAATTCTGATTTTGATCTCACCGAAAAGACAGTGAATAGTGACTAACCTCATTGTTATAGGTGTTATACTTGTCTTGCAGTATTTTAACAAACATCAATATAATTTGCCAAGTACAGAAAATAATAGGTTTTTTATACTTACGTATTATGCCAAGAAGCGTTGAGTATTTTTATGGTTATTGTTATTGATGAAGCAAATGAAGAGTTCAGGTATAACTTACCACATTGTTAATAATTTATTTTTTTAAATAGTGTAAAGATTTAATCAATATGCAAACAACACTCAACTGTGGAGAACGAATAAAGAGATTTTGTTTGAAATCGACCACTCGCGGCAGTTCGTTTTCTCCTCATCAAATTTTATATCTGCTAAACTCAACAATTGTCAGCGTAACTGAGATATAATATTGCAGGTATTACATATTTGGTAGGTTATTGAATCTACTCAGGAACAAACGTACGATCATCGTATAATTTAAGGGCAAACACGTGATATTTACGTGCAATATGTTACCGACAAGAAATATATATATATATTGAAAAAGTACATATTTTTGTCATTGACACACAATCACGACGTCCAAACGAACCCATGGACACTGACATCTCCGTTGAGTTTTGATGCATTGCGTTTGCAAATATGTAATTCTGAGTGAACACGCACGCTTTGAATATCGCTAATTGTTGGGAAATACGGCAGTGCTTAGTGAAACGTGTAGCAATCCCGACCAGTATGTTTTATGTACTCGTATGTAATAAATCAGTACGGGAAGCTGATGGCTAAATGCAGGCTTTAACTAATATCCACTTGAAATTACGAAGTAGATAATTATATTTGCACCCTGCCTTTGTTGGCTGACATCCCTAAATCGAACAATCATTTTTTTTTTCTTAACTTTAGAATGATGTTTAATATTTTATTTTTAATGACCGACCGGTTTCGCTTATCATCAGGGTACAAAATCAAACAATTTAATGTTGTGCCCTGATGATGCTCAGGCTAAGCAAAACCAGTCGGTCATAAAAAAAAATCTGTCGTCTTATACAAAGTTATTATTTAATTTTCATTAAATATGTAAAACCACAAAGTGATTGCTTTCTACGAAAATACTGTATGGTATATTTCTTCCACAGTTATCCTAAAAAGCTTATTGACAGTTTAGTACCTTAGAATACAGAGTGAATCCCGGAATTTCAAGGAAATTTGCAGTATTTTCATGTTTTTTTTTCCAAATAATACTTAAATTTAACTGTATAAAAATTACAATAATTGATGAATATGTGCAGTCAGTATTTAAATGGCGCACACATCGGCTTTATTACTTCAAAATACTGTTTTTTTTACGTAGATTACTTAGAGCTTTAAAAAATTGCGTAAAATATCTTCAAAAAAATTATCAAGGAACAGAGTAAAGGCACCCCCATGTTTCAGCCTCAATGCTATTTTATTAAATAAATAGTGAGGGAGGATGATTGAAGCTAGAATCAGAAATTTTCCACACTTAATCGTGTGTGATTAATATTTTTTAAATATTTATACATTTCAAAACAAATATGATAAACTTCTAAATTATTAATTAAATAAAAACACACGTTGTTTTAATTTATTTATTTTTGTTTTCATTATTTAAATCAATGAGTTCTTAACGGAATAATTCCCATTCTGACCAAAATAAGAGTGTTTTTTTATTATTTAATATTTAACGTACATACTAGCAGTCGCTATGCTGTTAGCTTTTTTAGGCTTCAAGTGCGGTGCCAGTAGAGATATTTTTATATTTTATTAACATTTGATGATAGTAGTTGTAGTAAAGACCGTTATTACTTTGAGCTACGTTTCAATTCACTGTTATATGTGGAGTGTCAATAAATTTATTTAACAATTCCGCTAGTTTTTATAACTCCTTTGTCTTTCTCGGGGTTATAAATCTGTTTCAAACTTTTAAAACTCTAAATTCACAATAGATGTAACTAAACGTGTCTTAAAGATGAGTTCAACTAAATAAATGCAAGTACGGCTGAAAAAGAGAGAAATAGAAATAGAGTCAGCTAGAAAAAGAAGAGTATAAATAACATCCTTAAGGCTTTTGTGTGATTTAACCGCGTTTGACCGAATTACGAATGTGGAGATCCGAAAATAATGCGAGGTTGATGTAAACAAATTGTACAATATTGAGAAATTCCACGCTCGGATGGTTTGGACACGCAGTGCGGATGGAGAGAGAAGGGTATGTCAAAATAATGCATGGCGCGTAATTTAATGGAAGAAGAAGTTGGGGACGTTCCAGGGTCGAGTGAATTATTTACTTGAATCAGGAAAGTCTTCTTATTGTTTTTTACGGTTTCGTTGGTGGTTTTAATTGGTGTCCCATAACCTCTATCAGACTTCTTCAGATGTGCCTGTCTTCTATCGCATACTATTCCAGCTCTACGGGTTGTGGTATCAACCGTAAAAAATACATAAACTCTCCTGTGAAACAAGTTAAAGCAACAAATAAATTTGAACATTGAAAATTAAATCGTTCCGTCCAAATATGCAAATCTAAAGAGACAACTGCTGGAACTTGAGGTCCCAGCTTCAGCAATTTTAATACACTTACCTATAAAATACAAATCGTTCTGAAAAAAACCTAACGATACGTGAACTCTACACATTTTTTACTGTCAAGTGGAATTTAATCTCCAACGCAACTATTTTCCGCTCGCATCATCACATTTTAAATATATTTTTGACGGTCAAAAATTTTTCAATTGAAAATATATTTATTTATTTAAGAAAGATCTCATAAAATAAATTGTTCACCGAATAAATGAAGAAATTAATGATATTAAAATACTGTAGATACGTGCATAGTGTAATAAAATAAATTAAACATTTATTTACACCCCACAAATAGACAAGGTATATATGGGCCAACTTCACTATTACCAACTCGTCATTTCCACTAAATTCATCTAACAAATAAAATCACCGGTCAGATTATTTTTATGAAACTGTAAAGTTTGAAATTTTTTTATAAAACCATTTATTTAACACAGCCATTTTGATTCTTATAATTAATTAAGTTAAAAAAATTGTTTTCGTGGCAACCCTATTTAAAATTTTGAGGCCAAGTGCCGTAGAATAGATTCTCGAGCTCCGGAGGACACCCGTCTTCAGTAAACATTGCATAAACAAAGTCTGCGTAGTGTAAGAGGCTTGGATTATACGCAGATTTTGACACTCGAACTCTTCTGTAGGCGCTGGCCTACTTATACGTGAAGATTTCATTAAAATGATTTATCCACCGTTCTTTGTTTGTATGAAGTCCTTGTTCTCAATGGACTCCATACTCATAGAAGAATGTGATCTAGGTATACGACATGTTAGTTTACCTCTACTTGTCTTTAATTTAAATAAATATAAGTAGATTTGCAACGTACCATAATTTGGCGATGACGATATCGGAAAATCTTACTATTACGATTATGATTTCCGCTATGATTGCAAGTCATTTGTAACCAAAAGCTTTTCAGCTCTCTGCAATCTGTTCAAACTTTCTGCATCCTTGTATACGTGGATTGTCGACTTTTTAAGGGAGGTGTCGATTCAGATGGTAGAACTTCTTCCTTAAATGCTATAAATAATTATGTTTCTTCTGCACGTTATGTTTTTTCTGTCGTGCGCATAAATATGTTTTTTATGTGAATAATAGTACTTTGATTTCATAAGCCTCAAAAGGTTGGAGAAACACCAACGGCTTTGAAGCAGAAAATTGATGATTATTTAGAAAGGACATCATCTTGGAATAAGATTAACCTCGTCCAATTTCATATTTGAAAGACTGAACGAAAACCTGTCTTCTTCAAGGAAAGCAATCTTTCTAACAAGTCGTATATTGTCATCCTTGGCGTAGGTGACCAGTTCAGATACGGTTGATTCATTGAAGCAACGGGTAAGTTAGTATTTCAAAAGCTGCTTGAACTATTCAATGCTAACAGATATTATAATAGTACACATCCGCTGGCCTTGTATTAAACTAATCTGCCTCGGGAAATCCGTTAGACAGATTAATATATCTTAAGGGGAGGATTGCAATCACTAGAGAACAGATGGCAGGTGATAATGTGGTGTTGTTTTTCAGGTATTTTAATGGGAGGTGATCTGACGAATTAACGTTAATAGTTCGTTTGTCGAACGTGCGTTTAACACGTGCGTCGTGTTCGGCATTAGAAGATACAGTGTTTACAACAAATGATGCAAATCTCGGCTGGGGAACGAATTACTGACTTCTGGATTTCCTACAACTTTGAAGGTATATTAATGTATTCATTATTTGATGAATACATTTCTCCCAAAACCAGTTTTTAATTATATTAGGCAGTTGATAGAAAACAAGGTAGAGATGAACTTATACCGAATAAAGAAATGCACAAGGAAGATGAGAAGAAATTAAATAACAAAAACACTTTACATAAAGGACTAAAGGCTCACATAATACTAGTGATACAAAATGTTATAAATTTCTAATTTGTGTTTTATTATGGATCGTAAAAAAATATCTACAGAGCAGAATTCGTTTCAGAGCCTATGTACCCCTTGTAGTGAGGAATGGATTTTGTACTTTGTTATCGAACAACTAACATATAACAACTCTGAATATCTCGTGCCTAGATTTGGTATTTGGAAAGTTATCGACTTTTATAAGTCAGGTGCATCCATAAAGCCAATTTGTATGAAAGTACCAAGTCGTTCATAGATCTTCTTAAAGATAAGTCGGTTAAATCAAGTAATTTCATTAATTTAACTTAATTGATTTGTTCAATTGGCATGGCTAGTTTGAAATAGATTAACCTTAAAAATGTTTGTTAAACTCTACCAATATTTAGTTAGTACTAATAATTATAATATTTGGATAATTTGTATAGCACCGTTTTTGAATTGTGAATTATTGTCTCGTTGATGCGTGGGACAAATGTTATTTGTTTGTCGAATAAGATACATAAATCTAAACATCTTTTTAAGAGGAATATTGGTGATGTTTCGACTCTCGTGGTACGAGAACGTATGGAAGCAGAAAAATACTTTAACTTCTTCTTTTTTTATTTAAACATTTTTATCGGAAGATTTTTTAAAGTATTACAGTTGAACCTTCAACTGACGACATTCAAGAACCGCACGGCAAGGCGCTCTGAACGGGACTACTAACTCACAATATTAATGAACCGCACGCCATGGCGATCTGAACAGGACTGCTGAGATGAAGTAATGGTCAACTCAAAATACATACTCTAACATGCGGTATGGAACAAAGCATGTTTAAAAGGGTCTTAAAAATCGATCTAAAGATATTGTAAACAATACAATTCAAGGGACAGAAACACATTAAAGAAGGCAATTAAGAAATACCCAAGGACCTTGGTCTAACGGGTAGATCACAGGGGATAAGCCCCCACGTGGGCGCAACTGCATGGCCCATTACAGTTCTCATAACGAATTCACTACGTTATTTCATAGACATAATGAACATTACTCAGATTTGCTTAATCCTAAAACATAAATCACACTAAAATATAACTGTAAACATAAACATATAAAATTACGATTTGCAGTAAGCGATAAGACATTCCTTCATAAAATACCAGGCTAGTACTAGAGGTACCTTATTTAATTTCACCTAGTAACGTCGCATTTGGGAACGAACAGGTGATACTATGATAAAATACGATTTTTTTGTTTCTAGAGAATGAGGTAAAATAGGTAAAGTCTGTGTACACCGTATCTGTTTTTTGAACTTTTGTTCATTGTTTCAATTAGTTGATGCTGAAATATAAAAGCATTTATTGATCTACCCGAAATAATTCCCTGCTAAAATTATGATAGCTCTTTTTACCTCCATATTTTGTTTAGTTATCCAGACAGATTCAAATAATAATCTATGTACATATAATAAACACAATGGATGCGTTTTATTTATATTGTTTACACGATCGTATATCACTCGAAATAAGAGATTGTTTTCAAATGCAAGTTGCGGGAAGAGATATTAGAAACGTGAATGATCTGGGAGTAACTTTTTTTTATTTTAAATAGCTATATTTATCACATTCAAAACAGTTTAAGACTTTCCATAGGTTGCAGATATGCTATTCATAAAATGTTTCTTACTACCGATTGCAAAATATCTTAAACTTTTAAATCTGCATCAAAACCCAAGTTTAATATTATATTGAAAAAAAATAATGAAAAATAACATTGTGAATGTTTGTTTCTTGATTAGTTTTAATTTATTTAAAAGGTTTCTCAAAATATAGCCTCGCGGCTGTCTAAATTTCCTCTAATTTATGTCAGTAAATTAGCACCCCTGAAATAATTCAATTCGTTTGATTTTCTTTAACAGGATGTGATTTAAATGGGGGAACTTGTAAGATATTATGCTCGTTTCAAGGTGAACGCTCAAACTATTAAATAGGCTTGTTCAATATAAATACGTACGTTTATAAATAACTACGAGTTATTGACCCTGCCAAGGACAGTAAAAAATTAAAGAAATGTTCATTAGATTTGAAATACGGTGTCCGAAAACTGAAGGTAAGTTGACAGTCATAGGAGAATATTAGAGATATTTTGTCTTATATGATCAAATTTGAAATTATATTTTAAAAAATACCCATAATTTGTGATAAGAGAAAACCTTTAATTTCAAAGCCTTAAAACCTTTGTTTAGAGTGGCTTTACATAAGACATACTCCCCACACAGTTGATCTTTTATTATTTGCAATGACTTCAATGAAAGCTACAGGCAGAATTCATGTTATAGATTTGTTTTTGAACATAGCTAGAGTATGCTGGACCTTTGAATTTCAGTCAATGTGTGTTCTAAATTTTGAACAAGATAGTACCGGCCAAATAAACCAACTAATAAAGGTATTTGTTTTTTTTTTATCATAAAAAATCATTCGAAATTGAACCATCAGTGTTAAAAAAAAATACCTGTTTTCACTTGATTGATCAAAAAAATTGACCATCAAAAATGTTTCAAATAAATTATGTATATATATAAACAAGTAAGCAACATCGTTCAAATAAGATGAATTTCAGTTCATCTGAACAAATTCTGTTGGCGTAACGTTTAACTAGGTATTTGTAAGTTTTCTTCAACATCAATAATTTTCAACGAAATATGAAACAGAAGAAGACACAAAACATTAAAAAATATTTCGTTGCGACCTGGATGTGAACTCTGAACCTCTACTTTATCCGGGAGTGACGGGTCTGTTAATTAAGCTATTGAAACCTTTTTAGATACTGTAATTTTTAAATACCATATTACTTTGAATATGATTCTTTTTTTTTTTCAATATCTTCCGATATAGGCAGCCATTTTTGTACTTGTTAGCTTTGCATACCAATACAAAAATGGCTGTCTATATCAAAAGAAATGTCATATAAAATACTAATCTAAATTTTATTAGAAAGAAAATAATGTATCCTATGATATTACTTAATGATCTAAATCCCAGAAAATAATGGCACCACTATTTCCGTCTGTGTGATGACATTGCATCAAATCACAACCTTGTAATTTATGTTAATTATTAGATAATTTCTGGTTTCAAATATTACAACAAGCTTATGAAAAATGAAATCATCATAATGGCCAGATAAAATGACCTAAACAGCATTGGTAATATGGGTTAACAGAATGATGTTCGTTTCGGCATGTACGTATGCTCACTGGACATTTTTACTTAAACAAAGTAAATGTCAAAAGATTACTGTTTAACATAATTTAAACATCTATATATTATACTTCGAACTTGGTTTTTACCTCCGCAGCATATCGACGACACTAAAGTTGGTTACATATTTAATAATAGGTAATAACGCAGATAGCCAACCATTCCTGCTTCAGGGGTACTGTAGCGCTAAATAATGTTTTACAGAGAGACGAGAGAAGTATTTTTAAGAACATTTTCTCCCATCACACGTGTTGCGTGAGATTATAGATCATCAACTATCCTTAATAGGGTGAATGAAATGAATTCTCGTGTCATAATCTACCCCATTTATGGAAGGTGCAACATTTTACTCCCCCTCATAAAAAACTAAATATTATAAGGAGTATTACGTTCTTAATTTTTTTATCTACGTTTGGATTCTGGGCATAAATTTACGTGCTGACAGTTTAGGATATCAATATCTACGTGGATTAATTATTTTATAAAACTCTACAGTTTTTATTTACTTTAATAGGTACTAATTTCGCGTTGCGTTTCGAGAATAAATTTAGGTAGCCAAGATAAATCTACAAATTCTTGGATATCCTGTATCTTATCAAACTTTGAACCGATCATTCTACAACTGGATAATAAAATGTTGTTTTTTATTGTAACGTGGTAAAGATTTTATTGTACTTGTTGTGACGTCACGAAGCGACGCTCGACGGCTTGGAAACTGAACAGACGTACAAAGGTAATGACACAACACAATAACAGTTTACTATAATTGATAATTAAATATGAACTTGAAATTCTGAAAACACAATGAAGGGTACCAACGTAATCATAAAATTATATAGTAACACCTGTTTGCGTCCGCTACATCAATACGTCTTAATTATTATTTAAATATACTTTGTCATGACATTTTTTTACCACTTAGTAAACTGATACATTACGAGTACACTGTGTTAATTACATTAATGTATGTGTACTATGTAGTCTTTATTTAAATACTTTCCTTAATATGATATGTGACATTTGAATGTTAAAACTTGTCTTTCATTCAAAAGGATGTTTGAGGCAAGGATTTAATACTGAATATGAACGGAAAGGCAAAATTTTATTTCAATGTTGTCTGAATAAAAAAAAACTAAATTCTGTGTAAGTTTTGCAGGTCAGTTTTTGGAACTGTTACTTCTTATTACATAGCCAAAAACTGTTCTATTATGAAGGTTTAATGAATTTCACTACCAGTTATAGGTACCTACGAGTATCTAAACTTTATTAGATAAATCAGCGTTGAAAAAAGGAAATTCAACATCGAACTTCATCAGCCACAGACCCTTTATAAAACTTTTTCCTATCGGTTTCTTGCATTTACGCTTACGCACTTACTTATTTCTACTACCCATTCATTCAAAAATAGCAAAATTACAAATTTCATCAATATTTGTCACCGATTTAGCGCACGGTCTAGTGAAAAAGTTTATACAGCGCCATCTCTCATATTCATTGTGAAGTTTAAATGTATATTAACGTTAAGGCTTTGATTCTTGTATCGGGGATTTTTAGAAAAAGACTGGTTGAAAAATATCCCACCCTGTAACACATTTATGGTAGTGATATACATAAAGTGCATTTGTATCAAATATTTAGTGAGAGCACTAAAAGTAAGTTAGCCGTGTAGAATAAAGGCCGAATTTTTATAGTGAGCTTTCAAAGTTTATCAACAGATGTTCGAAACAAAATATTTTTATTAATTGAAACACGAGTTGTGTTTTATGGTTTTGCATATTTTCAAGCACTGATTTCCAGTAATTTATATAAATATATATATTTAAAAATCATGTACATTTGAAAAAAATTGCAGAAAAGAGTAAAACGTTGATTAGATACTAAAAAATGGTAGGGTAACAAAATTACCTGTAAGATTACATCTAAAATGTCGCAAATTTAAATATTTTCACTTTGAATTTACCGAAAAAATCCACAAACTTCACAAGAAACCCACGTATTAAGGTTTTTGCAAAAATGTTTTTAAGAAACTGAAAAATAATTCCAATATTTTTTTTATATATATCTTAAGTAAAACCGTCAAATTGTGGCATAAGATAAATCATATTAATATAAAAACAATGACATAAAATTGATATATCCGCGTTCGACTTTTTCTTTCGTAAATTAAAAAAATATATATCACTGCTCCTGTCTAGGTAGTAAGTAACTCATTGCAATCGATATTTTTTACAATTAATATAAATTTGTATTTCTTTTACATATTCGTATGGACAAATAATAAGTAAATAACATTACAATTATAAATAATTCTCATGTCTTTACACGGAGAACTATCAATTCATCAGTCAGGTTGAAAATCCAGATATAGTATTGCCTTCGCGAAAAATAACATAGTAGCTCAATAATCGCAAATAAAACCCCAAATCAAACGTTATCTTTATTTGATAATTTAGACAAGCACTTCATAAGCCGGATGGCACTTGGCAGACAAGTCAGGGCACCTTCACAATGGGACGTTACTTGCGTCACATCACTTGCTCACAGGTGCATGCTTTACCGACGAAGAGGTGATTTCCTCGCGCATAGTATTTATTGTGGTTATTGTATCCTCTTTAAAAATTAATGCTCTACGCATTAGACTTTGGATAGAGATTATCATTCTAATGGAGAATAATTAGGTATTTTCACACGTTATTATCAGCGCGCATGATTAATTTTAAATGTTGCGATTTTAGAGCTGTTGGAAGGAATATTTATAAATAAACCTTATATGAGGGGCTTAGAAGCAAAGGCAGCAATCTCCAAAAACGGTTCTGTAGCATTGTCAACTTTTGAATGATTATTATAAAGAAATGGAGAATGAAGTGTACAAAAATGTTAGTGCACATACTAGGAACAATTTGAAACAATTATCTCTAAATTTATCATCATATTCACAAAAGAAAAGTGCATTAAACGTTAAATCAACTTTACAAGAAATGATATAAAATGAATGAGATTGCTGCCTTTGCTTTTAAGCCCCTCATATGTAAGATAAATGCATCAAATAAAATAAATAATTGGTCTATGCATCAGATATTTAACAATTTATAATAAAGCAGTTATATTTGTTACGTTGATCATACCAAAACTAATTGAACACATTCGACGTCATTAAGGATTGAATTTGAATGTATTTTATGTTTCGCTAGTTGATGCATGAAAATATGTACATTTTGAATAACGGCCATGCAATTTCATGATTTTTAATAGAGATGAAGAAATTTTAACTGAAAATTGGGAATACCTTGGAAAATACAAGCCATTGGTTGTATTGTTGTTTAAATTTAACTTTATTGCCCGAGTCCATGACGAATTTAATTGAATCGATGGATTACTGAACATTTTATAAACAGCGGTTGGATAGGGTTGCTAAGCGTATTACGCTTGCTCATTTTTCACGTGTTATTAAAATCCATGATTTATTACATGCCTTAAACTATATTTTTTGTTACTTTCTCCGTATGGTACATATCATATAAAAAAAAACAAAATAAAGTAATATTGGACAATAACTGTCAGGAAGACATATTTGTTTTTTTTTATCACACTGATTTACAATCTAAGAAAATATGGCCGAAGTAAGTCGATGATTTTTTATTGGGTTTTAGTTCTTTTCCAAGCGTTGATATTTTTTAATTCACCAACAAAATCACCATTCATCACTATCGTCATTGAATATTATTATTCCCATTGTTTGATCGTTAGAATGTTGACTCCTTTCTCAATCAGTCCCGAATGGCCTAAATAATATTTCTAATTTTCCCAATGTAAGTACTCTACTAATTTAGTTTAAACCAATCTTCCTTAGCGACACCGTGTTTTCTTTACCGAAAATTCTACTTCCAGATGGAAAACAAAAAAAGAATAGAAACAAGCTCAAGACATCAAAAAAATCATTCATCGGCATTGCTTCGCAAATATTAAACGGCCATGTGTCACTCTATTTAACATTTTTTATGAAATCTTTATGTAGAAAAGGCGAACAGGCCTTTAAAAGACATATTTGGATATCATTTTACAGGAATAATAGATTGATTATTTGAAGTTTTCTTAATTGACGAAATTAGTTGCGTTTGCAGCAAATTTCAAAAACAAATATATGTGTATAACATGTTTGAAAAAAAAAACAATAGTTGAGCTATTAATAAAAAGACGAATAAGTATCATAATGAGTAGCTGTTTTGACCTTGTTTTCGGTCTGCAAAATGTGATATCATGTTCATTCCTGTTCGTCGTTTGCTATGAATTTACAAAATTTAATGAAGCATTAAGCAATTGTAGTAATAAAAAATTGTCAACGATAATATTATTTGTTATATTCTGACCAACAATAAAATGTCGTTTCGGGTTTTGACGTAATACATTTTTTGTTCATTTAGTTTAAGAGATTTTCTATCCATCGATGTAGAAATCGATCCTCTATCCTGAAAATGGAAAGGAATTTTTACTTTTTCCCGATTCTTAGTTTCATGGAAGTATTGTTTCCGGACAGAGAATCTTGTGTGGTATTCACAGGAAAAAGACAAATAAATAGAATTTAAAGAAAAAAACTGTTTTCTCCATTTGTTCAGCAGAAAGGGAACTTAAGTGGAAATTTATTTGTCTATTGAAAAAAAAAAGAATCCAGGAAATTTGAGATTTGACGAATATCTTTTTAAATGGGTTTTTCTGTTGATTATTTGTATCTTCATCGCACATCACAAATAAATACAAAAACTGTATATTATTATGACATATCAATAATAAAAAGGTGATGAAAATCATAGGGATGTGTTTCTAACAAGGCGCAAGTTTCGGAAAATTTGCTTTCACTGAGGGAATAAGATTTTTTTTTAACTTTGAGAAGGAATGTTGTCTATTTTTGCAAGCAATTTCTTACCCCTGGCGAACAAAATGTTTTTTGGGTGTAAAAAGGCAAAATCAATGGAAAATAAAATATTTTAATATGATAATGGTATTCCAAATGAATTTGCGTAAATTGTAAGTATGATTATTTAAATGATTTCACATTTCCGTTGTAATGAAACAACGTACGTAATTTGTTTTGCAATTAATTGACGTATGTAATAAGTGACTATGATATTCAATTTTATTTAATATACAATGGTATTTTTCACATCGTTTTTTGCATGTACCTTCAGTACGTTCTTTTTCCTCCTGAATTTGAATGTAAAACTCAAGTGGGTCCAGATATACCTATCAAATAAATAAAATCATATCAACCAGGTATTTTGTGCAATTTTCTTAATGCTCTTATTAAGTACATACTGCACGTTAAAATGGCAAACATCTTGGAAAACTCGACAAATAAAACGAACATTCATCGTTTTTCCACATTCTCTATAGTTCTCTTGGGTAATGTTTGCTGTCATTTTTTCCAGATTTCCCAGTCCCCGTTGACATGTCTGACGTAACCGCAGTTGGTAGAATGGTCAACGATATTTGTGGGGCAAATATTTGCTACAGCGAAATACCACAATGTGACAGCTCGGAAGATTTTCGAGGAAATATAAACAAACTGTTGCCAAAGGGTAAAGTATCTTATAGTTTCGCAAAATTCAAAACTGTTGTCTCAATAAAGAATCAACTGTTTTTTTTTGTACAATTTTAACACTTCATAATAAGATGGAATCAGCTAATTCAATAGGCTGATAAATAAATGGGTGTTCAACTCTTACAAGAAAAGTCTAAAAATCTGATGAGAAGGCAATGTTTTGACCGATGCAAAAAATAACTGTGAACTCGCCATATAGACCCAATGAAGACAACGATAGCAAATCAGTCGAGTCAAAGAAAATAATAAGCAAAGCAAGCAAACATGGGGTAATAATTCCTGGGGAAGATTGACGAAAGACGCTACTAGTGTGAGTTGTTCCATAGTGCAGCTTGCAAAGTGAAATTTTCCCCTGATGTTTGCAAACCTCTGATAGAAGAGGAGATCAGAATAAGAATAAAAAACAAATCAACGGTGTTAGCGCTCCATGCCGTGGGTGGACAAGCAAAAATGAAGTAGATTCGACGAGAAAACGAAGACATGATGAGTCATAAAGCAATTATAATAAACGTCAAAGAAATGAGTTCATGATCTTACAACGAGATTCATTACAAAAATATTCTAATTTAACTGGAAAATGAAATTGTTACATAACGCGTTTTACCAAAAGCATTCGTTTGTTTAAATTGGAATAGGTGTTACCCTTGAAATTTTTCAAAACCGGCTCATACGTATGCGTATGCGTTTTGTGGCAAACCTTCGCCTATATTGAATGCAATCAATTTAACGTTAGTTCCGTGAAAAATATACCTTGTGGAAATGATTTAAACTGATGTTAGGCACAAATAACAAACACGTGTTTTAATTACGAAAATTTGCATTTATTAAAATAAACAAGAATAATATATACTCTATGTGTACATTGGATTTTATTGTCATATTTGAAATTACTAAGAAATTCATTTAAAATTAATCTTATAATTTGATCAAAACGGTGAATATAAGCGGTAATCATTAACATATATATTTATGAACTTTTATTTATAACAACATTATTTTAAAGGTCAATGTTTTTAATAATCTATTATATAATCATTTTTCTTATCACATCTGTTGAAATGGAAAGCACTATACGAGTATATTAGAACTTGGATCACAAATCTTAGTACGGATGAGTGATATTAAACTTTGATTCATCAGTTGAGTAAGCATGCTTACAAACATACAAAACGAAGGTCTCAAAAAAAAAAAATTGTAACCAATATCTGTAAATAAAATACATGTAACAATAATGTTGATGCTTAAAATAATTAATCGGGTGTTTCACAATCACACCAAAAACAAAAGTTTTGTTTTCCGTTCCAGTTTTCAATGCCAGTATTAAATCAGCTCAGTTGGGGAACATGTTGGCTAACAATGTGATGTGATTTCCGTTTTGCATCTTCTCAAGAATGGTGAAACGTGTTTTATTGGCCTTTCATAAAAAAGCTCGGTGGGAAAAATTGCGAGATTTTACGCATTTTGTTTTATGTCTTAAATATGTGACACTGAAACAATATCAAAATTTCGTAAAATTAACTCATCAATAACAAATACAACTACAGTCGTAATTCACTGCAGGGACAATGATTTCTAAGGTTCGAGGTAAAAACAATTCCTTCTGCGCAGTTAACTAAAATTGATGGTTTAGTTAGCAATTCATGGTCTGATAAAGAAATCAATGAATCTCATCTCATGTTATTCAAAACAACACACTTTAATTGTCGTCCTGGCATTTAGTTCTCATTGCTGAGTCAGACGAAAGGTAAATACCATAAATTTTATCTGGGAAGGTCCGGGGACCTTGAAAATGGTGGACCAAGGTTTTGAGCTAGCACTGAATTATGTCTTGCGAAAAAAACCTGCCACACGTGAAGATTCTTCTCGTTATTTCTTTACGGAAATATTTTGGTTCCTCAACACCTCGTGACGACATCAAATCTAACTCCTGAGTGTGTGACCTAATACAACATTCCTACCTAGTTTTTTTCTATGCTTTAATATAATATAAAATGTATACGCGTACGACCTCACGTCGCCTCTGATAATAAGTTTGCCATAAAGTTTTTTACTCGCATCGTAATTATGTTATTCGTAAATCAGCGTCAAAACACGATGGTACTTTAACCGTCTGCCTAAATCATGGCATACGTGCTGAAAAATAGAATTCACTATTAGTATCAAGTAAATCATAACCAGCTGCTGTTACCCGTGAAAAATCTCGGTATGTAACCTGACTTGCGAAGAAAAAATACAAGTTACTTCAATCCATCAATTTCAAATACTGATTATAAATAATTTTACCTATTAGTTAGGTATTTTATCACTTGTCTAGATTTGAAAAGATAATTTTTCAATTAAATTATTTCTTCAACACATCCGTCGGTTTCAATTTTTAAAATTTCACACTTGTACGCATGTTAGTATGTACTCACAAAAAAATTATGTTGCCTAATAAAGTAGACTTGAATTTTTATGAAGCAGTTTGAACTGTTTAACGCCTCCTTCAAACTGGTATTCTTCTTTGTCAACCCCTACATGTTCCCCTTACAACGTTGTTGAAATGTCCTTAGAACGGTAAAAAATATATTATAAGACGTTATTCGATAAGAACTAGTCACATCATAGTGGGGAAGAGATAGTTATTAATCAGGTTTGCATGCATGTCTTAAAAATCATTTTCACATGAATTTCAAGCAATATTTTTCCATTACCAACATCAGAAAATGAGAACGCTGGATTCGCGATCAATTATTGCAATTTAAATGCTTGAATTCGCCGTTCACAACGATTCCAGTGCTGTTGAAATTCGCATTTGCAAAAGCCTTCGGAATCGGCAACAAACACTAAAAGCCTTTCTTTTGAAAAGTGTAAATCTAGCGACATGCCGCAATGGTAGCGATTTCCATCCAAATCGCCCCGGAATCGGCGTCCGCGGAGAGCCTGAATTTGAACAAAACGACGCTAGTCCGCAGCAGATTTGTCTTGGCTGTGATGCAACGCCGGCTAAAGCTTCAGCGCCGGTTGCCGCCAGTTCATCAACCAGCCAGCTAGCCAGCCAGCTACCAAGGTAGCCAGTATTTGAGTGTTACGTCAGGCCGCCTGCGCCGCGCCGCGCGGTCCTGTCCAGTACTCGCGGGTTGCTGTGCTCGCTCGATAGTGTTTCGATTCAGTACGGTTGATTCGGTTCAGCGTGGTTCATTCATTGTTTACAGTGTCAAAATCATGTAAGTTTATGTGTTTTTTTTTTGTCGAACATTGTGTGATTTTTTGCTCAACGCTACCGGGCTAATGGGATGTTAGTATTTTAATGACAATGTATCTTGGATTAAGGATACGTTTTTAATCTTTACATTTTTTTTTCCTCTCCTAACCTAACCTAACATTTTCTTAATTATTTTGATTATTCGGTAGAGGGTTTTTAAGAACCCCTGGGTATATATAGGTTTACCAAATGGGGACAATATTTACAATTGTTTGTTTTATCGACTTAATTCACTGAGGTATACAAATGAAGTACACTGCAGAATATACATTCGAAATATGGGCAACAAACATGAGGTCAATTGGTATCATAGAGATAACATGGGCTTCATTCGGTTAGAAGCGCTCGCCGTGTATGAATCTCCCTACAGGTACGCTAAGATGCTGCACAAGTCGTTCTGGAAGAGATGTAAAAAGCAATGGTGTAACCTTTCATCAATAAGTAGGGTTTTTTTTTTTAAATCAATGATCGTGAAAATTGGCTCTTTTAATGATAAAAAACTAAACAAATATTTAAACCAACGCGTGCGGATGTCATTCGGATTTCACTCGGGTGATTTGTCAGAGCGGCATCAAAAGCCTCGGGTGTCTGGTTCGTTAACGGTCGGGAGGAATGGGCGGCAGCGGCACTCGCCCCAACCCCACCCCCACCCCCACCCCCACCACTTCTCGCGCTGGAACAATATTTTACACGAATTCTTCGAGGGATGTAGACTCTATTCATATAGCTCAGAGGCTTAATAAGAACACAAACTAACCCCATATTTTGTGCTATAAATAGTTTTATATTAAATTTACACAAATTTGTACTAAATCGGCTATGGGAAAACCCTTCACATTTCCATAAAAACCTAATTTCAAAGCAAGTATTTCATTTTTCGAAGTTTTTCATTGAAGGTCTCTTTTGAAAGGTCTTTGGCAGTAACAAGATAGCCTCGGTTCCGGCAGAAACTTTTAACGTTAAAAGATTTCTGCTAGTAGAGCGGCAATTTCACGAACAACGTATGTACGAGTATGTAGTATATGTGGCTATAAAGAGAATCGTAATATCCGAATCTCTGCAGTTGATAACCGATAGTATGTGGTAGCTGCCTGTAATATTTTACGGTAAAAATAACTAGTAATACGCACAATTTTGCACTCTAACTATTGAGTTAGTAAATTTATTATTTAATATTAACACTTTTTTAGAGGGTTTATTTGAATTATTTTTTTCATTTCCTTCTTATCAATCGATTCAAAGGTAGCTAGGAATTTATACGAATTTTAAGTATTATCGGTTGTGCAAAGTAATATAAAGATAATCACAGTTCCGTAATGACCAAAGATGACAGGAATGAATTATGCGAAACAGCGCCCGGGGACGTTGGCGTTTGTTTCTTTCACCTTGAAAATATTATAAAACCTGAAATTTGAGACCAGATTCACAAGTGCATGATGCCATCTCATAAAGCGGTAATTACTGCAATACTCTTCATCAAAGATAAATGCGTGACTGAGTGCTTGCGCAATAACTCTGTATGTTTGTGAAGTTTTGAATTAATGTGAAGATGCATTTTTACGAGTCGCGTGCTCAGTGAAAAGTAGAATGCGGATACTTATTTGGTTAACCAACAATAAAGCCTTATTTGTTAAATGAGTTTTTTTTTACCGCTACGCAATTATTACCATCCTGGTTTATTTATTGAATATATTGCAAAATCTTTAAGCAATACTAAAGCCTCATTTGACACGATGCGCTATGGAATTTCTGCCAATCTTATTTTGAACAAATTCTGACAGAAGAAGTATGCAAATATTTTTGCTCATGTGAATTGATAATTCTCTGGAGCTGTAGTTAGCTATGGAGAGAAAAGGTCGAGATGTTTGTTTCAAACCACTTCTAATGTTTGAATTTCACCTGCGATATCGGGATGATGTTTTAATAATTTCAGGAATTAAATATGGAATTCGCAACTTCAATTTACCTCAACGTTAGCGCTGTCTATACTCACATTTGTAACCTGGCGAAACTGCCATCGATCATGTAACAAAAAGCCGCCTGGTGATCTGTGTGAATGGCCGAGCTATACAAGTATTTTCTTCGAACACATTACTTCCTTCTGAATAGGGCTTTGGAATGCATTTTGTATATATTATTTAATTAAATATATTTTCAACACATTACCTATGTTACGTTCTAATAAAGCTACCAATAAATAATGCATTTAGAATAAACCAAGTGGAGTATACTGTGAGGAAGGATTGGCTAATAGCGGCTCTTGTCGAGTGAGGTAAACTTTTGCGAGCTGAAATGATGGCTAAAAACAAGCAACGAGCCACCGAGACAGAGATAATGGAGAATTATTATATTTATTAAGATACAATTTATTTAGTTTTTAGTGTTTTCAAATATGTTCTGGGTCATTTGAGATGACCGAGATATGATATTTCTCAATTCAGACCTTCAATTTCGAACATAGAAGGTCAGACGTTTTTAATGTGTTCGGTAAGATACGAGTCATCCCACCCATTGGACTTACTTTCCATCTGTTCTTGGTCAGAATTGGTTACGTCGGCAAGCAAACATTCGGAAAACATGACGCAAAGAAAACAAACAATAATGTTTCGGTAAATGGGAAAATCACATCATAATAAAAAAAAATTCCGGCTCCGGAACTATTAAGGTAATAAAATCAAGTTCATAGTTTTTAAAGTAAATATTTTGATATTTATCAATATTGAATATTTTTATGAATTGTGGGAAATTGAGTTTGAACCATCACACCGTCCGATTCTCTGAATCGGATGGTAAAATGTAGAAATAGAATAAGGAAAAACGCCTCCGTAAATCATTGCGAATACACAGTTCGCTTCCTCAATATACATGCCTTAATAATATTAATTTCTCTTAACCCAATAATTATTATATATTAAACCAACGTCTATGTTATATCTGGCATTTAATTATATTTGATTATATTATACTTACTTCTCACAAACGTGCTGGTACCTCTGACGCTGTAGAGTATTATATAGAGCAGCGTTACTTCACTGTACAGAACAACGTGTGCAATCAAAGCATCGAGGATATCTGGAACCTATGAGCTATTAGCTATAAATTTATTGTCGTTTAACTCGAGTCGCGGACTCATCTCAGCTGATGCGTTCCTCCACATCACGTTTGGAGTTAAATTAATTTACCTGTTATTTGTTAGTAGTAGTGCGAATAAAAAAGTTTTATAAATTAATTAACAATGCTTTAAAACAGATGAAATGATTTTTCATTTATTTGTCTTATTATTTGAAATGAAATAGAGCCATGTACAAAAATGTCGTTGCAATTTATTATATCCGCTCTGTTTCTCCATTAATTTGATTTATCTAACTTTTTTTTCATAAAATACTTATTATGCATGAAGGATACATAAAATATTGATTATCTTTTAAATGAATAAACATATTAATTAATGAATTGTTAAGTTCAGACTCAGAGATTAAAAAAATCGTTTTCCTGTACTTGCAAAGTAAGAAATTGTTTATCTCCAACAAAAAATATTTTTGGAGTAATGAACTTAACGAAGGTGTATAAAATAATATTGATTGTGTTTGAAATTTAAGCCTTGAAGATTCAGCACTTGCGTAAAATACTTGCCAGCTGATTTGGATCCGAAAAACAACGATACAGACTTTCGTTACTGGAGGTTGAATGCACCCCGGGGTCATTTATCTAACACTAGTATATACTTTTATTAAATCCTTTTTTTAAATCAGAGACCTTTTAAACGCACCATAAAAGAGATAAGTAATTAAGTAGCATTCGTTCAACCCTTAAACAAATAAAAGTAAAATACTTCCCACCAAAAAAAACTCCTTATCTATGTAGCCCTTGCTGTCTATCCTCAATCTAATTATTACGTGCATTGAGGAACATCATACGAATAAAATAGAAAAGTTAACGTCAACTTAACAAAAAAGAGAGGGGAAGGGCAATAAGTACCTGACGAGTTTTTCACACCTCCGTGAGCATTATTAATTATTATATTATTCACTTAAACTTAAACGACTCTAATTCCTTCTTACTAAATAGCACTTCAATTTTTTGATATATCGGTAACCTTAGCGGCTTAAAGAATACCACACCTGTCCTATGGAGTCTAGAAGGTCCTTAAACATTGTTGTCAAGCAATAAAATAAAATTAATAAATAACCAAAAATATTTTGAAAAACTGTTTTGCACATTTACATTAATTAATGAACAACTATTATTATGTACTTTTAGTTTGTTTTATTATTTCCGATCGCCATATCCGCTTAAGTGTCAAAACTATGTTTTTCTCATCGCTACATGGTATTGCGTCGAGACTGATTAGGATCTATATATTTTATATTGTTTGCCCAAATATAGTCTTGTGTGATTTTTTTATTATTATAAGTCTTCTTTGACATCTTTAAACCAGACTTTAATGTATTTCTTAGGATCAATCTCATTTTTCAGAATAAATGTTGGGAGATTACATAATTTTGAAGAAAAGTCTGAGTGATTTCAATGACCAAATTGTATTTTATTTTGAGGTTGAGTATCTCTATTTTTTCTCAGCTCTTATTTCACAGACGTGTGTTTTTTAGCGATGCGATAAATTGAAGGCAAAACCTTAATAATAATAAGTAAATATAATAATTCATCAAAAAATATGTTCTTTTATTTTGAACGTAATTACGTATGTCAAATTAAAATGTTACATGGATAAACACAGCTTGTTCTATTGCTTTCACTTCCGTTGATTTCTTCTGGGTTTTAAAATTATTATTCTTTTGAATCGCTTTATGGATTGAGCTTCAAACATTTCAAATCGAAGTTTCAGATAACCTTGAACATCATTGTCCATCAGTTGGACTAGAGCTTTATGATGGACGTGCAAGGCTGGCTGAAACGTTGGCTTAAGATGAGTTAGGAAGTTCAATGCAGTGCAATACCCTGAAAACAACATAACACTAGTGTTGTAATTTTTTATGTTTCATAATAACACATATCTAAATAGTTATTGAAAAAAGTGCACATAAAAAAGTTTCTTGTCGTAAAGAGGATCTAAGCAAACGATAATTCGTTCCATAATTATTTATTATTCCTTGTGTTTTTTGCTGCCTTCCTTTTATTTATTTTTTCAGACTGGTTTCTTGATGTTTTTTAATGAAACTTTTAAATGCACAATTAAAATAAGTATCGTCGTCGATACCAAAAATGAGTCCATAGCAAATAGTTACAATGGCCCGTTCTGGTAAGTAAACCAGTCAACTACGTCACAGGTGGTCGTATCGCGTCATTGCCAATAATTATTGCAAGCTCTCGCGTCAAACCACGAATATGATATTAAATTTGTCAAAGTATTTAAACAATTGATTAAATTTAAACTTAAACAAACATATAAGGAATAAGTAGGTTTTAAAAAGAGGTATTAAATAGAAAAGTTAACGTCAACTTAACAAAAAAGAGAGGGGAAGGGCAATAAGTACCTGACGAGTTTTTCACACCTCCGTGAGCATTATTAATTATTATATTATTCATTTAAACTTAAACGACTCTAATTCCTTCTTACTAAATAGCACTTCAATTTTTTGATATATCGGTAACCTTAGCGGCTTAAAGAATACCACACCTGTCCTATGGAGTCTAGAAGGTCCTTAAACATTGTTGTCACGCAATAAAATATTATTTTTACACGCTTCGTGAAATTGACCATAATTAAGGGACAAAACACATTAAATTTTTTAATATTTTGAACATTCAAGCCGCACCACGTGAACGTTTCCGAGAAGGTATCAATTTGTAATTTGAGCTCAAGGGAAGCCACAGAACGCTGAGTTGAGAAATTAACAAGGTCGTAAATAATATTTTGTTTACTTACCTTTTATATGGATGTCTGACTTCATATACCCGTTATACATCTTATAATGTTAATACAAAACGTAAAAACAATAGATTTGTGATTAACAAAGGTGATATTATAGTATACTTAAATATAACTACATCATTATCAGTTAACTAGATTACCTTCATTATACCATGGAGATATTATTGAACAATAACAATCGAATAATTTAACATAGTATAATTTAGTAACATTATCACCTCAAGGGCGCTTTACATTGATGTTTATAAAAAAATAAAAAAATAAATCAATGAAAGACAAACATTTTCGGATTACAAACAACCTGACAATATTTTAAACACTCGTAAAATGTTAATTGTTAAATAATTGAGGACTTAACATAGCTAGCAGAAGAATTGGACTCCGACGCCTGGGGGGAATCCTCACGTATTTGTCCACTCGGCTACTAACCAGTCATTTAAATGGTAATTTCACAGATTCACTTGATTTTGCCATGGAAAATATTTGTTACATATTAGTGCGCAAGCGGCATTGTTATTTTGAAACTCTGTTAAAAGTTATGAAGAGTTACAGAAATAGTGTAAATCAGGAACAAAATAGTGAAAGGGCTTAATGATCTGAGCAGGCTAGGTTGAAAGCTTGAGCAAAATGGAGGGATGGTTGATAAAGGAAAGTATGTCGAGCATCTTTCGAGCATGTTTTTGAATGACTGATTTTCTAATACAGAGACAGTACTTTTATATATCGATTGAGGAATTTCGTTATTTTTAATATATCATCCAATGTCGTTTACAGTAGACGCTTCAAAAGCATACACTGAATACCTCTGTGTGAGAAAGGTGAAGGTATATATTGAGAAACAAATCGTCACTAGTATGTGAACCGTATTCGATAATCACAAGATCACAACGAATGTCGTGACCCATCGTATTAATAAACCGGTTCATAAAAAAACATTAACCTAGCGTCATTGTGTAGAATGAAGTCAGTCATAAAAATTATTACTATTAGTAATATAAATACTATTTGTACGGCACCATTTTTGATGAAAAAATCCACACAACTTATTTTCTTACTTACTAAATATAGTTTATAACTAGAACCCGGATTTCTGTCGTAAAAACAGAACCTCCTCTTCTGAGAAAAAGATTTTATTTTTTTAACATAAAAAAACAACATTTGTAACATTTTAGACTAATATGTTACGTTCGAGCTAAGAACTTAACCTATCAAAGATTTTTGTTGTGTTAAGTTATGCATGTTCAAGAGGTCAATACTGTAAATTATGCGGTTAATAGCTTATTTTTTAACTAGAAAAAACTCTAAGAGGCTTAGTTTATTCAAACACTATGTACCTACCTACCTATTAATCTAAAAAGTGTGTTTGGAATGATTTATTTTTTGAAGTTATATTTTTCTTTGAGGGTGAGGCCTGTTTTTGGTATAAAAACCCGAGTCCTGGTTGTAGAAAATAGTTTTTTTAATCTTACCACTAAATGCGTAGTTAACTGATAAGTAAGTTTCAACGAATGTTGTCGAACTTAACCATGATAATTATACCAAAAAGAGCAATGTTGAATGATTTCATTATTGATGAATTAAAAACATAATGTTTTTGGTTATTGGTATAATTATTATGTTTTAGTTTGATAATATTCGTTGGAACTAAAAATAAGAAAATTCCGAGAGTATTTTTTACATAAACGTTATATTACGTTTCACTTAAATTGAATTTTATTTTTATACTTTCAGTAATATATCTTTTACATTAGAGTTAATATTAAAAAACCAGAAACGCGACTTTGGATCACAGATGTCGCTACTGGTTTATAGAGATGGTCGATTCCTGTCCCGGTTAAAAGGAACCGGTTCCAAGCCGGTCACCGGAACCGTCGATATTATTTCTCCGAGGAACCGATTATTTTTGGAACCGGTTACTAATTTGCAGTTCTTTTCTAGAGCAACCCCCCCCCCTCCCCACCATGAAAGTTATTTTTAGCGGTAAGATTTTTTTTTTCCTAAATAATAAAACAATTTTCTTGAAGGAACTTTTCTGGCATCAGGAACCGGTTCCGAAAATAACTGGATAAATAACCCAATTCTGATCTCGACCATCTCTACTGGTTTATCAATAAGAAATATTTTAAATACTGAACTCTATTTCATTAAAAGGAAATAAAAAAAATATATATTACTTGTAGGTAGGTACTTGTATGTTATTTAACAAGATCAAACATGTGTATTAAACTAACATGTGGTTTTTACTAAATATTTGTTAAATTAATAAACGAGAATGAAAACCGCATATTTTTTACTCGAATCTAAAAGAATAAACATTCAAGTATTTTTTTATTGGAAAAATCTAGTACCTACCTTAAAGTTACAAATATACACATAAAAAAACTTACTGTACCAGAATATCGATATCACCTTGCGGATTATGAATAATGATGACTATGCGCTTGTCTGGGCCGGCCCAAATAATGTCATAAGACTTGCGTATCTTTATTTGATCTACCTGCCAGAGCTAGCATTTCACCAAACTTGAGAACGACTCAAGGCAACTCGAAGTAGGACATGTGACATGCTCAATAAACGATCGTCATTAGATCATTCGGTCTTACCTAGAAACTTTATAATTGAAACTTTACAGTTGAAACTGTTTATTTTGGTAAGTCAATACTAGTGACGTGGAAAATTTGAGTGCAGGTTTTTTCACAATAACGGACTTTGGATTAATTTATAATATTCATACTTATGCAGAATAATTTAAAAAAACCGATAAATTGATCTGCCAATTAAAATCATTTTTGAAGTTGGCAACGCTATTATAATAATATGATAATAAATCACTATTTTTGTCGATTTTGACGATGTTTTTAATACATTTTTTGTAGCATGCATAAAACCAAATGACCTATGACTTGATTTTAAAAAATTACGATCAATTAGCGATGGGATAAAGAAAAAGTATAGTATTGCAAAACAAAAAAATGGTAAACATCAACGGTTGTCATTCTCCCTTACATTTCTAATCTTTTTCAAAAATTACTGAAAAGGATTTTAAAAAATCTAATAATGAGTAATGATTTATAAAAGTTTTAAAAAATCAGGTCTTTTGGAAATAAATCTCAGTTGTAATTTTTAAAAGCTGATAATATAATACATCGGAAAACGGAATGATGGATACTAACACCGAAAAGATAATATTCATGCGATACATTACACGGTTACAGAGGGAGAAATAAAAAGATTTGCACCGGCGAGTTAATATCTTCCCAATAAACCGGTATTTTTTGTTATATTGGCAATAAATCTAATCTTCCCATAAAGGAAACATCGTCAATAATTCCGCCCATGAACAGGAATAAACAATAAATATTAATATTAAAATATAAATTCGCAGTGATGTTGTCTCGTCACAACGAACCCGTAACTATCCGATTAGACTCGCACATTGTTGTCATTTTTCATTAAAATACATACATTTTATTAAAAACGCTTCAAATAAACTAAATATTATAACCAAATTGATCTCTAACAAGTAATATCAACTGAAAATTAAACCATGCCCCAAATAAATACAATTTAGATGAAGTAAATAAAATAACTCTCCAAAGGGTAAGATATTCTGAATTTCAAGAATCTGGAGACAATGAATGAATAATATTCGCGTACAACAAATGAATCAAACAATAACTTCAACATCCAGTATTGACGACTTCCGTGGTCGAGTGGTTTAAGCCCTCGACTACGAATCTAGAGGTCGTGGGTACAAATTCCGGCGTGCGCAAATAAATTCTAGTGATAAAATACCTAGGTTTGACTCCCAGACCGCATTATCACAAGACTATTTAGTGAGAAGGACTTTATATGTAGAGAGAATGTATTTTATATATTTTTACGATGTTGTGCTTGTTTAACAGCGGTTTTTCCTGGAGAAATTTTTTTTTTTTGTTTTTAGAAATTTTTTAACTTCTAACATTTTCGATACTAAATAGTTCAACTTTAAGGAAAAACGTCCTTTCGAATGCCATTTTTTTATAATTAGAAAAATAACTCCAAATCTAGAAGTATTTTTTTTTTGTTATGATTGATTTAATATGCTTAAATAACATTCACTTAATAAAATATATTGAATCTAAAAGTAGTAGCCTACAAAACCATATGGTAATCAAAATGTTTTTATTATTTAGTACACCTACAATATTTATCGCCTACACTTAGACGCTGTTTGATCAATAATAGTATATCGTAAATACAAGTTTAGTGTGATGCAACCAAAATAATTTAATATGTGTAATCGTTTTACTATCCTTGAAATTAGATTTATTGTCCAAAACAGGTTTCATATTTCACAAATCAATCGAGGCTTAAAACAGCTAAATATCTGGGTCGTCTTTACGTAAAACCTATGATTATGATATACATTCGAAATAATAACTCATTGAAACATTGCGTCATAAAACAGCTGCCACCGGTGGTTGGTGGTTTCTTCTTTAAGTGATGCACTTTTCGCTGCACCATTTTCATTCTCCATGTTCAGGTTCTAGTTCTGGTTCTGATTGGATAAACCCTGACCGATATCTGCAACACTTACGTGACTGCTCAAAAATATACAATTAATTGTATTTTATTGATTTTTAACACTTTTTAAGTTCATGAAATTGTACCTAATCATAGCCTTTGACCGCACAATGCAGTCAATTGACAATTGCTATAGATCCCGTGCACGTCTGTTTTATTTTACCAAAAACAAATCTCGTTTTTGATTTTCCGTGAGAACTACAGCTACGAGTATCGTGTAATCAATATTCTGAGAAAACAAGATGGAATTTAATATTTTCGTAATCAATATGAAATGTAGGCTAACTTCACTACAAAATAAATCACAGCAAATAAAATTT
The DNA here is from genome assembly GCA_022651775.1 of Drusus annulatus. Lineage (NCBI taxonomy): Eukaryota > Metazoa > Arthropoda > Insecta > Trichoptera > Limnephilidae > Drusus > Drusus annulatus. The sequence goes on along the minus strand of JAGWCC010000340.1, from coordinate 502,049 downwards.
GACTTGCATAACAAAACGTTCAAACGATATGCTTGGGTGGGTAACATAAGTGGGGAACATAGAATTAACCATCAATAATCGATTTTATATTTAATTCCTACTAAAATAACTAAAAATTATATAAAAGAAAGTGCAATGCACTATATTTTCTTTTCAGAGTTTTTACACTTAAGATTTGACTGAAATTTGGTTAAGAAACGCAACAAAAAGTGTTTTTAACTCTGTAAAATGATTGTACTTAGTTCTTAGCGTATTGCGGAATTCAGTAACGCTTCGATGCGAAATGAGACAGTGTTGCAACTGATGATAACTGCTTTGTGTGGCCGTTGTGCTAATCGAAGAAGAATACAGACTTCGTGTGTATGTGGCATAATCATTTCCTCCCGAAGTACAATATTTGCGTCATTATTTTTTTCTCGGTCGTATGACATAGTGCTGGAAAAAACTACTATTCAAAGACGTCTTTAAGCAGACATATTTTTGACGCAAAGTCCTTATTTTAAATGTATTCAAATGACGACTAGAAAAAAAAAGAACAGTTATGTCTACGGTTCATCTATTGACGATTTAGTTTTCAGCTTCTAATAGCAATCATATATTTTATGGTTTTTTTATTGACGATTGGAATTTTTTATAGGACCTGTTTAGTTTATACTGGTACTCAAAATGTTCATATTTTATTACTCAAAATTAACGGTCAATATGGATGCTTGGTGGTTTCACCCAAATATTTTTATAATTTCATAAGTTGTTTGTCAGGGTGGGTAATACTTTGGAAACTTGAATCTGCATTGAAAAAAAAAGAAAATTATTCATAAGTAACCTCAGTCTGAATGGATTAAAAATATACTTGATAAATTCCTGTTTTGCACGCTGCACTGAAAGCTGGTACATTTTGTAGACCCCCATACTAAACCCACACATTGTAATAATAAAACACAAATCGTCCTTGTGCTTTCTAAATATACACAATGTGTCGTGTTTAACATCTTATAAATGTATTTATTATTTATAAATAAGAAAAAAATGTTGGATTTGATGGATTTGTAAGATTGATCGTATGTGTCTGAATCGATTAAAATATGGTTATTTTTTTATGTACTCTAAAAATCTATCGTTTAAATATTCTTTTCAATTATGTAGGTTCTTAATTCGAACCAAAGATCGACATACATAATAATTATTTGATTATTTCACGATATCGTGCTGTTTTCGTGAAAAAATCACCATTGGTAATATGTAATTTAAAAATATTTATATTCGAATGGGCACATGCAGTGTGTAATTAATACTATTTAGATTTTTTAATATTAACATGTAAAGTTATTAAAAACCGTTATCTTTTAAATTTACCTAACACTGACCCAAGCACATAATTTAATTCATATAAAAGCTTTCTGACATAATGGTCAATTTTCAATCAGGTTACAATCTAGTTTTGATAACTGGAATTCTACGTGTTCTATGCCACGAAATCTTTGATAACCATATCAAAGTCGACTGATTTCAGAAATTTCAGAAATTCGTTTTATGACAAGCTATTAATATAGGTAGATATATTTCGAGCAGGGCCACCGAAAGGAATTAAGTAACCCATCACATCAAACATTGTTTTACAAAATGCAATGTATTTAAGTAGTCAGAGTCAGCAAATAAATATGCATAAATAAAATATTTCTTTAATAATGTAACATTAATGATATCCATCAAGAAATTTTGTATTTCATCCTGACTTAATATGACGAACAAATTTGAAGACTTATATGGCAGAGCGATGAGACCTTTCATTCTAGGTCAAGAGGTTCGAAATTCCAGTCTCCGGGAGTTAAAATAATGTATTAAATATCTGTTGGTTTTTTCACACACAAAAATTAAGCAATGTATGTTTTTATGCATTATGTATGTATATAATCTATTGTAAACCCAGTCTCAATACTAAACTGGTGGAAGTTAGCAGTAAGCCTACAATTCAGAATGGAAAAGTTACTTTTGTGGTACTTTCCAATCATCATCTAACCGTTCTCTTCCTTCCACCCTTTTCGTCAGCTTCACTACATGCCTCAAATGGGGATACCATAGTTTTACTGGCTCCGGGCAATTGAGATTGATTTATTTTTTATATCTTTTTTTTTTTTTTTATTATTTCTTAACTTCATGTTTATTTACAAAATAGTACATACATTGTCCTCCACGCTAGGAGTTCACCTGTGATGTGGAGGACATTTTTCGAATTGCATGTTAAAAAAAATTTAAAATATAAAAGAAAATCCAAAAGAAAATAATAAGATAAAACAAGATAAAGTAAAATAAAACAATTTAAAATATAAAAGAAAATACAAAAGAAAAAATAAAATAAAACAAGATAAAAATAAAATAAAATAAAGCCACTTCAAGACAAAAAATTACAAATCAATAAATTTCCTAAGTAGCACTATTATTATAATTGTGTATAATTAAAAATTAGGAGGATTTTAACCAGTTCCAAACATGTTTGTTGTATTGTGCAAGTGTAAATGTTTTGATTTGTGTAGGAAGAGAATTATAAAGTTTAATAGCCTGGTATCTGTAATGCTTTTGTCCGAAGGATGTGTATGTTTTAGGTATTTGTAGTTGATGTGCATGTCTTGATCTAGTGTTGCAAGTATTTTGTGAGGTGACAAACGTATTTATATTTTTGTAAAGGAAAGTTAGTATATGTTTAGAAAATATTTTTTGTATGGTAAGCACTGGAAATTTTTGGAATATGATTAAGGTCGGTGTTTGTATCGGTACTTTAAGTATTTATTACTTTTATCAAGGTTTTCTGGGCTTTATACAGAGTTTTAATAAAAACTTTATTTGCACAGCCCCAAGCAATAATGCCGTATTCCATAATGGATTGGGCTAGTGCAAGGTATATGTTTTTTATATCGTAGATGCTTAGAATATTTCTAAGGTTTTTGAAAAAGTGGATTAATCGGTTGAGTTTTGCTTTTACAGAATTAATTTGTCTATCCCATTTCATGTATTGGTCAAAGTGTACGCCGAGATATTTAATGGTTTCCGTGTGTGTTATTAGGGGACAGTTGCATAGGGAGTGTGCTGGGTGACAGTTATGTATTTTTAGGTTAATGCATTGAGAGGGTTGGCCTCTCGAGTCAATGCTGAAAGTTATGAATTTAGTTTTTGGGATATTAAGAGTTAACAAATTTGAGTCGAGCCATTTTTTGGTGATTTTAAGACCGAGCTCTGCTTTTTTGCTTAGTGTATTCCAGTCTGTAGCTTTAAAGAGTAACACAGTGTCATCAGCGAAACTTCTAATTTCGCCATCTATTTGGAGGTGACAAAGATCGTTAATATATATAAGGAATAGGATTGGACCAAGCACGCTGCCTTGGGGTACTCCGTAAGATACTTGTTCCGTGGCACTACTTATGTTTTTTATTGAAGTATACTGAGTGCGGTTTCCCATATAGCTTTTTAATAGTTTGAGTTCTGTTCCCATAATTCCAATATTTTGTAGTTTCGTGAACAGTTTTTGGTGGTGTATTGTATCAAATGCTTTTATGAGATCTAGAAATATACCCAAGCATTTTTTCCCCTGATCTATATTTGTTTTTAAGAAGTCAGTTACCGAGGCTAAGGCATGCGAGGTGCCCATATTTTCTCTGAAACCGAATTGATTAGGGGATAAGACATTATTAAGGTTGAGAAAACTTAGAAGATTATTTTTTATATGTTTCTCTAGAATTTTTGATAAGGTGTTCAAAATTGTGATTGGTCTGTAGTTATTTATTTCATCCTTGTTTCCGTTTTTGTGGATTGGTATCACTTTGCCAGTTTTTAAGATTGTTGGGAAGATGCCTTCTTCAATACATCGATTTAGTAGTTTTGTTAGAGGAATGTGAAGTGTAGATTTTAGTATTTTGAGTGTAATTGGAGATATTTTGTCACTGCCCTGAGAGTTTGTGTTTTTTAGGTCGTTTATAAGTTTTAGTGTTTCCGATTGGGTTATGTGTGGTATTTTAAAGGAAGAAATACTATGTTTTTTAAGGTGGTTTGAGGAATCTGGGATGGCTGTGTTCGCAGTTATTTTATTTGCTAACATCTTGCCTACATTAGCGAAGTAATTATTGACAAAATTACATACTTTCAATGGATATTCTGATATTTTAACAATCTCGTTGTCTATTTTAATTTCGTTAATGGAATCACTTTTGTTAATATTAGTGTGGGATATTTCTTTTAAAATTTGCCATAGTTTTTTTGGGTCTCTGTTGCATTTATTTATTTTATTTTTATAGTATATTTCTTTTGATATTCGTGCGAGTCGTGTGCATAAGTTTCGATATCGTTTATAGAAATTCAGCAGATAAATGTCATATGGGTTCGATTTACTTTGTTTGTGAAGTGCATCTCTTTTTCTAAAACTTGTTACTAGTCCTTTTGTTATCCAAGGTTTCATAAAATTAACTTTGGATGGTGATTTTTTGTCGTTGGTTATAGTATTTGTGTTATATTCTTCTTGAATACATTCAACAAAATTTGACCATGCATCGTTAATGTTTTTGTTTTCTATAAGTTTATCCCATTTTTTATTTAAAAGTGTATCTTTCAGTTTAACAAAATCAGTTTTGTTGTAGGTTGTGGTGGTTTTGTGAGGTTTGACATGCAAATTATGTGTAGTGTTAATATTTAGGATGAGTGTATAGTGGTCTGTAATTGTGGAATGGTGGATATTGGACTGGTACAACCGTTTCGTTTTTAGCATTATATGGTCAATACATGTCTGGGTGGGTGATAAGTTATTTTTATTGAAGTTGACTCTTGTTGGTTCATTGATGGTGCTAATGAATCCATGGTACAACATTAGGTTTAGGTAATCGTCACTTTGTGAGTGCTTTGATTTATTCGATAAGATGTTTATGTTCATATCTCCGATTAAACACACGTTTTTTAGTTCTTTTATTTTGATTAGTTGATTGTCTAGAGATCTTAGAAAAGGAAATATGTTTTTTATAGAAGGTGACCGGTACATAGCTAAAATGCATATTTCATTATTGACCATAATTTCAAGGCAGTTTGTGTCTGTAATGTTAAGCTCTGTTATTTTTGTCTGTAAATTTTCTTTGCAGTAAACTACGATGCCGTCATTTTGATTTTTATTGTTTTTTGAGTGTGTGGCTGTGTAATCAGGAATTTGTTTTGTCGTGTAAGTTTTATCTAGCCAACATTCTGTGAGTATTATCACGTCAAATTCTGTGCCTAATTGGTTAAGTAAAATGGTAAAATTATCAAAATTTTTTGCGATGCTGCGTATATTTTGGTGTATTATTTTTAGTTGTGGGGCCATTTTTGGTGCGATGATAAACATACAAGTGTTCAAAAGAGTAATTTAAATCAATTTTGCTAAGTCGTCGGAGTGTTTGATGTAAATTATTTTATGAAGTTCGGCTTTCCGCGCCATGATTTTTCCATCCTTAGCCCAAATAAACGCATATCCCATGTTAAGTGCTTGTTTTTTAGCCTTCCATAGAAGTTCCTTCGTGTATGGTGGCAGGACTTCGTTTATGTATATTTTGGAAGTTGATCCGGTGGTTGTAATGTATTTGACTTCTTTTTTTTTCGACAACAATTGTTCGCGCACTGTTGGGTTATTAAATTTCACCCTTATTTTTGGAGGATCCATTTGTTTGGTGGCCGTTGTTGCTGCAGTCGGTCCTCCCGGTTGTGATTTGGCAATGGTCGGTTTAATTCTGACAGCCTGCTGTATGTCATCCGGTCGAATTTGGATAGCTGCGGTTTCAGCGATAGTCCTCAAGATCTCGAAAGACGATTCCCCATCTCTAACGGGGACTCCAGAAATGTCCAGAGAGTCCGACATCATAATGTGGTCACAGTCAGCGGCCCGTATTTCCAAGTTTTTTATCAGTAAAGTTTTTTCGTCCAGGGTTTTTTTAAGTTTTTCCATGTCAGACAACATTGTTTTTTCGGTGAGCTTTGTCTGCTCAATTTTTATAAGTAACTAACTAACCTTAAAATTACAATTGTAAATTTCTCACAGTTGCGGAAAACTTGTTAGCATATCCCATAAAAAAATACCAACTGTGTACTCTGGCATAAAATGTTTGCAGATTTTTTCCCTGGAAATTCTAGGTTACCACGTGTATTTTCAGCTCGCAATGTCATTTCCATCATGAGCAAAAAATACAAGTTATGAATGATTGTTTTTTTCGAAGATATCAATTTTTCAATAAGAAAAACAGTGTAATGAATCTCTGGCGAAGTCGAATTGTAACTTTTTTTTGTTTTAGTTTATCATAAATTACCTCTCTAATTGAGAAAATTCTCGTGCTTATGGAGGGTTCTATCAGTTAATGAACGATAAGTAACGAATCGCCAGTAAAGATCCCTGAAAAACATTTTAGATCCCTAGATTCGGCCCATGTATGTATCAGATTGGTTTGATACCTGACCAGGCCAGTTTTTTCAGAGTTGTGTTGGTGATGCAATACCTGACGCGGAGCGCAGTTCTGGCCGTATTAGAGTTTAAGGTCAGGTGATGGAAGTTAAATAATAAAGACCAACAAAATTTCAAGTTTAAAAACCATGAAACCAAGATTACGTTTTAATTTTATCAAAATGAAATTAATAATTAACGTAATAATTAAATATTCATTAACACTCATCAGAGGGTCGAAAAAATACTAGAAAATACTAAAACGTTTGTGAGCTTTTATTTTTTTACATACGTTTTATTCTTGCCCTGGTCATCAAATTATTTATAAAAATTTAAAATCGTTTGTCAAAAATGGGAATAACTAAAAAAAATAATTGAAGAAGGCCAATTTTTTTTTACAAATGTAGGTAGGCAGTTTGTTTTGTGTTTCAATAGATGCCTCCAAAATGCCTATATTTGTTTCCAGATAAAAAAAATGTTGTTTGAAAGTCCACTAGAAATTTTGTATTTTCACTTCTTCAGCGTATTTTTAGGAAAAAATTACGATTATATTATATTCGTAAATAAATCAGCGTTCATGTTTTTCTAGGTTCACCGTATTTTGTACCTTACTTTGAAAATTCGCCAAAATTAAAATGATGCAGATTATTATTTTTATCCGGAAAAAAGCAGGTTTTTTTGGTGTATTCGTAAAAAAAAATCGAATGTTTTCCTCAAAATATGTGACGAAAAATAACGAATGGTATTTAGTGCCCAAACTTATTATGTTTGTTGAAATAATTTATGGCTCATCAATAGTAATAACACTATCATCTAATATGGTGGATACCTACGGTTATACAATCTGAGGAGGCTAGTTCGTTTCCATCGTAGTACAAAAATACACACATTTTCATTTCATTTTATGAGCGCTGGTAAATCATGTTTTGTAATGTTGATTGTAAAGTTTAATAGACCAACAAAAAGACATTAAATATAATACTATTAAAATACGTTTAAATTGTCAAACATAACACATGTTCAAGTTCGTGTTAGGTGAAGCCGAGCCTGTGGCATATAATATTGTGCTATATAATATTATTAAAAACAAGAATTTTTAATATATCTAAAACTCACTCTACGCAATAAAATAATATGTCTTACTTTTATATAAATATTTTAACAGTATCTACGAAGGTAATAATAATTTATTCTACGTGACTTCCAACGAGTAAGTTAAAAAAAAAAAACAAAAATCCTTTCAGAAAAGAGGTGATATTACTATTGGATATGATGACAAAACTACGTAGGAATATCGTTTTATCATGTTATGTTAATCAATCCAATCAAACGCTAGGAATTAATTCATCGGGTAATAAATAAATAAATTGACGTATTTCGCACTATAACGTAGCCACTAAATATTCGTAGATAGCACGGAAACGAATAAAAATTAAATTGATCAGCGGGTTTTTAAAATATACTTACGAGACATGTCAATATATTCGAGCTAGATTTGTATTATTAACCTTGGTATATTTTTTTTGCATTCCTGTAGGATAAATCTTCACTTAATAGGGTCATCTTTAAAAAAGTTTTTGCAAAAACACCGTTAATTAATCATATTTGATATAAATATTGTTTAAAAGCACCTGTTTCTATGATTTGATTATTTGAAAAGATCGTTACAAGAAACTCATTAATTATTAATACAGTCAAATAGAGTATGATTTGAAAAATACTGCGCACAAATACTAACAAAACTACGCAAAGGGGGAACAAAAAATAGCATTCAAATGGCACCTCATCTGCCCCCAAACAATCAATTAATTCCAGTACAACGTTCATCGAAGTTTTTTTTTATTTTACAAGTTTTTTAAGTCAACACACATAGGTAATGTATTCAATTAACTGACAAATGCTACAACTACGTGTAAATGCTTATTATATAGAACATTAACTTAAAAGCAGAAAATGGACTGAAAACAAAATAAATAACATTTAAAACACACACAAAACTCCATTACGACCGTGTCAAAAATGTGGAAATCCGAAAAGAATGCAAGGTTCATGTAAGAAGCATAACGAATAATATGAAGAAAGATATGCTTAGGTGTTGCATGCAGAGTAAATAAACGAATTAAGGGACTTAAATAGAATATTTTATGGAAAATATGGGAGAAGCAGAAAGATATGATGAAGGAGAAGGGCACGATCAAAAACTTGAGTCGAGCCATGTCAAGAGTAAAAATAACAGAAGAGTATGTATGAGACGATGTATCAATGAGAATGAAGCGAGTAGTGTGTTCTAAGACATAGCTGTGTGGCGGTCCGTCCGATCTGCTTACCCCTGCGAAAAATGGGATAGTGGTTAGTTAGTTAAAAGAAACTGCGTTGGTGTTTTTTTTTTCAAAAGTACTTTCTATCAAATTTTCTCGCAGCTTACTTTTCAAAGTTATTTCGTTGAAGTCATACTGTAATCTATTGATTACTGAAAATGTAGCTATTATAATAAACTTATAATATATCCACCTTTGAATTGTATATCCTGCTTCAGAATAAAAACGTTAATTAAATATTCATAGCTACAACGTATATTTATCCTTATATGTGTTATTTGAACAGGAATTAATTCGTCACTTGCACAATATTGTTATATTCGTACATGAAATTACTCCACAATAATTATTAACTATAGGATAAAATTAAACGCAACTAGAATGAATAAACATGCATTGCATCAAATCGCAAAAGTTGTTGCAATTAGAACCTTCCCTAGATTTCCTTCGTCTTAATGGAAGTAATGCCAACAACTGGTATTTTTAGATGCATTATTTTGCCGAGCTTTAGACCAGCGATTTCCTGGTTTAAGTGAAATCGAGTGGATCTACTGCTAATGGATAATTTATCTGTGCAAATAAATTATATGAATTGTAACCTTAATGATCGAAATTCTAAAGAAGTAATAATCCTCTCTTTGATTGTACAATACAATTCTAAAGTAAAGTTGTATAATTTATCTACGCTCCTATGTATGGAAACAATACATTGTCTCAATGGAGTAAGTTGTTTAGTACGTAGGAATCTACAATAATTTTCGATAAATGTGCTTTACCTAATCTTACGTACAAAAAGTTTTATATTTTCGTAAGACGTAATCAATTACGTAACACCAATTACGATGTTGCATCAAATCCGTTAAATAATGTCAATTTGAGAAAACTGGAAATCAAATTAAATAGTCAAAACCATTTTTTTAGCTCGACTAAGGACATGGTGTGACTTGAGCCTCCAAACTCAATGAAAGCGCGTGATTTATTTCTTTCTGTAGATATATTAAATTAAATTCACATTTTCCGGTTAGGTCAAGGTGCTCTTAAAGCGTGTCTAACATCAATGTCTATTATTTTTAGAAAAAAAAGTTTATTTTTATTTTTATTACGACCAATTAGTGGTCGAGTGGTTCAAAGCATCAGGTTTCCACCAACTAATCGATTGCTGATTTAATCTCCTACTGGCTATGTCCTCAATCATTGGACAAGTTACATTTTCCAAATAAAATTATGTGAGTCGAAAGAATTCAAATTATGTCGGACTATTCTTAACCAGGAAATATTTTTTTTAACTAGAAAATTACTATTTAAAATTACTGATCTCCATTTGTCTAGGTAGGTCTAAAGTAGAATGCAGAACTTATGATAAGGAATGGCGAATTCAACATCTAAAACTTTTTACATCGGAGGTAGTACCAATATACATCACGCAATAGTACAATTTATTATTTCTTTGATGATTTTTTCAGATTTTTTTTCAGATATTCATTAATAAAGACTAGATAATGAACTTTCGGGTTTCATTGGTATGGCGTAGTTGAGTATTTCCGTTTGGCCCTGCAACCAGGAGGCCGACCTCGCAGTGTCACTGAACTCTGAGAAGTTAACGCACTCTACTCCAGATAATTAAATCTGTCGCTGGCGAGTATAAACTACGGCGTAGGAGGATTGTATCTCCTGAGAAACATCAATAAGTGGAGAGATGTCCCTGATCTTTGAAAGAGGACTACCTCGTGAATCACATAGAAGTATCAACTGTAAATATTGTTAGAAAAATTATCAGATTAAAATTTTTGTGCAATTATTCAAAATTATGCCAAACATTAATAGACTGAACGACTAGATTTTGGTTTCAATCATTTATATTTTTAAATTTTAATAATAAGGAATTAACTCATGGATAACTAGCATTAAAAAAAAATTAATGGTAAATTATAAAATGATCAAGTATAGGAACATGTTGTTTTTTCAATAAACTTTTTGCTATTTGTATGTTTTTTTTTAATAAAGGCATTCCAAACTATTGCAACATTTAGATGTTTCGAAAGAGCTTCTTGTTTCATTCGATTTGGCTTGTTAGATTTCTAAAAGCTTAAATGAATTACAGTGTGCAGTTCAACAACGAAATCTTGTCTTTTGAGACAATCCTAGGTTAGTATTTTTTTTATTTGTAACTATCTAAGAATTATATTCTTAGTTCATACATAGAAACATAACGCGTGGCAAAATAATACAGTAAAATAATATGAATGCATTGTCAGTGTTAATCGTTAAAAAAATACATGTTGGTTCCTGTTTCTGGTTGTCAGAGAAATAAAATAAATAATAATACTCTTTTCCACGAATCTCAACCGACTGTCATTTGTTTTGCTTTTTATTTTACCAATAAAACTCACAAACTGTTTTTTTTTCTTTTTCAGATGATACTCTCAGCACAGCAGATGAAAAATAACAAGCATCATCTCCAGCATCCGCTCAATCAGCCCGTTTAAAGGATGCAGCTTGATTGAGTGACACACAAGAAAACTACGTGACTAAGAAATACACAAAATATTGCATTTTATGGGAAACTGTATACAATAAATACTTACAAACTGATTATTAGACAAATTCATTAAAACTCCAAATCGGATGTACGATTCCCTCCCTTTTTTTATACCTTAATACTGGACTTGAAATATCGCAATGACTTTTTTAATATATTTTACATATTTTATTTTCTACACAATTCTGCTGTCAATCGGCGGAATTTGGTGTTTTGAAGACTGTTACATGGTAGAAGACCCCGACTACTCACACACAGACTTATAAAGCAGGTGCTTAAACGATAATAAAATAACTTCAGGTACTTTAGAAATAACACGTCATTGGAGCTCATCCGCAAGGCGGATCTTCGCATCAAGATTGCAAGCTTCGGAAAATACGTCACGAGAGGTCAGTAATGTAATTGTAATTTCATTCTTTTTTATGGCATCAAAATACCCGCCAGTCAGGCTGTTAAGCATTTCAACACTCCTATCACCACAATGACGAGATACATTTTTTTGTGAATTCCACACAAGATTCAAGAGTCATCAAAAGTCCCAAGTGTTCCCAGTGTGACTATGACGGGGTGTACCTGACTTCTCAGATCTGGCCGCCAAATACAACTAAAACCATTATAAGCAACGTTTCGATTTTGAATGGTGGATTTTCTCCAGGGCGATACTGAGAGTATTTTCCATTCTGAAATGTGTCTCAAATATACAATGTATTATTTTGAATTAATTAATCATGATATAACTCAAAATAATATTTTTTATGTATAAACGCACGCCAGGATTTAAACCCGTGACCTTAGGATTCGAAGTCGATGATCTGTACCACTAGGAGCAGGTCAATATTTAAAATCCACTTCAGCACATACCTATCATACCTTTGTCAATATGCCCCTTTCAATAAATTTAGTTATCAAATTAAACTGTTTCTATGAAAAACGATGATAATAAATATTGTAAATATACTCGTACGTTAAATGTGTCAAAATTAGTCAAAATATATGTAATAAACAAAATATTATAAGTCAAATGTGAATCATCTTTTGGAGTGTATTAGTCAATTTCATGTTTTTGGTTATGTTGTTTTCTATGATGTCAAAAGGATATATAAACGTTCGTATAAAACATATCACCCGCAAAGAATACGCGATGGTAAAATAATTCCAACTTATACCAGGTTTAAATTAGCCGCTTACGCAATCTAAGGTTTTCGCAAAATTTGACGTCGTACTAATATTTAAACAAACCAGTTTCTCTGCTTGGTGATTGACCTTTGCCGGGGAATATATCCATAAGGGTTCTGGAGAACTGCGTCTGCAAGCCTAATGCGTTTGGAATGTGTATAAGCGCAAGGCCTGAGTGCACGCTCTGGTCGAGCATTCAGCGGGGCGGAGCGTGCAGCGTGCAGCGTGCACCGTAAACACGTGGACATGGATTGGTGGACAGAGCGTTTTTTTGTGTTGAGCGGGGCGTGCGCCTCCGGGTTCAAACCAGTTTGGGCTTTAAGAGCGTTTATAGTACACATGCGTTATATCGTTGAAAGAAATAATACCACAAATTCAGTACAAACCTGAAATATGGAATATATAGAATATAGTCAAAGGTTGACTATATAACTAGCGATGGGAAAAACTTCAAAGTTTTGTGAACGCTTCACGAACTACAATTTCTTTCAAATGACCGCTTTAATTGAACTAACAGTTCAATCAAGTTTCAATTATAGTTTCGACCGGTCGGTAGCTGAGTGAACAAACGCGTCGAATTCTCACCCGGGCGTCCTGGGTTCAATTTCTTTTCTAGTCCTATATCATTGCACAAGTAACATTTTCCGTTTATTATTATGTTAGTTGAAATTTTTAAAATACTGTGAGGTTATTCGTAACCCGGGAATGTTTGTCTTTCTTTTTAAAACAAAAAAAAAACAAAAAAACGCTCTATTCGCACCATAGTAGTGTAGCGTGAAGTGTAAGAACTAGGAACTCGAGTGACTGCTACAGCGTGCGTTTGTGTAATCAGTTCGCAGTTCATACATTGCTTTACGAACAATACACTGCAAAAAAGTACGCCGATTTGTCAGAATATTAAATTTGTAAAGTACTACAATTATGAAGCTTTCCGCAAAATGAAATAGTTATTTGTAGTAGTTCGTACAGAGCGGTTCCATCGCCAGTTGACACTGACATTCATGTAAATTCATGGAGATTGTCTTCATTTAACCTTAAACTATAAAATAACGGATAAAATTCTTAAGTTTTGTTCTTTGTTTTACAATTTCACTCTGACCTTCCTTACGCAATAAATCAAATTGTAGAAATGTTTTTTTTTTCTAAATACATGTCAATAATATCTAGTGAAGTCGTGGTGGCAGTTTCAATGAACGACTGTTTCCTTCAATCGCTGTCTGTTCACTGAGGCCAGGCAACGTTCAATGGTAACACGCTCCTCTGCACGCTCCGCCCCGCTGAACGCTCTACCACTCAGGCCATACCCTGTTTTTGTCAACAGTGCAAATTTCCATCCCACGGGAGATGTGTTTGCTTTTGAAAATCCGTGTTTGTATACTTTGAGATCCGTATTTATTCCGCTAAAAGCTCTTACGCTTTCTTAATTCCATAATAATATATTTGAATGCCAACATTTGGTTATACTTTACTTTCATTAGCTTTACTTATAACTCCAATGATGGTCATTTTCTTAGAAAATCAACACTTTATTGTAATACGGTGTACAGATAGGGGACTATAACGCCACCCGGCTGGGCAACGTTGTGAGGCGGGGCAAGGAAGAGGCTGTAGGAAAATATTTGTTAAAGAGGACCAGAATAAATAAAGGAAGACATATAGTTTTTTTGTAGTAAATACCGCACAAGAGTCCCAACTGTTCCCAACGGTCTAGAGCCAGTGAAACTGATATCCCCTAGTGATGCTGAAGGTAGTGGGGAGGGGAAGTAGATAGGGAAAAGGAAGGTTGGGAAGTACCTGGCTATTCAGATCTGGTCACCAAACACGGCTCAAACCATTTTAAGCCCTTTTTCGATTCTTAATTATGGTATTTCACCAGGGAAATACTAAACAGTTTCTACCCGCCCATCAAAGCGTCCTTGAGGTGATATTTCACAAAAAAATGGCGCAATATAAATTAGCCAAGTATTACCACTCTGGAACGTGCCGAAAATACACTATATTTTATTTTACGAAACTACATAACATATAACCTACGCCAATGTTACTTACAATAATATTAATAATTCTAGACAACAAAGAACACATTTACAATCAACTAAAAAAAAAAAAAAAAAGTTAAAGGTTATAAAGCAAAAGGATGTTTAAATGTTGGCCATTGACAAAATTATTTTTTATAGTGTTAGAAGAAATTAATAGTTCTACCAATATACGAGTATTTACAAAACAAAGATCACATAACAAAATAAAAAGTTAAAACTACTACAAAAACATGAGACGTTTATAATAATGTTTTTTTATATGTAGGAAGTAACAACTAAGGAAAAAAAGCCAACAAATAAAAAGCCAATGATTTTATTTTGTCTGGTGATTCGAATAACCTATCCACCTGCCATCATTCATAAAAAAAACGTTAATTCATAGAGTCCAATAACAAGACAACTACGTACCTGTGTATGTTAATAATTATAATGTGATAATAAAATTAGAGAAATAATATTTTCGTCGATTCCGTCATTGAGTTAATAAGAATAACTTTAATGGCTTTTTCGTCATTTGGTAATTTTATCATATTCGATATTTTGGTAGATAACCTGATTCTATTCATATTTTAACGTAAAATAACCTCATCCACCGCCAATCAACGTTGAGCCGCCTGGAAACACGGAAGGATCATTAATATCACCCGCTAATGATAAAAAGGCGAATACGGTAGTTCCGTGAGTTGTCAAAATATTCTTTTGACTTTGTAAAGTGTAAAGCTGCTATTGGTGCGTTAAAATATTTGTTAATTTTTTTTTCTTTAATTCTTTGAAAAACCAAAAAAAAGAAAGATTTGGTCTTATAATTGATTTAATACTGATTAAAATTTGAGTCATATGGAAGAAACAAAATAGATGATATATGTATTGATCCTTTCTTGGTCACATAAAAAAATGATATTTCGATTAGTTTATTTTACGAAGTTACATCACTGAAAAAAAAAAATACGAAGCATTTTAAAAATAATAAGAAGTTTTTTAGATTCTGTATGAAAAGTAATATTTTATTGTATTATTTATACCCTCAAACCAAAACGATAAGAATTATTTATTTAGTTTGTTTACTTTGCATTACTGTTCTTTCAATTCTAAGGACCCGTTTAAGGAGTTCAGCGTGAAGCAAAAATATGTTAAAATACTCTTTTCACATCTAGGCGTTATGGTGTTTTGTTTGACAAACAACAAAATAATGGTACAAGGAAAAGGTAATATATTATAAAACATATGTATCCACACGAACCTATTTATAATCAAATACATTAATGATAAGCATGTTTTAACTTATTCCCATAAAGCTTTCCTCGATGTTCTTTCCTCGTGATGCCAAATATGATAATTTATCCACCAATTTTCATTGAAAACGATTATTTAAAATACAACAAAACATTGTTTGTTTTTCAATTTTCTTTCTGTTTTTGTAAGGTATTTCGAACATATTAAACAACATAACAACAATTCATAAGTCTCAGGGGTTTTCGTATTTATATGCGAAGAGAAAAATGAACGTTGTTATTACTGAAAGGGGAATCGAACTGCAAACTTTCAATTTAAATAAAATAAAATAAAAACCATAAACAACGGAAGCTGTACATTATTTATGGTTTACTCGTCGTAGCCTAACCATCAGTTAATCGTAAAATCGAACTCATTTTAGAAGAGCATATTTGAAAGCGTGCAAATTCACTCTTCACGTCATATCTCTACAAGGTAGAGGGAGAGAATAGAGCGCCTCACAAAACTATTACAGCGAACATCTTTAATTTTTATTCGTCTGTTAGACGGACTCTTGACATTACTCGACCCAAGTGTTTAAATATCTTATCAAAAGAGTTGATTAAATCAAAGAACGTAATTTATACTATGTATCCTCGTATCGTTATAATAAAAAAATCGGTGTATATCATTAGATGTCTCTGTGATAATGCAAGTACAAACGATCCCAAATTATTTTCCAGTGACAATAATTTCCCATTATATCTCAGATAAAAACTTAATGAGACTTTACTCAGAAGTGTTGTACCTTCAAAAATATGTTTTTAATTTATTTGCTTGATGAATACATGCAAACGATATAAGCAACTTACAATTTTTTTTTTCAATTCAGCGAAAAGTACAGCGCAATTCCTCCTTATCATTGAACTTTTGACCTTGCTCATTTAAAAAAAAAGACAGATTTTATTATAATAATAATAATAATAAATGGATTACTTTTATAGCGCCGTTTTTGTGGGAAAATCACCTCAAGGGCGCTTTACAAATTAATTTATCTAACCTATAATTTATCACTTAAGCTTATAACTAATAGCTTACAGTTAAGATTTATTACTAATGGCTTACAACTAATATTTTCAACTAGTGACTTACAATAAGGACTTATGGCTTGTAACTTCTTATTATTCTTCAACAATAATCAAAACCTCACACATTGTGGTGAGGTTTTGATTGAAAAGTTCATCTAGAGAAAGGTTTTTTTATTATTTGAATTAACACAAGTCTTTCTATAAAACCAATAATTGTAACTTTTTTTCAAGATAAACATTGTGATATGTACAAAGATTTTAAGCAAGATTAATGGATATTAGTACAACTGATTAATTATTAAGAATTAAGTAAAGAACAGTTGAAAGTAATTTTTTATTATAAGTGATGCGTATTTTAACAGCAGGTTTGCCATACTAACTGCATATTTTTAACTGTATCGCAGAAAATATGTTTACAAGAAAACAAACACTATCAGCCAGCGCCCTCGAGGTGATTTTTCACAAAAATACTTTAATTTTCAATTTTTAATTTTCTTTTTAATTTTCCATACAAATTATCCAAATATTATTATCAAAGGGTAAAAGGCAAAGATGCGTCATCAAAATCGGTCGGCTTTTCTGTCTTTTTTTCCCTAGGTCGACAAAACTATTTTGAATTGTAATATATTCACCACGAGCAATGGCGCTTCGTATAAACTATTGATAATATGGTTTTTTTAAATTATTTCAGTTAATGCATAAGAAAAATATTTTGAGAAGAGAATGTCTGAATCTCGGGTAAAACTGGGTAGCAAAGATAATAATTATAAAATTGTACTCGGATGATCAAAAAAATAATTCAATGCATACAAAAAATCTTATCATAACATGTTCCTACATAAATATGAATGGAAAAGTATATTTTTAAAGGCAAAATAAAACGAAATCAGTTTGTTGAGAACAAACCAACAATTTATGAAACATGTACTCATCCAATTCAGTTTTTTTTTTTTGCTGGTTTCGGGGGCACGACTGATTGTTTCTACTATATGATGACTACCTTAATAAGGTTTGAGGGATTAATTACTAAAAACAATAACCATATACCACTCGATATCAAGTGATAAGAGTAACAAACTAACCGAACATTAAAATATGTGTGTCTAAAACCTCCGTGGCCGAGCGGATAAGGTCCTCGTTTGTGAAACCAGAGGTCGTGGGTTCGAATCTCAGCGTGCACAATTAAATTTAACCATTTTTTATATTATATTTAAGTATTTAGTATATATGCGGAATGTTCCAGAGTAATATAAACTTTCAGTCTCCCCCTGCTGAAATACAAAACTTTAGAATCAAAACGTTGCTTGAAATTGCTTAAGCCGCGTTCTATATCGAGATCTGAATAGTTAGGTCACAAGCTTTCTCTTTCTCATCTCCTTCCTCTTTCCACTCCCTCCAGACCCACAACATACCATAATCGGGGATGTCATAATCCTACTGGTTTCTAAAAATAGAGAGCAATTGAGATTCTCATGCAGTATGCACATTTAAAATATATATTACTTCAAATCAATTAATACATATTTTTTAAATGTTGAAACGTAAGTTTAAACTGAAAATTAGAAAAAAATCCAACGGTTCTAATAATAAGATTAATACTCCAGACATTTATATGGGGTGTGCAATGGTTCTAATCTCCTAGACGGCCTGCGTGGCCAAGTGGTAAGACGCTGGACTACGAATCCAGAGGTCGCGGGTTCAAACCTGGTGTGAACAAATATATATTTTACGTAATTATTATGTGTCATAACACATTTAATTTATCTAAAAATAATATATATTATACTTGCAGCAAGTTCCGGAGTGGTAGATACCCAAAGTATCACCCTGGTGAAAGACCACTATTTAGAATTGAAACGTTTCTTGAAATGGCTTTAGCCGTGTTTGGTGACCAAATTTAAATAGCCAGATACTTCCCGCCTTCCTCTTCTCATCTTCTTCCTCTCCTCACTACCGTAGACCTCACAACATACCCCAGTTGGGGATGCCATAGTATCACTGGCTCTAGACGGTTGGGAGCAGTTGATACTTATGCAATATTCACTAAATTCACCTAAATGCGTGTAAATAAAAGTGTTTGATCAAAGGTGCGGAAAACGGAAAAGAAAATACACACAAAAAATACACAAACAAGCTCAATACATTATTGTTTCAGTGAATGCATTCCGCATTCGACGTCAGAGTGCGCCAACAGACCAATGCAAATGTTTTACAAGTCAATCCATTTTCGATGAACTAAGTTCTGTCTACAGAGGGTGTTGGTTAAATGTGAGAAACTGAAATTTGTTCAAATAAGAATACGTCTTCTTGTGCTTGGAGTGTGCTTGGGATATATTAGAGTGCGCCGGCTTGAAGCACGTTTAGTCATCGGGAGAGTACCGCGCTGGAAGGGTTGCCTTAGCGCAGAATGTGAAACATAATAAATCATAATCATCCGCGTACTAACAGTGGTTAATGTATCTTCTTAAGTGAGCCTCGCAGATTAGTGGAGATTCGGTGGTTACTTTTGGAAACAAATACTTATTTAAAAAAATCATTATTTATTTTATAAAATATAAATACATTTTAAACGAACAGTGAAAAGTGAAACCTAGGATTTAATTGTGTTCTAAATGTAAGCATAATAATATATTATATAGAATACTGTTACAGTTGTTTATAACAACACTGCATTAGATTAAGTACAGGCGTTCTTTAATAAATATAAATATAAAATTGCTAATTCTCATTCCGACATTTCTTGTTTCCTCAACTGTAAATCCATGAATTATATTATATTATTTTTAAACTCAACTTGACAAACCTATAAATAAAAGGGGTACGATTTACTTCAACAATTCTTAACTCAGCATTGAATCGATTCCAAAACACACAGTTGAAGGATGTAATACAAATACAAATGAAACTACATGGGTACAAGTAAAATACTCTCACTGTCAGTCTCCAATAATTATACGTAATAAATAATCTATTCATCTACATTCCTTACATATCGAAATCGAACCCGTAGCCTTGTAAACCAAAGTCGATTGCGTAAACCATAACGCTACAGAGGCCGAAACAATTATGTACATCAAGTACGCACCAAATATAAACGAGACTTCCTGTGATTTTTTTTCTAGAGAGTAAGCAACATATTTTTTTACTAGCAACTATTCAAAATTAACATTTCAGCGTTAACGATCATCAATCGTTAGTCAAATATGAAATTAACGGCAGGGAATATTTCACGCTCCATACTACCATACATGCTCCATACAATTGGTCAAATCGCAGATTAAAAACAGCGACCAGCAGCGATCTGCATCGATAAAAAAACGTTAATTTGGTTGAATTAACGCGATGATTACTCATTAGCCGATACTTTATTTAATACATCGCTCGCAAGCGGATGGTGTTTGAAGAGAAAATGATGCTAAGGCCAGCTGAGTGAACAAAGAAACGAGTGAAGCCTTTTCGCTCCACGGATGTTAGCTTTCGATGATTACATTACATGTTGCGATGTTGCGATGTTTTTGTTTCTCTCGGCCTTCAGAATTAAGCAGAGTTGACACTGGGGAGGAACCCAATCGTAATCTCCGCTATCATGTTATAATTAGTGTTTTTTTATGTAACATCACGTTTGGATTCAATTCGGTTGTTTTTTTATACAGTTAAAAGCCTTGAGCTAGTACGGTAAGGGCTAAAAATCATTTTATTTACATTTTCATATAAATAAACGCATGTTTCTTGTATAATCATTTAACTAACGATCGGCATAATCGAAGTTTACAGAAGTAATTTATTTATAAAAAAGAATCGATTGAATTACATTCGGAACATTTCAATCGTATAAAAATCTTAATAAGCATACCGCTAATATGTCAATTGTAACCTCTTAACCCTTTTTTTCTTTCTCGTAAACGACGCATATAAAATGAATATCTATTAAAATGGAACTCAGTAGTAGGTAGTTTTAATTAAAAGTAACGATGTCGCTCGTTCCACAATAACTAATTTAAAATATTCGATTAATATCAATATTTAGAAATCGGATACTGCGGTTATCTAAATGTTTCGTTTGTTGCCATCACTAATTGTGCATAAATGAAAACATCACAAATGTTTTGTTAGTTCTTGTTACTTGTTACCGAAAACGTATTTGCTTGCATGCGTCCGTAACGCACGCACGAGAACGCAAATAAAGAATTTACCCTAGCGACACATCCATAGATAGCTAACGGTAGAGAAGCGCACATATTCGGTAAAAATACACAAGTAATTTCGTAATTACTTAATGTATTTTTTGCTGTCTATAATAGCGACCAAGAATGTGTGAAAATTGTCACTTGAATAGTGTTCACCAATTCAAAATATTTCAATAATTTAAGTGATTGCAATAAATTATAATATCCACTATATGTTTTTAACTTTTAAGGCAAAATTTTAGTACGAAGTAAGCTTTTTACATTTGGACAGGTTAGTTTTCATATTAGTAAAAAAAGTTTAAACATTTTAGTACACGAGGTGATTTTTCACAAAAACGGCGCTATACAAATTATCCAAATATTATTATTAGTAAGGCCAAATTCAGTTCAGAATACCTATTTATCGATGGTTGTTACTAATACCTTTTAAAATGTACATTTACATGTTCAGAGAAAGTTTACACCTCAAGGTTATTTTATTTTCAATGGAAACGTGCATAACACTTCACTTCGATATATCCAGTTTCTTTTCGAATGTGCTAATAAAGAAAGGGACTTCACAATAACATAAAATAGTAATAAGATCAATTATTAACAAATAAATAAAATAATCAATTCCAGATTATCTACTAGCTCTTTCATTGCAGGTTTATTTGATAACTAGTGTGTTACGAGGTAAGAATCAATTTGAACATATTTTGACAGTTACTCTATCTTTCGTTAAATTATAACACGGGTGTTTAGCTTGACACTGATAACTTTGCATTCGGTGGTATCGCTGCTGTTGATTTTGTAGATGCGAAAAAATGTATAGTTTTAAAAAGTAGTTCTGGAATTCGTTATTTCCTTACTCGACCGCCTGCAAAGTTGACTGTGTCTAGCTGTGGTAGTGTTTTTTAGCAGTTTGATAAAAACGAACATGTATTATAATACCGTTAAAAATGCATACATCAAAGTGATTAATATTGGTACGTACACCTAGATACTTGCATATTTTCAAACCGTGAATAGTATATTTTTTATTCTGCCCTTAAAAACGTACAATAATCGTTCAACCTGCATATTTAGAGTTTTGATCAAATTTTTCACTTTTAGTAAGCCGGTACCAGCCAGACATAAATTCAGAAACCTAAGAACAAGAACAGCCACAAGCGAAACACTCCTGCGATAGCAGCGTTTCTCACAGGGTCCCGTTTAAAAACAATGTTCTCAATTATTGATGTCTTGAAAAGAACCCCTTTACAGTCATGATATCTAACCGCATTTAAAAAAAGAATATTTATTTTTGTACATTTATTCTTTATTTTTTTAATCTTATTTTAATACGATATTTTCATGTTATTTATTTTTTATCGTTGTATTTTTCTATGTATTATATGGAATTCATGTGATTGGACCACCCTCCCTGAGGTCTGGGATAGTTAAATTTAAAGAGATATGTACGTGGGAATTTAATCAGAAAGCTCAGAAACAGCAAAGTTGAGTTGTCTTGCAAGGAAACTAGCTCCAAATTATTTGATTTATTTACGGCACATTGCTGCCATTTACGTGAGCATGTATAGATAACGTGTTTGTTGACATTCAAATCCATGGAAAGATCACGTTTCCGATCATAATGTTATTATAATCGTTATTTCAGCCATACGAAGTAAACAAAAAGTCTGCGGCGTGCATATTTAAACATCCGCGTGTTTTCCACACAACGTTTTTTTGTTGTCTGAAGCAAATTTAACGACATGTTTAAAATAAAATCGAAATAAAACGTATATGTTTTATTAAATGGAAGTATAAAACGATGATTTGCATTCGTTTTAATCATATGTCGCTCAATTAATAATAATTAATAATTAATCATATGAAAATAATAAACAGTATATTTGCGGTACGTTCCAGAGTGGTAGATACTCTAAGTATTGCCCTGGTGAAAGACCACCATTCAGAATTGAAACGTTGCTTGAAATGGTTTTAGCCGTGTTTGGTGACCAGATCTGAATAGCCAGGTATTTCCCAACCTTCCTCTTCCCAATCTCCTTCCCTCCCCAGTACCTTCAGCCTTACAACATACCCTATTTAGGGATGCCATAGTCTCACTGGCTCTAGACGGTTGAGAGCAGTTGAGACTCTTGTGCAGTATTCATATAAAAAATAAAATAAAATAAAAAATTGAAATTTCTCAGTAATTTAAATTGTTTTCTCAGAATACCTAAATTAAATGTCTCAGATTGCTTGTCCATGTGAGTTTTATGTAGCCTATTGCAACGCAAAGTGCGCGGTTATATATAAATACAGAGGGAGTACTCCCTGTATTTTTTGTTCAGTTTAATTTTATACCCTGATGATGCTTAGGCTAAGCGAAAGCGATCGGCCATAAAAAAATAACTAATATCCGTGGTCTTATACAAAGTTATTTTTTCATTTATTTTAATATTATATATATGAGATTTTACTTCTTACTTGTATTTTATATTTACTTTATCTTATTTCTCATAATATGTTTGTGTTTCCGTGTGTTAATTTGAAAAACCGTTTCACTTACTTGTTAACTTTAATAATGTTATCGCTTTAAATAGACGTAATACATAATTCCAGTACTTATAGTACTATTCGTTTTGTGACAATTTCCACCAGATCCCGAGAAATTCAATAACTTATGAGATCTCGAATTAACAAACAATTAGATAAGTAATGGGTAAAATTGACTGAAAAAACCCTTTGAGTTAAAGTTTATTTATCAGAAAAGAGTAATAATATATTCAGGTATTTACCATCAATATCCTTTCTAATGGCATATTTTGTTATGTGTTTATTACAATACTATTTAAATGCAATCACTTGGTTATAATTATTACATTAGTACCTACTGAATCGATTTTAGCATAACCTTTTAACACTTCCTTCAAACACCCCGGAAATTCCGTAAACTGTTAATTATAATTTAACCTTTTCAATATATAAGGTTAACAACAATCGTTTGACTAAATTATATTGAACTATGCATACAACCTGACCGAATCAATCCTTCAACCCTAATCACTAACAGCGCCCTTGAGGGGATTTCTCACAAAAACTGCGCTATACAAATTATCCAAATATTATTATTATTAATGGGTTATACAATTTTCATCGTATTAGTTTACACTCTTCTTCAGAAACCTGTTATTTGAAAGACTCAACCCTTTTCATACCTATTGAATTGTGGGGTAATGTGGGAATTACGTTTTTTTTTAATCTAATTAATAATAAAATCAATAATCTAAAAGAATAATAAATATTTTTCGTCCCTCTTCAAATAATACTTACCCTAATTATTATGTAAAATCTCATGTTTATGATGCCTTATTCGTCGGTAGTAAATATTCAATTACTTAGTCATTTCAACAATTTTATACCAAACGGTGGTCGTTATAAATTAAACGAAATGCAAATGGTAATACCAAAGGAATATGTGAAAACAGTAAACAGGAAGTGTTAGAAGTTTGATTGAGGAAAAAAATTCCACAAATAAAATTGCATCGATTTTTCCATAAAGATCATTATATTTTTAACTTGTAGCTAAAAACAACATAACTTTATGCAAAGTATATAATTGTGAATTCATTAAATTTAAGATTCTTCGAAGACTATTATACATAAAAGCAAATATGTATGTTGTTTTAATAAACTGTCATCAGAAAACAGCTTAAATTAAAGAGATTGAAAAAAACACTTAAATAAAATTACCTCGATGGTTGTTGTTGTTTGTTTTCCATCGTAATTCTTTATAGTACGGGGTATTGTTTATTCTGCCTCAATTCATGGAACGTGTACACCTATCTGCGTTAAATAGTCTTTGAACAACTTAAAATTGCAAAATTAATAATTACCTTTATTCAATGATTATAAAAATGAGAACTCTACAGAAAAATACTTATTTCAGTAAATTAATCAGAAAACGTTTGTTAATTAGAAACAAACCTTTTGTTCAAGAACTTTATGTTAAATTATATCTTTTTTGTTTTCAGAACAACATAAAAATAAATATGGGTTTTCCCAGTATATTACGTAATTTTAATTAATTCTCCCCCGCCTTTCACCCCCTTCCCTATCATTTTTATGTTTTAACGTCTTATTTCGTAACTTTTGTTATTTTTTTTCTTACTTATCTCTACATTCAAATACCTAAGAGGAAAGTAATAATTTGTTAAATTTCTGTTATTTATTGAATGTGCTTATTTATTATTCCCAAATAAATAAATTGCTTTTATAAACAGAGAAGGTTTGGGTAAATTACGACATTCGAATACCGATAGCAATAAGCGTTATTTATTTTATTTAGGACGATATCTGTTTGCAATGTTTTGGGTTTTTTTGGAAGGATTCCATCTTTATAATCGAGACAATATTAATGCGCAATGTAATGCATATTTCAACTTAATTGGTCTAAGCGCAAACTAATTTTAACGGAAAGCACCGTTGAATAATATTTTCCAATATCGATAGTCATTCAATCAGTTGTTTTCAGTTGGTCGAAAAAAGGGTTCGCTTGACGGTTTTTCTGAATATATATATACCTTAAATGCAGATAAATTAGTTACATTACCTCACATGTACGTTCAAATTCAACTCAATTCAATTCTGTATTTTATAGTGTATTTTATAATCAAGCACTAATCCTAATTTACAAAAGTATTTTCAAATCTGATCATCAATCCTTAATGATTGACAGTTTATTTAAAGCAAGGTCTGAAAACATGTCAATGTCAAGTGGGAGGACATCTGTGTTAAAACTAGGTTGGGCTAGAATAGAATGATTTAAGTTACCATTTTTTTTTTCAATTTATTTGAAAATCATTTCCTAATTTTGCTACTCCTTTCCAATAAAAGCATTTACTGAGATAACGTTTATACCCTACTGCCAGCCGTCGTGTTTCTGGAAGAATAACGTACACGTACCCAATAAAGGTTTTTTTAAACTCGTATATTCCTTCAAAAGTATTGCTAAAAGTGATGATTTATTTCTTACTTATAGTTGACCAGTCTCATCTGTGAACATAGGTTTTTTCCAGAATCTTTAAAATAAGAAAGTGATTTTTCGTACTCATAATTATATGAGCAATCGTATTTTTAGAAATCACTGAGTCATATTTAAACGAATAATAACTAAATGCCACGCAAGGCTAAACTACTACGTAATTAATTAAAACAATGTGATAACCACATTTATTTTTTTAACGTAAAAATTAAAACAAGTATTAAAATATTAAACAAATATTATAATATTACACATTAATCACGTAGTAAATAATATCACCAGTATCTTTTTGTTTTAGCTCTTTATGAAATATTTCACTTGAATGGTGACTTTTAGGACTAGAAAAAATGTATTTAATATACTAATCGCTTGAGCGATGATTTTTCACAAAACCGTGCAATTAAAAATGTCGAAGTGTCTTATTATGTACTACTTATATTTTTTTCTATACATGATAATACCAACAAAAATAAAATATCAAATATTAATAAAGTACCCATTCATTAAAAAAGAGCTTCAGTCATTCTTCCTGACCTGGTCGTTATAATATTAAAGTGAATACAAAAATACTCAACGCATGTAAAAAGAAACCCGATGGAATTTTCACATCGTGCCACAGCAATTCCGGAGGTAATCAGCGGTAACTTTAATATTAAGAATCAAACAAAGCCAAAACAATGTTTTTTTTTGGGAAAATACATATTTTTGGAAATAACTCTTTAATTTTATCCCATTGATCAATATATCAAACGAACGAACAAAAACAAATCAAATGTTTTATTATGTTATAAAGTAGAATTTTCTTTAAAACACCTTTTAAACAGCAACAATCTACATTGTTTTATTCACAAAATTACTAATGCACATATTTAACATTTTTCCACATTAGCTTTAATATAATTAGTTACCAACATTAACATAATAATAAATGGGTACAGGCCAAGACCGCCACACATGTTCTCTGTAGCGAACTCGAAGCAATAAAACGTAAATGAAAGTGAAGATTAAGTGCCTACACTACCGGGCGAGAGAATTCAAGTTTTCAATAGGGGCGTTGCGAGGAATGGAAACTGCTTTCCGATTGACGCTAGACACGGGTGGGGTCGCTGGTACCAAGTGCGCAAAGTCACGGGGACGACAACATGTGGACCTAGGAAACGGTGCGGTACTAGGGAGTGTATTTTATCTGGTGGTTTCTTCCTTCCATTGGGCCACGATGTTTACCGTTCTCGCTATAAATCGCTTCTTTAGTTTGTACATATGTTTGTGGAACGTTGCTTTTATTTATCTTGTTGTTTTCTTCGAGTTGTTCGTTTTCTATTGACAAAATGTCTGTCACAGAACAAATTTAACCAATTTGATATGTGAGAGCTGACGTATTTTCTAACTAAACCATTTTTATACCAAAATATCTGAATTCATGTTCCGACGATTTTCAGTTCAGACATCGTTCAGTGAATTAATATTATGTAGTTTTTTTAATAATTTTATATGGATTTCCTCAACCTTCAATGCAACTCTGCATCGGCTGTTTGAAAATTAAAATATTTCGATATTTCTAAAGTTGATTCACCCGTTGCGAATGTTTCTCCTTAAAAATGCTGAATGGATCGCATATCAAAATGTGTGGGTGGAGTCAACGGAGATGCGGGACACGAAGAACATCCTACAGTACTTTAACTCGGTGTGATAATTTGAGAAAAATTGCTGTCTCTTTCTTTCTCATGGTGTACGACGTAAAAACCCGGAGAAAGTGATTTATCTCAAATTTGTATAGTTGGGTAAAAATAATTAGCTCTCTATCCATATATTGTTACTCCAAGTACATTACCTTTATACCTAAAATCAGCGTCATTAATATATTTCTTTCATGTGTGTATCGTCAATCATTTCGTAAAAAATATTATTATTCAAAATAGCGGAGTTGATTATATTTATTTTGTGACTTCACCCATTAAAGATTTTTTACTTTGGGATTCTATTAAATAGCAAGCTTTCCATAATAGATACTCACTTTAATAAATTGAGTAAACACTAAGAACTATTTATGTTTAAGAATGATTGTCATCAGGAATCGAACATTGTCAGCTCTTTATTTCTTTATTACAAAAATATTTGTGATTTTACGTAAAATTTATGAAAAATACTGTTAAAACCAAAGATTACCTACACCTCTCATATTTGAGATATTTACATCAAAGAAACGCTTTCTCTCTCGCCGAAAGATCCAATCGTAAGTACGGCGAGAGCGCGGCTGCAGGCGGCGGAGTTCAAGTGTACGTCAGTCGGAGCGAGAGAGTGAACCGCGACCCAAATGCCACACGCTCTACCGTCGGCTCATGGACAGGGACGACCCGTCTTCAACTTATCAACAATTGTACACAGTTTTGACAGTACCACTACAAAATAAAGTAAAGTTTTCAATTCACAAATTGATCGCATCGCGAATAAAAAAAATCAAAAATCGACAAAAAGTATGTTTAAAATCTCTGATAATTTAATGGGCGTGTGACGTAGTACATAAAACTTAAGCTTAATAACACCTACCTATTAAATATATTTGTGTGAGTGAAAGTGTACAATATCTACTTATCATTTACAACTGTAAGTACCTCCTTAATTTATGATTTGTGTGATATCGTCTTGTCACAAAATGCAAATTCCGTTTTCATAATCCCTACATTTCAAAATGTACTTCCTTGTGTCAGTACACTAAGGTTTTTCGAATATTTTCGTTAATTGAATGCAACAGCGCATTTAGTTAATCACAAAGACTGACTCGCCTCACAAAATAATTTTTTACAAAACATTTTTTTTCCAAAGTCAAGTAGATTACTACTCAAATTATTAATTAATTTGCAATGATCCATAATATATATCGTTCGAGAAACTTGTTTCTAAACTGCGAATTTTCGAATGTCACTAACAACTACTTTTTTATTGAAACCGTAAATAAATAAATATAAAGAAAAATACGAAAAAGCGTGAATAACTTTATTCGCATACATCAGAGAGCAAGCGCTTTTCGTGTCTACTCGATCTTCACAGATTGTATTTTACGATGATTTTGAATTTTTACTTTTACATTTTTTCTAATACATTTTTTACGATTCAAATCAAATGAAAATTGAAGTCTATAAAAGCGTATAAAAATTTATGGTTTATGATTGTTATTTTGTTGTTTTTGTGGACTACAGTTTTGAGTGAACTAAATATTTGAAGGTTAACCGAATAATTTTTAACAGCAATAACTTTTAGTATCTGGTAAAAACCAATAGTGCAGATTGAATGGTAAAAATGTTGAGTACTTATTTTCCTGGATGATATTTGTCTTCCACGCAATACAGCTTCCAGTGCTCGTGCAATCAAGCACTTCCCGTGCAAATAATATGTTGTTGCCAAAAATAGAATGGCATGGGACGTTGTGTATTGTACGATCCAAAATATATTAACTACTTTAATTTAAAAAAGTAATAACTCTTTTGATATAGTGGTAGATTGATTAGCACAATGAGGACATTGGAGTTTATAAACTTAATGGCCGAAATGAATGATTTGATGCTTAATGTTATGGCCACAATTCTGGATTATTAATCGTAGATTGAAGCCTTTTACTAAAGAGATTTATAATGCTGTTAAACGTGCAGGTTGATATTCTAAATTAATAGAACAAAGAAAACATATACCCATTCCTAGTTCACAGTGATTAGGGTCTGGCTTACTCAAAGATTTTACTAAATATATTCATAGACTTTTTGGTGATGGAGTATTTAGTATTTAAAGAATTCGAAAACCAAACAATTCAAATACATTTGCATGGCTACGATAAAATTTGTGAAAGGTTTGCAGAGTCCATGTACATAATGTAGTCCGTACAATAGTTCCTACTTTTCTCGACTCAAATTCATAAATTACGGAAATTTATTTCGAAATTCTTGCAAATTAGACCAAAGAAACTGGGTATCCGAGTAACGTACGAGTATTAGCGACAAGCAAGATATGAGCCTAGTAACAAACCGCACATTTACTAGATCAGTACACGACCACTTTTGATTTGTAGCTCTTCGACTCAACTACTTATAGCTTATCATATTTTGTCCGTCATTGGTAGGTCCTTGAGGTGATTTTTCACAAAAACGGCGCTATACAAATTATCCAAATATTATTATTATTATTATTATTACAGCTTTTTACTAATCTTAAAATTATGTTCACAAACAAGGAAACTGTGTCACCTTTGTTACTAAATATTTGAAACAATAGCAATTTTATGTACGTAATTACTGTAAATCAGATTAAAGTATGTCTTACTGTTGCTAGATATTGAGTTTGATGGATCTTAATAAAAATATTTTTTTTTAAGATCTTAAATCTTTTTCTTTTCTTTTTTAAGATTAAAAAAATATTTTGAAAAGTTAATTAAACCACACAATAAGGTTCATTTTGCAGAGGTTCATTTTGAAAAATCGTTAAATTAATATCTAGTAGAAAATTCTGTAGCACTAATACGAGAATTTTGTATTTCGTTACAAAGCATGCAATAACTTTACGCATGATTTGTATTGATTTTCATTGTATTTCACGTTAAAATCCATTTGCAATATTCATCTAAATGACCTCGACAAAGGAAAGGGGAAATACACCTGCACGCAATAGTTGTGAGTTGGGTTGGCAGGTACTTACCTAGGCATTAGCCAACACATATCCTGGTCAGGGGTGGAATGACAGGACTTTTCCGGAAAACTGCCGCTGTAAAGTATACATGCGTTTCAAATTAAGCCCTTTTGAAAAAGCGTTGATTGTGAATTTCATTGTAATTAGAAACTAAAGATGGCGGGCTTTAGCCAGGAAAAGATTTTTTACATGTACGTAATTACAATTTAAAGAAAAAAAATTCTCTTCGTTCCAAAGAGGAAAACGCCATATATTTTTTTTATTTGTTGCGTAAAAAAAATGTGCGGCTTACCTCCAAAATTGCCAAAATCTCACTTTCTAGGTATTATGTTAAAAATTAAACTTGACTACCGAAATGTTTACAATTAGTATGAAATGTAAAATTTTTAATTTGTGTGAAATATTACCTCAAAGGCGCTTATTTATTTCCTAAAAGAACCAAACTTTCAACATAACCCAATGTACAGAAGTAGAATGAGACAAAGCCAATTATGTGATTCATGAAAATCAAGTTTTTAATATTAAAACTGTGCAGGTTGAGAGTAGTAAATCGTTTTCCTCTTTCAACTTTGTTACTTTTGCGTTATATCAGAGATATTACCTTGGGGGAGACGTTTTCACAGCACAACACGATTTTTAGATGTCTAGTTAACAGGGCATTTTAATTATTAGTTTTTGGGTCTCTTTTGATCATCAATTCGCCACTGCATCTAGTTGAAAACAATATCCACATACCTTCACTAGGCAGCCAGTTGGCCGTCAATAGTAGGCTAGCTCGCCCGAGAATCATCTCGTAAACGAGTTTTTCGACATTGAATGCAATATGATGAATATTAGGCGGTACTAAAGAGTGAGAACTCTTTTCTCCGCATTAAAATGTTCCACTACACCACCTACTGAGGCCTGCATTAACCAGCCTGGCTAAGGCGTTAGGGTTCGCGATCGCCCGGTAGGAATTAACCATGGCGCAACTCTTGATGTATTCTCTGTAACACTATGTTTTCTCTTCTACCTAATAGAAAATCTATTACAAAGCAGAGTTAGTTTTATACGCAAATAGCAGTCGTTTCAGTAAAACATTTCAAAAATAAAGATTTTTGACAATTAAGTTCGATGGTGAAAAACAAAGTATTATAGAAAATACTATCAATATGATCACTATATTAGTATTATTAAAACACGTCGTTATTTGAACATTTAGTTTATTTCAACTTATTGTAAAAACAATTAAGTTGTCATCATCTAAAAACATTAACAGTTCTATAATAAACTAGCTACTTGCCCATATGAATGAATACCATAATTCATTGGTAATAACGTTTATATTACGTACCTTTCAATTTGGAATTATTTATTTATGTACTAACAGAATATGGTCCAATTACAAAAAATATGCACAACACGAAATGGGAAAAAAAAACAGAGAAAGAACAGCACATACATAATATTTTCATGAAGGAATAATAAAAATAGGATAAAAATATGCATTAGAGAGAAAATTCAAGTCAAAGTCAAAGTCAAGATTTTGTTAGAATCGTAAAGAATGACAAAAATCATTTAAAACGGTACCAAAAGTTTCAAGAGCATTTAAGTTAATCTCTGTTAAATAAATTCCCACTATTTTGGTATACCTTTTTAAAAAGCCATAAGATTAGCCCGTCCAAATCTGTTTTTACGCAAATACAATGTTTTTAACGTTTTCATTCTTAGATATTTACGCCCGAATGGGTCGAAGTACATTGCGTAGACTCTCAAAGCATAAAAAAATGACGACTTACGTGTTTGAAATCTACCAAATTATTTGCGGACATATTGCTTGTTCTTTCACTTGTTCTTAATGAAGGTTTACATTCCTTTTTCCGATTTTTAGATTTTCGAGAAGAAAAATAAACGACACAAACCTAGCATGTGCTTTCCATTTTGAGTTTTTATGTTTGTGTACTGTATTTTGCATAAATGAACACCCTCTGTAAAACTTTGATTATTTTCCTCACTAAAGCTCGCCGGTCGTAAAACCGACCTTGTTGCGCATAAAACTGCACGATTAAACTTCACCTGGTTATATCAATGATATCTTCCTGCACAGTTCTTAACCACCACTTCAATAATAATTTCTCAACAAAAATAAGCCTATCAAGTCTAGCGTACCGCTTGTTACAATCATAATAGCTGGAAGTCAATGCTTCGAGTGTTTGTATAACTAACTAGTAATGCAGGTCTTCGGCGGCTTGAACTTTACCAAGTGACGAAAGTGGTCTTCAAACTTGTATGCAAGTAGGCAAACAGGAAGAACTTGCGGCAACTTCCAGCGCTTTGCTATTGCAGACTGCATTCTAGGACAATTACATTCAATGTGCAAGATCTACTGACGCGTAGTCAGTGCCGAAGTTTGCTCGCCTCTCGCCTTGGTTAATCAATGCCTCGATGTTGCGTTGGTCAGTGATATATGTTTTATAGTTTCCACCTGGAAAACGTGTAGTTTCGCGTGATGTCATATTGCGAAAATGGAAAAGAGGTTTAAGTACTACGCACTGAATAAGCCATGTTTCTTTTCCTTTTCGTCATGAAATAAAATAATGTATATGTGTAGGTAATTGCGTGTATACATTTTATACGGCTGGAGAAAAGTTCAAGTCAGACGCGTTTTCCTTGTAGACTAAGTGGCCGAGTCTTTAAGATCCTTGGCTTTGGATCCAGAGGTCGCGGTTTCGAAATTCGACGTGCGCAAATGAAATTTGGCTTAATCATAGTCATTTTAAATCTGATTCATATTTCATATTTTTGCTGCACGTTTCACAGAAGTAGATACTCTCTGTATTGCCGTGGCGAAAGACCACCATTCAGAATCTAAAATTTTCTTGATATACCTTGCTGTATTATAAGTGCAAATTTCACTGGTAAATGCAACATAGTAATCATTTTATTTATTAAAAATTACATTTAACTGTATGTTTTCCTAAATATATATATTTATTTTTTTAGTCGTGGTTTGTGACTAAATCTGAAGAGCCAAGTACTTTTAAACCTTTTTTCTTTATCCCCTACCCCTTTCCACTTCCTTCAACTTTAAAACATACCCCAAATTAGGGGTGATTGCACAACAGTCCCATTGGCTCCAGGCAGTTTATTTTTATTTTTTCATAATTCTAAAATAAATACATTAAGAATATGGTAATTTTATTGCTGATCGTGCATATGCCGCAATATTTTGTATTTTTCTATTCTGTATCATATTTAATAATTTTGTAAAATATTAAATTAATGAATTTAAAAATTAAAAATTGAAATCATGTTAGTGAATATTTTCGTATGGATACCTCTATTACCAGAAGAAAAATAATTTCATAATTTGATTGTTGAACTTTGTCAAACTATCTCCATTTGGTTATCACCTATATGCGACAAAGGCGCATCGAACGTACCGAACGTACCAGACGCATGTCGGCATACCAGTTTTTCGAAATCAAAGTTGCTGAAGCCACCAATCGCCGGAGGGGTATTTTATTTCCCATCCGCGTATCTTTCTCTTTCATCTCCGCTAGAGAACCGCTAGATGAAGCTGAGCTGCTAGACTATCACGTGGTAGAAAGAAAGCGAAATATTTATGCACTCATTATCTGATATACTCATGCATCAATAATCTTCAAGAAGAAGAAAAAATGTACACTCGTTTTAAGATACTCAATGAATACCTTTAATTATGTGCTGATTCATTAAAATTATTATTATTGGCTCGCGAAAATAAACACCAACAATGACATGATTAAATAAAACGCTAACTTTGAGTCCATCACTTTATTTTTGCGAACGGACAAACCAAGACAGATGGACACATATCCGTATTAATAAAGTGATGTTCACTCGTTTAGCAATCCCTCATCACAAAATTATTTCATATTCATTTCATAAAAAATCATTCCATAAAAGCACGCCAGTGAATTATTTGTAATGGTTTTGAGCATCAGGTATTAACCAAATTTCATGTTGAATCTTTTTTTTAAATAGTTAAGGTGAAATTATATTTCTTTCTTAAGCCGGTTTCAACCAATGAAATTCGTCATACATCAGACATCACAGGTTAACCTTTGGATTCCACCTGTAACCTTTGTTTTGAATGCCAAAAACGAGTCCCGTTACTATGGGAAGAGATGCAACTCTG
The DNA here is from genome assembly GCA_022651775.1 of Drusus annulatus. Classification (NCBI taxonomy): domain Eukaryota; kingdom Metazoa; phylum Arthropoda; class Insecta; order Trichoptera; family Limnephilidae; genus Drusus; species Drusus annulatus. Next base: position 467,207 of record JAGWCC010000340.1, on the reverse strand, counting down.
TGACTTTGGCTGTAAATATAAAACGTATTACGTCGCCTAGGAAATAATAAAAACATATCTGTATACCTGCAAATACTCATATTTGTAATGATTAAATGAAAATGCATTATTGACATAGAACTTGAACTTCACTGAACCCTGAAAATTTTCTCAACGGCAGAAAACTGATTAAAAAGTACATTTATTTAACTATCACGTAGGGTACTTTTTGGTGCGTTAACTCTGCTTTTTAAATATTAAAAGCAGTAACACTAACGCGATAAACTTTGCTATTTTACCTTAACCACGTAAATTTATGAAATGTGTCGAATAGAAGGCCGAAATAAGTCACGGAAAGACAGATTGCCACATTAAAAAATGCAAAACCGAAGGAGTTATCATCCTTTCTAAAGGGGCTTGTCACGGCTTGGTGGAGTTACCTCTAAAATCCACATTTCGGAGGCTAAATGCCCGGCTCAGTAAGCTGGAAAGACTTTTTGATTTGAACATAGGTCTGCGTGTGAATTATATTTGATATTTTCACGGGTCTAGCGCGTATCGAGCCCAGTGTAGAGCCATTCACGTTTCAACCGCGATGAGATAAGCACTTCCCGCTACCCGCGCGTCAACCGTCTCGCCGTCTCGCCGTCTCACCGTTTCGCCGTATCGCCGTATCGCCGTCTCGCCGCATCGCCGTATCGCCGTATCGCCGCATCGCGCTCAAAACACATTCCGTTTCTGGCGAAAGTTTTTTTTTTCATCGAGCGTTGATTTCATTTTATGACACCTCTTGTTCCGGAATTTCCGTCCGCAAACGTAACTTGCTTAGCATTATTTATAATAATAAATCAAATATAAAAAAAGTTTATTAATACTTGTCTCTTCAACAATGTTCGGGAAGAAATCAAGACATCCCAAGTAGTTTATTATAATTAGGTGTTTATTTATTTGCATTATTTATATGACTCAATATTTTATTTCATGAAAATGGTTGAAACCTTAAAAATAGTGCTTCATAAAAGTATATTGTTTTTATCGAAGAGTTGAATATTTTTTTGACGCATATAAGAAAAATCTGTATCAATTTTTATTTGAAGTAGAAATAATTTATTTACGTTTTCTGGAATTTAAAAAGGAAACAGTTACTCTTGTTTTCATCTTCATATTGGAAAACTTGACGTGCTTTGATTTGTTCATTGTGCGCACAATAACAGCAACATAAGTTGGCTCGTAATACATTTACAAACTTTGTAAAACGGTTTTTCGACCTTGGCGCTTAAGATTGGCGTTTAAGTTTGAAAAAAAAACAAATGTTAATTAATCACATTTGGATGACTTATTTGTGTAACTGAATTACGTAAGTTGAACCCCCGTGATTGTGTTTTTACACAAATAAGATTTTCCTCTCCAAAAACTTCGAATAGCCAGAATCTTATTTAGTATTTAATTAAATGTATTTAACTTATTACAGATCGCAGCTTGAAGACCTCCAGCAGTGGAGGCTGGCATAAGCTTGGATTATTTTAAAAGTGTGATTAACACAAGTGTAAAAGTGCACGTGTAATCGTGTTTGTGATATATTCTCGTCGGAAAGTCTGTCTAGAAGTCAATCAAGATGTCGGGTTTTGTGAAAATTGCAATGGACGATTACTACTCCGATAACAATTGGACAACCATCATCAATAAATATTGGATGCAAGCAGAAACCATAGCGGGTAAGTCGTGTTCTACACACTTATTCAATAGATTATATCTATGATATCCAGTTAATTTGTTTTTACTCATACAAAACTATTTCCATTCATTCACCATTGAAAATTATAAAATTGAAATACTACCCATTCTTACTTTTTGCTGCATTTTGTATTTAATAACCTTTACGTCACTCGTCATTAATTCAAATCTACATAACTTCTATAACGCCAAAAAGAAAGTAGTGTTGCCAGTTGCCACCACCTGATGAGCTGACCAAAATAGCGAAAGTGCCTACCTGCTGTGCCTACTTCTGTAATTTATGGGGTAGGTACTTTCACCTTTCCATTTTATAAATCAACATTTTTTGTCGCCTCGAACTTGGTCACCGATCACAATGTCGTGGGCACAAGTTGACGCTAAAAGCCAAGCACTGACTGAAATCAAGTGACTTTTAGATGTCATGAACATTATATCCATTAACATGTTTGGAATTCTTTTATTTCTGTTAATTAGAAAACCCTGAATAAAAACGGATTGCAAGGTACTTGGTCAATATTTATGTAGTCCTTTACTTGGTGCTTATTTGTAAAAAGAATCGTAAATATAAGATTATTAATTAAACAATACCGGATTTAGTTTTGATTTGACTAACTAGATAAGTAACCGTTACTCCATTTTGACGTGGGAGAACTAGTGAGGATGGCATACCGCAAACTCTGTCTCGACACGCTTCAATCATTCCAAACCAATGTCCATTTGACTTCGATACTTGATCGTGCTTCCTGATTCGTCCTTCTCTTCACATCTATATGCATGTCATTCGATTTCAGAGTCTTCCCTGTTTTATATTTTATTATTTTTTTTATTTAGTAATATTTTTATCGTATTCGGCGCACATTATTATAATCATACAATTAAACAACAAGCTAATAAAAACCAAAGTTCAAATAAATCATTTTTTACTATTTTAAGTATGCACGTTTCTGCGTACTCTGCTGCTTGATTCTAATTATTAAACCATAAAATACACAAATTATACAGATTTTCTACTTGGCAACTACAACTTATCATGAATATATAAAAAATAAGCGGGGGCTTTACCCTCCATGAAAATTATTTGGTCATAATCTTACAAAAATGGCATCAAGCCATAAATAAAGTAATAATATTAAATTCCACATAATCATCAAGCGATTAAGATTTGGATATCTGTAGCTAATTTAATGACCCCTGTCAAAACTTGGAGATGCTCTTAAAATCAAGTTTTTATAATGGAAGAAGAAAATTTATACACACTTATAAATTTTACGTGAAACCTTGAGCTGTAAAAAGTCGCAGATGAACTGTCGCCTTTGCATTGGATTTTAATACTCGAACGGCGTTTAATTTATAATGTGATACTTTTATAGGCAAATCTAAGTTTTTTTTTGAAAATTAAAACACTCAACTTTAAAAGCTTCTTTCTAACGATTAAAAATTGTGTTGAGGCTTGAAACACGTCTAAGTTCCGATTGTTTGAAGCTTATTTCCGTGAACTACAGTATAGTTTTTAATATTTTGGAATTACGGTTGAGTTCGATTTAAACCCCCTTATGATTGAAAGAGAGCTCTTTGTGTGAGTTGTGTGAACTTTTTAAGTTGGTCATTTTCCAAAACTTCTCATTTTCAACACCTCATTTTGTGTCATTACTCGACCTAATCATTACTATCACGTTAATGCGTGTTCAATTTTTTTTTCCTTTAAGTCGTAATTTTTCAATGAAGATTGCATGCGATTGCTAGTTTTTTTTCAACCTCTGTAAAGTGAACATCATAAGATATTATAATTCAGCGATAGAATTAAATAATTTTCACAATAAGCAAACACTTTGTGGATTGGCATGACGAATTAAATAAAAAGACACATTGTTTGAATCCACTTTTATTTGGTAAAAATACGTCGACTAGTTTCGATTCAACCGAATCTTCTTCGGGACTTACAATATACTAATGAATTAACAGGAATGTGTTTGCATATATATAATGGTGAAAAATGTTTTTAACAAAAAACATTTAAACAAAAAAACATTAAAAACATTTTCACCATTATTATATACATGCACATTCCTGTTATTTCTTTAGTATATTTTAAGTCCTGAAGAAGATTCAGTTGAATTGAAACCAGTCGACGTATTTATACCAAATAAAAGTGGATGCAAACAAATTGTCTTTTTATTTAACTAAATAATTACTAATTATTAAATTCAGATAAATTACCAAAGTTGTTCAAATATAATAATTCATGATTAATTTTGTCCGAGATTATAGATTGTTTTGTGTTTGATGTTACTTTGTGTTTGAACTAATTACTAAGTTTGAAAACTAATTTCAAGACCAAGGATTAATACTCAATTTTAAAAACGAATTTTTCACGCATAATAAAAATGAGCGCGATAAAACACTATAAATGTTAATATACGTAGAAAAACTAGATAATTTATGAACCAATTCCGGTTTGTTCATTGTACAAGGTTTTTCAAATGTTGAATTTTGTCAACTTTGATTTATTATATCTTATTTTAAGAAATGAGCAACACAGAATCTTGTTTAAAATCTTGAATCTTTAGAGAAATACACTCGGGGCAGATAATATTTTGTTTTTCATGGCTTAAATAACTTTGGTAATTATTTGTGACTGTTGACCAAAGTCGCTTCTAAAATCGTAATCTTATACGGCTTTTTAAATAATTTTAATTTAAAAAAATGGGTTAAAAAAGTACTAGATATTTGGCATTTTTTTATTTGAAATAAATTATCTTTCAGTTTGGTTGAGTATTTTAGCTGTAAATCGAAAATAATTTTTAAATGAAGCAGGCCCCCAGTGCGTTCCTCTTAACTCTGAATAAAATAAGTGAAGTTTCAGAATCAAAATCTTTTACATTCTGGACTCTGCTATCAGGAAATACATATAGTTATTTTTATCTGAGGTTTTTAGGTCAATGCAACAATTTTTAACTCGGATCGTCATTTTTGTTATTAGCTACTCAACTATAAAATATTAATTTAGAAGTCAGAACTGACGAGGTGTCAAAATGTTTATTCATTAAGAAAAGGGATTTATTAAAAAATATTAATAAAAAACCGGATGGTAAAAAATAATTACGTCATAAATAATAACGTAAGTATAAATAAATCGCCCAAAAATCCACGAATAAGAAAATAAATTTCTTGGTTTTAGTATTTTTGCTCGCCGTGCGTTGGTGTCTTTTTCACGAACATGCTTGATAACGTAGGCACGGTCCGTTGTTCCACTCTGATAGGCCGAGGAAAGCCTGCTTTACGGTAGTAAAATTACACGTATCCGAAAGTGAAATATCGCGTTTCACAGCACAACCATTATACATAAGAAAATATCATAAAACATTGTATTCATATTATCATCATTATTAAGCTCGATGAATAAATTTAATGAATAACAATGAATATGACCAATTTTTTTTACCTCCTAATACACTGATGTGCGTTTTGAATTTATTTTAAAATAATGATTTTAATTTTAAAAATAAAGAATTTGTACGTCACAAGTGAACAATAAAACTATAGAAGTATTTGTTAATTGGTTATTAATCGGGCGAGATTATAATTTTAAAGTGTTCTTTAAGCGGTGGAGCCTGATAAGGTTTTTTTTTTTAATTTCATTATCTCCGCGAACGAAACTAGCTCTCTATTTATTGACCAGGTTGAAAAATAACTCAATTAATTATTCACTCTGTGTAGTTAAATATTCCTATGGAGACCATTATTAACGTATAGCAAAATTATAAATTTAACAAAGCTATTATTAAAATTATGATTTATTGATTGAAATGTATAAACTTTTCATTTGTAGTGTCTATTATTATTTAAATTCGTATTTGATGTGAAGGGGATCTTTTTTTCTCTAGTTGGCTATGAAAGTGTTGTGTAGTCTGTAACTGTAGTCTACAATTTTATATTTGGATAATTTGTATGGCGCCATTTTTGTGAAAAATCACCTCAGGGGTGCAATTGAATGGTATTTTTCTACAAAAATTAGAAAAAAATACTTTAACTGCATTTAAGTACCTACTTCGAAATAGAGTCATGCGAATAATACTGAAATATAACAAATATTTAAACATACGAGGCCTGTTTAAAAGAATCAGCCATTTTGGATTAGTGGTTTGTTTTTGACAACTGGAAAGGTTAGTCACGTTTTTGTGTGTTCTTCAATTTTTCACTTTTGAAAAAAATGGATCAAAGAATGTGTATTAATTTTTACGTTAAAAATGGAATAAAGTGCTCCAACGCACTTAAAATGTTGACTGTGGCATTCGGCGAGTCTACTTTGTCTCAAAAAAGTGTTTATAAGTAGTACAAGCGCTTTATAGAAGGCCGAGAAGATGTTAATGACGATGAGCGTCCTGGAGTTGTGGAAAAACAAATCATGGATTTTATTCTTTGATTCATTTTATTCAAAAATATAAAATCGAAGAACACACAAAAACGTGACTAACCTTTCCAGTTGTCAAAAACAAACCACTAATCCAAAATGGCTGTTAATGCTAATAATGATAATCATATGTGTACCAATATAACAACAATAAAAAATTCGATAATCGAATGTACACAGCCCGCGAAAATTCAAAATTCACCTTTTCTTTTGAACAGGCTATGTTTGTAAAGGATATGTATTTGCCTAATATATTGCCTACATGTTTGTATAAAATGACAAATTTCTGATTCCCAAAAATTGTGAAAGTAAATTAAGCAATAAGGCGCAACAATAAATATGAAAAGCAATGAAATATTACTTTGGCAACTCGAAAGATTTCAGTCGAAACTTTGTATTTTACTCAGCAATAGAGCGTGTGCTCACGTAACGTGACACCATGGCAAAGTGTTGAACACTGTTTTAAATCTCGTCCGAGGTCCGAATGTTTGTCGAAATTCTAGTACAGAAAAATTAAGTTATCAGAAATAAAGATTCGCATAAATCATCCGGGAGACCTGTGCCAATTGTCATATTATAATTTAAACGTTAAAGTGTCGAAATTTTATGCCTTTAACTAAGAACGTTTTCAACAATGTTATTGTTATATCTAGTATACTGTATAAGAATATTAATAAATTTACTATCGCATTAAAATAATTTCAACATTTCATTGCTCAATGTATTAAGTGGCCATTAAGTTTATAAGTAATGAGTGCTTGGTATTATAACTATCGCATTCAACTTAAAGCATTATACTACTGGCCGTGAGATTTATCTTCACGGTCATCAAAAACTACCAAATAGTTAAAGTAATAAATTCGAAATACATAGATATCATAATGTGATTATATGTACATTCATTATTTACTATATTATTACATACGAAACCACTTTATTTAAATTAAGTATTTGATATTTTATATGTTTCCATAAATATATGTAAATATATATTTTTTTATAAGACTTTGACAATACTTCAAAGTGATTGTATTTCAATTTTATGGAATGAATTCATGCATTATTGCTCCTAGTTAAGTTTAAATTGTTAAACCTTACAATATCCTCTTAAATATAACAATAATAATATTAATAATTTACAATCTGTCCTGATTTGTAAGATTTTTTTATTATTTAATGGAGGATTGATTAGAAAAAAATAGTATTAATTATGATTCTTTCTCATAAGAATTTCGACAAGAAACTGCAGTGCAGTAATAAAAGTATTCTAGAAAAAAAATTAAAGTACATTCAATCTTATGTAAATGCAGTATACTCGTATATGAATGTGTATCATTTTTCGAGCTCCAGAAAAAATTATGTACCCACTTATTTTTTTGTATAAACCTTTATCCGTAGAAATTTCTGAGGGTAAGAAAGAACATTTTAGTTTCTAAATTTAACCTTTATTCTTTAATGTTCTAAAATTTAACAATTTTAGAGAAATTCAATTAAAAAATTAACATAAAAAGAATATCTTCCCTCTCACATAGAACTCAATGTAAATTTATAATAATATTAATTTCAATTCCGTACACCATTCCACTATAAACCATTCTGATCCGAAAATTAAAAACCTTGTACTAATTCAAATGGGTGTGACGTACGTAGCGGTAAACATAATTTAAAGATATAGATTTATCACTAATCTATAAGTAACCTATAAAATTGGTTGTACCGTACGTGATTTCCGACTGCTCCCAAAGTCTCCAAGCCAGTTGGGCTACATTATCCCCAATCGGGGTATGTTTTGAGGCTGAAGGGACTGGGGAGGGAATAAGATGGGACGAGAAAGGTTTGAAAGTGCCCGTTTATTCAGATCTAGTCACTAAACACGGCTATTTTCATGTCAGGCAACTTTACGAATGGGGTTTTGTTCCGGATAATTTTACCAGGTCGTTTAGATTATCTACCACTTTGGAACGTGCTGCAAATACACTGTATATTATTTTGTTTGAGTAAACATTATAATTAAATTAAATTTATTTTTGAACGTTGGGTTTCGAATCTGCGACCCCAGGATTCGTATCCGAGGATTATTATTATTTCTTACGGTTCGCCCGACATTCATGTTTGAACTAATTCTGATGAATCTGTGACAATAATATCATTTTTTTCGATAACCCTTGGGATGTAAGTAGTATGTATTTTAAATAAATAAAAACTGACCTTTACCAATCACATTATTACCGTAAAACGTTTCCCAAAATATACTAATCGTTTTTCAGCAATAACATAAGCGGTAAGAACTAAATTTTATTTTTCTATCTCATGAATTATTTACATTTCAAGGGATTCTTCTAAAAACAGTTAAAACAGATAATAATAATATGTTCATCAGAAATAATTTAAAACATACACCTTGGGTAGAACACCCTTCTAGGCCTGCTACAATAAGCTCGATCTTATGTCCACCATCGTTATTAACACATCGAATATGTGCCTATTGTTAGCGTGATTTTTAATTTTATTTTAACGAATGCTTAATGAAATCTTATATTGTTTTACTTTTTGACTTCACTTACTTATAAATTAAGATTTTTTGTATTTTTTCTCAATTTAATATAGTACGAACGATAAAAATGAACGAATTCAAAATAAGTCTCCTCCCATTTTGTAATGAACGCCTTTCACCTATTTATTTCTAGGGTAGTGTGTGTCAATATAAAGTATAGGGCAACTAACTCAAATATTACAGTCATTTTATTATTATTACTAGTTGTTATCCGTGAAAAAGCACTTGCCAAGAAAAAATATTTTAATACACCTATTTCAAATTTAGAATAGGGTCTGCTAAAATACACTATAAGTAGATACATTGTTATGTTAGCTGGGATTTGAAAAGAATATTTTTGAATTTTAATAATTTTACTTAAAATCGGTTTCAAATATGAAAAGTTCTCACTCGTACGTGGGTACGTGCTCACAAAATAAATTATTTATAGTTAATTCCACTAAAAAAATTGAATGAAATAACACCGAAACGTTACCTTTAATAATGTTAACCCATTATCAGAAGGGTCGCAGGCATGTCAAAAAAGTTCATAAGCGGAGTTCAATATTTAAAAAAATATTCATTTTGTTTGATCATTTCATTGAACTCTAGTCGCGGGCATTAACTAGCTGAAAAACAATTGACATACTTGTAAAATACTTGTCTGCCTATTTAATAAGACCTTGCATTCTTATTAAAACCACTTCACTACCTTATATTCTAAATATCATTTATTAAAATATTTTATCAACCGACAAATGTAGTTGAACATGACCTTTGCTGAAAACGAAATGTTAAGTCAACCAGTGAAAGTGAAAATCACACGAAAAAAGATCTTTTTTTCTACGCATTGATGTATTACCGTGAGTGACGATTGCCCATAGGCTATAGTCGATGCCTTGAAGAAAGTGGTTTACATTGAAACGGAAATGGCTCACGTTGGCATCGTATAACTTACAATGGAGAAAAATCAAATCGAGAAACTTTATTACAAATGTGTGCTAAGAACCTTTAAACAAACAGGTCTAGTATTTAAACTCGTTACCTCAACACGTTTGTATATAACGTAATTTCTAATTTAAACTTCCACGAAAACAGTGGGAATAATTATTTCAATCTTCTCGTCGTTTGATCTTGACCAACGAGATATCATAGACTGATTTGGTTATATTACTCTATGAGCTGAGATTATATACGAAGAAGAAAAAAAAACAATTTTACTCATACACTATTACATTAGTGTCTTTACTACAGATATTTTGGATACAAAAATATGAATCTTAGTTCATCAGTTCCTCTTTTGGCCGCCTGCACAGATACATTTGAATATTTGTTTTTTTTTAATAATTAATAAGTACATAAATGAATGTAAAAAAACTGCTTGGACATGACCTTAATAACTAAGACATACCGTATAATCAATGGCGAATCTTTATTTCGCCCGCAGGTATTTTTATGGTTTTTTTTTCTACAGCTTCTTGTTTTAAGCATATTTAGTACATGCTTCAAGGAACATATTTTTTTTTAAAACTTGACGCGTTAAAATTTGAATTCATTATTTCATCAATCCATTCATTTCAGTTACCACAAATTATTGGCAGGCAAGGTCGACTAAAAAACTGAGTTAATCGTAATGGCATTTGTGAGCGAAGGTTCAATACCATTTCAAAAACTTGCTGCGTGATTTAATTGGGTCAAAAAAAAAAGTATTTTGATAGCTGTAATTTTTTTTTAACCTTCGAAATCCGATTAATTAAAATATTAATAGATACGAGTAGTTATATCCATGACGGGTTTGTTTTGTACCTACCCTACGATTTCTAACTTCATAAATCAATAAAAATCATTAGTTCTCCTAATTAAAGGATAATAGTAGTAAAATTACAAACTTTTTGTTCAATTTTAATACTGCAGAAGAGTCTCAACTGCCTGGAACCGGTGAAACTATGGCATTTCCGATTGGGTTTTATTGGGATTCTCGATTTGGATTGTATGTTGTGAGGTTGAAGGAAGTGGGGATTGGGGAGAGGAAATTGGTAGGTAATAAGAAGCTGGGAAGTACCTGGCTATTCAAAATATGACAAAAAACATGGAAAATTTGATCACCAAACACGGCTAAAGCCATTTCAAGTAAAGATTCGATTTCGAATGGTTCTCTTTCACCGGGAACCCACGGATTTGTAGTTTAAGATCCACCACCCGGAAATTCTCTTTTCTATATCTTGCAGAACATTTTTTTATAAATTTCGCGATATACCGCAGTAGAAAATATTATACAAGTTTTATCCAAAAAATATCGCGTAGGAGGATCATTGGAAATAAATTTAAAAAGAGCATCATACAAAAAAAGCTAGTTTTTCAAAGTCAGTAAAACCGTTACTGCAAAGCACTTGTTTGTACATAGTCAACCATCATGGTGAGAAGTATGAGATAGAAATCACCGTATTTAAGTGGTCTATTCGTGTAAGAAAGAAAAAACGCTTCCCGCGTTAGTACCGCGAGGTCCCAGGGTTATGAAGATAATTTAGTTTACCTCCAATAGACTTTTTGACTCCCGATAATGTTATAAATAGTTACTCAGAGTCATCGCTTTTTACCAGATTAATTAAAGATCTAAAAATGTCATTTGTTTATCTATAGCCAATCAATGATATGATAATTTCTTTCGATGCACGCGATGAATTGCATCAAATGATTTTGGCTCACATAATTACTGTAATGAAATGCACATAATTTCCTTATAAAGTTTCTCTGGTGAATTATTCACATTTAATTAAGATTTTATTCGTAATGTTGCTAAAAAAATTAGAAGAAAGCCATGATGATAAATACATTTTTTAATTAATATTAACTTATTTCTTCCCATACTATTAGTCGGATGAGTTTTTAAATTCACGTGGGTCTTGGATAACATGCCCAAAACAGGTGGATCCTGTATTTTTTGCGTTTAATACAGCTTTTTTATCGATAAGTATTTTGGTGGTATATGGTTATATCCTTGAAGATTTCAAATGTCAGCCTGACTAGAAAAAATAACATTTGAATATCCTTCAGTGGTTTTTTTGTGGTTTAATTTATTATTCTTTGCTAGTATACCTTCTTATCGCTATTGTTAATTAATTTGTATCAACAGCACAGGCCATGAGAAATAAGCAACAATGTTGTTTAATTTTTAATTTTTTTATAAAATCAACTTTTTCTTATTCTTGACCTAAAACGTAAATAAAGATTTATGTTAAATGAAAACTTTTTTATTGTTTAACCTGTTTTTATTGGCCTTCTTTTATTAGCACTCACATGATTAATTCGTTTATTTCATTAGGTGTGCGTGTAATATGATATCATCGTGAGGATATTCTTTAAAAGTTTTTTATATATTTTTGATATAATTTTTTTATGCATTAAACATCAAAAAATACCATGCAAACTATTTGGTTCAAATATTTGAAATACCGTTAATAGAATACCTTGGCTGATATTTGTTTTTTTAGTAAACAAAGATACTTTATACCAAAAAACCTTTAAAAAGTACTATGAGCTATGTCATATCGATAAAATCACTACCTTTTGCATTTTAAACCTGGCTCATTTTTATATTACTATGTTTTTCGTCATAGCCGTAAAACCTTGGTCTCAGTGGTCCAATCTAATATCATTTGCTTACTCAGAGGGTGTGGAAAATCTTGTCTTGAAAACATTTTTATATAAAAAACGGGAGCATGTAATTTCCAATTAGTATTCAATTGCCATTTTTATCCTCAGATCCACGAGTAGAAGGATGGTTCCTCTTCAACACTCCCCTGCCCACCCTCGCTATGGTGGTGGTTTACCTCGCCTTCGTGATGGTCATCATCCCCCAGGCAATGAACAACAGGAAACCCTTCAAGCTCAAAAACACCCTGGTGGCATACAACGCGGGCCAAGTCTTACTATCATCGTACATGTTCTATGAGGTAATAACTGCTTAGATTATTTCGTGAAGTTTTCTTAACGGTATTCACTTTGTCCTAAGAAAAGCACAAGACCTAAGGAAACATCCATAGCGTTACTCATAATACAATTCTTTGTAATTTGATGTCAAATTAATTGGAAATCTTAACTTTAAAGCACACACCTGTTTGCCCAATGCAGCTTAATCTATCGAATGGTGAGAATCTCTACATTTACATTTCTATTCGTTTGGATTTATATGATCAACGCAAATATTTGTCGGTATTTACATCATTTCTTTGAGCTTTAAAATAGCATTTCGAATCTCAATAAATTAGATGAGACGCAATATTCTTCAATCCAAATCACCCGTGAAGCCAGGTAGTAAAGATAGCAGAATAAAAAAGGGACAAAGAACGAAGAACGAAGAATTTACAAACAACAAATTACATTATGTGGATTAAAGATACCCGCTACCCAGGGGAAAACCATATTCAAATCTCCACAAAGATGCCCTCGGGCTGTTGACGTAGTTGTAGAGTTACGAGATCTTCACCTGATTGGTTAAATTGTGGAGGAAATGGAAATGGAAATTATGCCTGACACTCGTTCCAGTACAGGCCGCATTTCATAAAAACCACCACCGCGTTTCATTCCCACTATTTATGCATTTAAAACTCAGAGCTTTGAATGCATGAGTTTACATGTGCCGTGCATTCTCTGGGAATAATTTTAAAAGAGAATATACTGTGAAAACAGTATGAATAAAAAATGTGTTATGAAATTTCCACAGCTTTTTGTCTGTAATTTCAAGGTTGACAAGTTAAGGTTAACCATTTTGAGCTTGTGAGCTTACGTTATCTCCGCCACATGCTATTAATAGTAACTAGTAGGTACTCCATAAATGCATAAAACAAAAAAAATGTTTTCAAAATATTATTGAACTTCTTTTTTTACTAATTATTAATACGTTTTTTAATTGTTTTAGCATCTTATGTCAGGCTGGTGGGGAGATTACAGCCTATCCTGTCAACCTGTTGACTATAGCACCAATGAAACAGCCACCAGGGTAAGAAAATAAAAGTTACCTTTTAGCGATTTTAACCAATGAATTTATTTTTATATTGATTCATCTATATTTAATATATGCATGTACATGACACAAAACAAAACCTATTGTTTTAATAAATATTACTATTATTATTAAACGTTTAAAGAATAAAATCAAATAAATCGGTACCACGAAATTCTAGGAAGTGATTATTCCTGAAAATCTCGGCATAATAAAAATCTCTCTTATGGCCCAAATAAAAAAATATATTTTTAAAGTCCTCAGTACATAGAGAAAAAAACATATTTTTTTAACAAATTAATAACTAAAAATCTAGAAGGAGTATTAAAATACTTAAACTAAATTTATTAAAACTAAAGATACGTAAATCAAAAAATATGTTTATTTAATAAAATCAACTACGTTATTAATTGGAACTACTTTGTTTCTAAATGAAAATCCTAATGATATACTATTCATATAACAAAAAGTTGTCCTTTTCCATTAATAATCTGAAAAAAATCTCTTACTGTGAGAGGTGGATCAGGTTGATCCCACTTATTAACCAGCATTATGTTGCTGTTGTCTGAAAATTTTCAACTCGTTTTTCTCATTTTATGGTTTATGCCTTACTGAAGACGCATAATTTTTTTAACGAATTGCCCACTTTTAAATTAAGCGTACGCAGTAAATATCTATGCTTCTTGCCGCTTTCCCCGCCATTTTAAATATCTACAATTATTTTTGATTTTAATTATGGTCTTGGCCTTGGTTCGTTAAATTGAAATAAGATGTTTGAACATAACTACCAAATTACTATTATCCAAATAGGATCTATAAATTATTGATGATTCTAAGTCACGTTTTGATATGTAATGTATGTTGTAGTTTTATTAATTAATTATTGAAACAATTTTAACAAAATTAAACAAAAAATATTTGGTTGCGACCAGAATGCACGCAGGCGGATGCATTTACCAATTCAACCACCGCATCTTCTTTCAAAAGCATAGTTGTTATCAACAACATAGTTCTTGATAGTCTTGAAATTCGCTTATTAATATAGCTTATTTTCAAATCATGTTCGATCCTAATAGGTAGGTAATACAAAACCTGTTTCAAAAACAGTTTCAAAATTAGAAATAATAAAAAATGGGTATTTTCGTTTTAGTTGTTGTGATTTTGAGCGATAACTTTGATGGTCTAACTAATATGAATCGTGTTATTTTTTTGTGAGGAACGATAATGATCAAACTCCAAATACTTACCTCTTAATAATTGAAATATATTTTTTTTAATTTAAAAATCTTTTAGCCGATTAATTTACTATACCCTTATACGAGTATAATATATAATATATTTCTTGTGTACAAAAATTACACACGCATTTCCCTTCAAAGTTCGTAATATTATTGCGAATGCGCAAACAAGTCTTTAATTTGTAATGGAGAGAGCTCACATTTGTCAATCATAAACAATAATAATTCGTGTGCCTGTCAGTACTCGGTGCTCATGCACCTACTTTTGAACGGAACAAAGTAAGTTAGCTCCCAAGCACCTCTGTCAAGATCATGGCCAAAACATCAATGGCAAATAATTGTTTATGAACGAAACCTGCTCCGCGTACTTTCTAAAATACTTGAATGCGTAATGTGTAAATGAGAACCTTTCCAATGTTCGTTTCCAAACATCGAGATAGTGAAGTCTGACGGTGTATGTGCTTAATCTTGTCATAATTGTAGTTATTTACAATAACATTTGGCAATCAGAAAAAGAGATATTAATAGATACATTGATTGAGATATGCATTATTTGAAATCGCGCATTCGAAACACATGTTAAATTCAATTATGAACCGTTTCGTTTTATTGTTAAATTGTTTAGATGATCATTAATTATTAGTGAATACACATAAAAACGTGTCGTCGACTTGCTTTTACTACTGACCAATTATCCAAAAACCAATAATTCAAAATTTCAAATAAAACCGCCATAAATACCAACCGTCCACTCTTTTGTTTTAGAAACACACATAATATGTGGAGAGGTCACTGTACGTCACTGACTCGTGTTTCATACCTACAAATTTACAAACGTATCTGTGCAGGAGGCCAACAAACGAACGACCTTCTTTTATGTATCCTTGTATGGACCTTATTTTGAGCCGACATTATTTCCTTGACGGCCTGCGTGGTCGAGTGGTAAGATGCTCGACCACGAATCCAGAGGTCGCGGGTTCAAACCCGGCGTGCGCAAATAGATTTTATTTTAATTAGTATGTATCATGACACATTTAATTAATATAAAATAATATATACTATATTTGCGGCACGTTCCAGAGTACTCTAAGTATCGCCCTGGTAAAAGACCACTATTCAGAATTGAAACATTGCTTGAAATGGCTTTGTTTGGTGATCAGATCTGAATAGCCAGGTACTTCCCAATCTTCCTTTTTTTTACTTTCCTTCCCCTCCTCACTACCTTCAACCACACAACATACCCCATTCAGGGATACCATAGTTTCACTAGCTCTAGATGGTTGGGAGCAGTTGAGACTCTCGTGCGATAATTAACTAAAAAAAAAAATTAAACCATTTCACGGACTGCACATGATATTGCATGATATTGCAGATCCGTAAATATGAACTTTAACTGTTAATTGATTTAACTGCATGTATCCTGTAAGCTACTAAAAATATGTAATAAGAATAATATATTGGCAAATGTGGTGATATTTTTTTCACGTTTGGACAACAGTTTTATTAGCCAGTTCATATTTTAACGCATTGTTAGGTATTCAAAAAATCTTGTGAAAAACGTGTTCCAGTTACGGGCCCGGTAAAATACGTTAGCCTCGTTTGCTGAATGCAGGTTTTAATTGACTGAACTTAAACTTCAAGGAATGATGCATTCACTGGCGGCTTAAGTTAATCATTTATACCACATTGTTTCACGGCGTAGTTGCAAGGTTGCAACAGCAGGTGTTTCTATGTAATTTATATTGTTTTGCGTTAAGATTATTAATGTTTAATTCAAAATCTATAACTACCGATTAAGTGCGGTGACCCTAGAATAAGAAGGCCATAATTATTATATTTCCATAGATTTTTTCTTCGTTTTTTTATTCAATCAGGCGTAAGCAAACAAATCAAATAATTCCTACCACCTTGGCTTTTTTTCTAGAGAAGTGATTTCTTTGAATACATTTAAGAATTATAACGCTTAGTACGCAAAACATAATTACTAACCTCTGTATAAAAAACGTTATATTACATGGAAAATCAAAGAGTAGGATTTTAATTAACTTTTAAAATAAAGGTAGGAATTTTTATTACAGTTTTTTTTTAAATAATATGGCATTAGGCAAAATGTTTTTTAAATATGTCGAATAACAAACTAGAACTAGGCATGTAGAGCAGCATTTCAATATTGAATTATGATCATTGAATAAAGAGACAACAAATGTTTGTCACTCATACTTATCTGTTTATACCATGTGTTTACAAACGTAATATGGTCAAATTTCTATTCCAGACTGTACGACAAACTAGCAGTCCCAGAACCGTTTTATGGACGAGTCAACACAATAAAATTTCTTGGTGTAATAGCTGTTTTAGTAATTCAATAATTTCTAGATTTACGCATAGAAATCATAAGAATGGTTTACATCATTAGGTGTAGATAATATACAATGTTGCTATAAACGATTCGTCTTCATGCCACGCGTCGTTGCGTGTGTGCGTACCTTTATTACAATGTGGAAACAACATAATCCGGACAGTGGAAAAATTGTAATAATTACTTTTATTTATGTAAAACCCCATCTAAAACCGACATCATTAAGCTTGTCTGTAAGATATAGATGAATTAATTACATTGTTTGTTTTCTTCATTGTCTAACTTATAAACAATAATAACTTGTAATGGAAAAAAACAACTGAAAACAATTAATTTAAAAAAATATATTTCAAGGTTATATTATTTATATAAAATTTCACGAGGTCTCAGATAGGTTCCAACTTATCATAAAACCTTCGGCGTACTGTTCTAAAGACTTTGTGATTGTTATCACCAGTTTCAAAGCATTTTTTTAAGTTTCCCGTAACAAATAATAAAGTCAATATACGCATTTTAATATTTTATTTTGTGACATTTCAGATGTTGAGCTTGTGTTGGGTTTACTATTACTCAAAGCTGTCAGAATTCGCCGACACAATTTTCTTCGTCCTTCGTAAGAAAAACAACCAAGTGTCCTGGCTGCACCTGTACCACCACAGTCTGACCCCCTTCGAGGCCTGGCTATTAGTGAAATTCATCGCAGGTAATACGTTAAAACCAACCTTTTCCAAAAAGGGACTTGCAGGGTTTTAAGCCTTAGTCAAGCTGCATAGGATAAGTCTACCTTGCTTTACCTCTGATATATAACTTGTTTTGTTAAGGAAATTTTGATAACAACCCTTCGGATAGCAGTATTTCATACTTTCAATTATTTTAAAAGCTTTTTGAGGGGTTACTTTCAAATCATCTTGCAAGAAAAAGGTTAATGCCCTTGAAAAAACTCTTTTAATTTAAATTCTAATAATTTACCATCAAATTAAATGCATTTTAATTTTAATTCAATTTAATAAGAAGAGATGTGTATTTTACTATTATGTTAAGCTGTTTTTTATTCATTTTATTAATGATGAAGAGGGTATTGCTTTCATCAGTCTCTCTTGCTGAAATTACTAATTGGTAATACCTATCATGAAGCAAACGTGGAGATATATCGGATAAGGTAGTAGTATTTTATTTTCTTTCTGTGGCAGACTTTACAAAAGAACGATTGCTTTAAATCAAAATGACATGGCTATTACAGAACATGTTTTGTCTATATCGTCGCTAGAAAGGTAAAAAGACTTAAGCAAAACTTCGGTCAAAAATGAGTTAAATATGCAGTTTCTACCAGTTTTTTTTTTGCATCAAATGCTCTGACTCTCATTTTGAAGAATTTTGTGGACATTATTTACATTATATCTAAAATATATTTACCATTTGGAAGAAGGCTTGGCTCAAGCGATACAATTGTGGGACGTTTTTTTAGCTTTTTATTGCTTCAGGTGACTCAGTGAGAGTATTGAGTTACCTGAGTTCCCTTTTTTTTAAATCCAAACAGGTACTAAAGACTTATGAATTGAATTTGAAAACAAAAAATAAAATAAAGTGCTCTGGTGTAAACTTCGCAAAATGGCGCTTCAGCCCTTTGGCCTTTCCTGTGACGATATGTTTGTGGCGGTGATTCAAAAGTAGATATACATATTATCATTGTTATGTTCTTTATTGAGTTTGTCAATAGCACTGGCAAATCGTCCGTTACGGCGCATTAAACATGAACATGTTTCTGGTCACAATTCTATTGTTCGGTTCCTTCCAGTACTAATCATAGTAATTATCATCTTAATGCACTCACAGCGTTACCCGCTTACACAACATGTGGAAGATGATTATATTGATTAGCCGCGTTGCAAAACACCCTTTATTGCAATGGAAAAAAATACTGTCCCAAGCAAGAAGGACGTTGGTAAATACTTAATTTCTCAGAAAATTTTCCATAAATGTTAATTAAATTCTCTTTGTTTTATCCTCACCCACTGAGTAGGGAGATGAAAGTACATCGACAATAATTATTTTTAGAATTTAAGGGTTATTTTTAAATAAGGCTTTTTATAATCTTCTGTTTTATCGTTCTGTTTTTTTATGTTTATTTTATACTACCTCACTACTGTATTGCAATACTGATAAAAAAATGAAAGCCTTTATTAGGGCGTAAATAAATGCATAAACTACTGTAAGAGCGGAAAAAATGCATTTTGTTTCAACAGAAACGCAATTTTCCCATCACAGTCAAAGTCCAAAAACGATGACTAACGCAAACAAAACGATCTCCAGTGAAGTCACTGAAATAATATCATGTCATTACCTCAATGGACATTTCGTTACAAAGCGAAATGAATTCATCATAATATGGGAAAATCCTGGTTAATTCATTAAGTGCAAAACGCAATCATACTTGGCTAAGTATGCGGGCTTTCAATTTACTTGGCCCCTGATTGACAGATTGATTGACCAAAGAAGTTTATGTCTATAGGTGGGCATGGCACATTCTCCAACATCATCAACAACCTGGTGCACGTCATCATGTACTTCTACTATATGGTGGCCGCCATGGGGCCTGAATACCAGAAGTACATCTGGTGGAAGAAGCATCTGACCACCCTGCAATTGGTAACTACCTCAATTCTTTTTACTTACTTTATAAAACAGTAAAGGAAACATTCCTTAATAAATGTCGTAGACGTCTTACTTGATGTTGAAATATTGTATTCTTCTATGTTTTATGTACGTTACGCTAGCTGCAAAGCCATTTTTCTAAGTTGTGACAATCTTGGTAAACAAAATCGCAACACCTTTTTTTAACGTCTCCGGATTTTGAACCTGCAACTCAGCTCAAAGTCACATGTGTATTGACCATTGCGAAAGGTATTTATAATTTATTTTTCCAAAAAAATTATAATCATGACAATTTGGAAAATAACAGGATAACATTCTTCGTGTGAGGATTAAAGAAACGATACTAGAAGTACAGAAATAGATCAGACGCTTGGACCATAATATCTTCGTGTGAGGATAAATAAAACGATACTAGCAGTACAGAAACAGATCAGACGCTTGGACCATAATATCTTCGTATGAGGATAAATGAAACGATACTAGCAGTACAGAAACAAATCAGACGCTTGGACCATAATATCTTCGTGTGGGGATAAATGAAACGATACTGGCAGTACAAAAACAAATCAGACGCTTGCACCAAAATATCTTCCTGTGAGGATAAATGAAACAATACTAGCAGTACAGAAACAGATCAGACGCTCGGACCATAATATCTTCGTGTGAGGATAAATGAAACGATACTAGCAGTACAGAAACAGATCTAACGCTTGGACCATAATATCTTTAGACAAGACGGAAAATGTGGTGGCCGTAATTGTCCAGCGGAGGAGAATCTTTAGCATTCGTGCAAACATGTTTTCACGTCGTTTCTGTCGTTGCTGCGTGGAAGTCTTCAAGAAGCAAATTACATACAACCGCTTACGAGTGCACTACTTAAACGCATATTAAAAAAAATGGCTTCAGTGCTATTGCAGCACTTTGATGTTTTGCCGAAGGTCCCACCCACAGCTTTGCCGCTCTCCTGAGGCACTGAGTCGCTGATCTCAAGAAAAAAGGCAAAAAGTCAACAAGAGCAACAACCCCATAGATCAAACATCATCCTGTAAAAAATCTATCAAAATGATCCACGAATGAAATACGAATACATATTCTTTTTAAGTGTTATTTTGTATTTTGTATCTAATTTTGTTACATATCTATACGCGCGCTGCACCTGGTTTCAAATACCTTTATTCATAGTTACACCACGAAGGCCGCTTACGGTTTTTGGTTAGGTAGTAAGACACATACGAGTATATATTAGTACCTGCCTAATATACCTAAATTATTAGGTGTGTACCTACCTGGTTATACGGTATAATATTAGTTATACATAATAACTATATCCAAATGTATCGCAAGGCCGTTAGAACCAGTTTTTTTTTTTGTTAAATGTTGTATGTATTCCTCGAGCGTAAAACGGTTTATAAAACCAACAGGTTATTTTGATAGTATTTTGAATGAACTCAGTTATTATTTTTCGAACGAAGGGTTATTTCACTGAAGAGGTTTATAATGACTAGGTTGATGGCAGATGCAATCAAGATTATTCCGTAATGGGTGTTGATCAAATAATCTCTCGCGGGTTAGTATTTTTCTCATAGTTTTATTTCAATCTCTATGATTAAAAGCCACACAAATTAGAGTTATGATCACCGCGACCGGGATTTACGCCGGGACCTGCCGCTAAGCGGGCGATTGCGTGATTTGCCGATGCCCATGCCACTTCTTGTTTCGTAAGTTTCATTATTTCAATTTCTCTTTGGTAAGATAAGTTTCTAGATGAAAGTCAGTCAATAATGGCGTGGAAAAAATATAGTCACTTCAAAAAATCTCATTTTGAATTTTAATAAAATACCCTGATATATTTTACGCTAATCAAAACTAATAATACCTCAATCTAAATTATGTATTAAAATACAATCGCTAATTTTATTGGGTGCCGACATCGTTCGGAATAAACAGTATTCATCAAAATAATGCATGGCCCACGGATCTAAAAAAAAAAAGGTTTCTATTGAACATGTTTTTTTTGTTCATAAATATGCGTGCATATGGCTGAATTCGGTTATTTATAAAGTCAGGACACTTTTTTATGATCATGCAAAGGAAGTTACATTATTGGGATAGAATCAAATGATTTACAAACGTACCGAGAAGGCCGCATCCATTGTTGGGTAAGTGTAAGCAAGATTTCTATTTTTGATATTGTCCGGCGCCAATTAGACTTTACTGTAGCATATCTTTTGTTAATATCGTTGTCTTACGATGATATTAATTATGTACATTTTTGTATATGTTGTAATTATTTTTAAAAATGCATATTTATTTCGTATTCGTAAAAAACATTTACTTTGTGGTTTGCCATATTTATAAATAAGACAGATAAACTTTGTTTACTACCACTTTCACTTTTCAATATTATGTCGACCGGTTTCGGAAGAACCCTTCCATCATTAGGACAATATTAAAATTGTAGTATTGTCCTGATGATGGAAGGGTGCTTCCAAAACCGGTCGACATAATAATGAATAATAAAAGTGGTTATAAACAAAGTTTATCTGTTTTATTTATATATATAATATTAGTAAATATAATGAAAAACATGGTACTATTTTAAAAAAAATAACGTATGTAATAAAGATTTTTAAATTAACGAAAATCGTCTAAATCATAGGTTTTCAACGTGAGCGATAACGCCCCCTTGTGGGCGTTTGAGACTCTCAGGGGGGCAGTAGAAGACCCAGAGAAAATCAGGGGGCGTTGAGATCATTTATAAAATCGAGTCTGATATTAACCAATTTCTTAAAATGCGCCAAATTCAACCTTCTAATTAGATAAGTTATAAATTCAATGTATTTTGAATGTTAATAAAAATACTTCTCAATATAATTGAGTGTGTGTTTTAATTGTTCTCATTGAAACATTCTTCTTTAAACTCAGAAATAGGATGGGAGTCATATCCTATCTTCCGACTATATAATCTTACTGTCTAATTACACGTTCAAATATGATCGCGGTGATAGATTCAGATTCGCAACAGATGGTATGTAAAAAAATAAGGGGGGGGGGTATGGAAAAAAAAATCTCGAAGTGGGCGGTGGGTAAAAAAGGTTGAGAACCTATGGTCTAAATTAAAAAAAACTGTGAAATATATTTTTGAAATAACTATAAAATAAACTATAAAAAATGTTGACCTTCGCTGAGGACAGGATTCGAACCTGCGCCGGCAAAACCCATCGTATTTCAAGTCCAAATCCTTAACCTACAACTCGGACACCTCAGCTGTTCCAGAGGCAGCCAAAGAATCTTGTTTCTCCGTGTCTACACATTCTAAAACGTTTAGCGATAGGAATTCAAGACATGAAATGCCTATATTTATTTACCCGTTTTACAGTATGTTAGGTGATTCGTTAGAACAACTTTGTTGAAGTGAAAATATTAACTTGTCAGACGACCATTACATATCAATGTTGATCATTACATTATTTACTGTCTAAAGTTATTTTCGTCACATTTTTCTTTCATAAATCATTTTTTTGTTTTTAATAAAAGGAATTTTAATCGAAACTATAATCCAATAATATATGCGTGGGTTTTTTGTCACTACGACATAAAATCATATAAATATAATTTATTTTATTATATTTAAGATTTTTCATTGATTAAAA
This sequence comes from Drusus annulatus, assembly GCA_022651775.1. Taxonomy (NCBI): domain Eukaryota; kingdom Metazoa; phylum Arthropoda; class Insecta; order Trichoptera; family Limnephilidae; genus Drusus; species Drusus annulatus. Next base: position 443,646 of record JAGWCC010000340.1, on the reverse strand, counting down.
AAAAACGTATCCTCATTTTGGACATTTTATATAATATTTTACCTTATTGACATTAACATTTTCATTTGAGAAAAATGGGAATAGCAAAATTGAGGAAAAATATGTTTTATATGTTTTACAGCTGACACTCGTCAGATAATATTTCTAGTTTTATAGTTTTCTTGTTAGAGCAGGTATCAAAATGTAATGTCATTTGTCATGTAATTTGCATTAAATGTGCATTTTCGGAAGACATCTACACCTCATTCGCCAACTTAGTTTTTTTTTTAATTATAACCACCGCTTTTATTTTATCCTTATCTTTATTTAGTTACGTAACACATCAACGTCCATCATCGAGTTATGCAAAGAAATCACTTGCTTTGGATATTCATACCGTCCTTGAAAAGATCACTACTTGATGTCCAGCCTCTCCAGGTGGGTTTGCTCATCTTCCATGAATCGACTACTTGGTATTTTTTAAAGTCTGGCCAGATCTTCCACATAACCAGAGAGTTTTTTGTTTTCCTTCAAATGTGAAACAGAACGATAGCTGGCGCCGTTTACACCAGGGCGTAGGGAGACATTGAACACGTAGAAGGTGGCAGGCTTTGCCTGGCTAGCCTTCACCATAAATTAGTCATTATAATTCCATATTATCCACTTTCTCAAACCACCGCTTACAGACATCAATTGGCAAATCATTCCCTCGTGAATCTTATGAACGTCTTTGAATAAACATTTTGTAAAAGTAGTCAGGTTCGTGGAAATATGGTAATTCGTGCATCGCTCTCTTCTCCAAAATCCTCATTGGCCATCAGTAATTACACGAATTGCCTCATCCTGCCCTATCCTTATTCATTTTACATATTTATTTTGTTTTATATAGAACTTGGACTTCCAGCATCCCTTCTCCATTAGTCCTATGACAGCGCTGTGACCTTCCAGATACCCTTGGCATATATTGCACAAATAAAAACTTCCGCTGGTAATGTGTTTAACAGGTACTCATATGGTTGGACTTCATAGCTCTCTTATTCATTCAATGGACCACAGACTAGAAATATCGTCATGTGGCGGTACACAAATACATATTAAAATTCTTTAAAATCACATGGTATATTATCTTGATATATTCCCATGTCAAAACGACATTCAATTATTATTATTTTTATAAGAGAAAGTTGTAGTATTGCCGATTTGTGTCAAGTTCGTTAAACATCCTTGCGACATATAAATCTATGAGTCAACGCACTGGACAAGAGGAAGGTCTACTCACTTCAATATTCGCCTATTTACTTAAGATAAGGTCTTTAATAATAAAATCTTATAGCAAGATCAGATATTTATCATTTTTTAATGTTGCAAAATCAAAAAAAAAAGAAATAACCGTTATTCATATTCATATGAAATTAAGTGAATATGAAATACTTTAGGTAGATGCAATATTCGCGATACTCATTAAAATTCGTAAGTAACTAATTACATTCGTATTAAAAGAATACATAGTTAATGTAAAGTAATTTTAAGAGTAATGTTCTTGAATAAAAATAATAGTGCAATTAAACATTTCTAATCGCATGCACCTGCATAGTTAGTATTGCCATGCATTAATAACACTTTCTCTGAAATGTTATTTGATTTTTTAAATTTTGGCGATTCGGCGATTAGATTCACTTTGAACATAAATTTTATTCCAAATACATTATTTCATAAAAGCCGATAATACCAGGGGTGTTAGTTGAAGTTTGCCGGTTTTACTCATAGATGTCGCTAGAGATATGTATACATTTCTATGATTTGGCATCTATGTCATGTTTTTCTATGGATATTAACCTTCAAAAATACACAAGTAACATACTGCCAAAATAATAGTGTAATAGTTGTTTACCTCAGTGGATATGTCAAGTTTCGTTCCAAATAAATCGCATTTGCGGCATTCGTTGCTTTTCTTATTTCATGAAAATAAAATAGCAGTTGAAGCTCATCGGTTGTTGGTAGAAACTTATGGTGAAAATGCTCCAGTGATTAGAACATGTGAGACATGGTTTCGTCAATTTAAAAGTGGAGATTTCGATTTAACAGACAATGAACATCCTGGTGCAACTAAAAAGTTCAAAGACGAGGAATTGCAGGCGTTATTGGATGAATACCCAACCGAATCGCAACAACAATTGACCCAAACACTTAATGTGACCCGAGGAGCAATTTGCCGACGTTTAAAAGCCATGGGAAAGATCCAAAAGTATGGAAAATGGGTACCACACCAAATGAACGAGAGACAAATCGAAAAAACATGAACATGAAACATGACAACGCAACGCCTCTACAGCTAAAGTAGTGAAGAACACTCTCAAAGCATTGATTGGGAAATATTATTGCACTCGCCGTACTCTCCAAACCTTGCCCCGTCCGACTATCACCTTTTCGCATCGATGGGACACTCACTCGCAGAGCAGCGCTTCGCCAATTTTGAAAAAGTCTAAAAATGGCTCGTCGAATGGTTTTCCTCAAAAGAGAATTTTTTTTTTGGAATGGTATCCATGATTTGCCTCAAAGATGGGCAAAATGTAAAGAATTCGATGGTCAATACTTTGAATTAAAAAAAATTGAGATTCTCTTGAGAATTAAGCGTTTTCTTTATTGAAAAAACCGGCAAACTTCAACTAACACCCCTGGTATGTTCATTATCGTGATATATCTGTGTCTGTGTTCAAATGTATACCTTCTAACAAAACTTGCAAGGAATTATTATACACATCACATATTAGTTGTCACCGATAAAAAATCACGGTATTCAACATGCAAAAGTAAACCATATGGACGCATATTTGAAATATAGAACAAATATAATGGTTTCGAAAAATATATTATAGGTTGGTTTTTCATTTTGCTTTGGATTCGAAAAGATAATTTTTATAAACTGATATATTTTTTAACAAATACATCAGTTCCAATTTTTAAAACGTCACACTAGTACGTATGTAGGTACGCAAAAGAAAATTGTTTAATTTATAAAATACTTGCTTAGCATTGTGTAAGTTTGGTCAATATACGACTCTTGGTACCGAATGAAATTTATTCCGATTTCGACCTCAAATTACTGAGCTATGAGTTTGCCGACCGTGATTTTGTTTGGAGTGTTCCATTGATCCAAAAGTTAAACCAGCTGAGCTTATCGCAGAGCTAACATAGTTTGTAGCAGTCAGAGCCGTGTTAGTGCTCTCGCATTGATATTAGCAGTGTATAGTCCAAAATATGGCCATCACACAGTGGGACTATGGCATCCCCCATTGAGTTATGTTTGGGGGGGCTGAAGGCAGTGGGGAGGGGAAGGAGATGGAGAAGAGGAAGTTTGGACAAAATGGGCCGAGATTCACATTTGAATTAATGTGATGATTCTGTTACAACAATGTCAAATGTTTTCTATGTATGCCCTTTATATCCGCCGTGCGACAAGCATTATACTTTTCGACCTACACTTTGAGTTACGTCGTTTTTGGTTCAATCGCCGCCTGACAGTGGGCCGATAAACACGTTAGATTTGGGCCTAACATCAGCGTAAATTTTCACCGCCCATTTTTTTTTAAACGCCTCTCGCCGATTTATTTCTAGGGTACTGTGTCTTTTTAGGGTGTTTGATAATTGGTGAATGATGCAAAGTCAGCCTGCAATCTTCTTTTTCCACGAATTCTTTAAAAATTGCAGAACTCCTAAATCAAGTTTTTTCTACCTCTTATATTCAAGATATAAGGCGAGAAAGAGAACACATTTTCTTCAAAAGTGGTTCCTCGGTTTATACTTCTCGCAACCATTTGGCACCCAAAAAATAATTATTTTAAGTGCTGCCATGCACTGCGTGAGTTGATTTTTACTTCGACAATTTTGAAAGTTCTGTTTATAAATTACTGCGAAAAATCTTTTGTAAATTATTGCACGTTGCATTTTTACCAAAAACATAATTAAACTTTTTGCTCTTGTGGCGCGAGATTTGTGCTTATTTTGAAATCAATTTTTGATATTGTTGTGTAACAAATGAAGTGTTACACAAATACAACGATATTTGGATAAAAACCAAAAATATAATAATATTCCTTAATTACTTTTAACGACTTTGTTGGGTTGAGTGATCACCGGTTTATCAGCAGACGAATATTTACTTGAAGAAATTGAATTCAATTTATAAATACAATACAATCATTAATGTAAGGTAAATAACATTAGTATTTAATTGCAAAAATTTAATTAAGATCATATTAAATTTATGTGATACTACATTTATATAAGTAATACTTGATTGAAAGAAAAAAAGTTGACCGACGAACTGTATTTTGCACTTGAAATGTCTGGAACTAAGCAGTTTGGAAAGCTTCAATCCACGCGAAGGCTTTTTATTTTCCCTCTGGGCAAATATAACCTTCAAGATGAGGGTCAGATACCTTCATTCCTGCATTACTTTTTTAAATTTTATTTTCACAATCTGCTGCAGTTCAACGGACTTGTTGCAGCGAGGTCAACTTTTGTTCAATAATTTATTATTATCTCCTTATAAAATATGACATGCAGAACTCGGCACATTAAATAATTTAGAAGGTATAATAAAATATCGATCTCAAATCATGCACTAAAAAAGCGTGATGAAATATTGAAGGTTAGAAATTATCTTTTACGTAAGTACTTCTTTGCCCCTGTGGTTAATTGATAATCAAGTTTAGATTACCATTAAAAACATAGAATAACTTCGTATTTTAGTGAAAAGACAAATTGACTCCAGCCCGGGGGTCGAAGATTGAAAAAAAGTTCACATGAAGAACAAAATTTAACAGAAAAATGGTTCATTTGTACTCCACTTCGTAGTTTCAGATACGTTCATGTCGTTGTGGTGAAAGAATTTCAATAAAAATCGAAACGCTGTGTTACTTTCATTTCAACAGATTTTTCGCAAATGAGTGAGAACTATCCAATTATAAAAACTCCGGTGTAATTATTAAAATGTAATGTATTTTAACTAAGTTTACTAATTAGACCTGAATTTCTATATAACTACTCCCAAACCTTACTGTACTTCATTTAAGTTGCATAAGTCCCTAGATCCGGACTGTGTCACTTTCGTGTAGTATCACCTCAACAAAACTATGTGCATACAAAACCTTTAATAATATTAAAAACATATTTCAAAAGATGATACAGAGAAAAAATATATAACGTCCAATGTGGACAGGTTCTTTTCCTTATACTACTCGATACAAAAATACCAATGGATAAACAATCTAATAAAGAACACCAAAAACCTTTTCGGAGTGGGTTATTACAAAAAACCTAATGTTGTCTAACGAATAAAGGTCATCATTATTGTTAGGTATTTTTTGTTGATTTCTGATTTGCAGGAACTGTTGCATTTATCTCCATTGCTTTATTTGTGATTAGGTTAATCTACTTCCTGTTCCGTAGTAAGTAAAAAACATTTTGTGAAATCTGTGTCTTAAAACTTTTGTTTCCGTCTTATTTCAGATTCAGTTCTTCCTCGTGTTCTTCCATTCCTTCAGCGCTCTGGTCTACGACTGCGGATATCCTAAGTAAGCTTCTAAATAGGTTTTTTTCTAATAAACTATGCGCTGCTCGGCGGAATGTATTTATACCACAAAAACTCAAACAAATATATTTTGTTTACAGTGACTATAATTTTATTAACCCAACAATCTGAAATAAGATTTTCATCGTGAATTGTTGGTAATATAAAAAAAAATCGTTAAGTAATTGAATAATCAGGAAATCACAGAATAAAGGGAACATTATTTATATTTTTGAGATGTTTCCTGCGAATGCTTAGAACAAGTTTCCATTTTTATAATCAGAATGGTTGAGTTCAAATTAAGTCAAACAGTGTTCCAAAATAGAAATTCATGAATTAAAAAAAAATTCAAAAAAAAATTTAAAATTCATGATTTCAAAATTTATTCCCATATGTTTCTAATGCTTAAAATACTAATTTACTCAACCTGTTTATAATTGCACATTACACAGGAACAATTTTTGTTACCTACAATTGTTTTTTCACCTTTTTTATATGTACTTTATTTATTTACCACATCTGGTAAACACACATTTAAACCTGTCAATTTTTAAACCCATCATTATATTTGCACTTTTTGGGGTAGTTAGTATCTATAAGTTCATGGGAAAACTCATAAAATGCAAGAAGTTGTTAATGGTATTAAAGATCACTAACAATTATTAATTTGTTATGGGCAGGTATGGTACCCGGTACCTACCTACTATTTAGATTATTGAAACAATATCAGCAGTTTTCAATGAATAGAAAAAGACAAAGAAAATAAAAAAGTTTCTGTTACGATCGAGACTCGAACTTGAAACCTCGACTATATCCGTAAGTAACATATGTGCCAATTGAGCTATCAGTGCATCAGGCACTGCAGTGCTTCCGGTATGTTCACCGAGGGGCGAGTTCCAGGATTTGCAGCCCTTATGAGAACCAGGGTAGCAGGAATGCGGGAAAGGATTAACAACTCCAGAAATAACCTCATCATGGAATCCCGTCAGATCCCGAACTCAAGCATAGAAGCGCATTGGAGTAAATTATTGGCCCCATCAATCTTAACGCTGCCAGGATGGACTCCCTCTTGATGGCGTTTTGTAGAAATGAGGCTTAATATACTCCATTAATATTTTCTTACTTACATTCTTTATTTATTTTTTTTATTTTTTTTATTATTATTTTATTTTCATATATTTTTATTTTATTATTTACTTATTTATTTATTTCTTATGAATTTCTGTTCATTATTATTTTGTTACTATTATTATTACAATGTATTGATATCAATTATGGAAGGTATCGCATTGCACTACTCCTGCATACCTTCCGGAATAAAACTTTTATTATTATTATTATTATTAAACATAATGCGTTAATTCTAATTTGATAAGTTAATTCTAATTTAATGTTATTATTTTGATCTACATAAATAAAAGGTATGCCTCAGGTGTCTTCATTGTGTACAAATATAGGTACCTACGTTCATTTGTTAGTTCTTAATTTGGTTGCTCATAATCAATACTTAAATTGGCTGCTCATAATCAATACAAAATAATTTGTCATTCTGTAAAATTCACGGGTGTGTAGTGTGCAGTCTCAATTGCCTTCGAATTAGAAAAAAATATATATCTCGTAAATATGTATATACCTAACCTTTGTTTCAGATTGGTCTTATGAAAGGAAATATATTTTTTAAGTATACTATTTTAAACAATCTGTGTTTAGTCTTGATTTTGACGTGTTACGAATGCACACCAGCGTCGTTGACATAAACTTAACATTATAATATTTTAAGGTAGGTATATAATATATCTACAGCTTGACAAGCTTTACTCTGTAGTCGTTGGCGTCGCTAGTGTAGATTTTGTGGGTACGAAAAATGCAAAAGTTGTCTATTATTTGAGTTAATTTTAACAATATGGTTCATTTTTTTAGGCTGATATCTGGCGGGCTGATGCTACACTCCGTGATCTTCATCGTCCTCTTCTCCAACTTCTACATCCAGAGCTACAAGAAGAGGCTGGCGGAGGAGCAGAGAGTTATCAAGCAGGATTAGAGAGTCAAGACTAAACCATTCCGTCCAGTCACAATAATACTAGTATTTTACAGTATTATTGTTTGCCTTTAGAGTTAAGATTGGAGAGACTCTGACGTAGGAAAATTATTCTTACCAAAGTATATTCGATAATTTGATTCAATTAATCAAAGCAACCGCGAAAAATAATTACAATTACGTTGATTATTATGTGTACACTTTTTCTAAAATAATTGTAGTTACGTTTTCTTAAAATGAGGAATTTCATTAGAAAATTTAACAATATTCAGCAAAATAACACTTTTTTGTTTGTTTATTCCTTACTCGAAAAAATAAGCTCGATTTGAAGATTCGAAGAGGCGCCATACGATTTTGCAACTGATGACGTCAACATAATTGTCAAACTCTACGCGATGGCATCTCGTTCGGTTTCAAAGCCAACCGGGCCGTTTCAATGTGCTGTTTAATTTTTTTTTTTCTTTATAAATTTATTATTGGCACCGAAAAACCATATTTGTTCAGAAACAACTTGTGTTGTTCAAAATAAATATTTGTTGTAAAAGTCCTAGTATTTTTCACAGGAATTCCTAATTCTGCAAATTTTACAAGTTCGAAAAAAAGTTTTCGTTAATCCATGTAGCAGCCTACGGATTTATAGACGCGAATTACAGTTTTTTTTATTCCCATTTAGTGAATTTTTTACATAAATAAAAATAATCATACTACATTAAAATTGACACTATAATTATTCTAATAATATGTTTTTTCCTTTCATGTTATTTTACTCCAGTAAATTTTGTCAATGTATGTTTTACTTTGTAAATTATGAATTCAAGGGACGCTAGTGTTAGATTAGATAAATCAGTAATAATTTAATCTTGATGAAGATCAACTAAGTCACCATTAAAGGAGGCCACTTTCCTCATTAGTGTTAGTTTTAAGTGCATATTTACGTAAATTAATTTATTCTTTGTAATTTCTTTGTGTATATATATGTTTAGTATCTTATTAATATCACGTGGTTTCGTATTATCTAGATAACATATATATATATATATATATATATATATATATATATATATATCTTTTTAATTAAATAAATAGAGTGTACAAGAAGGGGGGCAATAAAAAAAGATGTACCTATTTCTTTACAGAACTACTTTTTCAAAAAGATTTTCTTCTGCTCCAACTGACTTTAATGATCAATATTCAACAAATATTTTTACAATTTCTGCTTTAGTGGCAACATTTAATGTAAAAAAATAAAAACAACTTTACTGCCATCTATTGATATAACAATAAATATTGTACAATCCCTACCTAATATTTTTCATATTGTTTCTGAATAATTTTATCGTAAATGACAAATAATTATTAATAATCATTGATTATTGTGCATGTACATGGTTTCATCTACAAAAACGGAATCGTATTTTTTATTGGTGTTTTATTCAACAACAACAAAAAAATATTGTGGAATTATTTTAATATTTTAAATGTACACTCTACTTATGATTAATAATATTGCTCAATTCTTTGTAAGAAAAATGTGCCTTAGAAATAATCTTAAATTAAGGGAATCATGTAAAAACGTCATATTAATCAAATATTTTTAGTTTTCCCTTATTAGACCTTTATAATTAAAAATACCAAGAATCAGTAATTTTTATTGTTTTTGGTTTAAAAGACGCCATGACATGAGTTTATCAGTAAGAAGTAGCCTATTGAACTCACATAGAAATATTAAAATATGTATTTTAGCAAAAAATAAAACCAATGTTTCTATTTACACACCTACCTTATTATCAAATAGCTAGCAATTGTATAAATTATGATTTTATAAAGTAATATGACATTTATCATTTGTTATGGAGTTATCCGTTTTAGTGTTTTTGACTTCTACGCTGCGTCTATTTGTGTTTAGTATTTTCTAATAATTTATACCCATTTCGAATTAAATTAGTAATAAATAATAAATGTATTATCATCAAAAATAATAACTTTAAAATTTTATTTTCAAATAAAAGATTTTATATAGATTTTTTTTTTATTTCAGTTACATATATATGGATAAATAATTTGAAATTATGTCGAGTGGTTTAGATCCTCGACTACGAATCCAGAGGTCGCGTGTTCGAATCCCGAAGGGCGTAATATATGGTCGGCGGAAAGGCAAATAGGCTGAAGCGCCATTTCGGGGAGTTTACACCAGACCACATTAAAGGGTTTTTTTTTTCATTAAAACTCATAAGTCTTCAGTACTTGGTTAGATTTTTGAAAAAAAGAGTTAACTCAATGTTTTCACTGAGTTACCTGAAGCGACAAAAAACTAGAATAAGTCTCAAACTTGTGTCGCTTGAATCAAGCCTTCTCCCAAATGGTAAATATATTTCAAATGGCTGAAGAGCCATAAAAGTCTTCAGAATCAAACGAGAGTCAGAGCATTCGATGCAAGTAAAAAAACTGATCAAAACTGCATATTTAATTAATTTTGACCAAAGTGTCGCTTAAGCCCTGTTGCCTTTCCAGCGACTTTATGTTAATATCTGAAATGGGCTGTCACTACCAGGAACAACGTTTTGGAAACAGTTACCGATAGCTATAGAATAAAGCCAATTGCGGAGACATGGGATTTCATTTAAAACCTCAAAAAAATATTTCTTCAAAGGAATTCTAAAATCAAATGAATCCAAAGTCACCGGAATAGGAAATGTACCATCTCTAAGTGTAAATTTCGATTGCCAGGGAGAAAACACGGACATGCTTACCGGTTGTTGACTTTAGATCACATCGATTTTAACGTACGACAACCCATAGAAAAACAGACTACGCCCAAATAACTATTATGCAATTCTAAAAAAAATTCCATTACGAAAACTTTTTTTTATACATTTTCGATAACCGTTGATGGGGGTACTGTGAATGTTTTATGGATGTTTTATATGATTTAGGGTATACGTTTTAAGTAAATATTCACAAGATCAAAACTTGGGATTTCTACAAATACAAAAAAAAAGTTGTTTTAATCCACCTCGTTTTCTATATAACTACTGAAGAATCAAAAATTTCCAGTCTTTTGAGGATTCTATTTTTTTTTTGTTGCGGGGAGTTTAAGATTGCAATCTTTTGGAATGGTATTTTTTAAGGCTTGGAAAAGCGTACATTTGTCTACGAAAGTTAAGAGATTTCACAACTTACTAATTTGAAAAGTTATTTAATTAAAACTTAATAATTATAGTTTTATTCCGGGCTACATTCAGGGTTGTGCAATGTAATCTAATCAATATTAACATTGTATAAATACAGTAAAAATATTAAAAGGAAATAATTAATAAAATTAATACAAAAGGAAAAAAATCAATATAGAAAGGTAATTAGAAACTATAAATACAAATAACAAAATACAAATACAAGGTAAAAAGTAACGCAAAAAGTTAGTCACCATGAAAAGAAAAGTAAAAATAATACAAAAATCGATATTATAGAGGTTTTCTTTTCAAATGCCAAACTAGAGGAATGATAGGCAACCATATTTTGGGGGCTTGGATTTGTAGAGCAAATGAGCAAAATTATGAAAATCGGGAGAATATACTGACTTACAAATTAATTATGCGCGTCTATTGTTTTGTTGCATGATTGATGAGGCCAATATTTTTCTCATGTGAGTTTCGATACTAGAAACTGACGGGATTTCATGATGAGGACATTTCCAGATTGGTAGTTTGAGTGATTGATATTTTGTTATAAATTGTTGGTCCGCTTTATTTTTTGAGAGATGAGTATGCTCCTTACCCTTACGAATCCACTACAAGTTTCAATGGGAGCTCTTCCGGTTGCTACATAACTTGTGCTACCCCTTTTAGACACCCTGAATTGATCTTCAATTGTTCACAAAATGCATCTAGACAAACCGAAACTTTGAATTTTGTTTAATATTTTGCGTTCATATCGGGAAATATCTCTTGAACACTTTCTGTTCCCAGCACTAATGGAATGATGACGTAATATAAAATTATCCTAGTCAATTTTGTTGGATAATTTATAAAAATGGAATAAGTCATTCGAAGAAAACGCATTGCATTTATATTTTTTTGCTTCAAAGCGTGATTACATTTCGACTTTCCGGGCAAACGATTAACTGAGTATCAAATAAAGGAAAGATAACAACGTTATGTGACTAATATTCAATTCACAATTAATACATATGCACATTGCACATGCTAATCATAACAGTACGGCCCTGATGGCCTGCTTACACGAAAACAGTGCTTGGGACAGTGATAGTAGTAATTAAACTGTTAAGTGACTTCCCGCATGTAACAATGCATTTAGTGTTTTTTTAGAACAGTTGCTTAGTTACTACTTACCACTGTCCTAAGCACTGTTGTATAAACTGGCCATGATTGACATTTGCAGAAACTAATAAATCACAAAGTTAACCTGTGAAAACATAAAATGTATGCTTTCTTTCCAAATTTTTGACGTGAAACGTCTATCGATCCCGGGAGTGGGGAGGCAATCACGCCAACGAGCGAGAGTTTCTGTCGAAGTAATTTCAATTTTCAATAACTTGGCTAAAATAGACATAGCGCCGTCATCTTAGTCTCGTTTTAAAAGAAGGGTGAAAGTTTGTGCCAGTACCGCTCCCTCCAACATTGTATGGACATCGCGAATTGTTCAAGCACAAAGTGAACGTACGATTTTCGACTTTCCGGATTCTACACGTGTCCATAAACGGATTTATCTCTCAGAAACTAATTATCCGATCCAAGTGAACCAAGTGTTGTTTTGAAAAAGAGTGAATATTTTACAAATCATTTTGAGCTTCAGGTGTTACTTTCGAAAACTCAAAAAGGTACAACTACGTACCTTTTTTATATTTCCGTATTTAAAAGATTAAATCGAACGTACGATCCAAAGGCATTATGCTAGATTATTTTTTTAGTAATTATTAGAGAGAATTATTTTCATAATATTTCAGTAATTTTAATCTAAGATATTGCACAAAACTCTTGGTCGGGGTTTCATTAAAACCCCAGTCCGGAATAGTAGTCTTAATAATGATGTATGTACCATAAAGTATAAAATTGTACAAAAAATATTTGTGTACAATGTATTTAAAACGGGCACTATTAGATCATTAACAAAATTATATTTTACATTCTTAACATACACATTATTCGTATTGATTTTATGATTTTTCGCGAGTAAAAGCTAATACTGGTAATAAGTAAATACTATCTTGTAGAGTTTATAGATATTAACATATTTTAATACAATCTTTGTGGCAACACTAGTCATCCAATTTGACATTTCATAACCAAACCATAGATATCTCCTTTTGACATTAAAAAACAATCCGCGCTCACGTGGGTTAATGTGTCGTTATTTACATTATTAATAACTATATTTATTTAAGTTCCCCGTATTTATAAATCGGAGCAAAGAAAATGGCCAAGTTTAAACTAAGTGAGTTGACATATTTTGTGTATAATCAATCCTCCCAAGTATATAATAAGTTCCACTTAGCTTCCTTTAGGTTATGTTTTTGTCATGCTTTCGATATATTTAATTTTTAATGCATTTTCTACTTTCGATATGTTAAGTTGTCATGTTAAAAATATGTTGTCCTGTTATTGGTATAATTTGTGACTAATTGTAATTAAATATTTTCAGATAAAAAAACCAAACGCACACCTTGCGCGATCAGATATAAGGTAGAAAAAAAAGTAAGAGATCACAACAGGAAAGTTAAGCGAGAGGCAAAGAAAAATCCCAAGAGTGGAAAGAAACTAAAACCAGTAATCATTCCTAACATATGTCCGTTTAAGGATGATATCCTCAAGGAAGTCGAGCTAGTCAAACAACAGAAGATTCTAGAACGTCAACAAAAAAAGGAACAGGCTGTCTTAGATCGACTAAACAAAAAGGAAGAAAGGGAAGAATTTGTTAAATCTGGTGGGATTGAACGATTGGTAAGCTAGATTTGTTATTGCCAAATGTTATTATTTATTTCTCACTATAATTAGTGATGGTTCAATCTCTATATAATGAATGGATTGAATTTAAACCATCCTCATCAACTATTCTCCCATCAATCTTGTCCAGGTGGGTTAGTATTTATCATTTATCCATACCCAAAAAGTTTATTTTGAAAGAATTATTTTTCATTGAATGGGATTTATAATCTTAACTTTCAGGTTTGAATTTAGAACTCTTTCAACTATATCCTGTTAGGTACTTAAAAGTCTACTGCTGAAAAGAGTAAACCAACAAAAGTTGTAATAACATTTTCAATAAACATGTCTATAACCGTGTTATTCTTGACTATTAAAACTTACAGATAGAGAATGCCAATGCCCGAGGAAGAATCCATGACACAATCGGAGCTCAGCTCAAAAACATCAAAGGTGACGAGGCCCAGCTGAGTAGCGACAAGAAGGCAGAGAATTCACTGAAAGCTTATTACAAGGAGTTCAAAAATGTCGTTCAAGAAGCTGATGTTGTGTTGGAAGTGGTTGATGCAAGAGATCCTTTAGGTATAGCTATATGTACTTGTTTATTTTATGCATTTTATTCCAATTTTTAACTGCAATCAAATGTGTCAAACATAACACTTGTTATCTTTCATTTTAAAGGCATCTCATTTTATTTCGATGTTGACATTATTAGCCATTTTGTAATTGTAGCAGTATTGATACTAAAATCCCTGCAATCAACACTAGTGAAGTTCCTGGATTTAAAAATGATCAATTAAATGCTTTAAAAATAACCTAATTTTCAGGGAATTTTCGATAGTTAGATTTTGTATAATTTATTAACTAACTTTTCTAGGAACCCGCTGCCTTCAAGTAGAGCAAGTGGTAAAGGATGCCCCCGGAAATAAGAGACTAGTCATGGTCCTTAATAAGGCGGATCTGGTTCCTCGAGAGAACCTGGATCAGTGGCTCAAGTACCTGAGGAGAAGCATCCCAGCCGTGGCCTTCAAGGCGTCAACTCAGGACCAGCAGCACAATCTGGGTCGCAGGAAAATGAAGAAGGGAAAGGGGCAGAAGAACAGCGATAAGCTCATGAAAGGTAAGATTATTCTGGAATTATTGGAGAGTGGTTCTAGCATTTTCCAGATAGTTTTTGGATTATTTACTGCTGTTCAATTTTTAATGGAACTTCATATTATTAGGAGTAATTTAAACAATTCAAAATTAACAGAGAAGGGAATAGTTCAACTTCAGAGTTGTAGAAAAAGACTTAAATTAACTGCCAGATCTGTAACAATACTTCGCAATCAATTTTTTTTTTGCACATTGTCTTCTGAATAACAGTGTTTTTTTTTCAATGTCTCCAAATCTGCAGTGATTGAAAAAATTGTTATAATGAAAGCTACTCATTTCAAAGGAGCATAAGCCTAGTGAGATGAGACGGTTTTGAATTTATTCTATAATTTTGGGTATAAATAAATTGTGTCAAGAAACACTACCATAAAAAATCTTCGCTGATAACCATAGTGGTATTTCTGGGGTCTCAAAAAATGACGGTTACAGATGCAGTGTCATATCAACATTTGTTGGAATTAACTTATGCAGTTTAATGTATAGCGTGCATATGTTTTAAGATAATACATTATTTTTTTTATATATTTTCAGATAAACCTAATATAGTTGTTTTTAGCAAATAATTTTACAAACATCATCGAATCATTTTAACATTACATATTTTTAGTTTTAATAACATCCACACTAATTTTCTTTCAGGCTCCGGATGTGTTGGTGCTGAACTTATAATGTCCCTGTTGGGAAATTACTGCCGCAACAAGGGAATAAAGACCTCCATCACAGTGGGAGTGGTAGGCTTGCCCAATGTAGGCAAAAGCTCCATCATCAACAGTCTCAAGAGGTCCAGGTCTTGCAACGTTGGCAGCACACCAGGAATTACAAAGTATGATTATTAACACCTTTTCCAACATTTAATCTGTTATTTGTAACTAGTAGTTACTACCTGACTTCACCTTTTTCGTATTGAACAATTGAAAAATATGGTGTCTTATGTAACTTTTTGACAGTTAATTGTATATTTCAAAGCTCATGATGGAAATGATATTGAGCTGAAAATAGTTATGTTGTCCTAGAACTTCCAGACAGAGAAATCAAATTTTATGATTTTGAATATTCTGCTGCTTCAGAGAATAGATTGCTATAATATCAAATTTTGGTCTCGGTGGTAGATACCACTAATACCCCTTTCTTCGAAATGTTAACGTTAACGAGGCATCTTTTCTTAACTGTCGGAATGTTATTTGTGCTAAGACAAAACAATTTATTAATTCACCTTTTTTCCACAGGCAAATGCAAGTGATCCAGTTGGACTCAAAGATCAAATTGTTAGACAGCCCCGGAATAGTCTTTTCAAGCAACACCCCGGAAAGTGACAACTCTGTGGTGTTAAAGAATGCACTGAAAGTGGGAAGCCTGAGGGACCCCTTGACACCTGCCGCTGCCATCCTTCAGAGAGCCAACACCACCACCATCATGGAGCTATACAACTTGCATACTTTTGACTCACCTCAGGTTAGTAAACCCTTGCAAATATTATATATTGTATGACTTTAAATGTGTTTTAGTTGCTAAAACTTACGATTTCCCAATAAAGTTGGCGATAGATTTAAAAAAAACCAGATATGTACCACAATCTGCTATTTTTTTTTACATTAACTTCACACTCTTGTGTGGGCACTGAGGGAAATTATTTCCAACTTATTCCTATGATTTCAGTTCACTTTTTAATTACTAATTTAGATAAAATCTGAATTACCTTGTAATTCTATTCTATGAGATACTTTAAAATCTGTTTTCTCCCATTTAATAATTACAAACTATTACTACTTTACTAAAGGTAGGTTTTTCTTAATTGTTCTATAATGTGATATGCCATTAGTTTTTCCCGATTTGCCATTAGTTTTCCCATTTTTATTTGGATCATTTGTTCTTTTAATTTATTTCTAATTGTTCAAGTAAGTTTAGTCTAAAACATTTATTTTCCAAAATGCAAGGGTGTTGCCTCGTTATTGGCAAGCGGGACGTGGTTCAAATATAAAAGATGGGCTGCAAGTTAATATTTCTCTGTTGTCAAGAAGTCAAAGTGGTTCAATGTCATTTTACTAATAATTTACCATTTAATCTTTATGACATGACTAGTAGCAAGTAGCAATAAAGATTATTCCATATCTCTTTTATATTGCCTGTGCTGCAATAAAAAATAAAAAAACAATTCCATCAAAGGTATTGGAACAAAATGAGATAAGGATAATATCATTTAAGTCAGTGAAACAAATTATTTCCTTGTCTTAATCATTTTTTAATTAACCGCTACTGCTAGGTCCTGCAGGCAGCTCTTGGAAATTCTGTTGTTTGCTTGCTCATACAAAATATGTAGTTATTAACAAATTTATAAAATGAACAATTACTCGTAAATAGTGATAGAACATTTTCCTGTTATTTTCAAATGTAACCTTTTTTCATTCAGTCATACTAAGTTTATTATTGTTTCAGGAATTCTTTGCCCAATTGGCCTCAAGGATGGGCCGCTTCAAGAAAGGAGGAGTACCTGACCAAATATCTGCTGCCAGACAGCTCATCCAGGACTGGAACATCGGCAAAGTGAAGTACTTCACCCTGCCCCCCGAGGACCTGAACGCAGCCAGCATCCACCTCGATGCCAAGATTGTGACGGAAATAGCCAAGGAGTTTGATATTGAGAACTTTGAGGCCATGGAAACTGAAACATTGGCAGCCCTGAAGACGTCGGATCTTAAAGACTGCACGGTTCAGGTAAATTTTTGATTTTTATCTTACCAAAGTATCACTGACTAAATTTAAGTTTCTATTTCCAACACCTTTCTATATAAATGCCTAGACACTGACAGCCAAGAAGGCTGCTGAATTTGTTCAAATATAAGTTCTAACGTAGTGGATGTTTACTTATTTACTCAAGTTTTTATAGTTATAGCAGCCAAATATGATAATTTTGAAAAAGAATACATACATACAAATGTATGATTTTGAACTAGATGCCTATGTATCACGCAGTTTTCTTGTTTAACCTTGTATGCATGTATGCGCAACAATAAACCATGCCCCCAGTACTACACGCGTATGTTTTCACTGTCATAGAAATTGTATGAATGTTACAAAAAGTGTTGCGCACACCTGCTATCCCATATACATCAGGAACGCCGTTAAAAGGTTAAGAGAAACCGACAGATGATAAATATTCATTACCCACGTATTGAAAAACAGTGATTCATACAATGTGATTACAAAGTTTGTTTTTTTTGGTCTCACGAAAACTCAAGAAAAAGACCTAATTCGGAACCCGTATAAATTTTTCCATATAAGAAGTTTTTTCCGGTCCCCTGAAAAATAAGAAAATTTCAATGTAATTATCAAACCATAATACCATTATTCTCTCCGAAACATAATTTTTATCTAAAGTATTTATGTTTTTCTTTATCAATTTCCAGGATAGCACAGGACCAGTAACCGCAAGTGGCATAGACACCATGCTAATAGACGGCGAAGACATCAACCCGCTCATTTCTACTTCCGTCAACATCACCGGGAAAAAAAATGGCAAAGTCAACAAACCACAGAATCCCACTCGCAAGCGAAAAACTGACCCAGAAATGGAACTAGAAGGCAACTTGCACTCGACCATCAAACTCAAGAAGCAGGAGTTGAAGAAGTTGAGGAAAAACAAGGTCCGGCTAGAGAAGAAGACTGACTCCTTGGTGGGAGTGCTGGAAGCGGTCAATCTCATTGGCAACAAGGAGAACGACGACAACTATGTATTTAGCGAACATTTTGAGGGAGTTAAAGATGAATAAATACAATATTGTTATTTCAATACATTCAGACTTTTACTTTACTTTTCGTATTCCTCAAATTTTCTTATTTTAGTAGTGTCTACATTTATATTATAAAAAATTGATCAATTGAAAAACAATGGAAACTTTGTCAAAATATGTTGTATTGATAAACTGCCTGCTTACATCATATGACTAAATTCTACATATTTACAAGAATGGCACACTTGTCATTATTTACACAGTTTTATGTGTATCTAAAAATATAACCTTTAAATTAGCATGTCTTAATATATTGAATCAAAAAAAGGTGCTCACGCTCAAAAGTTCTTGAGCATTGTGGGTTTTGAGTTAACAGTGCTGAACTTTCTGATTGCAGAATAAATAATAAGAACCCTTTTGAAATAAAATTTGTAAAAGATATACAGTCGAACCTCTACATTCGTCATTAATCCGTTCTTGGGGGCCTAACGAATATGAACCATTAGAAATAACTGAAATTCAACTAATCTGTTCTCAGCCCCAAAAATTTTACAGTAGTGAATAATTTTTTTGTAAAAACTTTATCTTGATTGTACTGAGTAGAGATGATGGTAGATGCGGAAGAGGAAAGTTATCATTGTTTAGAAGGATTATCGCCATCAATTAAAACTCATTCAGTAGCACTCGATTTAACAAAGACCTTGTTCAGTGTTGCCCGTTTCTGTTTGCTTTTTGAAACCTTCCTGAAGTAGTCAATCACATTATCCTTGAATGCATTTATGTTTCGGTTGATAAGGCAATATGTATTTGGGTGCCACTTTTCGACCAGATTCTGCGTTTTGGTCCAATTAGACAGCATCTCCTTAATGTCAGTATTAGATTAAAGCCTTTACTCAACCCTTGACTGTGCTGGCTAACTGGCCGGGCTATCTGATGCAGCGCCGGTGCTGGGAGTGAGGAATATGGGAACATTTTTTTCTCATCAAAATGTGACGAATATCGAATCAGAGAAATATAAGGGTAGATGAATATAAAGGTTACACTGAAAATATGTATTCTAATCAATAAAAGATTTTTTTTTCTTCCCCCATGAACGTATGTAAATACACATGTTTGTAGTTTCCCGCCTCATCAATGATAAAACCGGCACTGGATGCAGATGCAACATTTGTGCAAACAATAAGCAAATTTGCAAGTGATGAGGCAGCAGAGAATAATTATTCACTAATACTTTGTAAGTTTGAGCAGTCTCCGTGGACTGATTGTAAACCAACAAATATAGGCAGTAGTACAAATTTTATGAGAAATACTAACTAATCAGAATTATTTTGAAGCAGATTTGCATTTTATTTAAAATTATTGAAGGTATTATGGCTCTTCTCTCTTTGCATTCTAGGCTACTGTTGGAGAGTGCGGTGAGACACGCCAGTAGCTATTATTAATTATTATTTCCATTTTGGTTTAGAAAAATTGCTCTTTTATTATTTTTTAAGTAGGTACTTTTGATTCTCAAAGAAAATTTAGTTTTGGGATAATCTAAACTTTCTTTCTAAAGTAATGTTATTATAGTAACATGATTGTTTATACAAATTAATATTGTTATGATAATATAAGTGTTTTTTTCAAATTAGTACGTATTATTTAACAAAATTAACATAAAAATATGATTCTTTAACCTAATCTACATTCTCCCTAATATTCCCTACATCTACAATTCTTACTCCTAATATTCTTACGGAGTGGCAGACGTGCTTATCTTTGAGGTACGAAAGTAATAATATAGTACGATTCAAAAGAAAGCCCTTGAAAGTACATCAAAGTGCTAAGAAGTGAGTAACTACTGAGATAAATGAAATTTAATTCTAATGAATAACAGAGAAAGTTATAAATGTGAACGATTTATGTGTATTTAGTCATTATGTATATAACAATAATCTTTTTCGAAAGGTGCGTGTTATGCCAGGGCGAATTTATCTACCTACGAATAGAACGCGGACGAATACGATTCGGCCGCCTAGATATGACGTTTCATACAAGTACGCTGCCTTGTGTGGTGTAGAAGCCTGATTGGTTAAGGATTATCCAATAGAATTTCTCCATCTGTCTCTGAATATCGTCGAAAGTTTTAGACAGAAAATTTTATGCTTGTCTCTTTTGTTTTTATTTAGTTTTCTCTATCTAACTCGTATCACGTAAGTGTTATATCAAATATCGGTCATTAACAGTTCATCGATAAATGTGTAACGTTTATATACCGATCTCTTTCTGACTTTGTTGTGTGGTCGAGACAAAATACTTTCGTAATGTCGTCAGAAGGAGATACTATAATAGTTGACACACCGTCTGAGACAAAATTATTCGTGGCTTGTCTGTCTTTCTGTTCGGGTGTTGCGTGTCAAAATGAAGAGTTTATTCCTCGCGTTTGTCACTTTTGTGGCAATTTGTGCCGTTAATTCCGAAGTATACTTCGAAGAAAACTTCGTCGATGGTAAGTTTAGTATATTTCGCCCATTTTTTCCGGTAATTTTTACATATTTCACTTTACCGGCAAACGCCTCCAAAGTTGAATGATCGATTTTACTTTCGTCGGAAACTATTCATCTCTAATTAAATTTTATTTACGTTTACAGATTCGTGGGAAAAGAACTGGGTTTACAGTGAACATCCCGGCAAAGAATTCGGCAAGTTTGTTTTGACTGCTGGCAAATTCTACAATTGCGAGGAAGCCGACAAAGGTAGGCCGACAATTTCTACACATTTCTTTTTGTAAAGCTTCAATTATATCACAACACAATTGGTATTCAGAAGGTTGAGATGTACTGTCAATTTCCTAAATTAGAATTTTGCTGATTATCAGGTTTGAAGACTTCTGAGGATGCGCGTTTCTACGCCCTGTCTAGAAAGTTCGATGCTTTCTCCAACGCCGGCAAGACCCTGGTGGTGCAGTTCTCCGTGAAGCATGAGCAGGATATTGACTGCGGTGGCGGTTACGTGAAGGTGTTTGACCGCAAGCTGGAGCAGAAGGACATGCACGGCGAGTCCCCCTACGAGATCATGTTCGGCCCAGACATCTGCGGGCCCGGCACCAAGAAGGTGCACGTCATCTTCAGCTACAAGGGAAAGAATCTGCTCATCAACAAGGACATCCGTTGCAAGGATGATGTGTACACCCATCTCTACACTCTGATCGTGAAGCCCGATAACACCTACGAAGTCCTCATCGACAATGAGAAAGTTGAGTCTGGATCTCTGGAAGGAGACTGGGACTTCTTGGCGCCTAAATTGATCAAGGTAAAATATTTTTACTTTTTGTCAACAAGTTACAGCATTAGTATTGTACTTTACCTTGCTAAATCCGTTTTGCCTCCAGTCAATTTTGCAATTTAATAAACGGTCAATGTTTCCCTTAACTGAAGGTTTGTTTTTTTAGGTTTTCTCAACTTTCAGCGGCTCGAATGACACATTATACTGTATCCAAATGAATTAGCTTGTAGAGTTCTCCATCAAGTTAACACCAACAACGGGGTTATCTTATGTCTCATTTCTTTCTCCTTATTCTCCAGGATCCCGAAGCAAAGAAGCCGGAAGACTGGGACGAGCGCGCGACCATTCCCGACCCCGAGGACACCAAGCCCGAGGAGTGGGATAGGCCCGAGCACATTCCCGACCCGGACGCTACCAAGCCCGTGGACTGGGACGATGAAATGGATGGAGAATGGGAGCCCCCAATGATTGATAACCCCGACTTCAAAGGAGAATGGAGCCCCAAGCAGGTACGCACACCAAAATTAAATAGAAGAAGTCACAACATAAAGTTTATCTTTTGAATTTCAAAAAATCGCTTGAAAACAATACAGTTATCATCACATTCAATTGAGTATTCACAACATTAAAATTCCTTTTTTTTCGAGATAATGAGCTGTGTCGGATGGAACCTTGCTACGCCAAGCCAAATTTTTTTTACACTTCCAAGGCATCTATAATGATTCTACATATCTTTACACGAAGAAGGTTTCACTAAGCATGCTATAAACATCGACCTAAATTTGAATATCTAGAATTGTCATTTGTTTATTTATCAAACTCGCAATAAAACTGCGAAATCAGACAATAATTGTCATTGCCGTGTCATTACATTCACATTTTGTTCTGCGAAATAACCTTAAAACAATTATTTTAACATTATTTTTTTGTTTTGCTGACTTGCATTTATTTTCCACCTACGATTTAGCAAACCAATAATAGCAGTATGACAAACAAGTATTTACGCTGAATCATCATATTCTAAAACTTTTTTATTTTCACATAAACTCATTCCACTAAGATTCTACTAAATAAGCCACTATTATTTGGCAAAATTTTTTTCCTCATACTACCTACATTCTAGTGAACTTTGCTCTGTTTTATACAACAACTTTTTAATAATTGTTCCGTAACATTCCTACCTACTATTAGATACTCTCTTTATCACCCCAGTGAAAGACTACGATTTAAAATCGAAATGTTACCCCAAATTGAAGATTCCATAGTCCCACTGGGTCTGAACAGATGGGACTCATCGGTAATCACTTCTTTTTAAAGTTCTCAGTTGATTTGTCTACAATTTCTTTCATTTTTTATTCCAGATTGACAACCCTGCCTACAAAGGCGTGTGGGTGCACCCTGAGGTGGACAACCCTGAATACTCCCCCGATGACAAGCTGTACCTGCGCAAGGAGATCGGCACTTTGGGTCTGGATCTGTGGCAGGTCAAGGCTGGCACCATCTTCGATAATTTCCTCATCACCGATGATGTGGAAGCTGCCAAATCTGTTGGTGATAAGATCAAGGCCACCCAGGTAATACATTCACTTTTACTCGTAACAGTTTATTTAATCCGCTTAACATATTCTTTATTCCTCATTTTTATCGACAGTGTCCACTGATAATTTATTTACTAACACAGATTATAAGTTTTGCACAATTTTTTCATCTGTGATTCATATTTTAAGTGTTAACTTTTACGCATGCTAAAAGGTAGAGCAATCGATGATCGAATCGACGATCGGTGCCATTTTGATTTTTTGTGATTAAGTTGTAATCAGCCGACAAATATATATATAAACAAGAACATGACCGTTATGCTTGAGAGCCAACAACAATTTGATAAAAAGCTGAAACGGGCTGAGAAATGGCGAAAACTGTTCAGTTGTTAAAAATGTCAAAATCTTGTATGGGCTTTTCCTCATGCTTTGACAGTTCCAATATATAAGTACAACTTCAAAATATGGGCTTAAATATGTGTCTTGGCCCCTGTTAATTTAGTGATATCACACAATCAAAAATTAACACATAAGAAAGCGTGTAAAAGATAAAAACTCACCACAATCAAAAAAGTTTTGAAAGAACAAATAATATAATATTTTTTTACTCGATTATGGGCATTTAATCACAACTGATAACTTTCTCAATACTAAACTTATATCATTGCAAATAATATCTGCAGTTTAAATTCTAACCCAATCATGATTAATTATGTTCAGTGAATAGGTCTGTACTGTAAATCTTGGTGTATAATTTTTTTTTAAATTTAATTAGTTATAACATGACTTTCTAAAATACGCGTTTCTTTCTCAGGAGGGGGAGAAGAAGATGAAGGAAGAACAAGATGCAGTGGAGAAGGCAGCCAACACAGAGAAAGACAGCGGAGACTCACAACCCTCGGAAGACGATGAAGATCTCGATGATGAGGAAAGCGAAGAATTCAACAATCTGCCTTCATCTGATGTACGTATACCATTGAAGTTAACTTGTCGGCACACTGTTAGCTCTTGTTTACTATCTTGTTCTAACATCTGATCTGATAGTATCAATAAGCTAGCTATCTGCCTCTTCTGTCTCTGCGCCGGTTCAAAAACGGTTGCACGTTTTGTGACCAACCAACTAGTGTTGTAATATTATGTTTCGATTGTCTTCAAGAACCATTAGGGATGAATCTCTTCAGAAACCTTCTCAGATAATTGTTGCTTGTTGATTGAACAATAATTGTAAAAAGGAACTAATGATTGTATGTTTCTTTTGTTTGCAGGATGTTGAAGACCACGATGAGCTATAATTAGTGGATAGTGTTTGATAGACTGAGTAATATTTTATTGTAAGTGGAACGAGTCCAATAGTCAAGCAGGACCCAAACAGTGAAGTGATCGGGACATTGACATTTTCCATTTTTTTATGTTTTTCTCACCGTGTGTTTGTGCCGTGTAAAATATTTTTACTACAATGCTGTAGATTAATTTCTCACTTTTATACTCGCAGTGGTACAGTCACAAAAGCCTGATTTATTATTAGTGTCTCCTTCAGCCGGCTTCCTGAGCATTATATTTCTCCGTTACGTTTTCGTGAACGGAGTGCGCATTTTGTAATTGTATTTTGTACCGGGAACCAAACACTGGATTGTCTGTTAATAAGTGTACTATTCTGTGCAATGTACTATAATACAAACTAAATTAAGTCATAATTTATAAGTTAAAACTAAAAGCTAGTGCGCTTGTAGCTTGCTGCAAGAAATCCTTTGTCTGAACACTAACTACTGGAGGAGGTGCATAGTTTTTGTTTTTTGCAAATCACTTTTGTTTATTGTTGTTTTTTTTTTTGATTTATTTTCTGTACCAAGATTGCAAATGTTAAAGTGAAAAATAAAAATCCAAAAATTATTGCGAATGTTTATTTTTTTCCTATCCTGTATCCATATGCTATTTATATCTTCTTCAATCGTGTCTGCCACCCAACTTTTCCATCCATAGACGGCAGTGTTGGAAAGACATGATTCTTGAGAACATGGAGCCTCGAAGACCGAGAGATCTTTGAATTCTCAACGCCAATGTGATTTTCAAAAAAATAAAATATTATTTGATTGGGCCACTACTCACAATACAAAATTTATAAATAATTGTACAATTTTAATGAGTTGTAATTCTTGGAGTCTGAAAATGAAGATTGCCACTGTAAATTCACACTATCTGAACCAGTTGCGTTGGCGATATTAATAATGAAAATAAAATTATAAAACGTACACTTTGTGACAGGTCAGCTCAAGTGCGCTTCCCACTTAATTACCTAACCTATGCAAATTAAAACTATCTAAAATCATGATCGTTATCATAAATAAATGGGTAAAACAATGCATGTGTACATCATCAGATAAAAAATATATATTACTAGAAGTTAAGGGTTTAAAAAATCCATATGAAAAGTATGTATAAATAAAAACAAATTTGATAAAGGAAATAATATTGAAGACAGTTAACGTATTGGTATTTTAAAATATCAATATTATGATGTGACAATACTCTTCACAAAAACGGGCACAGCAGTAAAGCAGGTGATCACTTCAACATATGACCTGTGATTGTATCTCTGAATATTATTCTATCTACATAAACAGGAACAATAATTAATTTTGAGTCTCGATCATCACTTTTATTAGGCTTCTAATTCTAGCTGGCTTGCAAAAAATACTTCATGAAAAAGTCCACTGACTGTAATATCCATAAAATGTAATGGAATCTTACCAAAACCTTCATTCTGAGACTAAACTTTATGCTATTGATGTTCATTAGGTAGTATTGATTATTGCAAACTTAGATTCTCAAAGATTCAATAAAATCCAAATCAAAGTGTTATGCAAATAAATTTACTGTTTGTGACCTCGAGAAGATATAATAATGATACAAGGCACGGGTAGAATAAGATTATTCTTATTCTGATAAAAAAAATAACACACCTTGGGTTCAACAAACTTCCTACTCAAATTACTTTCTCATAGAAACAATATTTTATTTCCATTAGGTCTAGGTTACGTATGAATCATTTTAGAACGCTATATGGCCGATAGATGGCAGTGCTATCACTTACTAGAGATGGTCGAAATTTCCTGTCCCGGTTAAAAGGAATCGGTTCCAAGCCGGTCACTGGAACCGACGATATTTTTCTCCCTGGAACCAGTTCCTTTTTTTATCAAATAAAAATCGATATTATTTGTCCGAAGAACCGGTTCCTATTTATGGCAAATAAAAATGGCGAATATCCATTAAATGCTTTTTGGCGGAAAGGTCCTTTTCACAAGGCACCGGTTCCACAATTTCAGTGCGGGTCCAATGGAACCGGTCCCAGTTCTTTTCGTTCCCAAAATATCGCTAGCAACCCCCTCCTCCTCTCCTCCCCATGAAATAATGAAATTTCTTTTTAGGGAAAAACCGGTTCCAGCTCTTTCCGATCTCAAAATATCGCCAGTACCACCCCTCCATAAAATAAAATTAAATCAGGAATCCTTTCTTTATAAAACAAAAATCTTATTCGTGGAACTTTTCTAGCACCAGAAACCGGTTCCAAAAATAACTGGATAAATAATCGGTTCCTCGCCAGTCACCGGTAACTGGAACTGCAGGTACACCCAATTTCCGATACCAGCCATCCTTATCAATTACCGAATAAAATATGGCCTAAGCCTATATTTCATGTCAATTAGAACTGCCATTTATATGTCAACGATATTCATGATAACCAGAACTGCTATTTTGCTAAGCCCAGCGCCGGATCTACTTTACGTTCAAACTATGCAAAAAAACATAGGTGCCATCCCTGAAAGGGCGTCATAAAAATAAAAGATCTTATTTAAATTTACTTAAAATATTCTCTGATCATTTATAATTAATCCACATCATGGAATAATTATGTTTTTTCATTGCGCTAGAAACATCACTGTGCTTTCAACGACTATCGAAACTGCACGAAGAAAAGTTTTCAGTCACGATTTTTTTACGAATTGCATAATAGAAGTTATTTTGGTTACAAAGTTTGTTTCCATAACCAATCAGCATGCCCGTTTTTTCTTCCTATCAGTCGAAATTAACCGTTAGAGATGGTGCATATTCTTATTCCAGTGACTTTAGGTTCATTTAAGTTTAGAACTTTTTGAAGAAATATTTTTTGAGTTTTATTTTTTAACCATGCGATACTTTGATAAAATAAAAAATATAGCGTTAATGGAACCCCATATCTCCGCCATCAAGTTTTTTCTATGGCTTATTGGTAAATGGTTCTAACAAAAGTTTTTGAGAGTGACACATTTTAGATATTGACATCACTACGGTACAAATCAGCTGCTCTGTTTGTCCTTATGTGGTATACTAAAATGAACTTTGAAGAAAGCAGCAAGTCTAATAGAATAAGAAAAATCTTCGGTTGAATTGAAAGCTATAAAAATAAAAGTGACCATAATTTAATACGGCATTGAAAGCTTAAATTGTAAGATACTGGATGTTGGCCAAAATTATGTCAAAATACAATTGGTTTATTGGTTCATGGAAGGTTCCAAACAGTTAAAAGATTATAATTTTTCTGTTACCAACAAACGAAAATTTATTCCGAAGTATTATAATAGAACACTGTCAAATAGAAAAGAAATACATCGGTCTTAGTTTGTTTATTGTAAGACTTTATATTTTAGGGTATTTTGTTTCTGTTGTAAATTATATTCTATATCTGGTAATAGTGCTTTGGCTAATTCAGGATTGTATGATATGAATTATTTGTTACAAATCGGTACTTACTGCACAGAGCGCAATATGTTGTGGAACCGGCACTGGGTAAGCTCTTTTCGTAACGAAATTGAAATAACTATTCTTAATGCTTTTATAACAAGTAGAATTTGTGATTACCGCAAAATAATAATTATTATACTATTTTGTGGGCATAGTAGAATCTAGTTAAAAATATCTTCAATATCGGAATGGGTTTTTTTCTCTCCTTGGGAATAGTAACATTAAAAAAAGTATTTTTTGTACTATATTATCTTTGAATAAATCTTATTTCTAATATGTTCAGTCCGCCTTGAGACAATAAATAAACGGTCTTCTGTAATAAAATTTTCAATGTAGTTGATCCAAATTTTATTTTAACTGTGAGCCTCTTACATAGATTTTCAATTGGCTTGAAAAAAATCATTTAAATGGATTTTCCTACTAAGAACACGGAAATGGTACATTTTTTTAAATTATGTTTTTTAACTTGGGGCGATTGTAACGTTATCCAGTAATTAATAACTTTTATTAAAAATTTTGTTTCACTTTACTACTTACATTTCTTAATTTTATTCTCAAACTGTATGGTATATAACGAGTTGTGTATATATATAAGAAATAATAAAAACTATATATATGAGATAGAGGCTCCACACATATGTTTATCGACGTAATATTGTTATTTAATATGTATGTTGACATCAGGGCTGGATTAACGTATATTATTGCTCCAAGGGATTAACCATAAAGCAAAATAAGCACGTGCATTGGGCATCATAGGAGGCTGAGAAGGGGGAGCTTCTACAATTTACTATGGTACTAATTAAAACCGTGCATTTGAACCGGTTTCTACACTTACTGGGACCCCCAAGAATAAATTAAGAAAAAAACTTACACTAATATACAATTTAAAAAAACAATTAAATAGTTTTAATGCTTATTTTCGTTTTGCTTCGGTAGTATACAAAAAAAACACAAGTTTTTCGAATAATAAAAGTTCATTTAACGGTTAAGTATGGGACTAAAGATTGAAGGGATAAACCGACATAAGTTGCTAAGGGCTTGTCTTGTGTGCCCGAAATAAGCTCAATTTCCCATTACTTTCGTCAAAATTGTTCAGACATTTCCTAATATCGAAGTTCTTTCTCGAGAAGATAATCAATTTCATTGGCCTGTCTGGAACCTGGGAGACGAAAGGTCTTATGTTAATTGGCGATCTCAGTTTGTTTTCTAATCGGTATTGATCACACTTCTGGGAATTTTCTGTTCAGTGAATATTTATAGTATATGAGTACACCAAATGTTTTAAAGCGATTGGGGCATTTAAAGGCATTATGTATTTCGGTCCTGGCTATCGTACAGTGAGATGTGGGTGTATCGTGTATAGCGCATGGCTCATGGCTGGAGCAGTACCACGGCTTCTATTATTTTTCTCCTACGTTCATACTTGCCATTTCTTTATTAATAGAATCATGTCCAACATAACAATCTTGCGCTTTCCAGAATTATATGTTAATAATGTTTAGTTAATAATAAATAATAAAATTAATAATTTAATATTGTCCTGATGATGGAAGGGTGCTTCCGAAACCGGTCGACATAATATTGAATAATTAAAGTGGCTATAAACAAAGTTTATCTATTTTATTTGTAAAAAATAATATGGTCGTTATATTTTAATGCGCTTTAAAATTGAATTAATTTTATTATTATTATTTTTGGGTAGTTTGGCTAAAAAAAAAACAGTTTGAAAGAAGGTACCTACATACGTCTCACACAAAAAAAATTCTCTTTATATAATGTCTATGCTATCCTTCTAAACTAAGGGTATGTTTACCTATTAGGCGATATGAACGACCCGTTCTCTTGCAATTATTGTGCACCAGACTAAATGGGTTCCCATACCGGTTCTCAGGTCAAGATTTCTTTTTTTGTTTTAATGAAGCTATTATAAAATGGTTCTGAACGCCTCTGAATGTCCCTGCACAGCTCAACATAATGTGCACCAGTGCCGAAGGGATTAATGAAGCTAGGTCTATTAGTCATGGGCGGCGCGGAGGGTGCCGCCGCCTGTGTGCGAAAACCAAAAAAGCCCGCCCCTATCAGTTGCGTGTAGTGGCCTACATATATTATATTTATCGTCACCGGAAAGGTAAAAAGGCTGAAATGCCATTTTGGGAAGTTAACACCAGAGCACTTTTAAGTTTTTTTTTTGTTTTACAATAAAATTCATGTCTTCAGTACCTGGTTGGATTTTGAAAAAAAAATTAACTCACTGCTCTCACTGCGACAAAAGCTAAAAAAAGTTCCAAACTTGTGTCGCTTGAGTCAAGCCTTCTCTCAAATGGTAAATATATTTTAGATGGCTGAAGGGTCACACAAGTCTTCAAAATCAAACGAGAGTCAAAGCATTCGACGCAGAAAGAAAACTGATCAAAACTGCAAATTTAACTAATTTTTGACCAAAGTGTCATTTCAGCCCTTTTGCCTTTCCAGCGACGATGTGCTTAATGTAGTCAATGTGAAGTATTGATTTTTCATTGACGATCTGCAGTCGTGCTGCGTAGTAATACACGAGTTAAGTTAAATAGCCTATACTGTCGATAAAACTTTATTGAAGTATTTTTGCTAGGGAGCAGATTTATCGCCACCTTCTCTAAATGCACCGTGAGTAATTCAATGTATATTTATTTTTTAATTTATCGATATTGCACACGAAAGTTGACAAAAGGTGTTATAAGCATCCCCTTGGAAACATTTAACTGTTAATAAAATTCATTATTTTGGATGGGGAGCTTTTTTCCTGCTGACTACCGAGGAGCCTCCGGCCTCGACAGGGCTCTCGTTTGGCTTAGAACGGCCCTGTTTAGTTCGCGCCGGTTTTTACTTGCCAGTTGGTTTTGTTTCCCCGAGGCCCACTAAAACCACACGAATATCAGTTGGAAGCCAGTCGTGATGTTTTATTATTATTATTAAATTACGAACATCACATCGCACAATGCTAAGTTCACCCCGTGTGACACTTGAGGCTTCGCAGTACTCAAAGTAGCCGTGACGAACTTCATAAGACAGTATTTTATTTTTTGCAATGTGACTTTTTCAAGAGCAGACACGGTAATTTGAAAGTTTCAGGTAACGTTAAAATCGATGATTTGTTCAAGAAAAAAAAGGCATTTGAAAAAATATCGAGACTTGTTAAAATTGACCTTACCTCGGTCACAGACATTCCCACAACAAATAATGCTGATTAGTGACAACACAAAATAAAGTTGTCTCTAAACACGGGTCTCGTACATAAAATACTTTTCTCAAGACAAATAATAGCCCCATGAGGTTATGGTAATAAATAAAAATAAGATGCGTAGTGACCAGTTTCGTTTGCAATAAATGGAAAAAAAACTTGAAACAAATGTAAAACATTTGGTAATCAGAATTATATGTATTAGCAGGTTATGGCGGGCTTGAAGAAAATGCGATAATTTACTGTTTGAGAACAATAACTCGGTTAGCAGCTCGGAGTAAGAATCTAATGGAGGGATAGCTAATTTGTTTTACCCAACCCATCCGAAATTGTAATAAATCACTTTCTCCGAGTTTTTACGTCGTTCACCATGAGAGAAAAAGAGACAATTTTTTTGGACCACTTGAACGTATCGTAAGGATGATCTTAAGGTCCTGGTTCACGATGGGACTCCGCCCACATTTTTTATTATGCCACTAAACTTGACATAACTAAACGGTTTTTTAGGTTATATGCTATATTTTTGTTGATAAAAATACTGTAAAAAGTGGCTATACGAATACACAAAAACATTATGTCGATATGTGATATGAATGGCTGTATAAATACCGTAGCCTTAGTCTTAGCCACGCCCAGGTGCGCCGAGTCATATTAAAATCATCAAAAACAAGTCCAAAACTGACTTCACTGCCTTGGATAGATACTACTCTACCAACTCTATGGTTAGCAGGCATCTGCGTTCAAATCCCGGTGGCGGGATATAACAATTTTGTTTCCTGTTATTTTCGTGGTAATTTTAAGATATTGTTTTCTGAAATATAGATCTTTTTATCTGAAAACTAAAACAACAGTATTATTATGTATCCGTTAGTTAATATGCTAACGATTAGCTACCTATTTATGCAGTAAATTGGTTCTCAGGTAGGTACTCTACTTTGATCAATTTAAAAACAAAATTGCTTTAGAAAAATTTCCAGTATTTATTCATTGAGCAAAATAGGCAATGATCGATTACTCACTCACTCACTCCGAGCTCTGAGTCACGCACAAAGTAATGTTTTTTTTAATAATTACACTTTGTGGGCAGACTTAAATCCCTTACGTACCAATAAAAGAAAATGACACTCACCCAAAATGTTATCAACACATTTACTTTTCCGTTGCGATTTGTGATCAATTATAATATCTGCATAACCGGATGGACGCATAAGAGCTTGGTTTGGAATATACAAGTATTATGCATCCCACACTTGCACATAATAGGTATTACATTGAAATTATTTAATAAACCAGGCTGTGGAAGTGTGAAGCGCATTTGGCGCTATGGCTGCGGGCTACGGCTGTTGATTTTTTTATATTCTTTGCCTGTTTATATGTCACACTAACACACTAGGAGTCTATTTATGCACGTACATTACCTAACATAGAATGCCATAATACTCCGTTAATCTACTGCATTAGAAAAAATACAACCGAGTAGGAGAGAAACAGCTTTATTAAACATTCGGGTTAAAGTTTGTATAGTAAGTAGGTACCTACTTGATACCATCATTAAAAATTCGTGTTGAATTCCTTTTTTTAAATTCTGGAGTAGGTAGGTATCTAATTGTGTACCAACATTAAGAAGCATTCGGTTTTAATTTTAGGTATTTCCTCTGTACTCCTTCCTATGTACCTTGAACAGTGTGTGTGAAAATAATACGAAAACAGTCACCGACCACTATTCCATATTTCTAACTGAAAAGCAGCTTTATTTGTGCTTTTGACCTGACCTGTGTTATTTTTAAGAGTATCCTTTGATCCGTGGAGACCAGATCTGACACACAACGGTGTGTTGCGGTTGAACCTCGAACACTTGAGCTTCTCCGAGCCGAACCCTCAACGTCCGTCTTGGCAAAGCGCCTAAACTGAGTAGAAACATCGCGATTAAACATGAGGTTGATTTAAAAATGTGCTTATGTGGGGCTTGCCCTTTCCGAGTGACTAACGCTGAGCGGATTCTGCGGTGATCCGGTTGTATTTACGATGCGCGAGACGTATTGTCGAGTGGCGGTGGCGGCGGCGGCGGTCCCGAGACGGGAGGAACAAAAACTCGCCTCCGCGGAGGCTGCTTTGTGCCTGTTCCGAGTATATCAGACAAGGTTAGAATAACCCATTGATATTCATCACTGAACTGCTGATAACATTTCAAGAGATCATTATTAAGAATTAGAGTGAGTTTTTATAACTCATTGGGATTGCTATGTATGCTGGCAAGATATTTAATTAATTAATAAAAAATATCGTAAATTTTAGTGCATCAGTTTTTTTTTTGTTTCGCGTGAATATCACACAAGAGTCCAGGCAGGAGCCGGTGGGACCATGGCAAGTATGCTATGAGGCTGAAGGGAGTGTGGAGGTGGGGAAGATGAAGGTTGGTAAGTACCTGGCTATTCCGATGTGGTCACTGAATACGAGTAATGCCATTTCAAGCAACGTTTCAACGGAAATATTTTTAAATCATTTTTTCAAACTGCGCGAAGTAACCTCTTGTGGATCAAAGTAAAGCAGCTTTACGGCGCTGGGCTCTTTGGTTATCTGACTCACATTTGAGTGGCGCAGCGTGCAGCCAATCCGCCCAGCACTAGCCGCGGTTTTTATTTCAATGGCAGCAGCCACCGCCGCTACCACTTCCACCGGCCACTCTACACTCTGGCGACTCTAGACTCCAGGCTCTAGCCACCTAGCCAGTCGTACATTCTCCCCGGTCGCGCAGTGTCGCGCCAGCCCACGTCCATCCGAACAAAGAAAACGTGAACATTTGAAAGTGTAACAGTGGTGAAGCGGGCAGTTCCAAACGAAAGTACTTTCATATCGATCTGGACAATTACCTCAGTGGCTTAGCAGTGTGAGTTCCGTGCCGGAAAGTGATAATCCCCGAAGGAAACTGGTAAGGATACGGATTTGATCTCGCCTCTTTTGCCCTGTAAACTAATTGAATTGCAACCGGGTCATGTTGTCTTTCCAGTACTAGCACTTTATGTAATGCCATAAACATTGCCCATTGTAACGGAGTATGTTTTTATAGTACTCCTTGTACAGATCGTATAACAACAACAAACAGGTTATTTCGTAAAAGAGCTCGGAAAGCTTTTGTATGCAGTTTTATAATGCAGTTTTTCAAATTTGAAAACTATTACAAAATAAACGATTTTTTAGTAATTAGTTAACTACGCAATAAATCAATCAATTTGTGAAATTTAAATATTGAGAAAAAATCTAATTAGAATGAAAGATACATTGACGCCCCCCCACACTAGCATCATAATAAAAGAATTTCCTGCGAATTCTAGGATTCAATCGAAGATCTCAGCAATAAACCGCAAAAAAAATCGAATATCCTGCTCTGCTTACCCAAAATAAATACATTTTTCAATCGATTTCCATGTTTCAATTTCTAATTAGCATTCGTAAAATACCTTATATTGTACATCTCGATTTGGTCGACTGTCCGAGGGAGGCGGAAAATGTTCAAGGTACCCATTTAGCGAATATAAACTAGAAATTAAAACATGGATATCGATTAAAAAAATGTATTTACGTAACTGATCTCCGATTAAATCTTAATTCGTATGGAAGAATTTGGTCGCTAGTTGCTAGTGTGAAGGGCGTTTGTGTGTTCATCGATTATACGAAATTATGCTGATATTAACTACTTAAAAAATATCTATTTTGCGTTTGAACGCGTTGAACAATATAACAGTTAAAAATGTTCTGCACTCACAGTTACGCGTTGAAAATATAACGAGATAAAAGCTGCAATTTCGAGCAGATTCTCGCTAGTTAATGTGAGAAGTCTGAAAGCACAGTTACCGAATAAGAGGCAGGTTTTTATGGAGATGTGTGGCTGTGAATAGCGCACCTGTAATTATTGTTATTACAGCATGTTTGAGTCCCGTTACAACATATTTTCGTTGATTTATTGCGCTTCGTGTGGGAAAATTTTACGAGCGAGGTGTTACAACTGATGCTTTACTTATGCATCTTAATGTTTCCACGGCTTTGAGGACCTTTAAGCTATGGGGCCTTTGTTTATGCCACGTTTTGCGAAAGTAGTATTGCCTAGGCCCTATCATAATATATCTAGTAAAAACAATAAGTGAAAGATAACTATTCTGAATGGAAGCGATGCTTGACATGACTAGTCAAGTTCCCCAACCTCTCTCTATCCATTTTCCTTTCACGCTTCTATCTTTGCCTTTCAGAATAAAAGACGGATTCCAAACACACTCTAGGAACCCCTATCCCCGTTTCCCCTTGTCTATTCTGGGGATGAAAATATAATCGTATCTACCCCTTTACAAAGGGGCTTAAGCGACACTTTGGTCAAAAATTATTTAAATATACAGTTTTGATAAGTTACTCTCGCTTGATTCTAAAGACTTTTGTAACCCTTCAGCCATCTAAAATATATTTACCATTTGAGAGAAGGCTTGACTCAGGCGACACAAGTTTGGAACTTTTTTTAGCTTTTTATTGCTTCGGGTAACTCGGAGAGAGCATTGGGTTACCTTACACGACTTTTTTTCAAAATCCAACCAGGTACTAAGGACTTATGATTTTTTTTGTAAACTAAAAAATACTTTAAAGTGCTCTGGTGTAAACTTCCCAAAATGGCTCTTCAGCCCTTTTGCCTTTTCGGCGACGACATTATGAATAAATGATTTGTAGGTTGTAGTTCTTACTTGGGTCACTTTATTGGAATTTTTCAATAACTCAAATGCAAAATAAAACACCCATTCACACCCTGTGTAGTAAAGTGGCTACCTTATACATAGGTTCTACGATTACACTTCTGTATTGTAATGGTCTTGGCAGGAATTTGTGGGCTAGATTTACGCGTAGCTAATTTCTTACGTGAGCGCTGCCAAGTCTGACCTTTCATAAATAGCCTTAATGCTGTAGTAAAGGAGATGCATGATTAGTTTACGTCTATGGAAACTTGTGTTTTTCTTTTTTAAGGGATCATTTTAATATGGCCAGGTAACGTATGTATTGTGAAATATTTATCTGCTAATATAACTATATACAAGAAAC
Organism: Drusus annulatus; assembly: GCA_022651775.1. Taxonomy (NCBI): domain Eukaryota; kingdom Metazoa; phylum Arthropoda; class Insecta; order Trichoptera; family Limnephilidae; genus Drusus; species Drusus annulatus. Next base: position 407,358 of record JAGWCC010000340.1, on the reverse strand, counting down.
AACCTAATGGATGCTCGAGAAAGATCAAGGAGAATCGAACAAGAATACAAACATATTGTTCCATCAGAGACCTTTCACAAAGTTCCAATGAGAATACACTCGCGGAAATGTTGCCATTGTGATACCCACACTCGTAACAAAGGAATTTAAATAATATTTATTTTTTTGAAAAAACGCCTAAAACTGGCCGTAAATTTTGAAAATATGTTACGTTCGTAACATGTCGTCGCCGGAAAGGCAAAAGGGCTGAAGCGCTTTTTTAACAAGTTTACACCAGAGCCCTTTGAACTTTTTTTGTTGTTTTACAATAAAATTCAAAAAAAAAAAAAAGGTTTCAGTACCTGGTTAGATTTTGAAAACAAAAAATTAACTCAGGTAACTCAACGCTCTCACTGAACTACCTAAAGCGATAAAAAGCTCTAAAAAATCCCAAACTTGTGGCCCTTGAGCTATCAAGTATTTACCATGGGTGTTACTTGAAGTTTGCCGGTTTTAATCATAGATGTCGATAGATATATGTATACATGTCTATGATTTGACATCTATGTCATATTTTTCTTTGGATATTAACCTTCAAAAATACACAAGTTACATTCTGCCAAAATAATAGTGTCATAGTTGTTTACCTCAGTGAATATGTCGAGTTTCGTTCCAAGTAAATCGCATTTGCGGCATTCGTTGCTTTTCTTATTTCATCAAAAGAAAAAAGCAGTTGAAGCTCATCGGTTGCTGGTAGAAACTTATGATAAACATGCTCCAGTGATTAGAACATGTGAGACATGGTTTCGTCAATTTAAAAGTGGAGATTTCGATTTAACAGACAATGAACATCCTGGTGCAACGAAAAAGTTCGAAGACGAGGAATTACAGGCGTTATTGGATAAAGACCCAACCCAATCGCAACAACAATTGGCCCAAACACTTAATGTGACCCGAGGAGCAATTTGCCAACGTTTAAAAGCCATGGGAAAGATCCAAAAGTATGGAAAATGGGTACCACACCAAATGAACGAGAGACAAATCGAAAAAACATGAACATGAAACATGACAACGCAACGCCTCATACAGCTAAAGTAGTGAAGAACACTCTCAAAACATTGAATTGGGAAATATTATTGCACCCGCCGTACTCTCCAGACCTTGCCCCGTCCGACTATCACCTTTTCGCATCGATGGAACACTCACTCGCAGAGCAGCGCTTCGCCAATTTTGAAAAAGTCGAAAAATTGCTCGTCGAATAGTTTGCCTCGAAAGAGAATTTTTTTTTTCGGAATGGTATCCATGATTTACCCCAAAGATGGGCAAAATGTATATAATCCGATGGTCAATACTTTGAATAAAAAAATTTTGAGATTCCCTTGAGAATTAAGCGTTTTCTTTATTGAAAAAACCGGCAAACTTCAACTGACACCCCTGGTAGAATCAAATTAGAGTCGGAGCATTCTTTAGAAAAAAAAAAAAATTGATCAAAAGTGCATATTCAACTCATTTTGGACCAAAGTGTTGCCTAAGACTTTTTGCCTTTCCAGCGACGACATGTGTTTCATTATTTAAGTACTTTCGATTGCGAGTAGTGAAAAGAGTTTTAGCCGGTAAAAAAAAACAGCTTTACCGTCATCACCGTCCAAAGAAACTTGAACATAAACCTTATTAAAACCCTGAAAGCGTCTTAAAAATAAGTAAAATAAACGGTACATGACTGTTATACACACAAAATACAGTAAAAAAAGTATTTGTACCAGAATCGACTTACCGCTTGCTCAAAGCGTATGTGGGGATTAAAATAGGAGGAACGAACACAATACTTGTTGGGTTAGGTAAGGTTAGGCTAAAGGTGGCATGTGGCATGTACAATGCGATGGTGAGCATTTCGAACGTATTTCGCGTCTCTACTCATCTCTATCCTAGTAATGAACCAAAAAACGCATGCACAGCAAAGAGTTATTTACCTAAATTTACATAGTTATACCATATACAAATGACAGGAAAGGTTGGTTCATTAGTGCGTGAAGTGAATTACGAAACAAACATAAAAAGGTTTAGTTAAATCATTTGGCAAAATAAAATGTTTTTGTAAACAAGTCTTACATAATTCTCAGCATTATTTTTTTTCAACGTAGCATAGAATAAAAAAACTAATAAATACGTCAATAAATGTCTACTCAAATTGCTCAACTAACACTTAAACTATAACAAAATATTGTGTTGCAGTGTGCACCACTGAAAAGAGTATAGTTAAGTAGTATTTAGCCCATTTTTTTGATAAATTGGCATAAAAAAACACCGCGCGAATTAGGCTCTTTCAAAATGGTAAGTTACCTGTATTATAGGTTGTTAATTATAAAAATGTATGTATTGGTTATTTTAAAATACTATACATTGCGGAAACGGCTGCATTGGGCTGATCCTTCCAAAAAACTTATTTGGGCTTTTTAATTATTTTTTTTCACATTCGTTATTTATTTTTATTTATTTGCTTGACTTGATAATGTTTCTTTAAGACGGAAACTTCGAAATCTCGATGTGATTAAGAAACCCTCATTCATTTTAGTGCTCCCAGGGCTAACCGTATGGCTTTATTTGATGTTTTTGAATTATTATTTAATGCGAAACGCGAGTGTCGCTTCGTCCGCATGCACCTCCTGGCTTCGAACTCACGTCGCCGTGCGTGCAGATCCGGTTGCCGTCGGTTATGCCTAGATATTGTGTCACCCCGTAAATATTAATTTGTTTTCACGACATCGGGGGATACACACGACTGGCCTTCGAGGCAGCGAAAATGACATTATATATTATGGAGATCAGTTGCTAAATACGAAAACCACGTCAACGATTGCTTCCGAATGGTGTTAAAACTATTTTCCGTACTGATTTTAAATAAAGCTGATTTATTGAACGTCAATTTACAATAATTTACATAAGACCTTTAGAATTCTAGGCCTCAGACAGACTTTTCAAAATACAATTTCAATATTTGATCAAATTCAGCCAAGGTAAAATAAAATTTACCTTACTTCGGACACACAGACACAGACACTTCTATCAGTTTATCTCTTCGGCGCTTCTTGCTTTTATTCTTATTTTTAACGGCTTTTCACCCCACGGGAGTGTTTTAGCCAGTGTCGAGAAGAGTCAAGCCAAATAAAGCCTTTCTCTAAAATACGTTGCATTTTACCTTACAATCATTTTCTAATAAATAATTTATTTTTATTTCGTAATACGAAGCTGCGTAGCTTATTATGAAAATCGTTATTCAGCGTAATAACTTTATTTTTGTAGTAAAATAAATATATAAATATATATAAGTTTAGAGCAAAACAATAGTCACTCTAGTTTGAACCAGAAAGTTTGTGAAAAACATACGAGTTTGTTTCTAAAGCAGCAAAAACCTCTATCAGTTAGCTCTGAAATTTGCACAGCTTTATCTGGCTGAAGTTTAGCTTTGAGTTGTTGTTAACGCAACAATTTTCAGATCAAAATTTCATTTCCATCAGACGCCAAATTCTTCGCTATGTAGTAAATATAAAAAACTTTGAAGTGCTCTTGTGTAAACTTCCAAAAATGGAACTTCAGCTCTTTTGCCTTTCCATCGACGGTATAATGTCTATTTACTAAGATTGTAAACGGGAAACTCGGGAGCTGCGTTGCGGTGAAACGTTGTAACGGCGCGGTGGTGTAATGTGTAACTCTAGACTCTATCTTGAACACGAACACGAACACCACCAACTCAACCACTCATTTACCCATCAATGATGCTACACAATACAGGAGATCCTATAAAATAATGTTTCGATTGCTGACTTTATATCCTTCGCTTTTTAAACTAACTGATCCACAATTCGACATGAGGAAGCTCTTTAAATAAATATTATTTTATTTTTAGATGATAAATTGGACGTAGTTATGCAGAAACCATCCAACCCCTAAAAGATGAAACCGAGAAAAAGGCGTCTGAAAATATGACGATACAAAATCAGTCATATGCGTAATCGGCATTTGTTAAGTGAATATTAGTGTTTTTTTCTTTATGAGAAATATTAGAAATAGGTAATTTATAATATATTAATGTTTTTTTTTTTTTAAATGTATTATTTTCTAAATTACCCTACATATTAATGTTTTTAAACTACACTTTGTCAAATATCTACAATGTGCATTAATAAAAAAAAATTAATTACCAAAATGTTTTCAGCAGATAAAAATCTTGTATTTATCTATAGAAAAACATGTAAAACTCGATTTTGACATATTGTGGGTTGGACGCTTTCTGCATAACTACATCCAATTATGAATCGCTTTTTCAAATTCAAAACTCTTTTTAGATCTAGGCGGCTTACTTGAAGATGGTTAGTAATAATTTGTATGTTGAAAATTACTTGGTAAGCAAATACATATATTTTTCAACGTTTAATATTTTCACCATCATACTTACTCTTGCAGATAAAATAAATTATTTTTCCATTTCGTGTCTTTAAAAAAAACTTTTTTTTTATGTGAATATTGCACTGAAGTCCCAACTGCCCGGAACCAGTCGGACTATGGCAACCCCGATTGAGATATGTAATATAGGCTAAAGAGTGTGGAGAGGGGAAGTCGGTGGGGAAGAGGAAGGTTTAGAATTACCTGGCTATTCAGATCTGCTCACCAGATAGGCCAAAGCAATTACAAGTTCTGAATGGTGGTCTTTTACCAGAGTGATACTGAGAGTATCTACCACTCTGGAACGTGCCGCAAATAGACTATATATTTATGTATACTAATTAAATGTGAAATTACACATTGGTATTAATTAAATACTATTTATTTGTTTTATTTTTAAGAAAGACACTCCCAGCTTACGAATAATCAGACAATATTTTAAAAACTCCTACTATCATCATAATAAGCGGGAAAATGTTGTTTGTGCAATAATGAAGCACTTGGTTAGCCAAGGAATTGAATCCACGACGCCTGGCTGCATTTATCAACTCGGCTACTAACCTGGAAACGAAAAGCTATTTAGAAAAGATGTAATTTTCTTTCCATTTACAGTGGAACTTCGGTTTACGAGGATAATTCATTCCTGAAACGTGTTCTTAATGCAAAACACTTGTATATCAAAGCAAATTTCCCCATAAGAAAATGTGGAAAGTAGGGTGATTCGTTCCAAAACATAATAATAACATGATGATTAAATACAAAATATGCATGTACTTTTAACTGTTTTTTTTTATCAAATACATTCATATAGCCTTTTTTTTCACAAACATGTGATATTGCAATATCGTCAAACAGATTCATCGCTTGTATTATTTATTCGGGTGGTGCTTTTCTATGAAATTTTGTACTGTTTTCCACATTTTACAAATAAATTACTCGTATAGCAAGACATCACTCGTTAATCAAGTTTTTTTTTTTAATGTTTGCTCGTCTTGCGAAACAATCGCGAATCACATAACTCGCAATCCTAAGTTCCACTGTATTTGTGTATTTATGGGATGACACTGGTGCTTATGGATGTATCGATATAAATATTTTAGAAGAACATTTCGTACTGATTGCTGCATCTGCTTTTCAACAGTTCAAGCACTTACCAACCCAGCATCTACTTATTCGGCGTGATGAAAGCTGGGATGAGCCGTATAAAGTGTAAACGAAGATGCTGGTACTCTTTGAAACAAATAATGGGTTCGTCTTTCTCCTCCACCGCAGTGTGATTACACTTAGCGCCAGGGTCGGCCAGATAGATCTGCCTCAATAATGTAATCGGAAATTTGACCAAAAAAACGTATTTAGATAGTTTATTGGACATTATCGTCCGCTCTTCGGCTTTCCCTCGTGTTGATGGAATGGCATTTCACGACGGCTGTGGTCTTCACGGCTATGAGATGATTTAAAAGCCTTATTAACTTATATTAGTAGGTATATCTGGAACCTCTGCGGTCTCTCAAATTTTTTTGTTGGTGAGATATCATAGTAGGCAGGTACTTGCCATGTATACCCGAAGAGCTGGATTGAATTCTCACATTTGGAGAGCTGGATAGTTAAAATTTTTTAGACAACTTATATTCTCTACATTATATTTAAGGTAAAAGTCATCCCTTAATTTTATGTTTCATAATTTTCTTGTATTAACTCTCCGAGATATGTTTCATTACAAGTTTTTGCACCTTTTTATACAACAAAATAAAACTGAAAGTAATTTTTGGTTGGTATTTTGTACCTTATTAAGAAATAATTAATAATATTATGTTTATTTTGTGTACTTTTCTAGTGAAGTTCAATTTGCTTTTACTTTTTCCCAGAAGATGTATTATAATTTCCGTGAATTACAAATACAGGTTTAGCAAGACACCATAAAATCAGTAGTATCTATTTATAAACAAAGTAATATTAACAATCCATAAAATCAGTTTGACATTTAATGATGACATGTTTCTAGAACTTACTAATGATCATATACGAAATTATAGCACAATATATACTCGTATATATTATTTACCCCCGTTAAAGGCTTTCACAAATCTACACTTTTACATCAATAGAGTGTAAAATATACTTAAGGGCCAGCATCCAAGAATGACGCTTAACGTCACTTTGTAGCATTCTAATACAATCAATTCTATAAATGATTTAAATGCAAATTTTCTATAGGTAGTTAGAAAAACGTCTGAGGTTTCCAGTGAATACAAGTTTTTTAACCGTAATCCTCTAAATTCTATGAAAAACATACTGAAATATCAGTAAAAGGTGCAGTTTCAAAACCAGCAAAGAAATTTTTGATGTTTTACGTAAAATTCTAGTGTGTATTTCATAAAGAATTTAAAAAATTTATGTTTAAGAATTGTATTCACTAGAAACCTTAAACATTTTCCTAACTACTCGTATATAATTGACAAATAAAAAAAATGTGGTTTTGCCTGTACTAGAAAACAAAAAAGTGTGTATTTTTGGGTGCTGACCCTCAACCTAGCAATATGCCCATCATCACCATTACTAACATTCCCTTTGTAAATACTCGATATCTATAGAAGAAGATACTCGATCTAAGTGCCAGGCTTCCGAGAACCTTCACATGTCACATAATACAAGGCACATACCCAATATAAATATATATCAATGACATCCCTTGAAATAATGGGTGGCCATTAATTCACTTCGCAATGTATAACAACCGTGGTTTTTTCACTTTTGACCTGACAAATTAATGATTCAACGGCGCGTTGTATTAATATTTTTAAAAAAATTCTTCCAGACCCATGAATCTCCAGAAGAATGATATCGACAGGTCGGCAAGATCTGCAGATTAACCTGACTACTGTAGACATTTTGGTGAAGATATCAAAGGATATGTATATTCAGCCTATTCTTTCCAGAGTGAAAGACCACCATTCAGAATTGAAACGTTGCTTGAAATGGCTTTAGCCGTCTTTGGTGACCAGATCTAAATAGCCAGGTACTTCCCGACCTTCCCCTTCCTTGTTTCCTTCGCCTCCCCACTATTTTCAGCCTCACAACATACCCCAATTGGGGATGCCATAGTCCCACTGGCTCTAGACGGTTGAGAGCAGTTGAGACTCTTGTGCGGTATTCACTGTAAAAAAATGCCAAATAGTCAACGTTGATTGAATAGTCATAATTATTAGAACAGTGAATTTATGTAGCGCTGTTTTGTAACAGTTCACCTCAACAAAAACAATCAACCTAAGTAGGAATCGTCTGAAAATTGTTAAAATATTATGAGAAATGCTTTTGAAAAAGCTTCCAGTAAAATTGCAGTGCGGGAATTATCTGAAAGGAAAGACGTAAAGTACGAGTAAGTTACTGGGCACCCTGTTTACTGTGCGCGACGACGATGACGAAGTCTCTATAATTCCAGTTCCATATAATAATGAGTCACGAATACGGCTGTGAGTCATACTAATGCATTTGCACTAAACAAACTTCTACTTGAAGACAGTAAACAAACCTTCAAATAAACAATGCAACCTTTTACATCAATGCTGCAAGTATTTCTTCTAGTGCCTTCTTCTAAGAACTGTATAATTTGGGGAGACTTGCCTAGAACTACTTTATCATCATAACATTATAAATATATATTAAGTTTATGGTGGCGCAGTTGGAGCAGATAGTTCAGGACAACTCGTTGCTGAGGTTTCGTATTTGCCCATACAATAGATAAATACGAAAAAAATCTATGTCTAGATAATCCATCATAGATTATCTTATCTTATCTTAAGTTACGATGAATCGCCCCTTTTGCAAAAAAAAAAAAAAGTAAAATAAGTTTCGCCGTACAAAACACTATGTACAATAATATTTTGATATATACCTCAAGATTAGAGCACCTATTTTTTCTGCTAAATATTATAATTTCTTAAATCAAAGTAATGGAAAATATTATATATTTTTGTAGAAAGCAATCACTTTGTTGTTTGATATATTTAAAGAAGTGAAAAAATATTAAAGACCCCAGAAATTATTTTAATATTTTTGACCGACTGGTTTCGCTTACTCTAAGGATCGTCATTTCTGTGTGTTACTTTGTTATAATTTAAATGTAATTTTTTTTTTTTTTTAGTGTTTTGTTATTTATTTTATATTTTGTTCTCCCTCTGTATCTGATAGTATTAATACCGTTAGTCGTCTTCTGCCACGTTCCATGGAAAAATTGCTTATACATACAAAATTTTAAAATTTTCTTCCGATTACGGTCCTTCACGATTAACTCAGTATGTTCCTTTTGATGTGTGTGTCGTTACTAAACCATGCGGAAGCAAGTTTTTATTTTCTAGTGTATATATAACCGCACTCTTTATATGTTTTGTTTAGTTTAATTTTGTACCCTGATGATGCTTAGGCTATCGAAGCCGGTCATTCATAAAAATTAAAATAATATACGTGGTCTTATGCAAAGTTTTTTTTTCATTTCTTGAAAATATTATAGTGAGGTATTACGGTAATTTTCTGTAGCTGACTGATTTTGTTTGTTGTTCGCAACATCTCGATTTCTTTTACTTGGCTAGTAATCAAAGCATCAAAGTGGTAATCACCTGTTGTGTCTATGGACCCATATATTGTATTAATATAAAAGTTTAAAAAATCACTCTCTTCTCAGAAACGTAGTTGATATATTACATAAACTAAATTAAAGACGTTGTAAGATGAAGATGCTATGAACTTTTGGTAGTTTTCGATTTCTATTGCCGCTTATTACCACAAACTTTTTCTGTGGACACCAAAGTGATTTGGACGACAAAAAACTAATAATGTTCCCGTAAGCGTGTTCGGCGTGTTTTACTTCTTAAAAATGATTACTTTAACAACCATAATTTGACACTGACCATAATTTCTCTGAGAAGGAAAATGACTGTTTTCTATTCTATTCAGAAAATTCATAAGTACCTCCAACAGCTATGTCTAAATTTGATTTTTTGAGCATTTTACACATCTATTTATGAAGAGGTAAAAACTTGTCATTTGCGTAACGCATTAAAAATGTATTGAGAAAACGATTTTTTTTCTCTTTGTATCAATGATAAACGTTCTTAAAGCCTATTCGTATTTAACTGACCTCAGATTCTTGCAAATGTTCAAATGTAAAATACCGTGCAAAGACGGCTTTTAGAATAATAATTGGTACTTTTTTACAACTAAAATTATTTGAAAAGAGAATGATAGGTTTATCCCAATGACGAATTTCGAATATTTCCACTCTCGAGCGGTCAAGATCTTCGACTATAGATCCAGAGTTTGCGGGTTCAAATCTCGGCGTGAACAAATACTTATTTTTATTTAATATATCGGCCTGGTGAAACACTACCATTCAGAACCAATTTACCATTATAGCGGCATAAAAATTACTTTACCGATGTTTTGAAAAAATCATTTATTGATACCTATTTTTAAATCAAACACTTTCGACAACGTTTAAAAATTACGATTTTTCGAGTTTCCGATACCCACTTTCTTGACCACAACTTTTAAAACGCGTCATTAAAATGATTAATCACCTTATTTAACTGAATTAGACAAGTTGTGACACGTGTTTTTAATAAAAATTACCTAGTTTCTGAAAAATCATCTAATTCATCTGAATCTGACAACTTTCAATGCGGACACGAGTTTCTAGAATAGGAATATAGGCTGATTTATAACCGGATATGCCAACAAATAATCATTCACGACAGCTAGGTTCTACTGTTATTGTATAAACCTCAAAGTTTTTTCATGATTTGAATGTATTCAGTTCAGTAATAATTAAAAAAAAACTTTATTGTCTAATAAAATGTTCTCACAAATGTTTTCTCGGAAATATAAACTAAAAACTACAATTTCTAGAATTTTCCACAACATAATTCTTATCCGTTATTTCTAATTATGATTATTTAAGCATCTAAAGTTCTTTATTAACTGATCTGACGATGGAACGTCTGCGCTGAAACCGGTTGGCTTATTGCTCTAAATTTATATGGTGAACACAAAGTTACAACGTTTCATTTTAAAGAATGATTAATCATAGTTTACTGTCACATACAAAGTTTCTAGTGATATAGTTTCTATGATTTTAAACCGGATATTAGATAAAAATATAAGAAAATGTACACTGACTCGTGATAATATACATTATTGATAAACTTTATTTTATTGCCTTACCTTGGTGACGAGTACGTTATATTCCTCACGTGATTCATTATTTCCTACCTGGTTTACATTATATATTACATTACTAAACTTGATGTAATTTGCGTTATTAGTAAATCCTCGAAGCCAGCCATTATTGAACCACAAATAAGTACGTAAGTATGTACTATGTACATAGATAAACATACTATCCATAATATGCTGCTGCCTCCGTACGTAGTAGGTAGTAGGTTCTTAGAGTGCTTGCAATATTGGTGCCGTTTTTACGTATGGTAATTCCCGAATTTGAAAATTCTCAGAATCTTAGAACTAATAACAAATCTAATTTTGATTTTTCCCATAAAAATATAGATAATTATACTACAATACTAGCCTTGAATTTCCAAGAAAGAATAGTAGTTGCTTTAATCTACCCATTTCAAGAAGTATAGTAGAATAAAGTCTACCAAAATACATCATAAATAGATATTTTATTAGGTAGGTAGGGATTTGAAACGTCTATTTTTATAATCTGATAATTTTCTGAACATATTTGTCGTTTTTTTTTTTTTAATTCACACTCATACGTATGTACATACTAAAGTAAATTATTTATAGTCAGTAATTTGACACTTTACAATTCATAATATGCAAGTAAAATAGTGTAATTTCTTCGAAAAGCCGATAGCCAAACTTCGAGAGAAGCATTTTAACTTCGAATGTTATTTCGAACGCGAACGTACCTACGTTTTTAGCCGGCTCTTGTTAAAACCATATTATTGAATTTCATTGTTATGTATTGCGTTTCACTATGATATTGTTCCAAATCTACGGCAGCCTTGAAACCGAAGCAGTTTAAACGCGAGCCTTTTTTAGATAGTTGGCGTCGCGTCGGCCGTGAATAATTCCGTAAGGACGTGGACTGACAACTCATGGCTCGGTACTTCCGCCACTCCATCTCCGCTACCGCCTCAGGAAACTCACATTAGGCAACATATTCAACCAATAGTTGTTATTTTGTGTTTGCTTTTAATGGTTCCTTTTATTTATTTTAGCATAATTAGTGTTGGCTGCTAAACAAAGTTTCCCGTGAAAGTGTTAATTGATACGTTACATATACATTAATGTATGTAATTATTATTATGGAATAGCTTATCAGTATACACTTTAACGGGGAGATTTTGAAGGGTAGATAACATAAATAATAAAATGTAAATAAAACTTGTATTTTCTCAGTGGGTATCAAAAGAATGTCTATAAATATATTTTCCTCAGCGGCTTCACCACGATTTGACAAGGAAGATGAAAAAAAATACAACAACAAAAAACTGTACAATCTACCACCGAAACACACGTTGCTGAAAACTTTAAGGTTTCCATTTACCTACTTAAAGTTTTTTTAAACTAAGTAGGTAAATGGTAACTAACTTTTTTAGTGCCCGAATATTACAATTTAGTTTATTTAAGTTGCTTGTGAGAAAAAACCCAAACTTGGTGCGTATTCATTTATTTGTCCTCGTCGGACTGGGAATTTGGTCTATTCAATTATTTATTATTTGAAAAACATTACAAAAATTTACATTTGAAGACGTTTTTAAATAAAGTGAATAGGGGTGTAGTAAAATGTACACAATAGTCATACATGATAATAAATAAAAACAATCAAGCAACTCTAAGAAATATGAATTTGAGTGAATGTAAAGTAAAGGTAGTGAAAAAAAAACTGTTAAAATAGGTTTTCTTGAAAAATGATCTATAAAAACAATAGAATGTTTACGCAAATAGAAGCAGCACTTGTCGTTTATGCAGAATAAATTGACATCCGAAGCGATTTGGTTCAACAACAAGATTAAACTCTCCACCGGCATGACCATTGGAAAGTTAGTCCTGTAAGCCGCCAAATAAATCAGTCTATGTTGTCGATGACGAAGATAACCATCAGGAACATACAAATTAATGCTCTCCATTATAGCTGAATTTTTTGACCATCCACGAATCAATCTAAAGAAATGTGTAGTAATGTACCCTTCTGACCCCTAGATGGTGTGTTCCGAGCATACCCAAGAGAAAGTCGATAGGATATTTATCCCTACCTACCTAATACAGTACCTACCTATAATGCATTTTATCAAACATTATTTGGAATAGAGCAAATTATTTTTCTTGGCAAGTCAAGTTACGTCCTGTGTTTTTTCACGGGTAATTAGTAGCAATTAAATACTAACTTTACATTTTATCTTATATAGGTACATTGCATTTAGATAAACAATAATATAATTATGAAAAGCGCTCGAGATCAAAAAAGTTTTCATTGTTTAATGTTTATTTATCTCATTACGATGACAATCAACAAGCTGACGTAAAAACATAAATAAATTATTCAACGTCTTACAATGAACAAGTATTAATATTACCTATAAACAGTGACGGTTGTTACCATCTACCAGCACTATGAATCAATTGATTAACATTATAATTTAGTCAATGATTCAGTTACCAGCATTACGATTTTTCAACATTCAGCACGCGATCCTGATTTATATCACATTAGCAAGTTAAAGATCTCAGAATACTCCTAAATCATTACTTATATTACAGTTGGAAAAACCTTTTTTATTTGAAATTATTAAAATGATGCATTTCACAAGATTCAAGATGGCGTTCACAATAAAATTATTGTTGGAATACAAATGACGGATTAAAAGTGAATCATTCGGTATTTATGAATGGCATCGGCAAATAGGCAGATCTTTCTTAATCAGTCCGCGGTTTGGTCGTAACAAAAAGCGAATGAATTTTCTGTGAAGTCGAATTATTCCGTAGAAAGTACTCGGAGTAACATATTTCGAGGTGCTGATGTGCGACCAATACATTGAGTTTGGCGGGTGAATGTACTCGTACCTTTAGAAAGACTTTCGTGGGTTCGTTGAGATACACGATCTATCAGCGACAGAATACAGGTAGATGTTATTATAATACGGGTGATTATAACTCAAGGTGTAACGCATTAGTGACTTTTTTAGGCAGACGAATGAAGCAGTAATGAAGCATTTTTTACTAATTTTTTTTAAAAGAGAAAACTGTCTCATAAAAAACGTAAGGAAAGTCATAAATGTTTTTCATTATTTTGTCTATGTGAATATCGCACAATGTCTGGAGCCAGTGGGACTATGGCATTCCCAATTGGGGTATGCTGTGAGGCTAATGGTAGTAGAGATGGAGAAGAGGAAGGAGGGAAAGTACGTGGCTATTTAGATCTGGTCATCAAACACGGCTCACGGTCATCAAGCCATTTCAAGTAACGCAATTTCACTAGGGCGATACTGAGAGTATATTTCCCTCTGGAACGTGCCGGAAATATATTATTTATTTTTATGAGTTTTTTATGAAATGCCACAAATTAATTAAATAAAATGTATTTGCGCATGTCGGGATTTGAACGCGTAACCTCTGCATTTTTAAGCGGTGATTTTAACCACTCGTCCACGAAGACTGTCTTAAACTATGTTCGACTGTATACACGGTGTCCGGAAACACGTGGTACATGTGGGTAACTGGTGAATCTACATTACGTTTGTAGTCCTTTTTGTAGTATAACTTTTTTTAATTTTATTTAAGCTTCGGTCGCTGCGGGGCTTCTATCAGCTGCCTATTGTCTTTTCAAATACTTCGAAGCATAGACCCAGTTCCAATAGTTTCTTACCCGTAAACTTGAAAATCTAAAAAACTTATGTTTATTTGGGTGTGTGCTGAAAATGATCACATTTTTCTAGTGTACCTCAAGTTTTCGAACACCGTGTATACACATATTGGTATATTTTTTTGATTATTTTAAATAATATATAAGCTCGTTGGAACACAGAGTTTTATATATATATATAACAATTTACTTTGTATTTTGATTATGGATATTGAAATATTACCTTTTTAAAATCTGCAATATAATATCATATTAAAAAAATTAAAAATATTGTCAACATAAATGCAAATATTCTAAAAACCAAAGTTGTGCATTTTTATAATGTTTTATCACATATTTTTTTGATGGAACGTCAGTGTTACACTAATATTCAATATTATTTTTTATAAATAGGTAGGTAAATGAAGCTTAAGAATCATCAATCCACATACAGTATTAATGTTAACCGCGAGGTCATGAGATCATTCCAATAGTCCGATCTATTCCGAGTATTCGCCTCAGGAGAGTCAAGGCGAGGAAAACACGTTACATCACCTCACCACCCGCGTGGGAGGAACAAATGGTCAAAGCCTGCAAATAGTAATAACAAAGCCAGGAAAACGCCAGCCGACTACAAAGACTGCTTGCAACATTGCTGCAAAAAAGCCTGAATATGCTCACAAAATGCTTAAGGCCGCCTACACACGATCAATATATGAAATCTTCAAAACATCTTTGAGATTACCTCAGTTTTAAAATAAAATGTGTGAAGTTTCATTTCTAAAAGACGCAAACTCTTAAAATAACACGAATTCAAAATAAATCAAAACGCCAATGCTGAATTTCATGATGTCAAATTATTGATGTTAAAAAAACTGGCAGTGTTGCCATTAGTAAGTCAAATTGACCCTTTTATAAAAAACAGGTGAATTTACAAAAATGATCAATAGGTACCTACTCTGTTATTCCATCAATAGTATAGTGCACATTCTCGTTACTGAATATGTTATCAGTATGTCAACACAAAAAATCTTAATTATTGATGCATTTCAAAATATCCCGAAATTATTAATTCTCAATCAATCAACGCCTGCATACCTTCA
This sequence comes from Drusus annulatus, assembly GCA_022651775.1. Taxonomy (NCBI): domain Eukaryota; kingdom Metazoa; phylum Arthropoda; class Insecta; order Trichoptera; family Limnephilidae; genus Drusus; species Drusus annulatus. Next base: position 391,974 of record JAGWCC010000340.1, on the reverse strand, counting down.
ATATTATTATAAATCTCTGTGTTCAATATGTATTTATTTCTATATAATATGCAGGTTAATAAGGTACCTATACAGATACTACAGTTAATATTACATAACATTGAGACTGTGAAGTGTAAGGTAGGAATGATGGGTACTGTAAATGGTTACATATTGTCATCAGAAAAGCAAAAGGGCTGAAGCGCCATTTTGGAAAGTTTACACCAGAGCACTTCAAAGTTTTTTTGTTTGTATTACAATAAAATCCATAAGTCTTCGGTACCTGGTTGGATTTAAAAAAAAAGTTAACTCAGGTAATTCAATACTCTCGCTGAGTTATCTGAAGCGATAAAAAGCTAAAAAAAGTCCCAAACTTGTGTCGCTTGAGTCAAGCCTTCTCCCAAATAGTAAATATATTTTAGAAGGCCGAAGGGCAACAAAAGTCTTCAGAATCAAACGAGAGTCAGAGCATTCCATGCAGAAAAAAACTGATCAAAACTGCATATTTAACAAACTTTTGACTAAAGTGTCGCTTAAGACCTTTTGCCTTTCCAGCGACGATATATTGTTAGGGTGTTGTTGCGAAGCTTAAACTGATCAAAACTGCATATTTAACCAACTTTTGACTAAAGTGTCGCTTAAGACCTTTTGCCTTTCCAGCGACGATATATTGTTAGGATGTTGTTGCGAAGCTTAAACTGATCAAAACTGCATATTTAACCAACTTTTGACTAAAGTGTCGCTTAAGACCTTTTGCCTTTCCAGCGACGATATATTGTTAGGGTGTTGTTGCGAAGCTTAAACTGATCAAAACTGCATATTTAACCAACTTTTGACTAAAGTGTCGCTTAAGACCTTTTGCCTTTCCAGCGACGATATATTGTTAGGATGTTGTTGCGAAGCTTAAACTGATCAAAACTGCATATTTAACCAACTTTTGACTAAAGTGTCGCTTAAGACCTTTTGCCTTTCCAGCGACGATATATTGTTAGGGTGTTGTTGCGAAGCTTAAACTGATCAAAACTGCGTATTTAACAAACTTTTGACTAAAGTGTCGCTTAAAACCTTTTGCTTTTCCAGCGACGATATATTGTTAGTGAACACCTCACCAGGAGAACCTGTGTTGAAGTGTTCACATGTTTCAGATTCAGGGGTAGGTTAAGTATTACTGCGTATTAATTATTTTAATTAGGTTAAATTCCTAAATAAAAATTTCACGTTAATGACTTATGGATAAAGACTACAAAAATCTTAGACAGTACATTACTAAATATATATACATTATTGAGCAATTTAAAAATATTCGCATTTATTTCACTTTCCTATCAATCCATCAATTAGAGCTCTCGCTTGGTGAAATTTACGTCAGTCTTTGAAGATTGAATAAAACCTTTTTCCAAATGTCTCCCCTCTCCATCCGAAGACGGCAGCTCTGTTCGCCTCATCAGCCCGTCTGGATGTTGGGCGACCTGCGCTCGTCTTCCTCGACCAAGTACTACATCGTAAGATGCTCGAGATCCTCCGGCTAAAAGTTCCCGCTAGAAAGCATAGGCATTCATGGAACCCACGCCAATAAAACCAATTCTGCTAAAAGACTTAAGCATTATATTAAACGATCGGACAGTGACAGAACCCGCGAAATTCGTTGAAGTAAATTAATTAAAATTATGACCCAACGTATAACTCAATGCTTTGTTTTGTTTTCTTAGCGTTTCGAGAAGGTTCGAAACACGCGTTCGTCAATGCAGTATTTTTTATACATTAGTTCCCTGAAAAGTAAACAAGTAATTCGAATTGGATTTATTTAGTTATTCTCCATTTTTATTCAGATATTGGGGGCCTATATTTCCACATTAGATGCAACAATGTTTGAAGCATTGCGCAATAGTGAAAACATTATGTTATCGATATCTGTTGGTGTTCTTTTACAATAAATATTCGACATGAATATTCTTATCAAAATAATCATTATCATTGTGTAATGGAATCAATTTTCTGAACTTAGTGGTACCTTCATCTACGATTACCTTGTCGAATTAATGATTGCCCTGGAATTGGCATTACATTGGAAGTTGCAATTACGAGAGTTTCAAGCGATGCAGCAGCACTATCACATACCATTTTCATTATTTTATCACGTAACTAAGTACTTAATTTGTGAATTCTTATACAGTGGCGTTTTACAGCTGTGTTTTCACCAAACTAATTCAAGTCATTAAAAAATACAAAAATAACGCGAAAGTAAACATTCTTAAATATTGAAATAATATTAACTATCTAAAACACAAATATGAAACAGAAAAAAGCCAGAAACTAAAAAGAACAATGGATATTTATCCATGACACCATCCATATATTCAATGTGTTCTGGTGATCTTTGAATATCACTAAAAGATGGCAGCCTAAAATCGAAATAAAATTCAAATATTAATAATTTCTAATATAAGCATGAGATTGTTTAAAAATGCCGTATTCTAATGAGGTATTGATGGCTAAATTGGCAGAGTGTTACTCCCGGATAGAGTAGAGGTTCCGAGTTCAAGTTTCGGTCATGAACATTGTTTTCTTTAGTTTCTGGCTTTTTTCTGTTTCATATTTGTGTTTTAGATTATTAATATTTTATAAATATTTAATAACAAATAAGCATTTACGCATCAAAGTTGATTCCAATTTTAATAAACATTTTAAGTAAATTTTAATACATTTGCACGGGCTGTTTTGTTATCCGGACCCCTAGGGCTACTCAGTAGTTCGTACGCTACTTATAAACAAATAACTAAAGCATCTATTAATGGGGTTATTGTAGTTTTATTTCGGACGGTTTTAATCAGTCGTGTTTGGCGTAAGAACAGGCGTGTGTAGATGAGTGCATCGCTTTGATTCCTTCTTCGCAGAAGTTGTTGTCCTTGGCGAGGAACCCACTTCATTGCTGTCGAAAGTTCAAACTCTGCTCTCGAATGTACTCGTATTATGCCAAAACTCATTTTGACTTCTTGGGAATAAAACAATATCAAAAATCTAACAGAATTAATCCTAACGATGTTTCATTTTACTAAGATCTTTATGAAAAGATGAAAAACATAAATGAAAGATAAATACATTATTAGAAACCAGTTGTTACTTATAATTTGAGTGAAAAAAGTGTATTTTGCTTATTTTGGGAAGCATTCATGTGCATTATAAAATTTGGTGGTTGAGTATTTAATCACGAGTCAAAAAAGTTTTCTTATCTATACTTTATGTTTGTTACACGTGATAGTTGTTTCACTGATTTGTATATGAAAAGGGGCTTATTAAATAATAATTAATCATTGAAATTAGAGTTAACCTTAAAGCATAAATGCTTTTTTTATTATTAAATATTTAAATCGTTTAAAAATGACGCATTCTAATGAGGTCTTGGCGGCTTAATTGGCAGAGTGTTACTCCCGAACTCGGAACGAGTAGAGGTTCCGAGTTCGAGTCTCAGTCACGACCATTGTTATTTTTAATTTCTGGCTTTTTTTGTTTCACATTTGTGTTTTAGATTATTAATATTTAATCATTTTGCTCAATTGTGAGCGTCAACTGTTACTGTTAGTAATAAATATTATATTATATAATGTTGTAAACAATGTCATGAAAAAAACTATAGAGTTCAAGAAACTAAACGATTTTTTACTGACTTTTAGCATAATAATATATACCTATTATTGCATCAATCATTATACTAATACCTTCGGTATATGAAATATTAGAAACAGAAGGGAAATCGTAATTAGGTTATTGGATAGTAAATAAGGTTTCATCTTCCTCTTAATACTGAATAATTCTACAGCCTGGTGCTAAAAGTTCTAATGTCGTTTTTTTCTAGAATTTACCTAATTTAGACTAGAGAGGTATAAACTTTTATTCCATAAAGAACCAAACTCCTGATATAACCTGACAAAATAAATACAAGGTGACAACGCCAATGTTGAGTTCCATAATATCATATTATTAATGATAAAACAATCAATGTAGACATTGGCAAATCGTTTTTTTTTTTCGGCTCTGACACTTTTTAAGCGACAGAATTAATTTCGAGATTAAATTTATCCAAAAAAGTAAATATTCTGCTGTAGGAGTTCCAAGAGAAGGTCAATGACCTATCATCTTGACGGTTCGTGATAAATTAATATTAGTATTTTATTAACCAACCATATTTTAATGATAATCCGTTCATTCAACGCGCATGAATTGACCAAGCGGCCACGTAAGATCGACTGTGATTATTATTTTGTGCAGGCTTACACGTGTGTAAAACGTACTACGCACAAGAGAATGTAAGTCTGTAGGGACAGGTAAATACATACTTTCATTAACATCCGCCTCCCTAGTCATAACCGTTCACCTTATAACGTAATTGCTTGCAAGTGACCACATATTTTTTTATCAAAAACACATTTTGCCTTCATTTTGACACTTGTTGGAAAATTCACTCATTTGTCCGAGTGTTGAAGTTTATATAAATAATAAAAATCAAACCATAGGTACACACACACACACACTCGAGATATTTACACAAAACCATGTAAAAAGATACTCTTGAGTGCAATCATTTTTCAGTTATTATTAATGAGTAGTTCAGAAGATAAATGCATACGATTTAATAAAAATAATAATACGTACTTAGAATCCAACCTACCATTAAAAATAAAAGTCCGTCTTTGTGGCTTACTATTTATATGCACATATGAAAAGGAAAACATCACTCTGCATGTACTCGTATGTAACATTTTGACTCTGACAGCTTCTTAGGATGGACTAGCCACTAGTTAATAGTAATGACTTAGCAGTTCGTACATCCACCACAAACAAATATAAATGAAAATGGATGCTTAATTTTTTTATATTTTTTACTATTCATAGGAATTATACGAACTATTGTTTTGCTTAACTAAATTTGACTATTAATCATAGGTCATACACAGGTCGACGCACAAAAACAAAATATAAACTTTCAGACGCCCAATATTGCAAACACAATCAAAAACATCTGCGACCTTGGTTACATTGCTAACAAAGTAAAAACCCAGCGAATCAAAATTATTTAATTTTATTCATTCTTCATAGTTTTTCGCAGAAGTATTGAAGGTTTTATTTAATTAAATGCTCAACTATGACCATTTTTAACTAAGTCTTTATGATGAGCAGTGTAATCTTACATTGTAATTTGTTAGATTTAATTTGTAATTGTCAATTGTTGACCGAGCACAACTGAGTAACTTAATTTTAACACAATGTGTATAATTAGTGATTATATATAACATTGCCGTAATGAGTTATTCTGTTAAATAATATGAGACTGTGTTGGTAATTATATCACAAGCAATCAGCGAGTAAGATCGACCTTAGCGCACGCAACCATAATAAGGCGTATGAATTATGTTTCTTGAAAACTCTCAGCAGTTAAATAGCAGACACTTAATTTCAACGTTTTTTTATACTTGTAGAAGTTTTTTACTACACACAACAAAGGAGTCTTAATCCACGCATAATACCTCACGTTAAAATATGAGCGAATCGTACTTAAAAACGTCAATAGATCATTTATTGATTTGAAAACTTGCAGATTAGTGTTAATATTTACATGACTTCATTTTATATCTTGCGATGGTTATATTTCGATGATTCTTTTTTATCCATTTTTCCGGCAACCTTACTTTTATATATCTTATCTATGTTTCCTATTTCGGAATTTAAAAGTAAAAGTAAATTATTAAAAAATAGATTTTATAAAAAATCTTGAAATTTTATTTTTCTCTCACTTTAAAAAAATGTTCTCGCTCCATGTGGGATTTTCTTTACGATGAGTAAATAATTTTATCGTAAAAATGTAGGAACCTCAAGCGTCATGCCTCTCACCCCTCGCACGTCTTTACATCCCCCTCATCATATTATATATTTATTTGCTTCTGTGAAGATACCTCTGACTCTGTAGGTTACCTACAAAATTATATTTTCTTTGTGATTCTACTACTTTTTACCTGGGTATATTAACGGTTGAATATGGTGAGATGCACAAAGAAGAAATGATAGATTTTCTTTTAAAAACTATTTATTATTACTGATTATTTTTTTAGTGTTAAAAAAATCTGCTTTTCTAATTGAACACTGTACATGCGGGTAAATATAATGAATTAAGCTCGTGTAATAATACCTGTATGACTACTTATAATTTTGTCTTCAATCAAAAAAGAATTTAGCATCGGATTTTGAAGTTTTTTTCATTGCGTTTCCTGCATACCACGTATCACCCATCCTAACGATTATGACACGAAATTGTTAATGGAAAATAAGGCGATATTTTGAAAAGCATATTCGCCTAACAATCAGGGCGAGACGGTTCGAGGCGAACCATCCGAAACAAGCACGTTACCAGTTACCAGTTACCAGTTGCCAGTTGCCAGTTACTAAATGGATCTGTATCGGCGGCGTAACTTGGAATGGGCTGGTGTGAAACAAAAAACCTCTAAACCGGAGGAAACTTTCATTATTCTGGCATTGCGCAAGGGAACTGTATGGAATATAGAAGGTAGCGTACAGCAGTGGGCCGGGGCCGGGGCTGGGCGTCTAACGTTCGACTGAAGCGCAATATTACAAACACAGCATTACGGTGATTAATTACCTTGACTGCTACTGCTGAGCTGTATGCTGTACTCGTCCGAAGGTACTGCTAGTGCTCTAAACGTTTGTTCTAGTTTTGGGCGGGCGCTTTTTTAACATCTCAAAAGAATCGCATTATTGAGAGAGTACGAGAACAGCGCGCAATATAGTTGTGAATTATGAATACTTGGAGCAAGCGGATGAGTTTGTGTATTTAGGAAGTATGTTTTCGAGAGACGGAAAGGCTGATAAGGATATTAAAAGAAGGGTGAATACAGGAAACTCTATTAATGGAGGACTGAACGCTGTTGGCGCAAATAAGAAATTGTCCAAAGAAGCGAAGCTAGGAGTCCACAATGGAGTGCTTATACCAATCCTGATGTATGGCTGTGAGGCATGGAACTGGCAGAGAAAGGATGAAAGTAGACTGAATGCTGTGGAAATGAGATCCTTCAGACGTATGTGCGGTAAAACCATGTATGACCGTATTAAAAATGTGGATATTCGGAAATAATGCAAGGCTGATGTGAGCGTAATGAATAGAATCAAGAAAGCGAAGCTAAAATGGTTTGGGTATGTAGAGCGAATGAACGAAGAAAGAAGCGTGAAAAGAATATATGATGCGAAAGTGAATGGAAGAAGAAGTCGGGGACGCCCGAGAAAGGCATGGCACGATCAAGTAAATCAAATACTTGAATCGGGTCATGTTAAGAGTCAGAATGACAAAAGAGTATGTGTGAGACGATGTTTGAATGTGAATGAAGCAAGGAGTGTGTGCCAAGACAGAGTTATATGGCGGTCCGTCATCTCTGCCTACGCCTGCGGGGAAACGGCGTGATGGTTGGTTAGTTAGTTAGTTTTACAACTTTATGAGGAAAAGCAACTGTCGCTAAGAATTTTGTTGCTACAAATTTCTTGTTTTATATTTTTTGTCAGCATGAGCACATTCGTAATCTCACACTTTGAGAAAAAAAAAACTAATACGAAAACATATGATTTAAACTTCTTCTTGTGGAGGTTGGCATCAAAGCAATCTTCCATCAGGAGTACAACTTATTAAAACTGCACTGATAGATACTATGCACGTAGGTTGCGAAGCCGCAAGGTGCAGAGTTTTCTTCTAATACCTCTTTCCCTGGATTATTCAATTCGGTAATCATGTTTATTTAAAGAAACTTAAGATTTCTCGTTTTTTTATAGTGAATACCGCACAAGAGTCGCAACTGCTCCTAACCGTCTACACCTAGTGAAACCATGGCATCCCCAATCAGGGTTTGTTGTGAAGCTAAAGGTAGTGGGGAGGTGAAGAATATGAGGAAGAGGAAGGTTGGGAAGTACCTGGCTATTCAGATCTGGTCACTAAACACTGCTAAATCCATTTCAAGCAACGTTTCCATTCTAAATGGTGGTCTTTCACCAGGGCGAAACTTAGAGTATCTACCACTCTGGAATGTGCCGCAAAGATAATATGTAATTTTCATGTGAATGAAATGTGTTATGACACATATTAGTTAAATAAAATGTATTTGCGCACGCCGGGTTTGAACTCGCGACCTCTGGATTCGTAGTCAAGCGTCTTACCACTCGACCACGGAGGCCGTCAAGACAGACGTACAAACTTTTGCAAAACATAATCTGTTCTGAAAACCAATGAGTCGACTTCCTCGTTTTGTTTTTATTTTTTAGAATCCTATCAGCTTTTGAATATGTATTTGAAAATTCCAAAAGTTTCTAAAATTTCTTTACAAAATACAATGCAAAATTAATTAATAGTCGGCGGTTTAACATCTTCGTTGTGAAAGACATTTCCAATTGAATAACATTAAATAATTGAAGTCACTTTTGACTTGCATCACAATTAGCAAAAAATGATTCTTATGCTATCGTATACTTAATCACGGCTACTTATGTAAATGAATAGAAGATAACTGTTTTCGATGTACATTTTATGTATGTAATAAAAAGAAATAAATAAAAATGCGATTCTTTAACTTTAAGTAAGATACAAAATAAAGAAATGTGTAAAGCACACCATATTGTTATATTCACTTTGTAGTGAGTTTAAAAAAAGCCAGGTTCCTCTCAGCAGTTGTGGAAACACGCATTAAATATCTATTAACTTCGAATAATTGAACAAACCAACAGAATCTTTACTCTCTCTCTCTTTTCGTTCTACTTTCATCTCGTGATTTTATATTCAGGGTGTGTTCTCTAAATCGAGATCTTCACCTTCTATTTCTAGCAGTACTATACACACATACAGTTATCAGAAAACGATGATATAAATATTTACATACCAAGACCTAGGTAGTGCCAATAAACAAATATAATAATCATAAGATAAATAGGTTCTGGGTATATACCCATTCTCACTTAACCATTACTAACTTTCGTTAGGTTGTTACTCCTAAACGCCTTCAAGATTTAAAGACCTTCCAAACGTTAATGTTCTTTGACGAACTGTTTCATCTCACCTGATTGGTTCATCTGACTCGTGATGCGGCTAATGCGTTGAAAGTTTAACGTCTTATTAGTTCAATCCATTGAGTGCTTTTTGCATCTTTAGACACGTTAAACGATGTTAAAACATTAAGTTCTAGTAAATCCACCTATCACGAGGCTCCAAAATAAAATTTCCAAAACTTTATAAATGAAATGAGAAATATAAAAATAATCTCCTGTTCTTTAAAAATGAAAACTTTCAACCTTCATAAATAAATTTCGTGAAATCTGTGAATATTTTCTCAGATAGATAGGCAGGTACTTACATAATTTATTGCAGAAAAATAGTAAACCATAGACCATCACCAATCGATGCAAATTAGCAATCTGCATCGATCTATTTTCAGACCAAAGCGTGTCAATTGATTGGCAGGTGCGCTTTAATAAGGTTATATTTTTGTTACACTTCTCCCCAAATAATGAAAGTAATTTGTAGAAACTTACAAATTTCTTTACCACAGCTGAATCGCTATTAAATGAAATGATGTAATCTACTTCAATATATTTTAAGCAGGAATCAATCTAACTACCTTCCGACTCAGTCAAGTGCGTAGCTCATTATACTACGTAGGCAATCATGTTTTATTGATTGATTTTTGCAATGCAAAACCGCTGTGTTTGCATTTGTTGAACATAATTAAACTAGAAGCAAAACTGGAACCGTCTCGCCTCCCAAGCATAAACACTTTATACTATCATCAAGATCTACCAAGGAATAGTGAATATACCTTGTATTTTATAAGTGATTGTTGTTGTTTTTATACTATGTTCATAAACACATAATATAGTATGGCAAACCACAGAAAACTGATAATAAAACTAAAACATTGTTTTAATTCTCCGCGTATTGTTATTACATCGCGACAGTTCAAAAGATGTTAATTAATTCAGTAAACACTCAAAATTTAAAATGGCAGAAAATAAAGGGAAACCATGGAATATATTTTCAACTTGGAAAATACTGCTCATAATGAGAAACTCTCTGATATACGGGGTGTTAATTTCAGGGCCAAATTAAAGAAACTCTTTCAGTTCCCAACAACTTAGAACTCCGCTTCTACTTACAATTATTTTTTTTACCATCCATACCATATTCTCTCTACTTGAAGACAATTTACATTGATGTTATTTCAAAACATTCCCAATACGCGGAAAAAACGTAAAATAATTTTATTTCTACTGTGAATTTAGTTTCTGTTCGAAAAAAAGTGCCGCCAGGCAATAATAAAAACATATATTTTTATTTAAATTGTATATTTTTCATGAAGTTCCGATCTCTAAGAACACCTCCAAACTTTTTTCGACGAACCGGTGCTGTACGAAAAAGGGTAAATTATTTAAAATGTTGATTTGTTTTTATTTTTGACAGAAGTTTGAATTAACACGAACATCTACTTATCATAACATTCACAATTGCTTGCTTGCCTTATGCAATATTGTTTGAATGTCGTTGTGAAATTTAATAATCGAGCACCATTACCAAAATGATGAGCTTTTACGAAATGCGCAGTTAAACCAAAAAATGAAACAAAAAGCGTCACCGATTGGAATCTACTACCAGACTTTAGAATTATTTTACCGCACGGGTTCAAGATAATTCTTAAAATAACATCAGAAAAGGCAGTTTTACATAATTACAACTATCCATGTATTTAAACGTATTTGTTTGTACATATCTAAAAACTACACTTGTAACGGGAATTGAACCCGCATATTTAAATCCCAACGCGATTACATATCTACCTACCTGAATGTAAATCGAATGCAGCAAAGTGTTTTTGTAATTTGGCTGAATTCTCGAAGTTTGAACCAAAGTTGAGGCCCTTCACTGAACCTAAAATGGCTGGAGTTTACGACGGACAATATTGAATATAGAAACAGTAATATTGAAAAGAAGAATATAGAAAAAAATAGCAATAAATACATGTGGATGTTCCTAGCGGACAAAATTTGATACAATATTAATTCATCAATTACATATTCAACAGCTTTAATGTATTTGTAAGGACACAGCAGGTGTGAATATAGTTCAGTGGTTAGATCACTTAGAACGATCTCCTGTGTTTTTCTAGTGCGTATGACTTTATGGAAGTTAATATTGATTATTGAAATAATATCAATACTCTTCAAACTATATGAAAATAGAAAAAGATACAGAAAATAAAAGACAACGTTGTGACCAGTGGCGGCTCGTAACTTTTTAGTGTGCTAAAATTGAAAAAAACTACATTATTGATATTTTTGTAGCAAAGCGAAAACGTTTTTTTTTTCAAATATAAAGATTTTTCATAAAACGGTGCAGTAAACCGCCAAAACTGAAAAATTTAGAAAATCTTTAATCATTTTTTTTTTGTTCAATAAAAAGCATTTTCGGCTACAACAACATCAATAATGTCGTATTTTTCAATTTCACTCTAGCACATTAAAAAGTCACGAGCCGCCACTGGTTGTGACCGAGACTTGAACTCGGGAACTCTACGGAGTAAGGTACTATTTTTTCCAGCCCAATAAATTCATTCACCGTAAATTTTAACAACCGCATAAGTACTTCTTGAAGACTGTTCATATTGTTATTTCAATTAAAATTTCAAATAGTGTTCAATTAGTATTTGACATCTATCTTTATAATCCTTATATCCAAACACAAATTCGTAAATAGATGGCGTCATGGGTATAAATATCAATTTTTATTATGCGCATGATCTTTATTTTTTTGCAAGTCTAGAATTGATTTTTAAATTAAAATAAAAAGTAATATACATTTTCATAGAAAGCAATCACTTTGTGGTTTGGCGTATTTAATGAAAATGAAAAAATAACTTTGTACAAGACCACAGATTTTATTTTATTTTTTATGATCGACCGGTTTCGCTTTGCCTAAGCATCATCAGGGTACAAAATTAAACAAAACAAAAAAATAGTATGTGATTATATACACTCGTTCATACAGAGGGAGAACACAATATAACATAAAATAAGAGAACAGTAAGAAAACAAAAGAATAACATTTAAACTATATAATTTTCGTTAAATAATAATAAATATCTATATTTTATATCATCATGAAGAGCCATGCGATTCAAAATATTGTAACCATTATTTAAAAAAAAATAAGCAAAAAAATACATAAAATAAAATAAATGAAAATTTTCTTCTCAGCTAATTCAAATAGAATATATAATTAGAAAAACTAATTGCGATTGCAATGATATTCAAAGTAGATTCGTTCGTGATAGACGGTGCTAGATACAATGTCATGATGTCGCCGAGACCCACTTTTATTCATCACAGCTCTCTGCCTACCACTACCTGCTACTAACTACAGTAACTACCGCTACTAGTAGGTATTACCTGCAACTAGCAACCACCAACCACTAACAAGGTCCAACTAACAATAACGGATCACAGCGTCGATTGAGGTCTCGTGATCAACAGGTAGTCCTAGATCGCAGCAGCTGATTTTATTATGGGTTCTTATATTCATTGACACTTATTACAATTTTTTTTTATATATTTGCACGATTTTTTCAAGAGAACCCTAATAATGCATTTCTGTTGAAAGCCAGTATTTCTGTAAAAAATATTTTTCCAAATGCTATTTTTATGTGTCGTCGTTAAGGGTCAGCACTCAAAAATGACACTAAACGTTACTTTTTAGCATTCTAATACAAGCAATCCTAGAAATGATGTATCTGAAAATTTTGTTTGGGTAGCTAGAAAAATGTCTGAGGTTTCCAGTGAATACAATATTAAAACTGTAATCCATTAAAATGTATGAAAAACATGGTAAAATTTCAGTAATAGGTGCAGTTTTTAAACCAGAAGAGGCATTTTTTAACGTTTTACCTAAAATTCTAGTATGTTTTTCATAAAGAATTTAAAAGATTACTGTTCAATAATTGTATTCACTGGAAACGTCAGACATTTTTAACTACCCATATAGAATTACCAGATGAATCATTTGTAGTATTGCTTCTTACTAGAAAATCAAAAATTGACTATTTTTGGTGCTGACCCTTAAAAATGTAGATAAATAAATTATAGATAAAATAAATTATAGATAATAGTAAAGTATTTACAATATACCAAATAATCTGTTTTGTGTACGAAGCAGGAAAAATACTTGTTAGGAGAGCTCTGAGATCATGAAATTTGCAAAGCTTTTTCTGTTTAAATTGTCTAGGTGAATGTAAATATTGGTACCTGGTGATGTAATTTCCATCATGAAATATGGAGTTTTCTAATATGTTTGATATTAAAAAATAAGGCAAACACCTTGTTATTGAGTGAAAAAAAGTTTGTTTTTATTTAAGTATTAAAATTTATTGAGAAATATAACAAAGTTTTCATCGTTTTTCAGTGAAATATTATGAGTGTATTTATTAAAAGTGTTTAATGTAGGTAATAACAATTTTTACATTAACAGTCCAAATTACAGAAGAAGCCGGGTAGCAAAACTAGTTAATTATAAACGTAAAGTCTTACAGTTTCACAATAACATAATGTCATCGGTATAAAAGTTCACATCTACTATTTACCGCAACTTTATAAACGAGTACGTAAAGCAACAACTCAACACGACTCCGATTTGTATTTGTGTCACCTGCACATGATGGAATAGTATTGTATTAGTCTAAATTTAAGAAAATGTTAAACATAGTATTGTACTTGCTGTGTAGTGCAGAATTCTGATACGAACAATGTTAACATCAAAATGACATACCTAGTCGCGAATATTTGTACACGACTTGGGATGTCATGGCAATCTACGAGTGTGTGTATGTATGTATAACAGCTATGCTGATCTAAACTCATTTTCATAAAATAATAATATAAGCTGGAGAGGATTTTACCCTTTATTTTTATACTAGTTGTTACCAATAAAAAATCACGGGATGTACGAATCATTTGATTTGCCAAGAAAAAACATTAGTTGCTTTTATCCACCCATTTCAAATAAAGAATAATGTCTGATTAAATATATTATAGGTAGGTACTCATTTTTTTATTATCTCGTACGTATGTACTATGTACATGCGTGCGTACTCACAAATTTAATTATGTTTTGTTAATAACCACACAGGGACTCCGTTGTTTTGAAAGGAGTTAACCTGAGTATTGAAGAGACAATTTTTTTTGGAAACACAGAAGCCGGTAAAATTTTCCACAGTCAAGCTTTTGAGTGCAAGAACGAGACATTTAAATAACATTGGTACCGAAGAGACCAAAACGCTAGTTCTAGGAACACAAAGTGTGATTTTTATTCATACTCATCAAGTCAACAAACATAATGTTAATATAGAGTTGTAATCAACAAATATTTGTAAAAACATTCCTAATTCAATTAACTAGTTTAAAAAAATATATAATAACGTGCATTTTTAGATACCTTTTATTAAAAACATAGGTTTTCATTTAAACGATTTATTCAATTATAAGTATTCATTTTATGCATACTTCATTTTACTATTTCAGTCAAATAATAAAAAGTAATATGCCTTTTATTTTAATTATCTCTCATTATTAGAAATACTAGGTATTCATTTTAATTATACTAAAAACCTTCTTGAAATGATTTCATAATTGAAAAGTATTTTTAATTCTATATTTGCCATATCAGTTGAACGATTTTACGGTTTTTCCACGCTGTCGTGTGACTATAAGTAAATGACGTGTCACGTTGACGTTAGTCGACAGCTTCGTTACGTAATAAAGCACGGCTTAATATAATTGCAGCGTGTTTTGTAGCACATCACCTGAAGCTGTATTCATTTTCTGCGGCAATAATATGATTATTTAATTTCTGCAAATGTAGGATGACGAATAAAACTAGATAAATAGATATTCAATAATAATATTCGGATTAAACCTATCGGTCTTACCATTCCTCTTCGTGAAACATATTTTTTAAATACTACATCCGTACAAGAATCTCAGAAAGTCCTTGTTTCCGCCTACTACTAAGATTAAATATCATGCATTTTTTTACAAAAAAAGGTTTTCTAGTGAGACAGATTGACCAAAATAAATCTTACAATTTTATTTATTTTTATCTTTATACAACCCGAGCATAAAAATATAAAATATCAAACCAAATAATTTTCTTGTGCTTACTTATGTGCGAGTACCAAATTTTCAAAATTGGAACCGATAATCAAAATAATCTTTTCAGAAGGCGAAACAGCCGTCACGCGTAAAAATAATTACATCGCAGAGCTTTCAACTAAAAATTGTTTTTTTTTTAAATTTACAAATAAT
This sequence comes from Drusus annulatus, assembly GCA_022651775.1. NCBI lineage: Eukaryota > Metazoa > Arthropoda > Insecta > Trichoptera > Limnephilidae > Drusus > Drusus annulatus. Next base: position 376,608 of record JAGWCC010000340.1, on the reverse strand, counting down.
GATAATTATTGTTTAAATAAAATTTTTAAAAACCTAAAAATTATAATGGAGTTCTACAAAATAAACTGTAAAACCATAAATAATATTTTCATATTCAGATAAAGTACCTGCCTACAAATTGTTTTACCACAAGATCCTATATATTATATTTAAAATGCGCGTCCATATGGCTCACTTTTGCAGGCCATTTTTAAGTAACTAATGAATGCGTAGTCTAAAATTTATAAAATAAGAATAATATTTTTTGAAATTCAAATATTTTGTTAGTTTTCAGTGAAATTATATTGTTGAATGTGTGTGTATCATACAGCTTACTCCGTTTTTTTTGTGGTAATCACAAAAAAGAATCGTATTTTTTTACTGATCAAGAAGGCACCTTTCTGGCATTGATTTCTCGTCGATGAAGTACGTATCCGTGAAAAATCATAAAAAACTAAGTGGGATTTTACTTTCAGTAGTTCTTGGTCGCTGTTTCAGATTAACGTCCCGATTTAATTAAACGATACTTTTGTAGTGTATGGGTGATTCTATAAAATCAAAATTTCCCAGTTTTCATTTGGCAAGTCAAGTGACATCCCGTGCTTTTACACGGGTAATAACTAGCTGTTGTAATTAGATATCGGTAAGTATTATATTATTATTATAAATCACAATATCTGCTGAAACGATGTTTCACTGGCGATCTTTCCAGCCTCCATTTTCATTTGTCTGTGTGATGTCTTTCGCAACAGCTGTCTATAACAAGAACAAGGTAAATGGAAAATCTAGGCCGTCCCTTCTACAACAAAGCGAATATTCTCACAGAATATCGTCAATGTAAACGTGTTAATATTCCAGAAGATAAACTAATGCAGAGATCTGAATCGGAGAATACAATGATCTTAGAAAATTGAATTATACATTTCTTTTGAAGGCATCGAAGTAACAAATCAAAATTGATGTGCAGAGTTTATCGTGAGAAGAGCAATGTTGAATGAAAATATTTGATAGCCGCCTTTATTTTGCGGCAATCAGCTGAATTATGTTTACTTTTACCGGAAACACTTTTTTAAATCAAAATCACGGTTATAACGCGAATATCGTGTTTCTTCTTACATAATGGACGTTTGATTCAACCGCGAAAAACAATAGAGGATGTGTGGTATCACTATTTGCTAAGTGACTGCCAGTTGCTTCACTTTTATATATTTTTTTTATGCTTTAGGTACTTATGATTTCGGAAACAGAAGCCATAGCTCACACGAGTGAGCACTTACTGGGCAAAGGTTATTTTTAAAACTTCTTCGTGTACGTCTCACCTTATTCTTCCGACAGCAGTCCATTTCACAGGGATCAGAGAGTATGTCTACTGTTTTAGCTATGCCAAACGTAGCTTAAACTATATAGGTTGAACGCGAATTCATAAATCAGAAAAAAAAAATCCAAAAGTTATATCTACAAATAGATCGTGAATCAATTGGTGAAATCCTTATTTCAGGACTGCCTTATACTACTCAAAATCAAATATATGGTGTGTTCTATATATGGGTATTGTAAACATTTAGATTTTCTTCTGAATCTTTTAAAGTTTTCCAATCTTACCTCCAAAGATTTAAGTTTTTATCAACTCGCAACACCTAAAAATCAATTATGTGGCCTCGTTTAATCTAAGTAAATTTGATATTTTAAAGGCGTTTTCAACGACACTGTTAAGTTATTTCTTTTTTTGTACAGCTCACTTGTGGTAATTTTTCCCAAGAATGGAGCTTAAAAAAGAATATTTATTTTATTTTACGTTTTAAATTTAAACAGTAAATTTGAAATAAAATCACAAACATCTCTGAATAAACCTAATGGGTACCTAATGGATCTGCATTCTGCATCCTTCAAAGAGATGTAATACAAGTTCTAAGAAGACGAGACGTGCCGGTCTATCAGTAATAAGTAATAACAGACCATCATTATTTTATGAGCGAGTTTTTCTCACGCCGAACTTTGAAGTATGTGTGTATTCTGCTATTCTTTTCTCGTCTGAGGAATGATTGTTATTAAAGTTGTGTAACTACATCGCCATTGTCAAGATGGCCGAATCTGTTCTGCCATGGCTCTTAGAAAATAGAATTTATTACTAGTGTCCACCGGGCGCCCTTGGCAGCTTGGTTGGCGCTCGGACTCTGGCGGATTTCGCCAAACCTTAGAGTATACAAGAGGTAGCCCAAGCCAAGGCAGTGAAGTCAGTTTTGGACTTGTTTTTGATGATTTTAACATGACTCGGCGCAAATGGGCGTGGCTAAGACCAAGGCTACGGTATTTATACATCCATTCATATCACATATCGACATAATGTTTTTGTGTATTCGTATAGCCACTTTTTCACAGTATTTTTATCAACAAAAATATAGCATCTAACCTAAAAAACCGTTTAGTTGTGTCAAGTTTAGTGGCAAAATATAAAATGTGGGCGGAGTCCTGCCGTTAACCAGCGAAAATAACCAGCTTAAGAACATTACGACAGTATATAGAAGCCGTCCAAGAAATTTGTTGTCTCTTTCTCTCTCATGGTGTACGATGTAAAAACACGGAAACAGTGATTTATTACAATTTCGGATGGGTTGGGTAAAACAAATTAGCTATCCCTCCATATATTGTTCCTTCAAGCGCCAAACAAACCGAGCCATCGCAAAGTTCAAATATTGCTCGAACTGAACGATCGCTATTTTAATGTTACTCAATCTCGCAATCTCGATGTACCAAAGTGAATTTGCAATTATAGTTCAATGGTTCACTAAATTCTAAGAAAGTCTGCATAGATTTTGCAGGTCAGAGCACATGTTTTTAAACTGAACTAAAGAGTGAAAAAAAATAAACATTATCGGTTTTATCATTTCAGATTGTTGAATTAATATTGTGTTTTCACGATTAGTGGGTACACTCGAAGAAAAATTGTAAAATATTAAATTCTAATAATTTTTATTTTGACAAAAGAATTTCGTCTACTGAAATTAAGCGAATGAAAAAGATGAAAGAAAATGTTAAGCAAAGGTAAATACATGAAATTGATGATGACTAGATATCGGATCATATTCGCTTGCATATGAAGTATAATTACTATATATTAGTCTTTTTTCGTCATCAATATTATTTAATTCATCCATTTTATTCCTTTAAGCATAATTTTTCTAAGGTCCTTCGGCTTACTAGCGTATTAGGCCAGGCGCGCACGGGTGACTTTTGTCACGGCAACAGTTTCGTCACTGTCACTGTCTTCCAATCAAGCACGCACGCGGTGAGTGACTGTCACCCGTCGTCTTTTCATTCCGGCAATGGATTTCGAACAAGCGGATGAGTCACCGAATGACATTTTGTCACCGATAGTCCCCCAAAAGTACTCTCTACAGACACGGTGACAGTTTCGTCACTCAAAAGTCACCGGCCAGTGTAATTAAAAAGTCAACCTAATGTCACGTCGCTGCGTGCGCGGACCTCCATACACTCCAATAGATTTGGAGATGGTGACGAAACTGTTGCCGTGACAAAAGTCACCTTGGCAGCCCTTAAAGTTCTTAAAAATATATGAAGCATGTGATCCCGGCGACTTTGCGGTAATTTAGTTTAACGCCATAGCTCGGTTTTCTATATGACAACCTAACATCATCATTAGGCGCTATAAAAGTATTGTTCTATAATAAAATTAAAAACAAACTGTGATTTGTAGAACTCTCACGTTTATAATATGTACTCGTATCTGACGACTCAGGCAAAGATACGTGGTGATAGTTGTGTTCTTCGGTGCTGAGTAAAGATTCCGTAAGGGTGTGTAAAGAAAGATTAAAAATGTCCTTTGCGATTCAAAAATGGTCATTAAACATATACGAAATTAACACCATTTAAAAAAACATTTTAATGCAGAATGATCTTCATTTTAAAATAGCTTCGACTCTTAATCAAGGTGTAAATATCATTTTCATTTAATTTGTGTACTTATGCAAAAAAAATAATAAATATATTTTTCCTTTTTTTAAATCATGCAGAAATCATTTCATTTGTGGCCCGGTCATTGCAGTTTCTTACACACGCTGGTAATTTCATTATCGTGTCTTCGTTTCGCGCTTACACAATTCCATAAACTAGCAAATAAATAATGCATTTTCAGGCATCAAGGCCGGCCCTATGTCTATACGTTTCTTTAAGTAAATTGATCAATTCCGATCCAAATCCGATTCATGCAGTACAACAAGTAGATGGTTGTGAGTGCTTACTTAACTGAAAAAGAATTGACATTTAAAGACATCAATATTATAATAATTAAGCCACGCTTTGTGGACTTCATTATGGAACATGTCTTGCATAAGATTGTAGAGCAGTACCCACCGGAAATGCTGAAAGTTTTTATTCGCTCCGCTACCGCGTTACCAAGAAGCCACTGAACACACCTAATTATTGTACTTGCTGCTTTTGTCGTTTTAGGATTTCATTGCCACCAAATAACTTTCCAATATGGACGTAACATTATATATTTTTCCATTTTTTTAAGTTGGGAAAAATGTTTTTATTTTAATATTGATAATTCAATATTTTACTATCATTTCAGTGAAAATCGTAGAAGAAATCTATTCACATAATGTATGTTTACTGGATACTAGGGACACTAAAAATCATATTAAAGCGTTTGAGAATCACCAATAATTTGGTACACAAAATCGAATCACTATAAAACAAAACTATTTGTGGTTGTTAATAGACGTTTTAAAACATTTGATTAAGGAAACAATGTTAGAAAATATTTGAGAGTGTTTTCTTATCTCATATTTTATGTAATTAGGTACGGCATCAAGTGTATTGTAAAAATATTAATATTGAGGTGGGATGTATTTTAATTGTTGAACAAAATTCTTAAAAAATAGGATGCTTATAGTTTCCTGTTAGCATCAAAATGGAATTATTATAAGATTTTTTTTTTACTATAATATAAATTACATTGAAACGTTCTTAATGACCATTCTACTTTCCCACGTCCAATCCTTTATTGTCTTTTAAATTTTTGAAGGTCTCTGTATAAAGTATATTCCTGGTTCAAAGAACACAATGAATTATTATGATTCTCCTCTATAGACTTCAAACACAATAACCTACCTCCCACTCGCCCGACTCGCTAATCATACACGTGGTTCTATAGGTACATCCTGTAAGCAATCAATGAACTTTGCTAAATTGAAATAACAATCACAATAACATTGTCTAACGATTTTTTTTCTTTTAATTTCAGATGACTACGTTTGGTATGGAATGAGATGTCTACTTAGATATCAAATCACGAGAGGAGGAACATACAGATAGAGAGGCTGCTGCAGACTGACCGGATCAACACCAGAAACCTCATCATGACTTCGGAAAGGAGCATTCCTCACCTGAGGGATATATTCGGTATCGGAGGCCAAGCCTTCCACTCTGGATACAGCGAAATCAACAGCTTCCCAAACCAAAAAAGCAACATCGAAAACTTCGAAGATACTAATAAATCTAAATCCAAAAAGTCCACCAAAAAATCTAAAAGCAAAGACAACTACAAAACCCTCACGAACGGAGACGTGAAAACCTTAGAAAGACATTTAAGTATGAAGAAAACGATAAGAAAGAAAATAATGCGAGACCTCCAACAGGCTTTTGTTGAAGATCCAAACGAGTTCAAAACTGAAAACTCTACCCCGGAACAGCTGAAAGCTGAATTGAGTGCTGAAGCCATGAAGTTTGGAGAGAAGCACAACAGGAAGAACGGACCTGACTCCAACTTCTTGGATATGCTGCGTGGAGAGGTCAAGACAGGGAAGACCATCGCCGTGGCTGTTGCCCCTCCTGACGACTACTGCGTCGGGAAGTTAGACCAGGATGTCGAGGACCCTTCGGCACAGGCGAACGGAGAGAAGACGAGCTTTTGGCGACGATTTACAATAAAAAACAAAACTAAAAGATAAGACCACGAGCGCCAAAAAATCTAATATTATTTGTGTCGTCGTAGTATTCGCCAAATATTTCCCGTAGGTTGTACCGAGTCCTTTGGAGCGATCTGTTTAGCTTTTCATCGTGAACAAACATTTAAAAAATATTATTATATTTTCTGAACACCTATGTAAAATTGTACACATTTTTTTTAATGTTCTGTGAGTTTTAAAAACGTAATCTTGGAAACTAAATGGGTCTTTGAAAGACAATAACTTAGTTTTGAAATAAATATATTAGGTTTTCGCAACCAAAACCTTACAACGATCTCAGAAACTAAAGCAAAATAACGAGTTCATTTTCCAGAATCAGACTTTACGATCGCTCTAAAATTTTGTGATAAGAATAAAATATTATTAAACTATGCATATAAGTTTTTTAGTTTAGTCTATTTATTAGGTTTAACTGACAGTGATATTGTATATCTTCAAAATTAAATTAATTATCCTAGACCAACGAACCTACAACGAATTTAAAAATATATTCTACGAGAGATAGGGAGTCACTAAAAATAATAGATTTTGTCAATTATTAGGTAGGTACTTACCTAGGTACATATCTAATATTTTATTAGTAACTTCTGATACCTACAACAACTATAAAATCCTTATGAAATCGTTAACATTTCATGTTTAAAGAACTCTTTCTAAGGTACCTACTACGTTTATTTGTTGAATTATCCACGTGTTTATGCTTTTTTTATTATTTGTTTGCCTATTTATAAATTAAGTTGAACGATACGTTAGTGGAAAGTGTTCCGTCCATTAGATTTAAGGAAATTAAATATAATACTGTGTTGTTTTCAGAATCAATGGTCAAACTTTATTCATGGCTTTGTTTAAGTACTCGTTGTTAACAACTTTTCTGAAAACTGAGTAAACAGTTGAGGCCGTTTTATTTTATTCTAAAATGACACCTGTATGAATACAATAAAATAATATAAAACATAGAATTCGCAAAGTTTACACTGGACAGTGATATATAAAATATAAGATTTCCAAAAAATGTTATCATGTAAATATTTATATCATGTACTAAATATTGTAGAACTGCTTATATCATTAAACCTAATAATAATACACAAATAAAGGATATTTTCCCTTACTTACCCACTAGTTATAAAATTTGTTTGCTACCCTAATTCCCGCACATTAGAGTAACTAAAAATGCAAAGTTTTTTAACCTTTCAATAAGGTGGCATACAGAATTCCCGGCCAACCAGCTCCCCTGCTCTTTCAAAAAGTGATTTACTATACATCGTTAATTAAAGTTTGTCTTTTCGGAGGATTTGAGTTTAGGGGCTTGATTGTTTATGCCATTTGGTGATACCAAAGGCATACCGCTCCCTTTTCCCGCCCTCTTCCTTCGTTCTTATGTGCAAAACATGTAACACATAAAAGAACATGACCACAACGGACCTCTTGGCGGCTGGAGTATATATATTTTACACTATGTGTGTTTCAGAATAAAATAATAAAATTTAGAGATATATCACAATTAATCCATAAGACATAATTAGAACCAACCTATTCAGAAGAAGAAATGTGGACGATGTCCGTTGCAGGGCGATAAGCTCCTTGACTCTGGACCCAGAGGTAGCGAGCAGTGGCGGCTCGTGACTTTTTAGTGTGCTAGAGTGGTAAGATTGAAAAAAAACATGATCATTGATGTTGTTGTAGCCGAAAACATAATTTATTTATTTCGAAATGTCAACTTTTTGTATGAAGATTTTTCAGAAATCCGTGCAGTGCACTACCAAAACTGAAAAATCCTTAAAATCTTCATACAAAAAATAAAATCTTGAAAAAAAAGAAAAATCATTTTCGGCTTCAACAACACTAACAATATCGTATTTTTCAATCTTAGCACTCTAGCACACTAAAAACTCACGAGCCGCCACTGGTAGCGAGTTCAAAACCCAGCAAGGGCAAAAATGATGTGAATTTATTCATAAATTTATAACAAAATTATGAATAGTTTCTATATTTGCACCTCATTCCGCGATGGAAGATAATTCAGAGGAGAAATGTTGCTTGGAATGGCTGTAGAAATTGTATTTTTCAAGGGAAAAAGCATTAATAAAAAAAAATACTTTCAGAATATTAAAAATGTTTATTTTTTTAACTTAACTGTCGACCTAATATTATAGTACAGTAGAGGTAAACAATATGTTCTTTCCTCTCATTGCGTAGTGCCAAATTTCCATTTTTTCAGTAACTGTTAATTATTTTATAATAATAATACTTTTCTTGAAAATAATGGTTAACAAAAAAAGTGACATTTTGGTAATGTGGAATACATTCTTCAATTTCAACCGTTTTCTTATTTAAACAGTTTATTTTTAGCAGGAAAATGCCAAAAAGGGTACAAAAGAAAAACAATGGGAGAATGCAAAGATTTTGCAAGCAGTTGAAGCTGTTGTAGAAAATAAAATGTGGTATAAGATGGCCTCAAGTGCTTTTGATGTACCACGAACTACGCTATTAAGATTCGTAAAAAAATGTAAAAGAAAACCAACATTTGACGGTAAACTCTGTTATTTCAATAACATTGGGTAAAAAAACCTTTATTGCGATATTTCAAATAACAGTTAACCGAGATCGTTAACATTGTGATGTTTCTCTATGGATAGTGTAAAAATACTTTTATTAATTATTAAAAATATTATTTAGTGATAGAAAAATGGTTTAAAAAAAAAATCTGCGATGTAAGTATTTTTACACTTCAAAATAATTATTTAACTAACTAAGTAGTTAAATATCACAAGGGTGGGCAGAGGGATATACTGCCACACAACTTTGTCTTAGCACATACTCCTTGATTGATATTCATACCATATCAATAAGCTCTCATGCGGAACAATATCGTCACTGAGCGGATCCGGACGTTAGTGTGAATCTACCATTATGTTCCTTGGCCTATCAAGCCTGATTCACACCAACGTCCGGTTCCGCTCGGTGCCGATGTTCCTGCAATGGGTATGAATATCAATCAAGGAGAATAAGGCAGTGATGGCAGTCTGCCCACCCTGTGATAAAATACTATTTAGTTAAATAATTATTTTAAGTGTAAAACGCAGAACGCAGGCCTTTTTTTTTTATCACTAAATAATATTTTCAATAATTAATAAAAATATTATTTAGTGATGAAAAAAAGGTTTTTGATAAAAAAAAATCTGCGATGTTAGTATTTTTACACTTCAAAATAATTATTTAACTAAATAAGTACTTAAATATCACAAGGGTGGGCAGAAGGATATACTGCCACACAAATTTGTCTTGGCACATACTCCTTGATTGATATTCATACCATATCAATAAGTTTTCTTGCGGAACAATATCGGCACTGAGCGGAACCGGACGTTGGTGTGAATCAGGCTTCAACTAGCTAAGAAAAACAACGTCAAAAATCCATATTCACCTGACCATCAAGCTGCTGGGAGGTACTGGTTGCAGGCTTTCTTCAGAAACAAAATTGTTAATATACGAACTCCAACAGTGATATCTATATATCGAACAAAAGGTTAAAACAAGGAAATGACTGAAGTTTTTTGATTTTCTGGAAAACGTTTGGAAGATAAAAAAAAAATTGACGAGACGGGCTTGTCAATCGTTGAATGTCGAGTACCTACAATCGTTCTAAAAGGGATAAACGTTAAATTAGCGCATTATCTTTTGCTGAAAGAGGGGAAACAATAGCTGTCATATTGTGCACGAGTACCGGCGGTACTTTTGTGCCTCCTGTTATCATTTTTCACGGACAAACGCAAATTATCACTTAATGAAAATTTCTCCACCTTATCAGTATGTGCTTACCATACATCGGGATGAATGCAACTACACATGTTTACGCGGCGGTTCGATCATTTTGTTCAAAAAGTCAAACCAACACCGGATGACGCTGTGTTCCAGTTCAACATAAAACAAATGCTTACTTTTGTTTTACTACGATACTCTCCACTAGGTAAAGTGCTGACTTCCCAACCGTTAAGTAAAATATATCATCGCCGGAAAGGCAAAAGGACTGATGCGCCATTCTGGGAAGTTTACCCCAGAGCACTTTAAAGTTTTTTTATTTACTACATGGCGCTGCTGAAAATTATTAAAGGCAGTATTAGAATTTTGAATTCCTTCCAAACGAGTGTGGCGGTTTTTGTCAATTTTTCAAAAGATGTTAAAATAGTAAGGAGTAAACCATTCAATCTTAATGTGTTTTGTTAAAAAAAACATATAAAACAATCGTCTGATATTGAATTACACTAAAGAGACTAGGAAATAGGTATGCATTTTGTAAATACCTAGATTCTAACATTTTTTAATTATTCTGGGAAATTAAAAGGAAAGGATTGTTCTATGATTTTTTTTTTGCTTTTCCCATTATTTATCACTACGCACAGGCAACACTGGTTTAGACGTTTGAAGTTCAGAGTAACAATATTGTTATAAGGTTTGAAGCTTAGAGTAACAAGCAAACTTAAGGCCGCTACACACCTTCACTTTTATTGGTGCGATAAAACTCTACAGCTAATCGCATTGTCGTGCCTACACACGTTCCAGCTGTGTGGGTAGAATTGCATCTAACTTTGATGATGGCATCGACGGATTACGTTTTAGCAGTGATCGGATTCCTGTGTGTTTTGAAAAACAAACAGCGTAATAAACGTATAATATGGTGTAAACATTGGTTACTACAAAAAAAAACTTTTTCACAAGTTAATTTGTTGAATGAATTGAAAATTACTCCAAAAGATTGGCATAACTATTTACGAATGGACGAGAGTACATACTTAAACCTCCTTGCACTACTAACACCTTTGATTGAAAAGCAAGATACTAAATGCGAAACACTTGAAAATCCTCCATGAAAAGTTAACAGCAATTTTGCGTTTTCTGGCAACTGGAAGAAGCTACGAAAACCTCAAATTTTCCACAACAATCTCACCTCGGGCGCTTACCTACATTATACCAGAATCATTATAAATTTATCAAGCAATCTCATATAAGCTGCTTCTCTTTTAGTTCGATGTTGGTAATCTTTAGTTTTTACTTTTTAAATACATGGTTCGCCGTAATAAATTTCAATGAATTTTTCCAACCATTCACGGTGACTCAAGTGATGAGATGAGATAAAATATATTTGCGTTCGATGAGACGATGAGACTGACCAACTGACAGACCTGCGCAGTTAACTACTCCAGACACGAAGTTTTAACTGCGCAGTTATTCTGCACAGTTTTATCTAATAAAATTTCGGATTGACTTCAGTTCTACTGTACTGTTCAAAAACTGCGCATTTTTTGCCATACACACGGACGATAAAACTGTACAGTTTTACCGCACCAATAAAACTGAAGGTGTGTAGTGGCCTTTAGCAAACCACCTTAAAGTAACATTGGGTGTCACTGCGGTTCCAGCTACCGGTGACTGGCGAGGAACCGGCTATTTATCCAGCTATTTTTGGAGCCGGTTCCACGAAGAAGACTTTTTTAGTCATGTTTATATTATTATAAAAAAAGGTTTCCTTTGATTTTCTTTTTAAATTGGGGGGTTTGCTAGCGATAATCTGAGAATGAAAAAAAATGGAACCAGTTTCTCATTTCTCGGGGTCATACTGATTTTCTGGGAATTTCTCGCATAGTGAACCGCAACCGCAACCTTCCAGCAAAAAACATTAAATGAATATTAGCCATTTTTTGCGTAAAATGGGAACCGGCTCCTCGGAGAAATAATCTCGACGGTTCCAGCGACCGGCTTGAAGCCAGTTTCTTGTAATCGTGACAGCAATATCGACATCTCTCCTTAGTACTCACTATCGCTAGCGTCAAATGCGTTTTCCTAGTGCACAGCACAGACCTGTCGGCTAAGTTTTCTTTGGCAAACCGGTTGTGCTATCGATGAAATAATTTTAGTCAACAACAGGCTAGCAAAATGGCTCCAAGTCTAAGTAAATTAGTTACAAATCCAAAAGTGCAAATAATCGGATCAGTTTCGGCACTTTTAGCGGCATGGTACCTCAAAAATGGATATTTCAAGAAAAGGTACGTTTTGACGTTTGCGAAGAATTTTTATATGTAAACTGATTTCGTAATCCATAATGATCACATCAAGAATGAAGTAACCAGCAATCACAAGTAGCAAATAGCAAAATGTTCATTCCAATTTAACGACCTTTTATATTTGCAGTGTCATGTTTGATTGCATTTTATAACCTCATGATATGAATATAAAGCTTTTAAATTGTCTTAGATTATGGTTGAATATATTTTTTAAAGTTCATGCCTCTTAAGTATAATTCAGCACAAATATATTTTAATGACCATGACCCTGGTGCGACATGCCTCATTATTTCATAACTGTGCAGGCAACACAAATTCTCTGTCAAGCAATTCAAAAGCATCTAAATAATATCAAATGTTTTAATGTAATATCTTCTAGTCACATAATATCAAGTATTATGTTTTCTATGGTTTTTCTTTTAAAAACGGAACAACTAACGCAATATTAGAATTAGTTCACCTGCAATATACCATTCGGTTTACTTGCCCTTATTTCAGATATGACAGCTTCTAATTTTGCTCTTAAATGTCAGTTTATAAAATGTCAAATTATTGTGCAAAAACATTTTTTGTTTTATCATTATATAGACTAGGTAATCACTAAGAGCTCTTCTTGTTATGCAATTCAACATTTTACATATCACAAAGCTGGTTGTGTAATTGATCCCACACTAAGAACCAATATGGTTATTAGCTTAAACCTGGAAAAAAATATTGTATGTTTATTACTTTTAAAAAACAAATTTAATTATTTGAATAGGTTTAACTAGTCACTTCTCTATAAGATTTGTAGAAAGTCTACAAAGCAATATGGTTAACAGTTTCGCATGGTTTTCCCAAAGGTCATTAAAACGCAATCAAACTATTAATTACTATTCATTCCCACGTGGGATTGCAGTTGGTGATAAAATGCATGCATCTTACATTTAGAAATACAATTTCGTGTTTTTTTTTTTAATAAAAAATAATTTGTTGCTTTGCCTAAATCGACTTTTTGGATATGAAATTTTTTCTCTTTTCATAATTTTATCAATTTTAAAATTGGCTTAAAGGTACTATAATTTATGAAAGATAAAAAAAATGATAACTAAGACGGTTCAACCAAAATCGTTTCTTATCTCCTCTGAAGTAAATTCAATATTATAGCTTGTGTTATCGGTTGAATTGATTCATAATTCACACATTTATTTTTCTTTATTGAAACTGGAAATCTAAACTTAGACCTTTTATTTAAAAAAAAATAACACCTGGCCTTGGTTCATACGTGAATGTAAATTCTCACCTACCAAATGAGTTGAATAAAGTAGTTTTAAGTGTAAAGTTTTATTTTATTTGAAATAAAGTAGTTTTTCCTTATTGTAAAATAAACACTAATGTCAAACAAACGTCATATTATATAGCTCCGTGTGTAATTTTATTATTTTCCTTCCCTCAATACTCGGATAACTGAAATGTTTTCTTTGCAAAAATTGAGATATTATGTATAACCTAACGTAGCATACAAAAGCTAATCGGTTAATTACGGCAATTTTTTTTTTCATACCTAAGTGCTACGTATTTATTTATTAATCGTAATGCTTTTCCATAATAAATACTGTATTCTAGAAAAAGAAGCAATACTATTTATATATTTTTTAAAATGGTTACGAAGGGAAAGACATTAAATATATATATATATATTGAAAACGTATATTTATTTCGATTCAATTGAATATATTTTCATTATCTTATTTTAATATCCCATATTGAGTAGGTAATTGGGTAAGATTAGATCGATTGCGATTTGAACTATGCTAACTCAAGACAAAATTATATAGAAATATATTATTAATTAGCTAAATCTAATAAGTATATTGATAATGCCAATTAACGATACTTTAAAATTATTATCAATGTTTATTAGATTTGTAGATGAAAAACGTGACATAAAGTCTCCTCTTATGAACATTTGGTACAGTTCAACTGACAGTTAAATAATATCTTGGAAGGATGAAACAGTGTGTATTGACAACTACAAAAATTGATTGAATATTAAATTATGATAAATAATATATGCAGTAATACGATAAATTCAATACAAATATCATAAATATCAATTCAGACCAATCGACATTATGTCGGTGGATTGATATGATTTACACCTGTTCACGACATTGACATAATGATTCTCTGTGTTTATTATACCACTGTGAGTATCTAAACATGACAACTGGTGATGAGAAATATTCAACATATTATTAGGGAGGGAGATATTTACAAGAAAAAAAATGTTAACATACAATCAGCTCTGGACATATGGTTATTGAGATATCTGAAAAGAAAAGAAAAAAAACACTACCGGTGTAATCTGTATCAGTAGACCGTTGAGGAGGAAAAGGAGAAAGCTTGAGGATGGCCGCACTGATCTTACTACTCATCGATACTTTTCCCTTATTCTTATAGCCTTGGACTTGCATTTCTATATTATGTACTGGTTCAACCGTATTTATTTGTTATTGTACTACAAGTTTGTACATATATATATATATATATATATATATATATATTTATAGTACAGAGTAGAGTCAAATAAAAATATGATGAAAACAATACAGCATAATGGCAAATATGCTGTATTGTTAAAAGATAAAAAATAACTATAAAAGTACATAAAGATTAGGTTGACTGTAAAAGGTTATTTGATATGTTTAAAGTAACATGATATTACAAAATCATGGGTTACATATCACCGAAGGCAACTCACCACTACGTTAATCATATTTGGTCACTTTACAGGAGAGAAAAGACCAGTGGAGATTTTTTTCATTACGGAAGGTATTTGAAATTCACGGTAAAACTGTTTTACTTTGACAATTTTTTTTTTTTTCATTATTCTACCAATGCATGTGTATTGTGGTCGTCAAATGGCATTTTAGAATGACTTGTGCAGTGATGGTTTGCCGCCGACAATATGTACAAAATAGTTCATATAATTCTATGTATTATTAAATCCCTGTATTATATTTGTACAACATAAATTATATCTTTTACAATATACTGTAAGGCTTGGTCAGGGGGATACTTTATTTTAAATATAAAATCCTTAAATGCGTCAGTAATACATATTCACTAAATTATGCATCCGATTATTTGGTGTATGAGTGTAATAGTTGCATAAAAATATTGAATTTTGAATTATATTCCTCGCTGTTATATGAATATTATAGTGGCAAGAATGACATAGCTGTCAATAATGCAGTTAATGATTCCAAATAAGATGATCATGCCATATCAGACAGCGTAATAAGATTTGCAGAAATGATGTTAGAATATTGTGTGAGCGGGAAATAAAGATGTTATTTAAACGATGGATATAATGAGGCAGTAATTAAGTTTTTTTTTTTTTTTTTACATGAATACCGCACAAGAGTCTCAACTGCTCCCAACCGTCTAGAGCCAGTGAGACTATGGCATCCCCAAATTGGGTATGTTGTGAGGTTGAAGGTAGTGGGGAGGGGAAGGAGATCGGGAAGAGGAAGGTTGGGAAGTACCTGGCTATTCAGATCTGGTCACCAAACACGGCTTAAGCCATTTCAAGCAACGTTTCGATTCTGAATGGTGGTCTTTCACCAGGGCGATACTTAGAGTATCTACCACTCTGGAACGTGCCGCAAATATACTTGTTATTATTTTTATATGAATTTAATGTGTTATGACACATATTGATTAAATAAAAGTTATTGGCGCACGCCGGGTTTGAACCCGCGACCTTTGGATTCGTAGTCGAGCGTCTTACCACTCGACCATGGAGGCCGTCAAGTTATGATGGTAGTAGAAGTTTTTCAAATATTGTCAGGTTTTTCGTAACACGGGAATGTTAATTAGTATTTATGATCTGTGTTGTACCACAGGACCTATAAAAATCCCATAAAGTATTAAAAATATGTAGGTAGTAGCAGTTGCAGCAGTATTTCTGTTGTATGATGACATGAGGGGTATAGAACCAAAGGCAGCAATCTTTTTTAATAAAGCCTTTTATACACTTTTCTTTCGTGAATATGTCAATACATTTAGAGATTATTGTTTCAAATTGTTCCTAGTTTTATGCACACAAACATTTTGATTCACAGAATTCTCTGTATTTTTATAATAATCATTCAAAAGTTGACAATGCTACAGAACCATTTTTGTAGATTGCTTCTAAGCCCCTCATATGTTAACTTGGTGTTCAATGTACATTTCCGCTTTGTTCAAGTTGAATAAACCTCACTACACGGGTCAATCAATAGTTCATTTCCTTTATTCAATAAAGTGAACATTTCAAAAAATGTAATTCTCGAGAAGTACTGTTATTTGAGACCATTGTTTATTCATTATTTTGAATATTACGTTAAAATCATGCTTCTTCGTACATATTAAAACAAGCGTATTTGCATAAACCTTGAAGTTCAACTTTTAAATTGGGATTAACTTCAAGAACTGGGTCCCTTTTTAACCTTTTCGTTGCATTCTCGATTTATATTAAATGTTGGGTATTTGCAGTACTTTTTTTGAGAAATATAGTATGTTCATATTATAAGCGAGATTTTATCAAAACATTTATATTATTTACCTCTAGCAACCACAGTTCTTTTCAAATGACGTTGGATATTTCCTAAAACTACAGCAAACTTTTAAATAATTCCAGTACATATATAATTTAACGTAAAATATGTTTTTACTCCATAGAAATGAATTAGAGGTAAGTAAGCTAAGTATGTACTGTGGCAGTTTAACAGAATTTCAACAGCAAATAGTGCATTTGTTTATTGTAGTATCCATGTTGGTTTGAGAAATGCTATTTTTGCTCAGTGTTCTTTCAAAGGTATACTGAACGTAACACTTAACTGAAAATACCCGATTTTCTTACTTATGGCAGTCTTGTTGCGAGAGTACAACATGCATGCGTGTTACGCTGGAGGCACGAATTATCAGCGTATACCGTAGTAATTAATGATGGTTGAAAGTCTATAATATCGACTAGCTTGTGATAATTCTATTATTTCTCTTGTTCTTCCGTTAATGTTCTCCATCATGTTTTTATTATTTCTAATTTTGAAACTGTTAATTCGTGGTGGAATTCCATTTTAATGATTTAATAAAACAAATTTGTAACTTTATTCCACTTTTATTATTTTGACTGGACCGGTTTCAGCCTATGACGGCCATCTTCACACTAGTCTGAAGATGGCCGTCATAGGCTGAAACCGGTCCAGTCAAAATAATAAAAGTGGAATAAAGTTACAAATTTGTTTTATTAAATCATTCTCCATCATGTTTTTTTGTTGGTTGATTTAAAGTTACGTTCCCACAAATTCAAGTTTTTATTTTTCAACATTGAAGAATTTAACAATAATTCATATTCTCATAACTTTACAGGTTGCCCAAGTCAAAGAAACAGCAGCTAAAACCGGAAGATCAAATCCAGTACATGATCGTGGAAAAAAATTCAAAAAAACCACGGCCACAAGTGGATGCTAAATTCTTTGCGCAGTTCAAGGTACTCCTGAAGATTATGATACCCGGCTTCTGGTCCAAAGAAAACGGGTTCTTATTCCTCGTGGCCGCATCGTTGGTGGCAAGGACGCTCTGTGATCTGTGGATGATCAACAATGGGACACTCATTGAGAGGTAACTAATTGGCCAATGATGCAAATCTGTACTACAGCACAGCTCAATAAAACAAGTGGACAAATCTTCAACTTTGTATAATTTATTTAATGAAGTGTTTTTTTTAATCATATCATACAACTAGGTGAAGCATTATAAATACATAATTCAATTACTGTATTTTGTTCATTGCCCTTTTGAATTTGATTATAGTCAAACTTTTAATTTTTTTATTATTAAAAAAGTTCTGCTGTGTAATTATTTTTAGCACATGTTCCAAACGGAATTTGTCAGACCAATATGTACTAAAATTGCTGAAATTCTTTGAAAAGTAAATTACCAAAACTCGAAAATAGTAAATTACCAAAACTCCAAAAGTAAATTACCAAAACTCAAAAATAGAGGCATTTATAAATTTAATTGTGACGAATGCAACCCTGTTTACATTGGACATATACAAGATATAATTAAAACGATTGTTTAAAAAAAAAAAACATCAGCTGTTAAACGAAAATCACAAACCTAGCAAAAGCAATATGCTAACTCCTCTGCACTTAGAAAACAAAGGTCGTAAATTAAATCTTTTAGAACAGTTGGAAATAAATAAAAATTCGAATAATCCTAACTTTAATTTAATAAACGAACAAAAAAATATAATTAATTCGCCTCTCATAGATATGTTCAAACTGAGATTAAAAAAATATCGTTATACGGGAAAAAACCCCTGTTCTCTTAAATTAAATTAGAAAACACTAATGACCTTCAGTCAAATTCAAACAATAGAATATCTAGAACACTTCAACAAGGAAACTTTCCATACTAATTATATTTAACAATTTACTCGGAAATGTAAATAAGGACATTGGTAATAAAAATAATTTGTCAAACTTTTCATTATATGTACCTAGAAATTATATAAATAGTTCTTCTGTACGTGGCTTCTCCACAGTTTGACAATGCCTTCGGTAGGCGAAACAGCTGTCTTGGATAAAAATAATTAGATAGCAAAACTTTTTTATTTAAAAAAAAATAATAATATAAAAAACTTCAAAATTTAAAACAATATAATAATAATTAGATAGCAAAACTTTTTTATTTAAAAAAAAATAATAATATAAAAAACTTCAAAATTTAAAACAATATACAAAATAAACTTTAAAACAATAAAAAATAAATATTTAAATAGTTAAACTATTTTCTACATGTCTTGGCAACCAAAATGATTTATGGAAATTTTATTATCCTTAATACTATTTATCACATAGTAATACAAAGGTCAAAGAATGACCAGTATTTTATTTTTAAAACTATTAAATAATGTAATTTTCCTTTTTTTTTCAAACGAGTACAATATGTGAATGTTCAAAGCTCATCTTGATAATATGCATACCTACTTATTCATAGTACTCAGTTTCTACTGAGACCAACTAACTATTTATTTGAATAATCCATTTATTAAAAATACATAAATCAAATGACTTGGAATGACAAATTGAAATCAGGAAAAATTATAGTAGAAAGTTGAAGGTCATTGGAACTATTGCTTAAGTGATAAACAAATTATACACATATTATTAATTATTAATCTTGTATGTATTTCAGTGCCATTATTGGGATGGACAAGCCTTTATTCAAAAGAAGATTACTACATTTCTTCTACGCAATGCCAGTGGTAAAAGTTTTCTCCCTCTAATATATTTACTTTCTGCAATTTCACAGCATAACTTTGAAAAAGATCGAATAATATCGGGCGAATATTGTTTTAGATAAAAATTATCCCCGATTTTATCGATAAACTATTCATTCTTAAATGTTTGGTGAAATGCCAATGCAAATTTACAATCTTCTTAATTTGTTTTTTTCTTTTTTTATAATGATAATTAATTCCTGAATGTATGCAAGGGTAGTGCAATGCAATACGTTCAATACTAATCATTTATAATTTACATTGTTTTGTGTTTGATTGTATCATTTCATTTGCAGATATCTTTAGTAAACAATGTAATGAAATGGAGTATAGGTGAATTAAAAATTCGACTTAGGACCAATATGACTTACAATTTATACAACCAATATCTTAAGCAAGTATTTTCACTATATATTATAAAACTGCAATGTGATAATAATAACAAAATGATTGCATTTAATTAAATCTGTTCTGTTTTCTTACAGAGGTTTCACATATTACAAAATGTCCAATTTGGATAATAGGATATCAAATGCTGATCAGTTACTCACCAACGACATCGACAAGTTCTGTGAAACTGTCACTGACCTCTATAGTAATGTTTCCAAGCCAATACTGGATATTGGGATCTACGTATACAGGTTGACTGTCAACTTGGGCGGACAGGTATTTTATACTAATATACATATATCATAAACTTAATGCCTTGCAATTATATGCTCTATTTGCCTTCGCAACATTTGAACAAGTCTAGATAGGTACATGGGTAGTTGGGAAAATGTCTAAGGTTTCCAGTAATTTTTTTTCTAAACTGTGATCATTTAAATTCTATGAAGAACATACTAAAATGTCAACCAGGCACAGTTTGAAAACCAACAAAGGTATTTTCGACTGTTTTACCTAAAATTTCAGTATGCTTTTCATATTGAATTTAAAAGATTACAATAAAAGAATTTTATTCATTAGAAACCTTTGACATTTTAACTACCCATGCAGAATTTACAGATACAATAAACCATTTGTAGTATTGCTTGTATTAGAAAGCCAAAAAGTGTGTATTTTTGAGTGCTGATCCTTAAGTGAAACAAATTTCTCTGCGGCGCGTTACTTGTTGTTCTTTCCTCCCCGACACTTCCCGCCATACTTGCCTCGAAACTCAAATATCAAACCACTGGTCAAATTGGAAGAAAGAAATGCTAGTAACGCTGATAATTTAATACCATTTAGATAGCTTTGTTTAGATGATCCCGGACTTTGGTCAGAATTATGTCAAAATACAATATTGGTTTATAAGTTGATTTTGGTCCACGACACGTAAAACATTTTATTGTTTTCCTGTTACTAAGAAACAAATTTATTGTGAAGTATCATTATAAAACACTGTCAAATGGAGAAGGAATACATAGGTCTTGGCGCTCATTTATTCTTTGTCAAAAGATGGGTTGCAAATAATTTTTTTATATCTAATGGTAGTGTTTTAGCTAGTTTAGGTCATATTTTAAAGTGATGAATGCCGTGGGTCATAATAAATTAATGTCAGGTCACTTGGAGAAACTGCTCTGCTCATTTTTTGGTTATCGGAATACTATTGATGTGTGTATATATATATAATCTATATTTGTACTTACTGCGCCAGGCGCGAGATGTCATAGAACTGGCCTTGGGTGCAGCTGTATATTTCTTTCCCGGTGCCTAGGGGTTAATAACAATGTTTCATCTATGTATTATGTTTTCTTTTCTTTACAGACTCCAGCTGTGATGTTGGGTTATTTATTCTTTGCGGGAGTTCTGCTTACCCATCTTAGAAAACCAACAGGTATTTATTTACCCGAGACTTTCTGTAATGCTAATTCTACCACATTTTAAACACCCTGCCTCTTTATGTACATACATATAATCCCATCAATGATGTGGTTTGTCCATAAATATTTATACTTACTTTATCATTTTTGTTTCAGCCCGTATGACTGTGACGGAGCAGAAACTAGAAGGAGAATTTAGATACATCAATTCAAGATTGATCACAAACTCTGAAGAAATCGCTTTTTACCAGGTAAGATTTTTTTTATTACTAGTGTAATGATAAAAATTTTCCTTTTTTCCATTTCCAATAATACTATTCATCAATAATTATGTACCTTGTGCAGCAGTCAATATATTGTATTCAGCTTACTAAAATTTGTCTTCAGGGCCTAGCTTCAATAGCAAATTTTTCGCTGCTCATGATTCATGAACTCGGCAATTATGCATAGTTAGTTTATTTAACAAGTGTTGTATAATTTTAGTATGTATGCCTCTGTAAATTAATTTACAAACCAACACATAACATTTTCACGATAACTTGTGGTTTTGAGTAATGAACCATAAATTGTTATTTACAGGGAAACAACAGAGAGAAACTTACACTGATGGCGAGTTTCAACAAGTTGAAGGCCCACTTAAGGAAATTCCTGGAGTTTAGAATATTCATGGGAGTCATTGATAATGTTGTAGCTAAATGTGAGTAATTTTAAAGAATTTATTTACTTAAAATTGTTTTCTGTTTTGGCATAAAATATACAAACTAAGATTTTCAAATATTTCAATACTCACTGCTCATGTGCTATACGGCCAGCAAGTCAAGATTTGGAAACACAGTTGATGTTAATGTAATTATTGACACTGTTTTATTTTGGCTAAATCTGTATGTTAAAAAATAAAACTAAATTACAAAGCTCTTATACTATTATGTACGTACTACGAACTTTGCGTTTTGATTACATTACATACGTATATTATATATTTATTACAATGTTTTATTTTGTTTCTAGATTTTGCAACTGTTGTTGGATTCTATTCGGTCTCCATTCCATTCTTTGTCGCCGATCACAAGCTGCTGTCCGTTAATAA
Organism: Drusus annulatus; assembly: GCA_022651775.1. Taxonomy (NCBI): domain Eukaryota; kingdom Metazoa; phylum Arthropoda; class Insecta; order Trichoptera; family Limnephilidae; genus Drusus; species Drusus annulatus. The sequence continues at coordinate 354,373 of JAGWCC010000340.1, read as the reverse complement.
AAGCCAAAGATTTACAGTAAGTATTACTGTACTTTCTTTAGTTATTTTCGTCACTTTTTGCCGTGTAGTTATATTTCTCAAAAGTTTTCATTTTCAACTTCTTGAAAACTCTCTCCTTACATCATAGATTTCTAATATTTCCAGTATTACTACACTTTTGGCCGCATGTTGGTGAAACTAGCTGAAGCCATTGGAAGGCTCGTACTCGGAGGCAAGGAACTGACAAAGCTCGCTGGCCTCACGTCTCGAGTCAATGAACTGATGTCTGTACTGAAGGATCTGAATGATGGCCATTATGAAAGGACGATGGTAGATGGTACTTCTGCTCTTACTAGTGGATCAGGTTATTATTTTTTACTTATTTATTAATCTGCAGAACTCCATTTCTCTGTTGACACTTAAAATTAACTTACCTAACTACTTATCAATTTAACTATTTTTAGCTATTCAATCTTGACAGGGTATGCCCTGTTGTATCTTCATTTTTGCCACAGTAAATTATCATCCCTTTCATTGTAGCCTCATGGTCATCTCAATCATGTTTAGAGCTGTAAGAGCTCTCTTTCGTTTTGTCCCATTTAAGAATGTTGCAAACAGATATTTAAAGCTACCAAGTATACAGTAAGAAAATTATTGTTGAAAAAAAATAAACCAATCACATAAAATTGAATGGAGAGAAGTGTTTTTTTTTTTCTTTGCAGGCTACAATTATTTTTGCACATGCACATACATATTTATAAATATTGTATTGAAACTTTATAATTTTATTTTATAGGTAATGAACTCATGCCACTCGTCCCAAACTCAGGAAAGATAGTATTCCAAGACAATCTGATTAAATTCACTAAGGTCCCACTAGTGACACCCAATGGAGATGTTCTGATTAAGGAACTTACATTCGAAGTCAAGTATGTTTAGATACGATGGTAAATAATTAAATTAATCGTTAATTCATATGTTGATAGTTTAATATTTTATGAATATTTCAGATCTGGAATGAATGTGTTGGTCTGTGGACCTAACGGTTGTGGAAAGTCCAGCCTCTTCCGAATTCTCGGGGAACTGTGGCCGATGTTTGGGGGCACCCTAGTCAAACCGCCCCGAGGAAAACTGTTCTACATTCCTCAAAGACCGTACATGACTCTGGGCACTCTAAGAGATCAGGTATATATCATGTTTTAATTTGTTATCTCTGTCTGCATTTCAATCTTTCTTTAACGTTATCATCATTGGCGCTAGTACTCGAGAATCCTTGTGGCCCCTCCTAGGAAATGCGTAATATACATATATACATACATATTTATATTTTCCCAAAGGTGGTAAGGTTGTGTTTGAAACTAGTTGTCTATAATCTTAAATAAAATATCCAAAAGTGTGCATACTATGGATATTGCTTGCATTCGTAGTTCATTAAATGTGAGAATAACATTGCTTTTATGTAACCAGGTGATCTACCCCCACACGCACCTAGAGATGACAAGACGAGGTCGCACTGACGAGGAACTCCTCAATTATCTGGACATTGTGCAGCTATCGTACCTGCTGACGAGAGAGAGGGGGTGGAATGCCATTGCAGACTGGTTGGACGTTTTGTCTGGAGGGGAGAAGCAAAGAATCGCTGTATGTTATTTTTTTTTTTTTTAGTTACTACAGTACACACTATATATTCGTTGATGTATTACTTTTTCAGATGATAATCGAATGGCCTTTTTCTTCCAGAGGTTATGTTAACGCAATCCGCATAAGACACAACAGATACCATTACTATGTATAAGAAATATTGTTAGGAAAAACATTTATCAATCAATTTATTTCAGATGGCTCGACTTTTCTACCATGCTCCACAATTTGCCATCTTGGATGAGTGCACCAGTGCCGTCTCAGTTGATGTAGAAGGATCCATGTACCAATACTGTAAAACTGTAAGATATTTACTTGTATTTAAATTGTATTTATTAGCAATGAATTGTTACTACTTCTGTATGGTTTCTAATGTAGAAATTAACAATTCGTCATAGTAGAGAGACTGGACTATTGTGGTTATGCATAAAAATCTTCTTTTCAAGTTTGTCCACAAATATCCCCATTGTACCCTTCCCGTCTTATAGTATTTTTTTTTCTCTTTCCAGGTGGGCATATCTCTGTTCACAGTCTCCCACAGGAAGTCCTTGTGGACCCACCACGACTACTACCTGAAGATGGACGGAAGGGGAGACTTCAAATTTGGACTCATTGCCGAGGACACCGAAGAATTTGGCTCATGATAAACCATTTTAAATAAATATTACATCTCATTACTAATGAATTCAATGAATTGACCACTTTGTTAATGCTACTGTAAATATTGTTCATAATATTTGACTGTGATCTAATAATGTTTTTTTTTCTTTTTGTAGTGGATTATTTATGATTTTAAAAAGCCTTATTACAATCGCTAACTTCGAACCCCGAGGTTGCAGGCTCTATTCCTTTAAAATTGCAGTTATATAATAGAATTCTTTCTTTATTCAAAATACGGACACTTCAGACCGGATATTTTTTATGTATTTTTAATTTGTTTGGAAACCTTATATAAAAATTGTTTTTAATGCTTTTGTAAAAGCATTGATAATAATAAGTGTGCCAATTTTTATGTGTAATAAGATTATTCTTATAAAGCAATTTATGAAATACTATACTGTAATAAAACCTATCTATAAGTTTATAAAATTAAATGTATGTCTGACTGGTCTCTAAACCATCCTCACACTTACCACCAACCTAAATCAAAATTTACATAAGTGCATTGTTTCTTTTTGTGACCCTTTGAATAATAAGGCAAAAAAAAAGAGAATTACTTAATGTAAATATATTTTTTACCATCTGTTCCAATTGTATTCGGTTACAATCTAGGACACTGAACAATATAGTCACCCCACCCCCTGGGCATCTGACCCTCTCACTGCCTGAACGAAATTGTGCATGTATTGTTCCCCTAAGAGCTTGTGCAAAATAAAGGCTATTAGTAAAACGGTGTTCTAGAATATTGTATTTCTAAGTTAAAACACATCTTTATACATATGTTTATCACTTCAGAAGATTCTGAATCCTAGGAATGGGCTGGTATTATGATTACTAGAATGTTTATATTGTTCAAGAAACATTTATAATTGCTTTTGGTCTTTCAAAGACATATTTCCGCCATTTCATTTTTAATCGGTAATCCAGTTCCCGTTATAGATTATCATCTTATTTTTAAGTAAAGTAAATTTACATTAATACATAAGTATTCAAATTTATAATGCTTAATCAGAATATTTTATTTTATCTTTTAAGTAGGTACCCGCCTAAAATATTTTAGATCCCAGATTCATATTTGAAGCTATTAGTTTTTATTTTTTTATTTTATGATTACTGCACCAGAGTTCCACTGCCTGGGGCAAAAACTATGGCGCACCCTAATAATGAAGTGTTAATCTAATGAGAGTAGTGACAATTCATATTATTATGATCCCAACTGTTTCAGATATGGATCTAATCATAAATTTTATTTTTATATTATATATGGTTATTGGTAGATTTTATATTATACATAACATAAACTTTTGTGTTATTATTTTAAGGCTGTGTATCCATTGAACATAAAATATTTGTACTACAGCACCAAATATTAAATGCAATAAAATATAAAATACTTTAGCAACTTACCCATTTCATTATTTGAAGTATTCAAGGGTGTATTTAAAATTTTCTAGCCCAAGGCCCCTAACACAAACACATCAATAAAGTTAACTTAATCAATCGGTTAATTGTTTGAAACTCCCAAGCACAACCGCAGATCGCCAACGAATAAACAAACGACGGCAGTCGGCTAAATCTACTTATTTCAGTTGACATGAACTATTGTTTGTTCGTTGGCGATCTGCAGTCGTACTCATGAGTGTTAAACAAATAGCTGATATTGTTGATAAAACTTTATCGATGTATTTGTGCTAGGGGCCCAGATATCCATTTTTAATTAATTCCCAACCACATCTAAACTTTCTACCCGTTTCTTTCAGCTGCATATGGCAAAATATCCCATAAAATTAATTTCCTCAAATTCTAATAATGAGTGTAAAAATTGTATTGAAAAAACAAAACGCTTTCTGATCAGATATTTTTACTTTACTCTGCCGTTAAAATTTTTGACAATATTTGAATTTTGTTGTTTGATGTTATATTTTGACAAATAGATCTATATGCTATTTTCTGACCAATATATTGAAACAACGTATAATAAATACTCATGCAATTCCTTACATGGTAATTTTATATACTCTTAAAGGATTAGCTTATATTTATTTTAGGAGCCAAGCTATTTGTTTAAGTACTTAACAAATCACAACATTCATTCTATTTGACATTAAAATTTAAAACTATTTATTGATAATAATAATACTTGGCTAATTTATATAGCGCCATTTTTGTGAAATTTTGTAATGTACTTATTATTAATTAGTACCAATTCATATTTACAATACAATGTTTCTTTCTTTAAATTCAATCAATGATCGTACGATTTCGACTATGAATAAAATATATTTTACGCAATTAGCAATTGTTTTATTGATTGTAAATATTCTTACTTTCTATGAGATAATTTTGAAATGGATTCAAATAAAATAATATAACTATCACAATGAATGTAAAATAGGGTTTGTATAAAAAATATTTACAACTCCATTTCAACAAAGCTAAAATATATGTTTTTAAATAATCATGCAGATAATAAATTGATAGTTGTGATAAACTGTGTTAGTTGCTTACATGCATCCGAAGTGTAATCATTTTATAACTTATATCATGAAATAGAAATTACCAGTTTTTATATAATAATTCAATGAATTTGATATTCCTGTCTGTCACAAAACACCGTACGTGCTGTATATTTATTAGTTAATCAATTTATACCATCAAATAGTCATTTCTAAAATACACCTGTATGAAAACATCAAAATTGGCTGGTATCTTTTTTGCTTTTGGCTTACATAGATTTTTTACATAAATTTTACTAAATTAGAGCCTCTTCTGATGAAGTGAGTGCACACCTTGATTCTGCTGCATATGTGTTTATCAAAAGTTTTTGTAACTCACAGCTGTTGTGATAAATTTTAGTAAATATCTTATGAAATCCAAATGTAGACAGCTCTATATTATTATACAATTACGTATACATTTTGTACTGTACGCACAGCTGTAAATATTGTGTCAAATTATAAAAATAATAATAATGTCAATATCCACATGAGGGGTCGAAGATTGAAGAATATCCCGGTCACGAAAAAGCAAGTACATATTCTGGTTGTATCACCTAACCTTTCGACCATATTATTAGTGAAAGAAGAATTTCACATACATTTTAATAAATATCTCACATTTATATAATGTTACACTACTAACTTGGTGCTATAGCAGTTAATGTTTAGTAATATTTTTATATTATGTGGTAATGGTTTTCATATTTTTGTTTGAAAAAAATCGACCTATTTTATATGAGCAGATACAAATTGTATTATTCTAAGACAGGATACTCCCAAACACATACATTATTTATTATTTTATTAACTTTCGTTGTTAAGTATGTATTAAAGTAATTTTGTTTTGGAAATTTGAAACGGGCTGGTATAAGATTGCTATGATAAAGTGCAACATTAGAACAATTTAAATTTGTAATGTTTCTGGTGACCCTATATGAATTAATTAGCCAAAATACTTATTATTTGTAATAAACAGAGACAGATTATTTATATTTTTATACATACATTTTTATCTGTTATTATTCATGAAAAATAAATAAATATTTTGTTAAATATTTGTTTTTTATTTCACTAATAACTTTCAATACATTTATTTCACCCATGATTACCGATTATGTTGATTGCCAACTTGTTTACAATCATGTTTTTTTTGTGTGAAACATCTTTGAAATCTATGCCGGGTGTGAGGAGGTAACTGCATCTAAATGAGCGACAGTTGACGAAGTAATTACAAATTTCAATAACTCTGCTATACGTATATAGATAAATTAGATATAGCACCGCCATTTTCGTCTAAAGTTTAAAAAAGTCTGTTTTAAAGAGGAAGAATGAAAGTTTGTGCCAGTACCGCTCCGACAACGTACGGACGTCGCAAACTGTTCACGCACAAAGTGAACCCACGGTTTTCAACTTTCGAATTCAACACATCTACAAACGGGATCATATCTCAGGGACTAACTATCCAATCCAAGCAAACTAAATGCTATTTTTAATAGGAGTATATATTTTACAACTCATTCTAGGCTCCAAGTGTGTTTCTCAAAAACTCGAAAAGATACCAGGTTGCGAATTTGAAAAAGTTTGAAAATTTCCCGATTTTCTTAAAACGTCACGATATATCAGAGCAAAGTACAAACAAAATTACAAAAATCGGGCGCGAATGCTTAGAGCATAAAATTCCAAAGATAATGACACCGAAAAATCTGGACCCGGACCCAAAACTAACGCGTAGTACTACCGCGAATCTAGGCAACGTAAGCGCGCACTGATGACTTAGGCGACATCTGACGAGCCTGGGTCAAATATGAATGTCCGACACTGTCTAATATGTTTTTTTTTACATACGTAGTATTCATTTTGGTTATAAAGCTAAAAGAAAGAAAATTCTATTTATAAATTGACTTTTTTAAATAAATAGAGGATTTTGGGACAAGAGGTAAACTCAAATGTAGATTTGCATAATATGGGTATGTGCCTAATTTGGCTGTCGTAAGATCCTTACAATTGTATGCATATTCAATTGTAAAAAGACCAATAATAATATGGATAATTTTTGCAGGACCATTTTGTAAAAAATCTCCCTGAAGACACAATAAATTAGTGAAATGAATGAAGGATTTTTTTAATTAAAAAGGGGGGAAAATAATTGATCAGTAAATGCAACAAGTGTTAAAAATATAATGGCAATTTGAAAGCATTGGGCTTAGGCCCCTCCTTAATACTAAACATTATACTATTATCGTTTAGAATGTAGGCATTTAAATGAAACATATTCTTTTTTTTATATGAATACCGCACAAGAGTCTCAACTGCTCCCAACCGTCTAGAGCCAGTGAGACTATGGCATTCCCAAATAGGGTATGTTGTGAGGCTGAAGGTAGTGCATAGGGGAAGGAGATAGGGAAGAGGAAGGTTGGGAAGTACCTGGCTATTCAGATCTGGTTACCAAAAACGGCTAAAGCCATTTTAAGCAACGTTTCGATTCTGATTGGTGGTCTTTCACCAGGGCGATACTTAGAGAATCTACCAGTGGCGGCTCGTGACTTTTTAGTGTGCTAGAGTGCTAAGATTGAAAGAAAACGTCATTATTGATGCTGTTATAGCCGAAAATGTTTTTTTTTAATTTCATTTTTTGTATGAAGATTTTTCAGCAAGCCTTCCAGTGCACCACCAAAACTGAAAAAATCCTGAAAATCTTCAAATAAAAAAAAACAACATTTTCGACTACCACATCAATAATGTCGTATTTTTCAATCTCAATACTCTACCTCACTAAAAAGTCACGAGCCGCCACTGGTATCTACCACTCTGGAACGTGCCGCAAATGTACTTTTTATTATTTTTTTATATAGCCTTAATTATTCTCAAGTCGAATCACCAATTTATAAATTCATTAATCTGCTATAATACACTTTCGAGTAGATTATTTCTCAATTTAGATATACCGACTACTAAATTATTAGATTGTAACGGAGTTTACTCTAGTAGGTATCTATTCGTGCGGCATTATTTTAGTGCGTGAGCGACTGGTTTAAATATTAGCGCCAAATTATGTGTTGTCATGTTGTTCCCATCAGATGTTCTAAATTGCACCGCTTACGGTGCTTATTTAGAAGCATTCGGTGACAACTAATTTAAAACATAATGCAAATCGTTTTTTAGAGTGAATAGTAATAAAAAGTAGATTTTGTTGATTTTAAATTCGAATAAGGCATCCAGAGTGTATGAAATCCATATTTTGATTTGTTGATGATGCCAATCATTTTTCGCAGTTGCCATACTCGCGGCCACATCGAATCTGGGCCCTGGCGCAGAGTGACCCTGTTTTCTTGTTACTAATTAACAATATCACCCGTAAAAGGAATTTCGCTACGTAATAGGGCCCCGAATAGTGCTAGTTAATGGTTCCAAAGTAAAATATTTATTATGGAAAAGCCCACATCGAGTGAAACCCTTGGGTGTGGCTCCAGCCAATCTTCGGAAATAACACTAAACATACAAACAACTACTGGAGGAAACTTCTCAATAACCGTGGATGATAATTATACCGTTGATCAGCTCAAGAAAATAATATCAAAAAAGCTTAAAGTGCCAAAAGATCGCATATGCTTGCTTCATCGTGAAAGGTACCTTATTTCCATTTGATTATATTATACCTACTTATTTTGTTGTCAGCTTGATTCCGATTACGTTTCGCTTTATTCGATGATTTATCAACTTTTCTTAATTGATTGGATGTCTGCACATGATTCGAATTTCTTGGTTCTACAAGTGTTTCTTTTTGTAGGCAATTAAGGGATGGAACACTTAAAGATAATGGCCTTATGGATGGCTCCAGAATTATCCTACTCCCTAGTGTAGAAACTGGATTATTGGTAAGTTTGGCTCCGTGATGACCATTTCATTTTCATAATTCGTTAATTCACAGAACGGAAGTAGAACAAACATGTTTGATTCTAGAGTTTATGCATCACAGCAGTAAATAATCAATATTAGCTTGCCTACAATTTCCAACATTTTCTTATCACAAATTTACTCACTTAATATGGAATTATCGAGGTCGCAATTAACTCTCCTAAAAAATAAATTACCATTTGTCAACTTTTGTATGTAATGTGACCAATTTTAATTCCAAACTGCCCTAAATTTATGTAATAAATTAATAATATTTTATATAGTTCATGATGCACTAGTGTAAAATCAGTATATTACAGTCTAGCATTAGTGACCCCCACAAAGAGAGGAGGCCAACTCCATGGTCAATCTTGTATTTATTTCAGAAATTAATGCTCTCATGACAAAAACATAACCTTGTTATTGAATTTTGTTCATTCAGTGCTTTTGATTTCTTGTCTAAGTCTGAATGAAAACTGCCTGCTGGTTTTACTGTTGACTGTTTTACTGGTTACAGTGTTGTATGTAGGAAGTAAAAAAATTGGATGAAAATGTTTAAAATTTGTTCAATAGACGCAGCGCCCGGAAAGTTCTGTAATGCAAGCTTTGGAATCTTTGAATGATTCTCAAGTGAACGATTTCTTAAGTGGAAAATCCCCATTGAATTTGACAATGCGCCTGGGGGATCACATGATGCTCATACAACTCCAGCTGTCCACCCTGAACCCTATCTCCAACACCCTGGCAGGAATCAGTGCAGCTCGTGCGGAGGCTGCTGCGGCCGTCGCTGCCGCCAGCACCCCCATCTCCACCAGCAAACCTCGCACCTTCATCGCCCCACCACGCTTCTCCAAAGGCACTCCATCAACCTCCGATGAAGAATCCAAATTACGCCCTAAAAGTCCTAGCAGATGTCCTCCACCTGAAAAGTCTGAGATACACACAGCCACAGTAAAGCAAGAACCCATTGAGCATAATACTGGAACCCCAGATGAAAAGGGCAAATCTCGAAACACTGAAAAGAAAACTGGAACTCAAGTAAAGAATGCTGATGATATTAAGTCATTTTTGAGAAAACAAGATATTGAAACACTTCAAAATGCTTTTGAAATATTTAAATCACTTGCTGAAATGCAAGAAGATATGGAAAAAGACTCCGACGATACCTCTGCAAATGATTCCAATAACCAATCTTCAAGTAGTTGTTCCTCTAAATATTCCTATGATAATGAAAACAGCGTCATGGATTCGTCATCGTCCAGTGTCGATTTAAGCTTCGAAGAGCAATCCCCTATTAAATCTCTCTCTAATCTCGTTTCCAGTCCTTTAAAGTCAGCTCTGCAGTCCAACTATTCTCCTGTTTCAATTCCTTTAAATAATAAAGAAGACTGTGAAGAAATGGAGGACAAGCCACCGCCCAGTATTATTCCACCCAAGTATGTTCCACTGCCGAGCTCGCTGAAAAACAATTTGATTGATAGTTTAGTAGAAGAAGATTCCGGTGAGGTCAAGTCGCCCCCCTGCAGCCCTGACATCACAGACCCTATCGCCGCTAATCTCACATCCTGTCTTTGCTCAAAGTTAAATCCTGACTACAACTGCTCCACCAACTGCCATACAACCAGTCACACTATTACCAAAGTAGATAATCCTCAAAGTGTTATGATGGAGACAGATTCTTGCCATGATCCCATTTCAGGGGATGGCATTCTCGGCGCTTATCCTGAAAATCAGTTGATCAATTCTGAGGCAGAGAAGACAATAGACAGTGTAGAATATGATTGTGAGCCGTCCAACGAAGATGGACTTACTTCACTCAATGAGGAAAGCAAGTCGGGTGAAAAGCTACTGGAGAAGTCCCCGTCAGAGAGACAAGATGTATCTGAATCTACAAAGAACAAACGACTGCACTATCTCTTGCATAAGACCTCCAAGCAAAGTAACCCTATCGCACAAAATAAACAAAAGGCCTTTATGCAATCTGTAGTCAATAAACACCTCAAGAAGAAAATGCAGCAGAACACCAATTCCAGCAACACAACCAATGATTCGGCTCAACCATCCACATCGAAGCAGAGTGATTTTTCACATTCCGGTTATTTAAGTAATCATTTTGAAAATTTGAGCGAACCTTCAACGTCCCACTGTGCAAAAGAAACATCAGTATTTCGCGTGCCCAATATTCCCACTCCCAAGAAGGTGGAAAAGCCCCCACTTCTGTCGGCTTCTGTCTCAGACACTAAAGCCCTCATAGAGGCTTCCAAAAACTTAACACAAACTCTTAAGAAGCTGTCCAAAGAAGTTCTCACCAGCAAGGTGGACCTGACCAATGAGGAGAACACGAGAGCTAAGATCGGCCAAGGAGCCGTCATAGAGTCTATGAAACATCACGGTAAAGGAATTTATTCTGGAACCTTCTCCGGAACATTAAACCCAGCACTACAAGACAGGTTTGCCCATTTTTATAAAATATTCCCCCCCCGAGGTGATATTGTTTCAAGAAAACGGCGCAAAAATTAGCCAATTATTAATATTCCATTGCCTTCCAATATTTCTACTCGTGCTTTTAAAACCCTGCTGGTAATTTATTATTATTATAATATATGGAAGATGTGAATCTTGTGACTTTTATTTCAGACAATGACATTTTATCTTGCATACTAATAATTAACTACGTTAATATTGGTAAAATTTATCATTTCCAATTAATATTTATTTGTCAATGAGTGTGTTGGCCCCATTTTAACGATTTAATGTTTCTTAGGTTTGGCCGTCCGAAACGTGACATCTCCACGATTATTCACATCCTGAATGATCTACTTTGTGCAACCCCACCACAATACAGACGCGGAGCTCGTATTACTTTTGAACCGACTCACAACACCAACTCCTCTGCACGCACCAAGCAGGTGAGCTCATTTCAATAATTGATTATTTGTGTATAATTTTACTAGACACATATTGAGAAAACAAGATAACATAGCTAATGATTTAAAAGCCCTAACAAGTGTATTATTTTGACAGCGTGATAGTCGTCACCAGTCCCAGTCGGCCAGCTGCTCTGGTGACCACCACGGGAGCTCCGAGTGTGCGTGCAGTAAGTGCAGTGGCTCCTCAGGGAAGTGTCCCTACGGTGAGTGCAACGGACACTACCCCACTCCAGCACACAGCTCCTCCGACTCTCCACGCAGCTCTGACTGCTCTTGCAAGGCCCTCCACTCCTCTGATGACCACACCGCCTCTTGCGTCACCTGCTCCATGGGCAGACTCAACGCCCCCCTCAACAAATGCCATGTGTGTCTCCATAAAGAAAAAGATGACAAGCTGAAAAGATCCAACAAGAACTGCAAGAGATGCCACTCTGTCAGCGCCCTCGCATTGGAGAATTCTAAAACCAAGTGCAAATTAGATCACCTGCGGCTCGTGATGCAGCAGAAGAAGCAGAGGCGGGAGATGAGGAAGATGAAGACGGCCCCATACGTCACCCCTACCTCCACCTCCGTGACTCCTCTTCAGACGGACGCCCCCGGGGTCATTGCGGAAGAAATTGAAACTTTAGCATAGCTACGATCTCGTAAACACTATTGAAATGGTATTCATGTCTGAAAATCGCAAAGAGTTAGTTTATTTTATTTGGTGATAGTGTTGATAAACATTTTGAACTAATTTTAATAAAAAATATGCTTTAAATTATAAAAGGATACTGCGCCCCCGACACTCCATAAACATTAGTGTCTCATCTGGCGGGGCTATATAACACCAAATACATTATGACTTTTTTTCACTTTACATGTTCTTCATGAATTATTCATCTCACTAAACAGACTTCATAATCTAGTCAGATGCCTTAGGTTGAATGTTGAACATTATTATTTGGTGATTTCCTAGAAAACTTCATGATAAATATATTAGTTACTTCTACGGGATTCTGATACTTAGTTAAATCCTCATTTTTACCTTGCTCAAAAATCCATGTGTTATTTTTTTCTAAATCGGCCAATATCAATATATGACTGAAAATGTTATTATTGTTATACGTCTATAAGTAATTTGCTTTTTGATTTTCAAATGACTGGTGCTTCTTATCTCTATCTTCTATAATCTATTTAGGCGGGGCGGGGCCTCCATAACACCATTATTACATTATTTTAATAATCCATTATTGATATCATTTTTCATTATAAGGCTGGTTTACCATATTGAATATTATCTATACAATTTATTTTACTATAGTATGAAATGCACATGTACAATATATTGAACCCCAAACCGTGTTGAATTCACACCACTACATCCTGCATAGACATACTGTTTCAACCTTCTACAAGGAACTAGCAAGAATTCATTTAATGTCAGGGTATCATTTAACTCGAGAAAGTTTGCATTTCTCAATAAATTTTATCAAAGGATCTTGAAATAATAATCGCACATTGATAATTATTATTTCATGTTTACAAATTGAAAGTAATATCCAAAAGTCAGTAGTAAATAGATTCCAGGTTAGAAACTAAATGAATTCAGTGTTAGATGATTTCAAATGCGATAAATATTCATCCAAAATAATGTAATAAATTACCTGATATATTTTTTTTTTTTAAATCACTGTGACATACAATTTATTTCTAACAATTGAGCTGCTTTTATATTATTGCTTGAGCCGATTTTTGAGAATTTAGCCTCTGACATGGATTTAGAGCTATAATTTAAATATTTTTATATGTTTGATATAATTATTTCATTAGAAGCACATACAAAAAAAGGAAAATGATTACATCATTTTAATTTGGAGTGAAATTCATCATCCTTTTTGTAATTGTTATTTTTTTAACTGACAAGTTGTTTTTTTATAAATTGTTATATTAGGTATGTTAATTATTTGATTTAGATTGTATTAGTTTTTATATCTCATTTTTCGGATTTTGTTATACTTTTGATAAGAAAAAACATCGAGAGAAAGGAAAGAAAAATGCAAATGATAAATAATTATTCTTATGCTGTAAAAAAATAAACATTCTAAATTATAGTCTAGGATACTACCGTGTTATAAAAAAACTTAAGATTAGTATCATTATTATTGAATTCAATGTAGACGCTATAAATGAATGTGTATTGTGATTTTGAATTTTAGCTTGCTTGCGTAACTAAATTGTCATTTGCCTCTGTTGTCTTAAATTTGAGTTGTATTTGTACGTGTAAATTATTGTTCTTGATGGACTTCAGTGGATTGGGAGGTTTGAGAAATAAATATCAATTTACCGAGTACGTGAAGCAATAGAAAGGTGATGCCTATGTAATTGGAACAAGTATATTTAGTAAATCTTAAGTTTCTATGTATCCATGTAGAAAACACCATATTTTAATGATTGTAAAAATAAACAAATAAATACATTATTTGATTTGCGTAATAAAAACAAAATATTATTAACTTATTTGCGGCTGCACAACAAAAGAACAGGAAATATACACAGGATGAGTTAGAAGTTGTTTTTATTATAAAATGCACTCGCAGTCTTGGTTCAAAACAGTAAGCAAGACGATCACTACATTGGGATGCTGAGTGGACCTTCTTCAACACATGCTTTGTGGTTTGAACATGTCCATGCAATGCAGAGTCCTTGACAGGTTCGTTGATGATGTAAACAAACTAAATCCAATCGGAACTGGTTAAGTTAACATTTTTGCATCATTTGTGCACAGCGACTGAGTACACCGGATGCAATTTAATGTTCACACTTTCTGAGGGAGAGAATACCCTGGCGATTTAATAGTGGACTGTGGAGTCCACATCCACAATAAGTTGTATATTTTTTTTATTTGAGAAGCCACAAATCTTCAGGTGAGTACTTGAACTGAATTTGAGTTACACCTCGAGGGATGAAATAACTGTGGCAAAGTTTTTGTAGTCTGACCGCCTGAACAGCGCAATAATGAAGAAACTGTTTAGTAATGTAATTTTATACCAAGTTTGCACGTATTATGTTTCTTATTTATAGTTGTAGAGTTGATTATCTGAAGCAGGGATTCTCAACACGGTGCTCTACTTATTTTTGGTTGTGCCTGTTGCAAATTGCAAAATAAATACCACAATACTTGAGTCTATGGAATTTGTAAAATTGAAACGATTTCACGACTCCTTGTGCTGTTGGTGATAAGGTTTAAATTGCCACTAAACACCAGCCACCCGTTTCAATTTACGCAAAAAAAACATCGCCAAAAAGCATAGTTCATTTTGTGAAGCACAAACACAAATATTAAAATGTTTTCCGAATATGATCAGATATTGGAACTAAATTTTCCACAGTAAAATAATTCTAAATCAAAAAAATAAATTAAATAGGAGATTTAACACTTGTTTTTTTTTTTATTGGTCTGATACTTTATTCTGTTCTAGGCTTATAAAAGTATTCACTAACAAAAATGCCTGACTAACAAGGTCACGGAGTGCTCTACTCACAGTATTTAATTTAAGCATCTACAAATGTTTTTAATATTTTCGAACCAAAAACATGATCTTACATTGCATCAGGATTGGGAAAATGATTAGTTTTATCCCAAAGCATACTTTGGGATAAAACTAATCTATCTATCTATCATAATAGTGCTTATTGTGCACTAGATATAGAAATAACCTTGGAACTTCACTTCAAGACCACTCACAACTACTTCAACCTCAGTTATTCACATAAATTAGAGGTTAGAAATTTTTTTTTTTTATCAAATCATCTATCCAGGAATCAATTTTCACAAGGGTAGTAAGAGAAATGCTACAGTATATTGCTTCTTTCAAACCTAGAAAGATAATTTATGTCCCTGAGTTTTGTGCACTTGGGTAGCCATATAATTAATAATATTATAAACCAAACACACGGTGCGCTGTCCTCGGACAACTAAGTACGCATGTCGGTCGAGGAAAGTGCCATAGGTATCTAAATAAGTAAAAAGGGTATAATTATGGGTACTTACTAATGGAAAATCAAGTTCTTACTAAAAGAAGATATTTTTGTTGATTTTTATACCGAAGTAATATTTTTTTGTTCTAAACATACATAATTATAATAAACTTATGTCTTTTATTTATAAATATTAAAACTGTATATGATCAACATAAGGATAATTAAATAAACTACACTGCGATTTTAATATTGCATGTCGCTCAAACGTATTGATTACCTATCTTTCCAGGGTTAAACATTCTCACTTGTTGATAAAAGATCCTTTTTAGATATATACTTCTTTAATTGGAGGCATTTTTGCATCTTAACCCCCCCCCCTAAGTAAAGTATAATTCATCAAAATTCCGATTGAGGAGAGCAATTCAAAGTTTCTTTAGTCACGGTAAATCCAAAAATTAACCGATGGAATCCAAATTTGAACCAATTATTTTCATTTTATCCATTATTTTAACACATAAAATAAAAATATTTGCTTAAAATTTGAACCTAATTGTTTGATATTTGAATTTACAGTGATTAAAAGAAACTTCAAATTGCTCTCCTCAACAATCGGGATTTTGAAGATACAATAGTTTAGATAGGAAGTGTCGATCTGTAAGTACATTCTGAAAACAAATAATGTGGCATTTCCCTAAATATGAGACACCATTTCAAATTCGATAGCTGTAAGTGTATCCTGAGCAAGAGAATGGTTTGTCCAGTGTTGTGTTCTAGAAATAATGTTTATTTTGTTGGTACTATCCTTTTCGTTACTCAAACCTTCCTGTGGTGCGGTGGGCCTATGGTTACAAGATAGCTTTCCTGTTTCATATCAATTGCCAACATGTTAATATTACCTACTTACATTAAGCTTGTTTCAGTATAAGGTCTTATTTTAAAATTATGTTTAAAAAAAAACAAATATTTATGCATTTTTTTAAGGGATTTTATTTAAATTTCTCTTAACAAAACATTTTAATCTATAGTAGTGATTTAGCACTTAATTACAAATATCTAACATTTATGAAAAATGAAAATATTTAAGTTACCCTCTAAATGTCGATGGTTTTCAGTCCAAGTCGAGGACAAATTAAATGCAGTTCTTCTTTTAAATAAATAATGACACTGAATTTATAGTACAGAATTAACGATGTATAAAAATTATGAGTACATTTGAAATAAATATTTGTAAACAGGTGTTTTGAATGTAAAACGCTTGAAGATTTCACAAGAACTTGCCGCAATACAGTCATGAATATTTTGAGAAATCACATTGATGAATTACATTCACACTTTTTTCCGGTTTTGGTCGAAGAGTTCCCAAACCCACACAAACATCACCAATGAGAATGTCCACAACAGTCGCATCCAACTGACTCATGAACAACCAACACCTTCACCACTCACAACCGCTTCCGGTATTGTTTCCTCTGCGTGAAATATTCTACCTGTCTTCAGTTCTCTAGAACAGGAGAGTACTCATTCCTCCCATTTCTGATTGTTCCTTGACGAAGATTTCAAAGTACTGGTAGATGATGGTGACGGCCAGCAGAATACCCGTGCCCGAACCAATGGCACCGAGGAAATCAGCCAGCACTGAGAGGGCTCCGATACACAGCCCTCCGAAGGCAGCCGCCGTCGGGATGTAACGGTTCAGCTCGTGGATCATCGAGTTGTCTCGGTGCCCCCTCATCACCATCTGCTGCTCCTTCAGTTGCTTAGCCACCTGCAAACACATCCCATTAGTCGTCAGTTCACAATATGAAAGAGCGATAGACAAGTAAACTACCCAAGACCAGTTTCTTAGTCACAAGAAGGGTAGAGCTAACATAATGTTATTTACATATTGAGAAATAAGTAAGTCTCTTTCCATTGTAATAAAGATTAAACCATCAAAAGAATACTCACATCCTTGGCAGAAGATCCTGAAACATCAATCCAGGTCTTTGAGAAGAATGCGCAAGAGCCGAGCATGAAAATGATGTACAAGACGGCGTGAACGGGGTCCTGTGCAATGTGCCCCAGAGACTCGGGGGGACTAAAGTAGTAACATAAGCCCCCCACCGGGTAGGCTCTGGCGGGGCCGCCACCACCCACATCGGCCCACACTCCTAGTAAATTCACTAGGAAGTTGCCTCCAAATTTCACCGCCAACATCTAAAGATGAAAACAAGTGTTATTAAAACATTTATCAGTATATTATACAAATCAAGAGCATGCAACTTATTTGTGCCTAATGCATCAGGTATATAATTAGAATCATTAGGAAGTGTAAAATGTTTTCTTACCTGAGATATAACGTAAAGATTGGAAACAAGCGCACTCTGGAGAATGATGGGAATGTTTGAAGTGTAGAATAGTTTGATGGGATATGAAGAGTACTGTCCTCTGTAACGAGCCGACTTGATTGGTAGATCGACTCTGAAACCCTGGAAGAAACAAACAATTCAAATAAGATATTCATTCATTTAATACTGGTAAAAAGTTTTTCGGGATTTTAGACAAGTGTAATTAGCATGTACATAGTCCACTCTGATTCTCATTTTTGATACTAGAGGACTTGATCAGTATCGCTCCAATAATCCTACTGTCTTGTGAGAGGAATCAGTGGGCATTCTGTGAAATAGATATTTGATCGACATCAGCACTTGACGACCTCGGCAGTCAAGCGGTTAGGATCCTCGACTACAAATTCAGAGGTTGCGGGTTCAAATCCCGGCATGCGCAAATAAATTTAATTAACATGTACTATCTCACATTTAATTAATATATACATAGTATTATTTGCAGCAGACTCCAGAGTGGTAGATACTCTCAGTATCGCCCTGGTGAAATATCACTATTCAGAATCAAAACGTAGCTTGAAATGACATTAGCAGTGTTTGGTGACTAGATCTGGATGACTAGGTAATCCCTTCAGCCTCGCAACATATCCCACTTGGGGATACCATAGTTCCACTGGCTCTGGAAATTTGGGATTCTCATAATTGAGCCAAATTGATATCCCAATCATTCTGTTTTGAAACCAAGTTTAAATGGTGCATCAAACAGAGAATGATACAATGTAATATAATTTTTATTAAAATAATAAATATGACAATCTCTCACCTGGAAGTATATGACTATAGCAAAGACGAGGACGGTGGCCAGCAGGTTCATCAAGTTGGGCAGATTCTGGCGGTAGAAGGCCTCGCGCAAGGCGCGGACCTTGTCTTGCCTGGTAGCCAGGAGGTGGAACAGGGCGATGACTGCTCCCTCGAATTCTGTGCCACGACCTAATAACAAAATAAAATAAATTATTAGTTATGATTCCTTGATTTTAAAATGTAATTATGACAGCATGCTAGTTATTAGTTATAAGATTTTGTTAGTTTAGTAACTATTAAAACTTACTATAGTGAGCAAGTTATCTAATTACATAGTATAGGCAAAGCCAGAAGCAGCGAAAACAGGCCCATCTGCAGGAGCTAGTTGTGACCTAACAATATGACAGCAGAAAGAAGGATAAGTATCTACTAACCTGTGTTGACTGTGGCAGGTGAGAATGCCTTCCATACGATGGTTTCGCAAATATTTGTGGCAATGAAGAGTGAGATACCAGATCCCAGACCATATCCTGCAAAGAAAAAATAACAAATAATTAGAAAAAATATATTAAAAATCAATTCATATAAGATAATATGATATAAAGGACGTGTTGTGTAGATAAGGAGAATCAACAAACCCTTTTGTAGGAGCTCGTCGAGTAGCAGCACGATTAAACCGGCTACAAAGAGTTGGATGATGATCAGGAGGCAGACTCCTGCTCCGATTTCACTTGGCTCTCCGTACATTCCAGTCATCACATACACGATTGCCTGGCCCACGGTGATCACCATGCCGAACACTGGGGACAAGGAAACAAGTTATAACAGTTGTCTATAGACAGGCAATGGTAACAGTTCAAATAATACTCTTAAATGATGTGCGTTTGTAGACATAAGTCCAAATAACTTACAGAATGTAGAGCTTTGGATGCAAGTTCTAATGTTCTACTGAACTGTACTGAGAGCTCCCCTATGACTTCTCTTTCTAATGCAAGCATCGTTTATGAAGAGGGAGAGGTTACAACGGAGCTATAAACAGTATGTGCTAAAGTGATAATGATAGCCATCGTCTAGTAGGGAATGGAAGAAAAGTGTGTTGGGTTAGTACATATGTATTTCGATAGCCCTGTGTACTGCAAATAAACTTGTGTGTAAAATTGTTAATTGTAATCTTAAGTGATTTCTTGTAAATATTTTCACATTTGAACAGATCTTGTTGTAATGTTGTGAAAAAATATATTTAGAAAATATGTAATATAATCAGGAATTGTAATACAATTTCCAACATGACAGATTGTACACAGTGGTGTTCATTTGGAATGGCCCATATAAATATTTTACATTACCATTGATTGCGTAAATCAACAAAGCTTAAAACATCCCCATGATTCCTTAATGCGTGTTTTGAAGTATTAGTGTTGCAAAAGGGATGGGAAGAACATTTTTTTAACGCTTCCAAAACTTTAGGACAGAAGATGCTGATTCGGGTGCAGATCTACGGTGTTTCATACCACCGTGTTCCGGGAAGATGACTATCTGCTGGGCTCTACCTATTGGCTAACACAGATGGCATTACAAAACCGATGCTCCCTATAGATTAATCAACAGTTGAAACCATACCCTATTAGATTTGTTATACAGATTAGTCACTTACATTTCTGTGCACCGTTGAAGAGCGCTCGGTCCTTGGGGGTGTCTCCAACTTCAATGATCTTGGCGCCGGCTAGCAGCTGCATGATCAGGCCCGAGGTCACGATAGGGGAGATACCCAGCTCCATGAGGGTTCCTCTGTTGGAAGCCAGGATGACACGGATCCAGTAAAACGGATCTGCGCTGTCTGATGACATTATACCGAACAGAGGAATCTGAAATAATAAACACATTGTTTATTTAGGAATACAGAGATAAATACTTGATAACTAATATAATATGAGTAAAAGTGTTTTGAATAACAATTGGTAACATAATAATGGTTTAGGGTTTTCTACATAACAAGGAATTTTATAGGGTTGTGGGCGATTTTACCCATTTTTGCACCGTGAGTGTGAAACCGAACTAAGTACAAATACAATGGTTTGGAGATATGGGCTTTAAACATTTCACATTACTTGGAAAAATGGTATTAAAAAAATAAACAATGGTTTTTGGTAGGTAAAAGTTTGAATTTACACTAACTGTTCTTTTACACTTTCAAGCTTGAAACAAGTGCAGTTGTTTCACATTCAAATCTTAAAAATGAGAAATTTGCACTTACTTCGGTTTTACACTCATGGTGCGATGTGACCTCGGGGAAAACTTCAAAATGGTGGTGTTTACCACAATAATTTTAAACATTATTTCAGATATTTTTAATGATATAATGAAAGATTATACCATTTGCTTGAGATAAAATTTCTGGTTATAATTAGTTCCACACATAAATGAAAGCAATTGTGAAAACTCAAACATATGTCATTGCCACATATCAGGAATGTTGAACTTCACTTTTTTCGCAATATGTTATATTTATCTGGCTGGCGGATCACCAAAGAATGCATAATAAAGGAATATTGTTCATTAAATTAGAAAATGGATGAAAGCAAATGTAAGTATTAGTTCAAAAATATACTTTACCTGACAGCATACTAAAAAGATAAATAGGGTGATTGCAGTCCATAGTACTTTCTCCCGGAATTGGATCTGAAAAGAAGGGAATAAACATTTAAAACATATCGCAATGAGATACCGCAGTGACGAATCAGTAATTAACGAGTGTTTGCAAAGTCCATATTGCATTATTTGGAAAAAAAAATGACAATGTTATGGAATAAAACACAACATTGGGTTAAAATGCAATTAGATTTTACAAAAATGGGTCATAAAATTGTCATATTAAAAAGAAAGGTTAATGAGATGACGTGCTTACCTTTCTTTCGGGTTTCGCTATTTCTGGTAGAATACTACAGAAGGGCTTGATAACTTCGAGGAATTTAACTGAAATAAACATAATAAAGTTAGTCGATATGCTTGTAATAAGGCTTCCACATATAAAAGTGAATTTGGAAATAAATCTGTGTACGTAGGCAAAGCGGTACAACCATTTCCGAAAATCTTCACAATATAACGAAACATTTACTGAATTATATAAATAAATATCTTTGTAAATATAAAAGAAATCAATATACTTACTCCCCATGATGATTTATTTAATAACTTAAACTATAAACACGACTAAGTCGATGAAAGAACTGACACAAGCAACGGAACCCAGATTCCTGAAAAAGATCGAACGCGAAGTGAGCGTGCGTAGCCGCCGCATCAACTCTTTTCGAATGACACGTCCCCAACGTCACGTCACGTGACCGGTGATGTTGGATCCCTTGGGTTGCCAATTTTTAAACGTGTGCGTACGTATCTACCTAACAGCTGGCTAATGCACAATCATGTAATATATCGAAAATATTGAAAAAACATAAAAATAATTTATGACATTTGGGGATTGAACAATTACTTTAATCAGCATCCGAAATCTGATTTTATTTCACACCCCATTCTTTTGTAAAACAAGATTGAATATTTTGAAACAAAACAAATTCACAAAGGCTTGAAACCAAATAAAGTTTTTACGTAATTGTTATTAGTTTTCAAATCTATTTGATCTAATTTAGTCTTCGAGAATTTTGTGAAAGGCAACAAACTTAGGTTTATCTGTAAGAATTAATTAAATATATATACCACCCACCTTTCAAAAGGTTTGTGAACTGTTATTTTCCTTCTCAATGCTAATATTATTTATCCTTTGGGTGAAAATAATATAATAAAAATAAAAAATAAACTTTGCTTTTGGAGGCCAAGAAAATAACGTCACAAAAGCAAATGATTGTAAAGATTAACCCATTTAATTTCACGGGGCTGACCTATTTGATTACGCTAAATATATTTTTTTTATTTTTGGCGAAATTCGTATAATTTAAAAAATATGCATTTACTGCATATGAACATGGCACATTTGCATATTACCATGTAATTATTTTATTACTGCTTTTCTTAAAAAAAATTTTTTATTTAATTTTCATTTTAATTTTTTTACATGATTAAAAAAAAAAATTTTTATGCAAATAAGCTGTGATTAAAGAGTTCCACATTGTAATAATCCCATTTAATTCAATCCAAATAAATAAAAGTTACTAATTAAAAACTTATTTTTGTTAAATATCAAAAAAAAAGAAGAATAAAATCTTTCGAAAAATGTTATTAAAATGAAAGATTTGATATTACACCAAACACTTAGTTCTGCTCTTAGAGTATATAGAGTGGTATCTACCCAAGGCAGTGTAGTCAGTTTTTGATGATTTTTACCTGAATCGGCGGACCTGGGCGTGTCTAAGACTAAGGCTAGGGTATTTATACATCCATTCATATCACATATCGACATAATGTTTTTGTTTATTCGTATAAACACTTTTTCACATTATTGATATCAACAAAAATATAGCATCTTACTTAAAAAACCGTTTAGTTGTGTCAAGTTTAGTGGCATAATAAAAAATGTGGGCGGAGTCCCGTGGTGACCCAGTAGCCTAAGATCATTGTGACAGTACATAGAAGCGGAATATTATATTTGTTGTCTCTTTCTCTCTCATGGTGTATGACGTAAAAACCCGGAGAAAGTGATTTATCGCAAGTTTGTATCGGTTGGGTAAAAATAATTAGCTCTCTCTCCATACATTGTTTCTCCAAGGTTCTGCTGGTATACACACTGAATTTAAAATACGATTTAATTCAAATAGGTTTTTTTAATTTGCTGGATGAATCTAAATATATTTATACTTTTAATAAATTTATAATGATGCAGCGTGTTGTATTATTCTTTTAATTTTTGCAATTTTTGTAGGCATTTGTTGGATGCATGAATTTGTATGATTGCATTACTTTTTTATTTATAAATACACACACAATTATTCAAGGTGCATAGATTTATAGTGACCAATAAATAAATAAAAAATGAAAGATTCCCTGATTTTTGTGGTTCACCATAGAGTGACAGAGTATCAATATTCAATAGTCAAACTATCAACCATCAAATAAATATTCTATGGCTAAGTCTTTTTGACGTTTGTCGTTTCCATAAGTTTTGAATACATCAATAACTTTCATAGTAATAAGTAAAAAGCTTCACCATGCAGGCAACGCACAGGCCAGGAGCCTTAAAACAGGTTAATAAAACCCACAAAGTTGGGAAACATCGATCCAAGGGATCTCTCGATGCTGTCATGAAAGGTAATAATTTCCTCACGTGGGTGATGGATAACCTATAAATCCATTTTCAAAACATTGTCCCACAGTACCACTAAAAACATGTTTAATATAATTTTGGAAGTTATATGATTTTCGCTGATTTTAGGTAAGGTGAATGTCAAGACTGTCACTAAAAGGAATCGTCTCCTACTGCGGAAGGATGAACGCAAACACCAAGCCTTACAAATCAGGAGAGTAAAGCGGGAGGAAATATTTTCACAGAAGAGAGGACTCGGAGGAGTGAACACACCACCATTCCTCACTTGCATTGTGCCTCTGAATGTGCAACTAGACAGTAAATCTGCCATTGCCATTCTGAGCTCAGCCCACGACGATGCTGTTGTCACTTCTACTTCCAGTGGGGTAGTACATGTTAGGTATGCCAACGCTCTTTGACAAGTATTTGGTTTAAGTTAAAGTAAATATTAATAAAATGTTAATTCTTTCAAAACATTGTTTATTTAATCCACGTTTACTGGTTTAACAATATTTTATATTTGTTATTTTAGTTTACCCGTATTCAAACAACGATATGCTTTCATATGCCCTGAGGTAGACAATGAATTCGAAACGTTAGATGCCCTGAAGGTGGCAGATTCAGTTTTGTTCTTGGTGTCTGCTCTAGATTCCCCCATTGCTGAATGGGGAGAGAAGATATTGGCGGCTGCCATTGGCCAGGGAATGCCCTCTCCAATAGTGGCAGCTATGGATATTGAAAGTTTGAACCCTAAGAAAAGAACGCAGGAAAAACAAAATATCCAAAAGTTAATATCAAAGTGGCTTCCCGAAGAAAAAATCTATCAGTTTGATAAGAATTCTGATGCCTTGAATTTATTCAGACGTATTGGCAGCATGAAGAGGAAATACCTCCATCACAGAGAAAAGCGTCCTTATATGTTGGCTGAATATTACGAATACACTTCCAATGAGGACGGCGATACTGGCACGCTCAAAGTCACGGGTTATTTGAGAGGCGTTCCTCTCAGCGTCAATGGAATCGTTCACATTCCTTCTCTAGGAGACTACCAGATGTCGCATATATATGCACCCACTGATCCACATCCTTTAGAGAAAGTCAGGTAATTTCATTTTTCTATATATTTTTATTTTTCCCGGTCGGTAGCTGAGTGGACAAACGCATCAGTTTCCCACCCGGGCGTCGTGCATTCAATTCCTCTGCTAGCTAAGTCCTCCATCATTGCACAAGCAACATCTTCTGCTTTTTAAAAAATAAATAATAAAAGATAACTTCATTTTTGTCAAGTATATTTCTGTATATTTTAACCTCCCCCTGCTCCCTAATCTTATAGCCTCGTGCATTACCTGTGAATGGCTGAATCACATGTGAGCATCAATATTTCTATAAACACATTGTGTTAAAACCACCGCTTACTGGAATGAAAAAGTTCAGAATTAAATAGAATAAAATTGGGCTAAAACAGGACCCAATAGTTTATGAAAGCTTATGCCTGTTAGCAAATAATGTTTTAATGGAATTCAAACATATTTGAAAAGCACATGAGACAGAAATAATAATTATAATACATATTTTTTATTCTAATATCTTTTCTAGACATACTGAAACCAAAGATGTTGCAATGGAATTTAAAGGAGTCATGAAACTTTTGGAAGTAGCTGACCCGACCAAACAGGAGAGTCTTATTACCGTCAACACACCCGATCCTATGGATGCTGAACAAACCTGGCCCAATGAGGAAGAAATCAAAATAGCGCAGGAAGAAGTATGCTTGTTATTTTATTTTTTTACAGGTTTTTTCAATAAACTGAAGTAAAGTCAACAATAATTACTAAAACATGCAATTGTTGTATTTCTCTTTTAGACGAAAAAGCAGAAGATGAAAAAGATTCCAAAGGGTATGTCTGATTATCAAGCAACATGGATTGGAGAATCAGACGAAGAAGATGTATCTGATGTCAGTAGTGATGAGGTATTAATATGATCATTTTTATGCAGTCACATAGTGTATTTTTATTGGTTTTAATTTATTTATTTAAAAAAGAAAAAAATTCCCCCCTTTTGTTTGTAATAGATATATACAGATCTTTTAATTACAGTAAAACCCCTTTATAAATGTCCCACTTAGAAAGTTTCCTGCTTAAGATGTTTTGTTTTTTAAGTCCCTTGAAAACTGATTTAAAAAAATGGCCCAATTTATCCTGCATATATGAGGTTTTCCGACATCAGAAGTTTTTTTTCCGGTCCCTTGGAAAACCTTATAACAGAGTTTCACTGTAAATGTATGTCTATAGAATAGTGAGGAAAATTATTATTTACTATATATTTTACGATAATCTATTATTATTTCTCTGTTTTTAAGAATGAGGAGGGATTTATGTCCTGCGATGATGACAATTCTGATTTTGAACTCAATGACAAAGATGAATATGAAACTATAACTGAGTCAGAAGTAGGGGTGTCTGATGATAAATATGATCAAGGCATGGATGCCGTTGAGGAGATGGAGATGTTGGAGAAGATCAAAGCGGCTCGCAGCGATCAGCAGTTCCCAGATGAAGTGGACACTCCGAACAACATGCCAGCCAAGGAGAGGTTCCAGAAGTACAGAGGTCTTGAATCCTTCAGGTATATCATAATTTTATCAAACGTTTTCAACAAAATATTCATTATCATCATCACAGCGCTATATCTAGGGTGGGATTTGGCCTTCTCCGTAAATGTTCAGCACTGGTTACAGTCCCTCGCCATTCGCATCAAGTCCTCTGTTCTTTCCGTCCTGCTACAATCCTCTTCCACACAGTCCATCCACCACTTCCCCGGTCTGTCTCTGGGCACTGCTCGGTTAAGGAGCTCGTTCCACTGAGGCACTGACTTGTCATTATTTTTCTGCGTCCCGTCCTCTAGCACTCTTTCTACATGTCCCGCCCATGGCAGTCTTTGGGACTCATGGAATCTTCCAATAGTATCATGCTGTGTAAGATTTTAGAGTTCATTATTCTTCTTTATCTGTAAGATCCATTTTCTAACGTTGGTCCAAAAATTTGTAGTAGAATTTTACTCAAGAAGACTGCAATTTTTTTTCTTAATTTTGGGTTAGGCACCATGTCTCACAATTGTAGGTCTGTAGACTGGTCTCATTTTTGTTTTATAAATGAGCAGTCATCTTCTTTCGCTTAGTATTTTCAACCCCAGTAGTTCATTACAGATGTAGTAGCATCTGCTTCCAGCAAATAAATGGAATTTTAGCTATTCGGTAGTCCTGTTCAGTGTATTTAAGTTAATGCCCAGGTAGGTTAAATTTTCAACCCTTTCTCCTATACCTTCTGGTTTCAGAACTTCTCCTTGGGATGTAAAGGAAAATCTACCTGGGGATTATGCCAAAATTTTCCAATTCAAAAATTTTGATCACACAAGGAAAAGGATGTTGAAAGACACCGACGATCGTGATGGTGCTCTTGTAAGTAATTTAATCAATCCATTATTTCTATAATGCAATCATCACATATAAGAATTCAATACCAACTAATATTATGCAGAGCAGTTTTTCACAGCGTTTGTCAAACTGTTCCCTTTTCTTGTTAAACATTCACACATGGTAAAAAACTCGTTGACATCTCGGTATAAAAATATAGTTTCCAATTCAAATACATATTAAACTTTTTACTGACCCATCTGCTGGACAAATATTGTCCATCGTGTTTATGTTTACGAACTCCATTAGTTTAAGTTTTCATTCAGTATTTATAAAATTAGAAGACCCGATTGACAAAGCCACTGTATCTAGTTTTATTGACATGGCAGTTTAGCAAAAAATTAAATGGTTTCATCACTAGATCTCGACAAAATGATTCCTCGTATTGTCATGACAATATTTAAATATTGCCTCACAGATTATAGTATATGATTAAGTCTAAAATACTGGTAAACCACATGATTTGGGCACAATTGTTGGGTGTGAATATTGAGCTTTTAATTTATGAACTTATTTTTTCTAGCCCGGATGGTATGTAACAATATTCATTGTCAATGTGCCCAAAGTGTGCTGGGATGCGTACACCTCCTCCACCAACCTGACTCCTAAGGGATCTCTGATCATGTTTGGTTTGTTGCCGCACGAGCATAAGATGTCCGTTGTGAACACTGTGTTGAGGCGCACGGGGGCTAGTGAGGAACCCATCAAGAGCAAGGAACGCCTCCTGATGCAGTGTGGGTACAGGCGATATGTTGTATCTCCCATTTTCAGCCAACACACTAACGGGAAGAAGCACAAAGTAAGTTGTTTCTTAATAGTAATGGTACCGCCTAGTTTTATTATTGTATTTAATTGATATTTTAAAGGCACGTAAGCTGAGTTGGTTTGATCATATTTTGACAGGAGGTAGTATGTATCTAATAGGTATTTTGAATTTGCAGTATGAACGATTCTTCCAACCTGCGTCCACCTGTGTGGCTACATTCTTCGCCCCTATTCAGTTTAATCCTTCATCAGTGCTCTGCTATAAGGTAAGTTTTGTTTCGTTAAAGATATTCTTGCTTGTTCATATCCATGGCTGTGTTCTAAACAACTCTCGTAACCGCTAGCTGGAGCACGACGATGTGTTGCAATGAGTTTTTCTGCCAAGAGCTTGAACTACCGATCGGAACAGATATGGAGCATTGAACATTTTGACTACATCAGATTTGTCATAACTTCTCTCTCAATATTATTATCAACTTTGAATATTTTTGTTAACTGTATTTGTCGCCAACGCCTTTTGCATAATATTTTTGGGCAACATAATTTAAAAATTTACACACAAGGTTATGTATTATATTTTTAATAATTTTATGTATTTTTGTAACCAACAGACTAAAAATTCAACTACACAACTGATAGCCACTGGATGCGTTTTGTCCTGTAACCCTGACCGAATCATCATTAAGAGAATAGTTTTATCGGGACATCCACTAAAAGTTAGTAATTCTTTTTCAATTGAAAATTATTGAAATTAATATTATGTGACAATCATTATAATTATATACTCATTTTTTTTCAGGTTCACAAGCGATCGGCCGTCGTCAGATTTATGTTCTTCAATAGAGATGATGTTCTTTATTTCAGACCTTGTAAACTACGTACCAAATATGGGCGAACTGGCCATATCAAGGAATCTCTAGGTAAAAATACTGTTTTTATTAAAAATAAACGCTATATATCAATGGCATTGCATCATTAATATTAATTATGTTGCTTAAATCCGAGCCGATAAGGGCTCCGTTATAACATATTTTTCTCTTACATGCTTTATGTATGAGAAAGAAAGAGAGGTTACAACAGAGCTATCAGATGAATTGCCTATATGTAGTTGTAATTTTTTTTACTATTTATAATGTTAAGTTTTCAATTATAAATATTTATTTGTTTTTTTGTTCAGGTACGCATGGGCACATGAAATGTGTTTTTGACAGTCAACTCAAGTCTCAAGATACTATTTTGCTGACCCTCTACAAGAGAGTCTTCCCCAAATGGACTTACGATGAATGCCTTCCAAATAGCAATACTAACGATATTGTTGGAAAAGCTGAAAATATGCTAGAATAATTATTTTATTTATCATAAGCGATTAAAAAAAGATGAGAATGAAATAAACACAAATTATTGTAAAAATAATAATAAAATAAAGAAGTTTGAATAAAATATTATAATACTCATGTAACTTTTTTTTTCTTCCCTAATTTTTGTACTTAAATACGTAATTTTTAAAGTAAAGATTATTTTTGATCTGAATGTAAAATTGTTTCTCTTTCATATGGTACACACAATAAATTAACAAAATTCGCCCCAGCAACCTTAATGACAACCGCAGAGGGGTGTGCAGTCCATAAAGGTTGTATGGCCCAAAAATTAAGAAGGAAAAGAATTTCCCATTTATGTTTGTAAATTTGTGGAAGATGAAAACTATTTTTTGGGGTATAAACTAGCGATGGGAAAAACTTCACAGATTTGTGAATACTTCATGAATTGTAGTTAGTTCTTCAAAATGAAATCTTCACGGTGAACAGTTCAATCGAAGTAACAGATCAATCTAGTGCTAGCGATAAATGTACCAAATAATAGTCACGTTTTTTTCTTGATCGTTTTATTCGGGGCAGCTCTCCCAACCACATAAATTGATGTATGTAATTAGAACAAGCAGTTTTGTTCTATTGAATTTGCACTCACTCTTTCATTATTCCATAGCAAAAATTATACTGTGTAGAAAATCTTCTTCTATGTGTATGTTGATGAATTGTCTATTACTGGTTTCTCTTCTATAGTTTCTAGAATGAAAGCTGTCATATGTTTGAATTGCTGAGTGTATCATGACTTAAAAGGAATTATGTACAATAAGTATGCATAGCCTTACAGAGAACTTGCAAAAAGCAAATGAAGTACTTGCAAAATTTTCAGTTTCTGTGAACTTCTTTCAGGGCTTGAGGTACAATTTGAATATTTCTTACTGTACACAGTTTGGTTAGCAATAGGGTGAATATTGTGCAAATGACGATTCACATTAAAGGCATTGCCCCCCTTTATGGATATAACTTTAGAACAAAAGTTACATTTGGCCTGGTAAACCCCAACTTCCTTAAATAAGCCCATATTTCACTTTTCTTTCTCGTTGAACGGCCAGCCATAATTTTAGGTAGAGATTGAAAGGTATGTATTGTAAGCTGAGATATTAAAAAAGTTCAACAGAATAATTCGTAAAAAAACAATTCAAAATCACCAAAAAACACTCGGAAAAACTAGCGTCATATAGACAAAACAAGCAAAGAAATCAAAAGCAACTGTCACGAGTATGTGCGAGGGAACGGAGAACTAAAAATATACTTCATACTACGAACTACAATCGAAGTAAAAGAACAATTGAACTGTGGATGATGCGATACTTCAACAGTTCAAACGAACAAAAAACTAACATTGAAGTTCGAAGTAGATGCCATAGATCATGCAAGCGGAACTACCAACTTCAATTGAAGTATTTGTTCAATGAAAAATGAATGAAGTTGGGACTGCCGCAAAAAGAAGTAGTTCCTCGAAGTAGTACCTACAGAGCGGTCACAACGCTAGTATAAACAGTTTGGAGTAAAAAATCGAAGCACAAAATTAGACCAATATATTTATTACAAATTAAATAAAATGACCAATATAATATTATTTTGAATACATACAAGTAAGCAAATTTAAGAAGTAACTCTTCAAATCATATCTTGTCCACCCATTTGAGTTTGGAATAGAATACTTAATTATTTTTGTGAAGCTCTTCCTAATGTTTTTTTTTTTTATTCGTCAGTTTGTTTGTAGTCACATCGAAACACGTTTGTTCATAATAAATCCATTAAAATCTCCTATAATTAATTAAAAATTATTTGTAAATACAAAAAAAAAAAAAAAATCTTGCTGTCATATTTATTTTTTAAAAAGTATGATAATGATAAACTGTTTGCACTCGTAAGACCACCATGAGAAGCCATTACAAATCTGAACCCACAACTTGCAAGTCTACTGAAAGTAGTCAACACACACTGATTGGTTGAATCCAGGTTGTTCGGGTGGTCGGAAACAAACCAAATATATTTGAGGCTTGTAGAAACAAACACGGCAAAGTCCACCAATAATGGAAAATGAGTTAAATATGAGGTTCGAAAGAGTAAAAAAAATGCTTCATGATGCAATGTTGCTTTCCTAACAAACACGGCTCTAAACCATTTATTTTTACGGATTAAAATTGAGTTCCATAACAAACTCGGCAAAGTCCACTTCTTTCCAAATCAAAGACGGCAGTTTTCAAACGGACCAATAGGAGCGTTGTAAATAGCTGTTTTCAAGATGGCGGTTTGTTGTTGTAAAACATTGTTTTTGTAAAAGTTGAGATATTGACAATTTCGCAAATTACCGAAAATGTCCGCTGACGTGCATAATGAACTTTTTGTTTCCTGTTATTTTTATGGACATCATTTTTTTTACTTACTAAACAGCATAGTGGTAAAATAAATTAGTTTTTACTTACGATTTAGAGTTTTATTGAATGATATGATTACTTTATTAGTAGTTATTGTTATGTCATTAATATTGTAGAAATCATGCTGTGTGAAAAACAAAAATGAATCAATGATAATTCCAAGCAACATAGAACCCGGAAAAGTTGTTTTGAAATCGTTAAAAGTAAGAGATGTCAACTATCTTTAGACCAAGCATTTCGGTGATAACTGGAGAAATCTTCCTGCTCTTGAATATTATTCCGCATTCATATCTTATTAAATCTTTAAAACAAATTTATATTAAAAAAATATCAGAATAATAGTTATTATTCTTTTCTAATTTTTTCTTTCGATTTTTTATTTTTTATTTTTTTTAAATTATTAATTAAGTCACCATAACTTACAAACTTTTTCAAAATATTTTGTAAGATATTATTGTTTTGTATTTCCATCAAAATAAATACTTTTTTAAATGTAAAACTATTTTTTACTGACTTTGACTGCAACCTTGTGAAAAAACGTGTCCATTTCAAAACTGGCAAAGTCCAGTTGTGTTGAAAACAAAAGCGGCAGTTGTCAAATGTGAACAACAAACACGGCAAAGTCCACTAATAATTTAAATATATTTTTTGTTTCGCACCAGTTAAACTAATGTATCAAGAAGAAAATTAATGTTTTTAGTAAGTACTATTTGTCGAATTTATTTTAGTGACAGTATCACAAGTAATTTTTAAATTAAACGTTTTTTGTTCTTCCTCGAAAACTGTAGTCAATGGACTTAGCCGTGTTTGTTTCTACAGGCCTCATTTGTACACCTTGTGATATCAATCCAGGACTGTATGTCGGCAAATGTTTAAAAAGATATCATTTAAAAAGTGAGTGTTTTAATAATGAATCTAGATTTTTTTAATACAATATGCCCTACAACCAACCAGTCCCGGAAAAAATGCAGAGGAAATAAAAGATAAAATGCAAATAGTTTATATTATTAGATAAAAAGTTATTATGAGTAGATTGCATGGAAAAGAGCAAATGCTTCCGAGTGCAAACTGTTAATATTACATAAATAATGCGATGATCAGTTTTATTTGCAAAATATTTTAGTATGGACAAAATATGATTGGAAAAGTAGCTTCTCATTTGGCCAGGTTTTTCCTAAAAGTGTCAACAGCCCTTAAGTGGCATGGAAAACCAATAATTTAGGATCAACATGAATAATAATTATGAATTAATTTTTATAATAATTTCTTAGCAGTACTTCAGAAAGGTACTCTTTGTAAATACATACCTACAGGTACATGAAACGAAGCATCATTGAACATGAACACATAACATTACATATGTACATTATTGTACATAAACAAATACTTTTAAGTCAATACATAGTCAAAATAATAAAAACAGTTTATGATTTAAATAATAATGTTTACGGTTGAATGATACATAATTATTATCATTGGAAAGCAAAGATAGAGTTCTCCTTTGCAACATTTCATGTGAATCGGTTAGTTATAAGTATGAAAATAAGACTCTAGTGTAGCATTCACTTCATACCAAGTGCATAGTTCTGACATCGGTTGCATTTGCAATTTAGAGAGGTGGGCTCAATTCAAGTTGATTGTTTACTATAAGAGGGTTCAATAAATGTATATTGTACCCTTTATAATATATCAAGCACATTCATTATTGGAAATCTCTAGCAAATTATAAAAGCTGATTTTGGATAACCTATATTCCAACCCGAATAATAAAAGAAAAATACTCAAGTTACATATCCAGCTATATTAAGATATGTATTCCTATGATTTATTGGAGACAAATCAAAAATGTTTTTTTCTTAGAATTGCTAATGGATTGATCAGAGAATTAAAAAAGTGTCTTAGGGTGATTTGTAGTACTGACTGGTGGGTGGGGATTTTAATATAATATTAATGTTGCTATGGAGTACAAGAGATTGCCTTTGGCACACCAAAAATGATGCCCTATACTGGATTATGTTTTGTTACCAATTGGATGGTTGTGATTCGTAACAGTGGAATACTTTCATTGTACTGAATACACCCATGAAATTTGTGAACTCACTCATTTTTAAACGATTTACATGATAATGAAACAAAATGTAAATAGTTAAAATTTTCATAGCGGCATACGTTTAGGGCGACATAGTGATGACTCAGTGCTTCGGATAAACTGGTTTGTCTGTACTAGTACATCAGCATTCCGTTAATTAGTTCCATAAAGAAAATGCCACACAGAAGTCCCTTTGTCAAGGGACATCAGCCCAAATTGAAATTTGTAATGCCCAAGGTAGTATGTAATTGGAAAATGAGGAGGTAACAGGCTATTTAGATTTTGTTATTAAATAAAGCTAAAGCAACTTCAAGCAAAGTGTTGATTATGAATAGTGGTTTCACACCAGGCAGATAATGAAAATATCTCTCTGAAATATATATTTAAATAGTGCTTCTATCAATTGTCTATTACTGGTTTCTCTTCTATAGTTTCTAGAATGAAAGCTGTCATATGTTTGAACTTGTAACTTGTTATAAAAATTTCAAAGGGTTTATTAAAAAAAACTTTTAATACATTGTTTTTATTTTGTGAGACAGGAATGGAGTAGGTTTAATTACTGATTCTTATTATATACTAGCAAAGGGCACTTCTAGTGTATTCTTTACCAATGTTTCATGTATTTTTGTTTTATATGTAAATTTATTTACTAGCATTATGTTTGATAGCTAGGGATGTTTGTTTAATGTTACATAGTGCAAGCTATTACACACTGCCAATTTAACAGTTTTTCTGTTCTTTCGTTCATTATCAAGGATGAGAGTACAATACATGATACTAGAAATAAATCAAAATCCATCACAGACATTCAATTGCATTCAAATAAAGATCTAAGATAGTATTAAATTTACATAAGTACATAATATCATATGTACATCAAAATAAAATAAAATTTAATTACATAATATCTATGAAGTTAAACTCTTATTTCAATAATCTTGACTTAAAACCAAATATCAAAAAGTTTTTGTCTTGTGATAACTAGACATCTGATTATATGCACTAAAAATGCCGAAATACACAAAAAAATGTTAAAATATGCACTAACAATATCAAAATATATGTCTAAAATATACAATAAAAGGTCCAAAATAAGAATTTTTAACTGAAAAAGCTAAAAATTGATAAAATTTTTCACGCAGGAAGGGAAAGGGGGGGGTTTGTATACAGCTTAAATCTTGGGAGTTTTAAGATTTTGGAAGAGGGGTGCATAGAATGAGCGCAAGTTTTAAAGATCAATTTTTAAGAATGAAATGACGAAAAAAGGCTCAAATATGCGCTAACGACCAAAAAGGCGCAAATATGCACTGTGCATATTCAAGACGGGCATGTGCCTAGTCTGGTGGTCGAAAAAAAAATGAAAAAACACCTGCAATTTGTAATATGATTATGAATAAAGAAAAAAAATGCATATAATCCGATGTCTAATGATAAAATAAATCAATACATTATAATTAAAATCGCCATGGATGTATTTTTCAAACATTTAACTAAGTTCATGAATCAATAATGTATTTTAAGGTACAGTCCTTGTTCTGGGAAAAAAACCTTAACTTGTTTAGAGTTAATGAATATTTTCTGCCAAAACAGACAATATTTATTATCATCTCTAAATACTTCATTTTGCACACAATGGTGTTTTTTAGCGGAAGAGATTTAGGGGGTATTTCACCACCTCTGAGTAAACTGTCGATTAGCGTAACTCATAAAGTTTCTGTTTCACCACTGCTGAGTAACGCTATTCGTCAAGTAAATCTCCGTTTTAACAGCCATGTTAATCCTATGATTGAAGTTACTCAACAGTTTATTCAAGAGGCAGTGAAATATCCCCTTAATGGTAAAAATTATGTCAATTTTAATTTTGTATAAGTATTAGCATTTTAGTTACAAAAACAATGGTTATGTTTGCAGATGAAAGAAGACGCACTATTCTATTTTTATTTTTTTTAAACAATTGAAAGTAGGTAAAATAATATATGATGAGGTATGTAAATGTATTATAATCAGTTATGATGATGATATATTTGTTGTTTTACCACTTTAACCCTACAATTAGAAGTCCTGCAGATATTATTTATGTAGGTATGTTTTATATTACTGAGATGAAATGATGCATTAAACAATCTAAAATGCAACAAATAAAGCAAGCACAATTTTTGATTACATCAATGTAGCGAAAATCATATTGTTTTCACTGCAGTGAGATGAATGTCCACTCACGCGGTAAAAATAGTTACCGTTTGAAAAAAATAGTAAGCAATATGATGAGCACATTGGGACAAAGGGGGGAATTTTATGGCTGTTGTAATACAAATAAAGTGCAAGTGCACATTTAAATGCCTAGCATATCAAAAGCGAGCCAATAGATCGGTCCAATTGGGTTAGAAAGGTTCAACGGCTTCTCCTATCCTTTAATAAAAGTGATGCATTAATAAAAAAAACCACCATTTTATTATGAAAT
Source organism: Drusus annulatus (assembly GCA_022651775.1). Classification (NCBI taxonomy): domain Eukaryota; kingdom Metazoa; phylum Arthropoda; class Insecta; order Trichoptera; family Limnephilidae; genus Drusus; species Drusus annulatus. The sequence continues at coordinate 317,891 of JAGWCC010000340.1, read as the reverse complement.
GAGTGTATATGTATTTTGTAAACACTGAGTTGGGAAGGAAGGGGCAGTTATGAGATGTTTCTCATACTGAAAACAGGACAGTCCTTAACTCTAACTCTTAACTAAATTATTTTCTTGGGTCCATTTGATTCTATTGATAGTGGATAAACATTAGTTACAATAATTTCACACCTCTTGCCACATGTGAAAATTCCATACATTGTACAAGTTTAATGTAGTGATAACTGTATATAAGTCAGATGTAATTTAAAAATAACTATAGGTATAATACAATAACAAGAGTTATTTTTTGGTTACAAATGAAAGATTAATATTCAAGTTTTGAAACAATACCATTTAACTGATTTGTTTATTGTGACTACAAAGGAAAAAAACAGACTTACATAATATAATAACAATTATGTATTAACATATTGTTTGTTTCTACTTAAAAATGCACTAATATTAGTGTTAATGCTTTAATCCATTAACTAATGGGAACACAAAATAAGAATAATTATAAGTATAGGATTAGTTTAAGCACAGGTCACTTCAGCTTCAGGGCTTGTTCTTCTTGGTTTTCTTCTTGTTCTTGGCTTGCTCTCCGCCCGGACCCGCGGGGGGCATGTTCCTCGCAGTCCCGGGGGTTGGCTGCCCAGTCTTTGTGTATAAGTTATTGAGGAAATCTTCTAAATTGGCATCGTGACAACTGCAAAATATAACAAATTATTGAGAAAAACTTTGGGATGCAGTAACACATTGGGGTGTACAGGTGGTCACACAGATAGAAGAGACTTCACCTTCCCCATCTTATTCCCTTCCCCATTCCCTTCTTCCTCAAAGCATTGGGGGTGCCAAGGACTCGTTGTGTGGTGTTCACATAAAAAGAGGAATTGTCACGATTCTCAAGGAAGCGTGCCCTGAGTGACTGCCTAGGATGATTACAGGAGCTGCTACATCACTTGAAGATATACATATATGTAGTTGAATTATTTTGACTGGGTGACTAACCTACTATTGAAGCTTTGTTTTCCACTGGGTGCGTTGCTCGGTTGCGATTTATTTCCCAGAACGATTCTGTACTGTACATGGTGAGAGTTGGCAACCAGATGTTTCAAATTCTTTTTCTGAAACAAAACATCACTATTATTATTTTTTTGTATTTATTTATTCAAAAATTATAATAGATCAGAGTATTACAAGTAGGTATTGTAAAAGTATATACATACTTATTTACGTATTTTCAAACTTTAAAAAACTTAAACTTTATTTTAAAGATGTACCCTTATAAAAAAAGCTTTGCTTGTGCGGAGGGCCTCTTATTTATTTAGATTACCGAGAAATTGTTATTATTCTTGATATTTTTTTTTAGTTTTCAGTGTAGTTTTTCAATCAATTGTAATTTTAATTCTTTGATGTTACTATTTACGTTTTTTTTTAAATGTATTAAAGATTTTTACTCCAAGGTATTTGTAGTTCTGTTGACCCATTGTTTTTTTACACATCGAAATAAGTAACATGCATTTTTGCAGTTTAATTTAATATCATCTCTTCTTTACATATTCATTAAAATTTTGGTTAAAGGAGAAATATGGACATATTTTTTATCTCACTTACCTGGCAAGATGCCCATTGCGTAATTTGATAGACAGCTCCGTCCATACAAGCGTAGTACATCCAAATGAAACCCCAGAAGTTGGATTCAGCCCATATGTCACCCTATTGGAAAGCAAAATAACATTTTACAACTTGTACATATTATAATTTCTCGACTCAAGGAAAATGAGCATGCGGTAAAGATTATGCCAAAATTGAATATCCAGAATAGTTATCGTCGTATAAAGAAAGGGCTAGGAATATTTCGTAAAACAAAGCGATGGAGAATGAAGAGCAATGAGCGCCCAGTTTTACAATCTCTGGATGGGAAGTGAAGGATTCCTAGCAGAGGCTTATGTATTTTCCCGTTGCTACTGAAAAACATTGCTTTGTAAACTGTTTTGTGAATGTTGCAATCGGGAACATACTTTGATTTTTGAATTGCAAGTAAATATTTGCAATTCGAGAATTTAAGTATAAAATGAGCTACTGCAATGAAGAGATACAAAATTACATACTTAGGGCCAGTTGTTTGGCAGAACTTGAACGATTCTTCAAAACATTTGAATGTGACAGACTTCTTTTCAGTGAATGTGATGGAACGTGAATTCGGTTGTTTGAATATCAAAATACATATTCGTCACATTTGAAAATTCATTTAAATATGACCAGTATAAACAGACATTTATTCCAGAGAATTTGAATAAGATTGATTTTTACGCTGGCCACACTGACTAGTTGTCTATAGAATATTGAATATGTCAAATAATTACCGCTATTTCTGGTTTGACAGTGAGTTTTATTTTTGTGCGTATTCACTTAATTACGTGTGTATATACATATGGTAACAACCAATCGCATTAATGTTTGATTATTATGTGTTTTAGATAACCCTGTATTCAGGAAATAACCTAAAAACTGACGCGAACCCCACGGAATTAATTCAATGGCTTGGAAATCTATAACAAATAAATGCTATGTACTTTGTGCGAGAGAGATTTGTTGCATATAAATACTTGAAATTTGTTATTTAGCTTGCATTATCTGTTTAATTTGTATGCTTACAAACGTGAAACCAACAAATATCCCTAACATAATTGTATATGATTACCCTGAACACATTATTATTTTACTCAAGTTGGTGTCAAGTGTCTTTGTTGTTTGGCTGCCCCGATTATTTGTTAAGCGAAATAATATATGTATAATTGATTATTTTGTATGGATATATAATATCATTACTTATTCTAGAAAGGTCGCAAGGAAGTCCACGAGAGGAGTGCGAACACTGCCCACTGGATGAAGGAATGAAACAGATTTAATGCAATTGGCAATACTGTGTTTTGGAAAATGGTGAAAGAAGAATCCCACAGTTGATCTGCTGTAACAATAGTTATAACCTTTGACCATCAACTGTGAACCATTTTAGTGTGTTTCCTTGTTAGAATTTATAAAAACGTCAGTATAATTATCACAAAAAATGTGGTTATTGTATTAATTTTTAAGTTATCTCCATGCAAAGGATGTCAAGTGGACTTTAGTGAGGCCAGTTGTTTTACCAATCATCAAATGTAACATTTTCATCAAATTCCCAATTAAACATACACGTGAAATGAATTGACAGTTTTCCTCCATAAGAAAAGTACAATATACTAGTTAATCTAGTATTTTATTTGTATACATAAATATTGTAAATAACTATTGTCATATGGCAGATTGTCCATCATCTACCCAGTCCTGCTGAAATATATACGCAAATAAAATAAAGTTAATAATCTAACAATATCTGTCTGTATGTGTTATACCTATATAGAAAAATCACCACCTCAAATTAATAGGATGTGATTTGCAGCCATGTTTTACTTCTAATTTAAATAAATACAATATTGAAAACAAAAAGCTTTTCAATATAAATACATTTTACCTGTACCTCTCTTTAGCTAGTAAAATTGTAGTTTTTTTAAAGGAATGTGTTTTTATCATCATAGCAGTTGCAGGTGACTAGGTTTGTATATATGTATAGGGTAAGTTAGTTGGGGGGCAACAGTTGCCAGACTATGGAGGGTTCAACCAATCTAGCTGACGCATCTGTGTTAGTCAGTTACATCTAGGTAAGATTGTCCCTCGTGCAGGGATCAGCTAAGAATGATGGTGCCAGCCAGCTCATGCAGTACCTTATACACCGTAAGACTAATTTTCAACTGAAATATTTGTGATTTGTCGTTGAATGTGTTCGGTGACACTGCATATTTGACAAGCTGCTCAGTTGAATAGCCCTTGCAATCTATACACATGTAAGCTAGCATGCAAACTGTTGCAGTAGTCTAATCTAAGTACTAAAGCTTAGAAAGACACTATAGATTTTAGATAATTGTCTTTTTTTTAAATGAACTGCCTACGGTATTGCCAAAGTTGTAAAGATCATAATATATGTTGCTTATAATACAGGTGTATTATAATTTGTTTGCATTGCATTCAGTTTCCCATAGCTTATATGACAGAAAACTGTATGTTTAATTATCTTAACAACATGAGAAGTTTTGGTGAACAATGTTATGTTATGTCATGAACAAAAATCATGTGTATGTACATACATTATGTTTGCACATGAAAAAGATCAAACTTTCTTGATAATAGATTCCAGTTGACAAAAAGAACATACTTGGATGTCGATGTTTCTATACGATTTTAAATCACAGAAACCAACTATTTTTAACAATCGTATATGTATTCTAAAAAGGATTTCAAAACATTTTCTCATAAAACCGTTAACTTTGGAAGTTTAAATTGTTGGGTTTTATTTGAGTAAAATGTCAAAATTGCAATAATAATAACATTAGCCCTCAAGTTTGAAGATGTCCGCCATTTTTTTTTTTGACATATCCATAAGCGTGATCAAACAACCGAATTTTTGAAAATGACGCTGAAAAATTTTCGAATGACGCTGATTGGCGATTTGACGAGAATGTTACATTTGAATTTTTCCGAAACAACTGGGCCTTAGTTTAATATACTACATCATATATACAACACTTCAATTGTTCAATTAAAAAAATAGTGTAATAATTTTTTACTCGTGCGTAAGTATTAATTTAACAATTAGATTTTGAGTTGATTTAAAATATGTGGAAAAGAGTTTTAAAAAATTGCCATGGTGAGTTTTATTAAAAAGTTGAATAAAATACAGGGATAATGTATCTTGCCCATTGACACTTGGAATTAGCAAATTTGTAACTGCTTATAAATGAATCATTATAACACTGCTGTTTATTTATTAAAATGGGACATTGAACCTTTGTTACACAAAATATTATGCTGACAATGCATTTGCAGTGTTTCACCACAAAGCGAAAGCTGTGAAATCAATTTTATTGGGTTCATCAAACTTAACAATCAACTTCACAATGCCCAGACAAAATATATTAGTATGAAGCCATACCGATATAATTTTTGTGTCACTGTGGGAATTGAGCCCACAATCTCCAGAGTTAAATGCGTAGACCATAGCCCTACGGGGGGGTCATAGAAATTTGCACAAAATTTTGAAACGAACATCTTAACACCTTTAATGGTTTTTTATCAAATTCATGTTTATCACAAGGTCATGGGGTGCATGCATTTGTAAAATTGTTATTCAGTACATACCTCTTTGGCGGCATGGTGAATCTTGCACTGGTGGCAGTGGCGCGCCGCATAGGCAGGCCTGGCAGTGAGCGTGCGCGCGTGGCGCCGCGAGCAATTGGTGCAGCGGATGGTGGCGGCGGCGTGGCGCACCTTGTCGTGCAGTTGTGCCAGGAGCTCTGACACCTCGGACCAGGCCGCTTCCATGTGTGCCGACTCCACCAACTTGCGGTCGTAGGCCTCGCGCCGCTCCTGCCACAGATATTCACATTCTCTTTTAGTCATACATCATGTTTACTACAACCCTGGCCGCCTTTGTCTCCACACCCTCCAACACTCCTTCGTCCTGTAGACTTATCATAACTGGTGGTTGACTATCTTCCAGCCCTGTTAATTGTTCTCCTGTTAGTCCCACAACTTTACGCTGGTTGGTAGATCGTACAAAACAAGTTGTTTATCACAAGCGATAACTACATCTCCAAACAACTAGTATAAATAATTGTTAATAATGAAGTCTTTTGAAAACGTTAAATAAAATTCATACAAACAGAGGCGCATTTAAACCGTTGCTGTTTTCGAAACACTCTCTTTCATAAACAATAGAATGTTGGAAAATTGAACGGATCTATTACAATTGTAAAGAGTTGGATTCTTGTTATGAGAAAAATTGAACAAAAATATTTTTAGGAAAAATAAGAATATCCCGATAATAACCAACTGTATTACATCATTGTTTAGAGCAGACAATGGTTTAAAAATCAATTAAAAAAAAACACTAGAGTTTACATCAGTAATTTAAAAAATCTTAACAAAAAATCAGTAATGTCACCTCAAACATTTTGATGCCAAATGGGCTGTACAAAATGAGCCGCGAGCTGCACGAAATGGGCTTGCTGGTTGTGCACCACTGGTTTACAAGTTACGCCAATGTATATGCCTTTATTCAGTAGGTTAACGAAGTTGGAATAACATAAATTTTTTTTTTGACTTATTGGTGTTTTCTGATTCCTTATAACATAAGCAGTCAAAAGACACCCATAAGTAAAAAAAAAAAATGACTTATTATAGTATTGAACTAGCACAGAGATGTGTTTTAGGAATACCTAAAATACTGTTTTAATATTACATGTATTTAAAGAGATATGAAATATTTAAAAAGAACCGTAGAATATCTTTACATTGTGGGTAGGGGAAGGTTAAATAGGACAATAAATGTAAAAAGAGGTGCTCACAGGTTCACCAATTAGGTCGAAGGCATGTTGCAATATCTTAAAAGCTTCCTCCGCCCCCGGCTGCTGGTTCTTGTCTGGGTGAACAAGGAAAGCTTGTCTTCTATAGTACCTCTTGATGTCATCATCGCTGCACTGCACACCAACACCCAAGATACTAAAATAATTAAAAACCACAAAAATTTTATAACCTCGATTTACAGAAAAAATTATTAAGGTGATTTAATTATCGTGTTCATTATGAAACACTTCTATGATGTATAACAAACTGTCAAGATATCTCCTAGATAACACACAATGGAAAAGAAAGGAGGTCATTAAACATTCATTTATCTAAGCATATTTAAAGTCTAAATTTGAACCGTTAAAGGTATGTTGTAGCCATATACAGCTAATGGACTGGTTCAACACAAGTCACACCATCCATTTTCCTATGAATTTAAAGGGCAATTAGGTATACATGACAAACTGATACCGTCTTCACAGCACATTTTTGACATTTTGTTTATGCATACCTTTAGGTGTAGCATTATTATCAGAGTAACTGTCAAAGTACACAAAGGCACTTACCTATATGGATCCTTTCCTTTGCAAGCGAGTAATCGTTTCATTGCATCATCACCCGTGGCTGGCAGAGGTATATTGGATTTACTTTTCTTTTGGTTGTCCTTTTCATCTTCATATTTAGCTAAAAAAACATTTTCAATAATTTATAAAGAAACATAAAAACCTGTCATAGGTGTGGGGTGATTGAACATTTTGAGCATAATGATTGTGGCAGTAGTCATCTAACAATTATAAAAGGATGTTTTTTGATGATTGTTATCTACAATTGGAAATATGGCTGATAGAACATAAGTGGTTGATAAAACGTAGTAGTTCATTGTCGAAAAAAAAATCTAACTTCACATTCTTTTGCTATAGTTTTAATTTTGTTGCAAAATAAAGAAAAATCCTTTGAAATATCTTTAGATTCTGTTTTATCAAAAATGTATCTTAATAATAGTTCTTCAAGGATAAATGCAAAAAAAAACTACAAAAACAAATTCAAATGTTTCACTGCCCTCGTAGAGCAATTTTTCTTCAATAAACCCTTATTATAGTCAATGAATCTACCTAAACAGAGAGGAGACCTGCAACTGCTACGGGGATGATAAAAAAACTGCTAGACGGAAATAAAAGATGAATAATATTGGCTTCACCCCACACTACAGTAATCACAATATGTATATTTGTTTTTCTAATTATAATTAATAGTGAAACTCACAGTTCATCTTCATCCATTTTAATTTGCGCCAAAACCCAAACCATGTGTGTCCCATTTTATTGTCAATATATACACCAATACTGCATAACCATTCTGTGCTTGTAGCTTTTTCTTTCATCAATATCCACAGTTCTGATGCCCATGAATAAGTATTCTTGCATGTCATTGAAAAGCTGAAAAAAAAGTGATAAGCTTATAATCTGCGGAACTAAATCAATGATTTGATAATTCAAACAAAAGTAATTTGGTAAACTCACAAATCAACGGAAAGTTGAGCACTCATCTGAAAAATATCTGACACTAGATTGAAGAACCATAACAGAACATGTTTTATGATAATGATCCAACTGTCCATGTAGTTCTGTAACTTGCCCATATAACCCGAGCCCTTGGATTTCTTCTGACGATTCTGCGAGTTCTTTTTACTTTTTTCAGAAAGTATTTTGCGAGAGGCATTGCTGGATTTATCTTTATTTTTGCGTTTCAGTTTATCAGATTCGTTGATTGTTTCTTGATATATTAATGGATCAGCGTCACTGGTGTTGTATTCCAAATTGATTACATCGGGCTTCTCACTTTTTTTTACATTGGTTGTATCATGCTTTTTAATATTCTTCTTCTTTGGGTTACCCTTTTCCTCAGGTTGTGAAACAAACACAAATTCTGAGTCACAATTGGTGTAACCAGGCTTCTCTTCTATGGGTGGATCATTGTCGTTAGAGAGATCATCCAGAGACACCCACTTTCTGTTTACATTATCACCTTTGCCTCTATTTTTGCCATTCAGTTTGTGACCTTTAGTAGGAAACTCAATATTTGGCTCACCACTCTCACTTCCGGAGGATACCTGGCTTTGGAAAACAGTCTTGCGGCCAGAATCGGATTTCTTACTCTTTTCGTCAGGTAGTAAAGGCTTTTCACCGAACGCAAAATGGTTCCTGGCTTTATCGGACTTAATCCCTCCAGGCTTAGAGGCATTAGGTTTCACTTGTTCTTTGGCATTGTACCCCTTCTTTTTATTGCTTTCAGGAACATTGGGACCCTTGGGTGTTTGAGATAACACAGCAGAATATGAAGGTCGCATAGGTTTCACTTCAGCGACAATTCGTTTCTTCCCAGTGGTGTCAGAAAATGTGAAACCCTCTGTTTCCTTCCTGCTAATTGGCTCGACATGTTTTATTTTTTCTGGCTCGGTATTATAAAAAACATTTTGGTCCGGTATAACAGGGCTTGCAGTGTTACTTACATTCGGAGACTCTCTTTGCAGAAGTAAATTGGGTTGCACATTGAGGAAGGAATGACCGAAAGGCGTGTATGTTCCCGAAGAATTATTGTTCCAATTGCCGAGAAAGTTATCAATCAGTTGGCTTTTCCCAGCCGGTTGTCGATCAAAAGCTTGTGCGTACTGAGCTCCGGCGTCAGAGTGGTTGTTATCTGGTGCTGCCTGGATCACCTCTTGATAATGTTGCGGAATGAGAGGTTCTCGCAAGTGATTCGCCTGGTTGAAGGACTCGGCTTCCATACGCATAGCCGAGTTATTTGGTGGGTGTTGCTGGTGATGTGGGGGCATATAATTCATCATCATAGGATAGCACTGCTGTTGTAGATTCATATTGTGACTCAAGTCCTGATTGAAGAGTTCGTAGCTATTGACCGGGACCATATTATACTGGGACTGATTATTGCCATTTAAATTATTATTATGATGGCGTCCATTACCCATATCACCTCGGGCAAAATTTTGTTGAATTGTGTTTGCATCATAATTGGCGTTTTGACTCACGAACATACTTTCGTTATAATTGTTGTGATTACTGGTAAGTGGCGAAGAGTTTCCAGTCAAGTTATCAGCTGGCTTCGTTGTGTAAAGCATATTTGGTGAATACAATTCTTGGTTCACGTATTGATTTTGCATGCAATAGTCTTGATGATTCTGGAAACCTTCGTCGTTTCCATTTTTAGGTTCTTTCATTTTCATGCGGTTATAAGAATTTTCATCTTGCATGTTAGACCACTGACCCTGTAATTCGCGGTACATGGACAGATCGTCCCGTTGGTCTGACATTCTTGGTTAGGAGCGTTTCATTCATTTGATGAATAAGTTGACACCGTTGAATAAGTTTAATTGTAATGTATTAACATAAAAGAAATATTGATAGAATATTACTATTAATCTTAATGAATTAATCAACCTCTAAGCGAAAGAAGTAAAAAATAAGAAGTGACAGCCCGACGCAGAGATCACAGATACCACCATAGACAATTCAGTTTGACGAAACCATAGAAATTAGAGATGTTCGATATTATTTCTCCAAGAAACGGTTATTTTTTAAATACCTGGTGGTTTGAGTTGGAATCTCGTAAAGAAGCTAACCTGGTATTTTTCAACAGAATTACTCTGGCAATCCCCCTCTGTAAAATAAAAGTATTTAGAGGAACCGATTTCGTTTTTTTCTAGAAAAAAAATGTTACCAATAAACTTTTCCCCAACCGGGTATCGGTTCCAAAAGTAATTAGTTCTTCTCCGATCTCCAGTAACTGGAACCGTAGTGATTCCACATTTAACTTACTACTATAAGTATTCAGCATCCCATTTTATTTACCACAAAATAATGTTATTTTTTGTAACGGAAGTATTATAACGAAAGTGTAAGTGGTTGCTATATTTTTAATTTTGTCAATGCAGATGTGGAAATGGAATTGATATTAGAGATTCATTGAAGACAGGTAATAAAATCAAATAATTACTCAACACAGTCGTAGTGCGTTCCTTCCGAGAATATACCTTTTCACATATTATACACTTGGCTTTCGAATCATTCAATAGCACAAACGGAGGGAGAAGGGGAACTGACTGGCGTTCGGATCTCAGTATTTTGAATCATAACAAACATAAACAAGGCGTTACAGTTTTTGTTAAAATTAAAATGAACTTATGACGTTTCCCGGTTGACATTACGTAAACTGCCTTTAGCCGTTTTCTTTTTGAGATTTTGCCGTTTGGGAATTAAGACAATACTATCAATCAAAAGTTTAAAGCTACCCACAAACCGCTTGATTTCATCTGTACAAGCTAAAGCAACCACGTCGGAAGGCTTAGACGTCTATCCTCCTTTCCACAATCGACTTAAGCCAAGCCTTTTTTCATTCCTTTTCCACATGTTTCTTTAAAATCGGATAAGTTTGAAGGCAGTTGAAGTCTGATTATGAATTCTAATCACATATAAGCAATAAAAATACTTAAAAAATAGAATCTGGGGAGTTTTTACATTTCTGGAAATTATTTTCGACTTTGCTAGGGAGTTCTTATTTTTTTACGCGGCAACCCTTTTATAATTGTTTTGTTAATGTCAAAATGACAATGACAGGTGAAGTAATATTTATCTAAAAATCCCTGATATAATAGTGTTTCGATAGTTTGGTGATTAGATTTTATATTAGTATTTTCAATTAATGTCGTAAGATGGAAGTTAATTTAGTTGGGTGGATAACTGTAGTGTTTTTCCTATTTGTAACGACATTTGGTTTACAAGCATGGATAAACATTATATTAGCATGTGTTGCATTCGTAGCGGGTGTGTTGACAATGCTTTATTTGGCAAGCGATAAAGAAAAAATAAGTGTGACAACACAGGACCTTTTGGACAATCCTTTAGACCAGTCATCATACACAAGTTCTCTAGTGCAAGTAATGCGTATCTTCAATGAGCCAAAAAAAGTTTCCAAGACAGACAAGAGAATTACTGGGAGTGAATCTGTTGATACATTCTTACATGAAATATTTGGATATCTAATGAAGGATTATGTTACACCATGGTATAGCATCATCACATCGGATAAAGAGTTTGAAGAAGGCATCAGACAAACTGCGCAATCTATGGCGGTCAATCTGTCTAATAGGATCAAGGCAGTCAACTGGCTGAATTATTTTATGGGTCGACCTGTTGAGGATCTGACAGGACACCTCCGTCTGTTCCGAGGGGCCGGAGGGGGGCTGTTTGGGGCTGCTGCACCCCCCCCTTCCCGCCCCCCCCGTCAAGGCTCGCCCGCTCGTTCCCCTCCCAACAACTCCCCACAACAGCAACACCGTCGCAACAAGAGTGATACGGATGTGGCTAATTACGTCGGTAAACAGAGAAACATCGCTAACTCCAGATTTTATGTAGAGACCAAGAACACAAAGAACCTCTCCTTCGAGCAGCAGTTCTTCAAACTTGAACGAGAAATGGAAAAGAACTTAATTTCAAGAGAAAATATGTGTACCGATTTAGATACAGAAACATCGTTCATTGCAGAAATATGCCAGTTGCTATTTTATATATCTTTGGAGGCTGATGATTTTAAAGGTGGCGCTTCTCTGGCTATCATGAGAGTGATATCTTCTGTGACTCTTCAGTCAGCATTAAGCTACATAACTGACCCAGATACTTTGAATACTCTTGTTTTAAGATTCATTTGTTACGACGGCCTCTCATCAGAATCCTTTTTGTCTGTCATTCGTTCTTCAGATAACGTTGACGAGTTAAAGTGTACTTTAGATTTAGTGCAGCAAGAAATCCAAAACTTGGTGTCCCACGATACAGTGGGAGAATGTGATATAGCCGTTAAGCAGCAATTGTCTTCTTTGCAATACTTGGTTCGAATGTTGAATACAAGAAGTTCAGCGTTGACTCCATCCGAGTCTTCCCAACAGAGACAAGCTGTGACACAACTTCCCATGAATTTCCTCTTAGAAAACCATTTGGCCCTGGGCTATTTCCTAGATTATGCACAATCCATGGGAGCTCATGAATACATATTTTGTCATTTACAAATCCAGGCATGGAGAGCTGCTGCCGTAAAACATCTAGCAACGCAAGTGAGTGGGATACACAACACTCGAGAAGGAACGGTTTCAGAAATTAAATCTGCTGCTCAACTTATTTATGACCAATATTTGGCTGGAGGAATACTGAACAGCGGTGATGTTCCACACACATTAGTAAGAAATCTTATTACAAACTTAGGCATGCCTCTGGATGAAAAATCAATAGTGTGGTTTCAAGAAGTAGAAGATTTTATTTTTACAAAACTTAAAATAGTGGATGCTGGTTTTAAAAATTCACGACAATATACAATGCTTTTAGCAGAGTTGGATCTTGAAAATTTTAACTCGTCTGAAATAACTAAGTTTGGTGAGCGTAATGATAATGGATCTCAAAATTATGGTTCAAAAACCAGTCTAAGTTCACTATCAGATAGTCGTTTAAGTGATAATTCTGAAACTGATGTTGAAAGAATTTCTGGATCCTCAAAATTCTTTATCGATAGTTTGCCCAACTCTCGATCTCAGTCTCCTGGACCTACTAAATCTACTGAGCCAATCCCCAATGAAAGCAGCAAGGAAGTAAAAACAGAATCATCTTCTGCCATCCAAATCCAGGATCCTCGGAAACAAATACAACAGTGGATAATTCGTAAGGAGTCCTGCCTGCTAGAAGCAGATATTTATGAAACAGGCGTTGTTCATGAACGAGGAAAAGCCTTTGGTGTTTACGCAGTTAAAGTTACTAGACGCTGTCCGTCAACTGGTCAACAGCTTTGCTGGCATGTTTATCGCCGGTACAGTGACTTTCTCGACTTATATAACAGTATTAAAGATCAGTACCCAGAGCTCGGCAAAATGGAATTCCCATCGAAAAAAACATTCCACAATACATCTCGCAGTGTTTTAGAACGAAGGAAGGAAGTTTTAAGTATTTGGCTGAGTGCTCTCGCTGCATTGGGATCTCCGAATGGGCCTCCTCGATATGTTATCTTGCATTCTTCCCTACTTCTACCTTTCTTGAGTCCCAAAGACGTTCACGATAAGCAGAACCAACGAGTTATAGACACAATGTTGGTGCAGCCAATCCATCAAGGAATGCGGACATTGCGAGGTGTCCCGGGACAACTATTTAGCACCGTGGATGATTTAATGGAAGGTCTATCGAAAGTGCTCAGCAGCAGCAAGTCTGAATCAACCGTGGTATTGCCCAGTCATTTACAGACGGTAGGGGTGATGAGCTTACAGGAGAGAAGCGATGTGGGGACAGAATTACCGCTACGAGTTTTACTGTTGCTGCTGGATGAAGTATTTGAACTTCGAAAACGCAATCAGTGGCTTCGCCGACAAATATCGGCATTGCTCCGACAGCTTCTGACTGTCATGTTTTCTGATGTTTTGAACAAAAGAATCATAGAATGCATTTCATCTTTGACATCGCCAGGGACGATAGTGCAATGCTTGGATATTGTAAAAGCGTACTTATTGGTCAGTAGGCAATGGGATTCCCAGAAGAACAGACCCTCGTGATGCGGCTGAAAGAGCACGGGCGCGAGTGGCAGTCAAGGCTGCCCTGCTCGCGGTTTGCCAAGAGGAGCTGAAGCACATCATTGGCTCCGAGACCACTCATAGAGGGCTCATGACGGTATTTCAACTTTTCCAGAATCCCGTTTTAAACAAAAGGCTTTTGTATCTTTTTGTGGAAGGTTTGATTGGTGCTCTGTATCCCGATATGGATGTAAAAGGGGTTTTTAGAAAACTCTTGAAAACAGCGCACTCCTCAAAGATGACACATCTCCAAGTGAATTGAAATTTTATCATAATTATTATTCTTTGTAGCTAAATCTGAAACTTTTTCACAGCCTGGGACATATGGAAATATCAAGTCTAAGTAGTGTTTTGAAGATTTTCTAATGTAATTTCTATAATAGTATAGTAGCCATTGTTTTTTTTTATCAGTTTTTAAGCGCCCTTGAGGTGATGTATCACAAAAACGGCGCTGTATTAATTATTCAATTGTTATTATTTAAAAATAACAAAATACAAAATGTAATGTTTTGAAAAGTAGGACTTTTAAGTATAAAATAATATGCATTTACAAGTTGTTGGTAAAAAAATAATTTAAAACAGTCATTTGTGAAATATAATTTTGTACAAGCATTTAATTTTTGTTTAATTATTGATTGAGTTATTAATTATTTTATGTATTTTGGAAATCATAATATTGTGGAATCTTCAGAAACACTCAATGTATTCATTTTGATACATATTTCGAAGTCTACCTTATAGTTAGGTATAATAATGATATGATGTTGTAAAAAAAAATTGGAAATATATTAAATAAAAAGTTTCAATATTTTATTACCTCCTTTCACAGTTAGAAATGTAAGCTTCTACAGAATAAAATAATTATATTGTTTCAGGGTTTGAAATATATCCTTAAATATGTAGTAAATACACTGTGAAATCCTTCACTAATTTACTACCAGGTCAGTCTTGAAACATGATCAGTTTTTCTCTTGGAAGTTTTGATGAAGCCAAGAAACTGCAACTCTGATACGGCGCGGGTGAAACGTGCTCTGAATACTAGTTAAGGAATAATAACTGCTGATTTAAAAAAACCCTTGTAAAGTTGCTTCCACCAACCACAAAATTATGGTTTTGCTGCCAAGAGCTTTGTTGTAACTCCTCTCTGTTACTTGCGTCATTTATGAGAAAGAGGGGAGGTTACACGTGAGCACCACTGGAATGGCTTTAGCATCGGTGGCAAGAATATTGCAATTGCTTGCTAATCAATACGCAACCTTTTCATAAGCGGGAGCTTGGATAGGTGACCATTTTATCAAATTGTCTGAACAGAAAAATAACTTCATTTTAAATGTAACAAATAATATGTACACGTTGAACAGTTTATTTAGATTAGTGTAATAAGTTTGAGCTAAGTGCCAAACCTATTAAGAGGTTTAGTTTTTCTCAAACACCATGCACTAATCTACCAAGTCCGGGTCCTAACATTTGAGATTAAAAAATTGCTTGAGATGACTATGTTGAGTGACCATGATGAAAGACTAGTTTCTTCCATTCTTTCTCCTTCCTCTCCCTAATTTCCTTCCGCTTCACAACATTAAGATGTCCATAGTACCACTAACTGAGTTGGAAGTCACTATTGGATTTTTGGATAAGTTGATAGGGAATTGTGCTTCTATTAAATTAATGTTAAAAAAATAATAAATCAACAAATCCTTTTTCGACCATTTTGTCTCTTAAAACAGGATGATCTTCTTCTAGTGTTCTTTCCTATGTTGGCTATTTAGGTTGGCTATCATCAGTGGAATCTACGTCCTGCAGGTTGCAGCCTGGAAAGACTCAGCGGAACTGAGGTATAGGATGATAACCTAACATAATTTAGAAATTAAATATCACGCTTTAAAGGATACTGTATTTCCGGATCGATCTCTCTTCTTTCTTCTTCATCGTTCTCACTGCATTCAATGGGGTCCACAATGGTCAGGAAGGCTTGGAGCCAGTCGTATAGGTTGATGAGTTTCCCACACTCCAGGTGCAGTTTATACATGATGGAAAGATCAGGAAACGTCGGTAAGATCACCTCTTGACTTGGTAATTCACAACATGTGCACTGAAATGGAAATAAAACCATCAGTCATTTTGAAAGTTGGTAGACGTAAGTCTTTTTTAAAAAAATCTTGATTTATTGTAATATTACAAATTACAGTTTTTTTTCCTTTTTTAGACCACCAGACTAAGCACATGCTCGTGTTGCGGCGGTCAGAAGGTTGTACATGACTTTCTGCATAGTTTAATCTCATGACTTCTTTGGTGACGTGTTGAAGGAGAAACAAATAAATTAGAGGATTTTGATTGAACCTGTAAATAGGCAGCAGGATTGTTGAGTGCTGTATGGATGGATGCTCGAGGGGTTCCCACAATATGTCTCTTTACTTTATAAACATCGCTGAAGAAGAACAGCTCGTAAAATGGCTGGGTGTTTGGAGGTTGTAAGAATATTCGGAAAACTTCACAGGAAAGATATTTTATAAGTTCTCCACGGATGGTATCAAACTCGGACACGGGCTTTTCTTTAGTGGAGGCTTTCAAAAGTTTCTGTAATGTAAAAAAGAAGAATAAAAAAAAAAACATACACACTTCAGTAGGATTATATAAAACGATGTTAAAATAAAAGTTTTTTTTAATGTCGTTTAGCATATCGTCGCTGGAAAGGCAAAAGGGTTTAAGCGACACTTTGGTCAAAAATTAGTTAAATATACAGTTTTGATCATTAATTTTTTTCTGCATCGAATGCTCTGACTCTGGTTTGATTCTGAATACTTTTCAGGCCCATCAGCCCTCTAAAATATATTTACCATTTGGGAGAAGGCTTGACTCAAGCGACATAAGTTTGGGACCTTTTAGTTTTTGTCGCTTCAGGTAACTTAGTGAGAGCATTAAGATACCTGAGTTAATTTTTTTTTCAAAATCTAACCAGGTACTGAAGACTTATGAATTTTATTGTAAAACAAAAAAAAACTTTTAAATAGTCTGGTGTAAACTTCCCAAAATGGTGCTTATTATAAACCAAAAAAATAAGAATGTATGTAGAATATACCTCTCTTAAATTTTGCCTGTTAAGTTTCTCTATTATTTCTTCGGTTTCATCTTCTTCTTTAATACTGCCGCAGCCCAAACTGGCATTCCTTATCTTCTCTTTAAAAAGTACTAGTCTCTCTTTTACTACAGACATTCTCTTTGTGGCAGAGGAGTTTGGTATATTCTTATCTTGGGATTTCTGGGATAATGATAACCGTCTTTTCTTAGGTGTAGCCACTGGTTGACTTTTTAGGATGCCGTCAAACTGGGATATAGTTTTGTCGAGGATGTCCAGAAACTCATCTTTCGATTGGAACCCGATGAGGAGTATGCATTGTTTGTATTGGGGGGACTCCACTATACTAGATGAAACACATGAAGCATACAGTTCTCTCATCTGCAAAGAAAAACAAATCGTAAATCTATTTTTATGATAAGTATGTGTAATGCTGAGATTGAATTGTCATAAATATCTTCTAGTTCATCAATGTCCGAGTTTAACTTTTAGTTTGATCGGTTTTTCAATGAACTTTTAATTGTGGTAAACTTGATTTGTGTTTAAAATGTAATTACCATTTTTTATTGATATATAAATTGTGTATTTGTAAAATATAGGTTTGTGGTTATATCATTGCAATCACCTGCTTTCCCAAAGGAGCATTCGGAAGACTGCCGACGATGGTAAGAAGAACCTTCATTGTTATGTGGAAATCATGCAAATAGTCATGTAGATTTTCAATAGCCTTTGCTAAATCAATTCTGAAATAATCATCATTTTGCAAAAGGGATATTCTGGTAGAAGCTGGTTTAGCTTCCACGTAGGACCTGAAGGATGGTAGATGTCTCACAGCTTCCAGATCTTTGGTCTTCATTTTGGATATTGTAGGAATAATGTTTTCTCTCGAACAGCAGAGGGCATTGATCCTGTTGGCGTAGTAATGTTCCATCATGCAAAACTAAAAGAAAAATTAATTGCTATTATAACAGACATCTATTTACCGAAGAGAATTGGATGGCTTCTGTAGCTAGTAGTCAATGCATTTTACTAAAGTAACGTAATAAAATTGATAAATAAATACAATGTGTGCGTTTGAAGAGAACTAGTGACGCAATGCTTAGAAAAAAGAAAGTATTCTACCAACTTAAAAGGAGTTTTGATATTTACCTTTATGCTTTGAATAAATCCAGTGACAGAAAAATCATAAAACAGGAAGACATCAATCAACAGTTTAAAAGCTTTCCCGGATAAATGGAATGGGCATTTATCAATCAGGAAAATATTTTCCAACACCTATAAATATAAGAATAAGTAGCATTATTTCGCTGGAAACACGCAAACAAAAGGTTTATTTGAAATTTAATACTGATCCTATAATAGATTTTTTATGAAACTAATAAAATAGAAACCTGATTTAAATACAGCGTTGAAGAGTGAGATTGAAAGACTTGAACCAATAGTCTGGATGACACGTGGTAAGGAAAGCTCTTGTGCAATGCGGAGACGGATGTGGCCACTCCAAACACTAATACAAATGGTAATACTTCTGTGTATCCGCTGCAATTTAAATATGTACATTAATTAGAATTTTCTGTCCAACCATAAGCAGTTTGTCAAACAATTTGGTTTGGGAGGATTCATTGATGTTGTTGAGGAAAACAATTATTATAAGGCACCTATTTACCTCAAAATCAAAATGAAATCTTGCAAAGTTTCGCAGTTGAAGCTTTCAAAATCTGGGATGATGATGACAAGGTGGTTCCTCGCACTGGTAGCCTTTAATTTTTTGGACGGAGTCAGGATGTTGGACCCATTTCTGGTGCCGTACAACTCCTGAAACCAGGAGGCCAGTATGGTCATGTTGCACTGGGACTTTTTAATCTTCGAAGGTTTACTCATTGATTTGTTTGGACTGGTCGATGGCTCGTCAGAGTCAGAATTCTATAATATTAATAAAATAGTCATTTTTGGTTGATAATGTGTAAGACAGGCAACTAAATTTATATAATTATTTAATTGAATTTAATAACAGCAAGACTAAGTAAGAAAAACATCCTACTTTTTTTTTTAATGTATGTGAGCATATGAAAAAGATTTTTGAAGAAGATTCACCAATGCTATCAGTAATATTACCTCAGAGTCATCATCATTAATGAACTGCAAAATCATATTTTCAATCATTTGTTTCACTGAATTGGCATCCTGAGAGTAAATAATAGCAACGTGAGAAGTTACTTCAAATCTGAAAGGTAAAAGAAAAGGTATCTAATTAGTCAAACGGGAGGAACAAAAAGAAGGATACAGGGAAATATTTGTAAAGGTAATATTTACAAATTTCTCTACTTACAAAAGCTGATCTTTCAGAGCAGTAAACTGTACAATATGATCCGGTTGATTGATTCCAGTGAGGAGTGTAGCGCACGGAATAATTTCATCATAAAACACTGAATGGCTATTGTAGCATTCTTGAACATAGTTTACTAAGTCCCGTAAAATGCGATTGTAGGTGGTCATGTTCAGCTCCTGGAAAATCAAAGTTTTGCAGAAGACAGGCAAAAACTGTCTCGATTATCCAAAAAGGAATATTATATTAAAAGGTATAGTCTAGATGTATATAATTAGAAGACACTGTGTGCCTATAGTGGCTCCAGTCAAGTGGACTCCTTGGAAGTTACAGTTAGATTCACTACTTTAGTCGACTGATGATGGTCAGCAGATCATGATGTATGAATTCCGAATAAAATACCGGCTTGCGTACTAAGATATTGCAAGAACAACATCAGAAAGTGTGAAAATACCGACGGAATTTCTTTTGTATTTTTATAACATTAAAACAACTGCTAGAATTGATTATTTGGCTATATTATTATCAAGTTCAAAGCTGAATTGTTCACAACACACCGATATATACAACGGGCATGTTTCCATAAGCGCAGATTAGATTAATGGAACATAATTTAAAAAAACGTTACGTTTGGAGCTGTCTACTCTATTATATACTTAATAAAACCGAAACCGGTCTAGTAAACAAATAGATACAAAAGTAAATATTAATAAGTGTACCTCGATTTGTTTCTCAACCTGCTGCCAAGAGTTTCTGTAGGCTTCATACCACAAATCGCCAGTGAATTGCTGTTCAAAGAGAGGTATTGAAACTTCCCTTTTACTCTTGTGTTTTTTAGAGACACGCTCAAAACCATTTTTGAAGACAAAGCACCCCTAGAAGAGAATTTCTTATATTGTTAGTGGCGTACAGATCTAACAATTAAAAATAATGATGAGTTAAGAAAAAGCCAACCTTAGAAACTGAAGCCGTTGACTCCATTTTATTTTGACTCCCGTTAACAAATTTCCTACCGCTTTAAATAACCCAAAAACAACCTATGGATTAACAAACCAACCAACACACTGGCAAATTTTGACAGCTGTAAATAAAACGAAATTTGGAGGGAAACAGAAGGTAGAGTTGTTCAATATTTCTATCCCAGTTACAAAGAACCGGCGACACGGGGGTCACCGGTTTGTATTTTTGGGAAATGAAAATATCGAGATAGACCGAAGGTCCGGTATAACCGGTGCTTTACGCAAAAACGGTGAACTTGATTCCGGTTATTTTCTACCAAAAATTCTCTGGCAACCCACCCTCAATGCATTTTATTTTATTTAATCAGCTTTTTAAAGATGATGAATCGGTTCCAGTGCTTTCAGTTTCCAAAATATCCCTAGTAACTCCTCCCCCCCCTGTCCAAAAATATAATATTTAGAAAAATAAATAAATAATGTAACCCTCCCTCCTCCCCCCATGATGGAACCGGCTCCTTTTTTTCAGAAAAATATTGCTCCAAAAGTAATCGGTCTCCAGTAACTGGAGCCGAGCGATATTCAATTTCAGATATCAAGGAATAGCAAGTGGCAAGTAAATCATTTAGTAGAATTTATAGACACTGGCCACGTATGAACAAAATGCTTTGGTGGATATGAATTCTACTAATAATGCTTTACTTGCCACTTGTTATTCGATTAAATACTGACATCGTGTGAACACGCCATAACAGAAACCATAATTTTCCAATTCCGATTATTTTGTCTCGATGACTTTGCGGTTAGTGAAAACGTCGATATTATTTATCTGCAGCTATTTTGGAAACAGTTCCTTTTCATCTAAATTCGAAAAAGTATAAATTGACCCCCTTCTTACTCTCCTTGAAATTAAAAATTTCCCAAATCCGAAAATGAATAAACCTTCTCACCACCGGTAACCGGTTTCAAAAGTAGCTGGATAAAGAATCAATTGATAATACCAAATATTTTGTCCTAGTGACTTTGCAGTTATTCGATACCCTGTATTATTTTTTGAGGAAAAGGTTTTTTTTGGAACTGGGTCAAAGAAATATTTTGGTCGGCTTCTTTTTATTTCGAAACTTTGGTATATCAACAGTTTGAACGTATGGTGTATCCGGCGTTGACAACGGCAAATGGTTTTTTCCTCAATATACGCAAAATTATTTCGAAGCACCGTTTTTATAAGGAAAATAATGATTTCTCCAGAAATCCACTAAAAAAAATAAAATTGCCAACGCTGATAACAAGGAACCTTACCTTTCGGCCATCGGGAATTAGTTCGGTGTGCACCAGTATTGCTTGTGCAATATTAGTTCAGTGAAATATGCATAGATGATAGAAAAATCATTTAAAAAAAGATGTACAGAAAAAAGTGGAAATGTAAAAAACACGAAATTGATAATAAACTACTATCGTAAAAAAAGTAATCTATCTTGAAAATGGTCCAAAATAAACCAAATTTTGTATTACAACACTATTTCAAGTTTGCTTTCTCGTTTATGTTAATTTATATGTTTTCTGAAAACGAACACCTAAATGAGGTGATTGTTAATAAAATAAATAAATACGATTTTAGTATTCAGTAAAGCAAGAATTTTATTGTCTAAATTTATGACATGGCACTTAATAAATTTCGTCGGCAAATTTGTCTATTAGCATAGGTATAATAAGTCAGCTACCCTAGTTTTTAAATTTAAAAATACAAAAACAAGCCGAAAATAATGTATTTTTCAACAAAAGCACCTTGAGAGTGGGGTAAAGCATAAACAATCCAGACTTAAGTAAAAAATAATATGTAAATTTATGTAAAAAAAAAAAATTGTCGCTATTATGACTAAAATAATCAGGTCTTTCCGTTAATGTTCAACTACTTGTTTGTACTTGTTTAGTTAACGTGACGTAGCTAATTAACCTTTCCGTACCTGAGAGTAAAAATCAAACAAACGATTCTAAGAAAATAAAATTGTAGTACAACCGATTTCTTTAAGACGCTTTACTTATTTGTTATAATTGTGTTTTAAAAGCTATTGTGGAACCTTTTTTTTAAATTGGTGACATACATGAACAATTATAATTATATAAAACCCAGACCTGACAGCCCTCATGTATTATAAAGGAGAAATAATACATTTTTAGGCTGTGAGGAACTTGAACCCTTAGCCTCAGTACTTTAAGTCAAATGCGTAGACCACTATGAAACGGGGTGGTTGAAAAGAGGAAGAGCACTTAAAATGCAAGAAAGAAGCAAAAAAATACTTTTTAAGGGCGCTGATTGTCGCCCAAAATAAATTTGTATTCCCGTCGAAAAAATAATTTGCAAACAACATTTTCGTATACCTAAATACTAAACAATAAGTTAAAGCCTTGGTATTTAGAAGCTGAAGAGATGTTTTATCTAACAAGGCTCTAACTGCCAATCGTATGTACCTACCTTGTTCAAATGTAGCCATCTCTATGTAAACGATTGGTAATAATTACGCAGTAAATGCGTAGTACTAATATAAGTTTGTTGAACCTTTCGAACGGTCTTATGAATGGTAAATATCATCTCAAACAAGGGTCAAAAGTCAAAAGTAAAAGAAAGAACGAATTTGGTTTCGTAACTATATTATTTTCTGGATAATCCGAATGAGACTAGGATGTACCTACCTATTAGAAAAATCTTCACTATCATGCCAGGTTACACGTCGTCAGTTCGACAAAGTTTGCGCAAATACCCAATTAAGGATTATTTTCCAAACTTATCTGAAACAGGAAACCCAAAATATATTTATGATTTTAAAGTTTATTTTGTAGAACTCCATTTTAATTTTTAGGTTTTTTAATTTTATTTAAACAATAATTATTATTATTTAAAATTTAAAAAATAATTTTTAGTTAGAAGCTCTGCGATGTAATTATTTTTACGCGTGACAGCTGTTTCGCCTTCTGAGGGCATTATCAAACTGTTTGACAATGCCAACAATAATTATTATTATTTAAAATTTAAAAACACAATTTTTAGTTAAAAGCTCTGCGATGTAATTATTTTTACGCGTGACAGCTGTTTCGCCTTCTGAGGGCATTATCAAACTGTTTGACAATGCCAACAAAAATTATTATTATTTTAAATTTAAAAACACAATTTTTAGTTAAAAGCTCTGCGATGTAATTATTTTTACGCGTGACAGCTGTTTCGCCTGACATGACAGTTTGATAATGCCCTCGCAGAGCTTTTAACTAAAAATTGATTTTTTTAATTTTAAATAATAATGACTATTGTTTAAATAAAATTAAAAAACCAAAAAAAAAAAAAAATACCTAAAATATATTTTGAAATAATTGGCATTCAAAGTAAACAACAATTTGGGAATAAAAATGGAATTAACCATTAATAATTTTCTTTATGAGTAGGTAACAGTGCAAAATTTTCAAAATTAGAACCGACGGATGTGTTCAGAAAATGATTAAATTTAAAAAAAATCTTTTCAAATCTCTACCTACCTAATAAAGTACCTACCCACAATGTATTTTAGCAGACATTATTCTATTTTTGAAATGGGTGGATTAAAGTAACTGATGTTTTTTTTTGACAAGTCATGTTACATCCCGTAATTTGTCAGGGTAATAATGTATTTATAATAAAATAAGACATACATATTTTATCTAGATATTACAAATAATCTTATACAATAGGTATTTATTTGATTGTTGACTTATTGTCGTCAAAGCGAGTGTTTGAAAATGGATAATTAACAGGATATCGATGTAACTGAATTGCATCAGAGGATGATTTTGTATTCATGATATAATGCATCATTGAAGTTCATTCAGTTCATCAGAATCAGTACTGCAATTTTTCGGTTTTCTATTTTGTAGTTCAAATATTAAGAATGCATGTACGTTTATAAACATAAAAATCCTAATGAGTGTATTTACGTCAGTATTGTAGTAGTGTTTCTCTCGAACTTGGCGCAGGAAGCATGAACATATATGTGCATGTTCACTACAGACATTAGGTATTCACAGACTCAGGCACTGAGAAGCTTTACGGGTGCCTACAAAACAAATCAACTTTGCAACCTCAAACTATCCTTCCGGTAGTTTGACCGAAAGTTGCAGTTTAAATATCGTTTACCAAAATACCCCGAAGTGATAGGGTAACCAATTTAAAAGTTCTTTGTCGAATAACCAAGAATTGTAATGTACTAGCAAAAAAAAAACTATTTCATGGCTTTATTTTTAGGAACGAAAAATACAAGATTACGCAATTAATAGTACAAGGGAAGATTGATGGGAGATGTAGCGTAGGAAGACGCCGTACTTCATAGCTTCGTTACTGGTACGAGTGCAGTTCCGCAGATTTTTTTAAGGCTGCATCCTTTACGGTGAAGATTGCTCTCATGACAGCCAACCTTCGACATAAGAGGGCACTAGAAGAAGAAGAAGAATGCACGGAGGTAGGTATGTCTGTGCATTTTTGGTGGGTGATGATGGCACTCAGCATGTATTATCCCGTAAAAATAACTCACGGACTTGAATTTACTACTATTTGTTGATATTTTGTGTTCGAAAAGGTTAATGGCTGATTCACACCAACGTCCGGTTCCGCTCAGTGCCGATATTGTTCCGCAAGAAAACTTAGTGATATGGTATGAATATCAATCAAGGAGTACTTATGTGTCAAGACAAATTTGTGTGGCATAATAACCTTCTGCCCACCCTTGTGATATTTAACTACTTATTTTGAAGTGTAAAAATACTTACAACGCAGATTTTTTTTTTAAACCATTTTTTTATCACTAAATAATATTATTAATAATTAATAATTAGTAAAAATATTATTTAGTGATAAAAAAATGGTTTAAAAAAAATTAAAATTTGCGTTATAAGTATTTTTACACTTCAAAATAATTATTTAACTAAATAAGTAGCTAAATATCACAAGGGTGGGCAAAGGGATATCCTGCCACACAAATTTGTCTTGGCACATACTCCTTGATTGATATTCATACCATATCAATAAGTTTTCTTGCGGAACAATATCGGCACTGAGCGGAACCGGACGTTGGTGTGAATCAGGCTTAAAACTTGAAAATAAAACTGCTCTTCTAAAAAACTTTTCGTTGAAAAACTTTGAAAAGGTGAATAACGTAATTAGACGCCCGTTGACGTTATTTTAACATTATTACGATTTAACCTGTTCTTCCTGGGAATGTGTATTGGCTGATCATTATAATGAATTGTCATGATAATAGGTATTACACATCTGTATTCACTATATTTAAATAATAAATTGAATGACATTTTGAACTTTATTCAACAGGTTTGATGTTTTTCAGAAACATTAGTATATTGCCACTTCAGGACGGGTTTCCAAAATGAATTGCTACAAGTATACGAGTACGGATGCCTACTGTTGTATATTTAGCATTAATTTGTTAAATCATAAAATATGTTTTGGGAATTCCTGATAAATCTTTACAAGCGATGCCTATTGATATTCTTTTATAAATTTATTATTTATCAGATAGGTACATGAATAGCCAGTGAGTTCCCTGCTAAAGAGAAGGTCATATTAATTATTTGACAAAATACAATCTTATCCGTGAAGGAGATTTGTGTGCGTTTATTAACAGCTTATGTAAAGTTTTCATTGTCAATATAATTAGGTAGGACAATAAATGAAAGGAAGATGTTGTCAGTTGCCAGATGCGTGTAAAATATGTCCTCCCTGTAATTTTGTATGGTCCGAAGGCGGAGTCGATGGCATCGTGGAGTTTAATTAATAAAATAAAAACCCACGTTGTTTTGATCCACTTTATTTTTGTATATGTCTACTAGTTTCGATTCAGCTGAATCTTCATTGGGACTTAAAAATATACTGGTACAATATGCTAATACAGTATATTTTTAAGTCCCGATGAACTGGGACTTAAAAATATACTGGTACAATATGCTAATACAGAATATTTTTAAGTCCCGATGAAGATTCAGCTGAATCGAAACTAGTAGACATACTCGTACAAGTATACAAAAATAAAGTGGATTAAAACAACGTGTGTTTTATTTAATTAATCATGCCAATCCACAAAGTGTTTGCTTATTCTGATAGTTTAATTAATATATTATATTTTGAGGGATTATCTAAGTCGCTTCTATCTCGTGTCGGAATAAGATGATTTTAGGGATATTCTACATACAGATCACTGTTTTTATTTATTAATACAGAAAGTTGTTTAAAATGTTCGGTCTTCTTTGACCTTATAGTTTCAGTGCGAAATGCCTCGAATGCGCGGACATCTTTTTAGGAAATGTTTGAAGCATCCGGCACTAACCTTTTCTCGAGTGATTTTCTATTCTGTATAAGTTGATAAGAAATATTGTCTCAATCAATATAATTAAGTAAGATAAAAACACAAAGGAACGTGATCTTGATTGCGCATAAAAAGTAAGCAGTGTGTTATTATTGATGTCTATAAAATTAGAAATATGAATGAGGCATTGCGAATGACACTGATCTCCGAGTAGAATATGCATAGAAATGAATAGCATTGAGGTTACGCCGTCACCCAACAGTAGCGACACGGGAGACAGGCTGTCCTCGGGGACATGCCGTTCTAGGCGGGGCAGTGAGCAGGTGAGTCACGGTTTTATTAAACAAACCTTTTGTATCACACGCGAAAACATCCCAATAAATTGGGAATGGCGAAGGGAATTAGACGTTTGACTTCGCCGCAGTAAATCATAATAAAAAAGAGATTGAAGTCATCTTTTTTTATAATCAACGAGTTTGTTTGTCAATATTTCTTACAACAGCCGTAGGGTAATTCTCTGTTCACGATACTAAGCGATTGATATAACAAAATCCAGACCTGGAAGCGCCCACGTAGTAAATGCAAAATCCAAAAATAAAGTTAGTGGTAGGTATTTTTTGCCACTGTGCGGAAATCGAACCTAAAAAATCAAAGTCAAATACGTAGACTACTGCTCTATGTAGCCCGTTATGATTTCTATGATGGCGAAGCTGAAATTCTCAAAGACGAGTTCGAAGTTTTCATTGTAACGAAAAACGTAGTAAGGTAATAACTGACTCTCTGTTCGTTAAAATAAACAAGTTTTTTTAGAAGAGATTTGTGATGAATGAGTTTGTCAAATATTTGATTACTAGTTGTTACTGGAAAAATAATACGGGATGTTTACTCTTAATTATGGAATAACGTCTGCTAAAATAAATTATAGGTAGGATTTTTAATAGGATTTAAAAAAAAAAAAAATTAACTCATTCGTCCGTTCCAATGGTGAAAAGTTCACACTCGTACGGTCGTACGTACTCACAAAGGAAATTATTTATAGTACATTGATGTGAGGGGAAAGGAGAGAAGGGATGTTCGGAGGAACATGTCCGATTAGATCTTGTCTGAAAACCATTTTTTTGGCTAAAGTAAATTCAGCAATATTCAATAATAAATATTTTTTTTCTACCCGGGTAATACTGAAACTGTCTTCAAACCTGAAAAAATGGGTAGATAAGTGGTATTATTTATTAAAATCCTTTGTGCAATTATAGTGAAATTCGGTTGAAATCATCATGACAAATCGGTCAACAAGTATGAATGAAATACTGTTTTTCACTTTCCTATTAGTAGTTCTTAATAATAGATTCAATGTGCAGGTGTTAATTTATTATAGTGTTAACTCGATAGTATCTTGTGTATTGTTATAAAATAGTCAATGACATGTTTCATTGCGCAAAATTTCTGGTTTAACTCTTTCGATTATTACAACATTTAAAGCGCTGTGGTTAATACTTTAAAAAATTGTATTCCTGTGGTTTCTTATTTGGGGAAACGATTTTAATCGGGGAAAATTTGAGGAAACGATTTTAATCGTATTTATTAATTCACATGCAAGTTAAGTGGTCTTCTGTCCGAAGGCATTATTTATAGAAATGTTGCTTAACTTTCGCGATCATTTGGCAAGTGCTGTCGTCATGTCATTATACTCGTTAAAATACACGTTTAAGTTTGTTTTGTTTTATGTTTCCGACGACATTCGTGTCGCTTTTCAGACATTTAAAATATATGTATGAACAATTGTTAAAAAAAAATGTTGATCTGAAGTAAAGTGTATCTGATGTAAAATCTTTGGATTCTTTAGTAGCCCAGTCCTCAACCCTCGACCTCGATATCGTTTCGAAAGCTTATAACAGAATGAACTCTTCTGTTAACTGCCCAACGGAAAGTTTACGCTAAATGCTGTTCAAGGGTCTTCATTGTTTTATATTCATAAGTTAAAATTTATGGAGCAAACAATTTTTGTAACGTATTTGTGAAAAAGCTTCTGGATAAATTTTATTTCTACAAACAAACGTCAATTAAGCTTGTTGAGACGACCAAAGTCTGTGACCTTCGACTAAATTGAACGAAATATCTGCACACACCATTTACCTATAAATAAGGATGATATATTACCACTGATTGATCGATGTAATATTGATGGGTTAACCTTTTGCTCATAAAAGTGTAATGGGATCAATTAACTTGATACAGGTTCTAATGCTCACTATCGATATCAAGTAGGTACGTGCTACGTCCAACCTTAAATACCGCGTTTAGGTAAAAAAAAAACATATCATCGATTTAAAAAATTAGGACATACACTCACACATATAGCCAAAAGTCTTGCCATTACGCCTTGTAGTGTGCCATAAGGTAGGTTAGTCATTTGTGAAATTATCAGATGAAATATTGGATGTGCTTGGGTTTTTAAAGTTAGTATTTACAGAGAAAACATTATTTATTTATTAACGCCCTGATGAACTTTTACATACCATATTAAATGAGCATAAAGTAAATGCATGAGTACAGAGAATAATAACAAAAAAAGATAAACATGAAGTAAATACAGCAAAAATGGCAAAAAGTGAAATGTTTTGAAATATGAATAGCAAACGAAAATAAAATAAATAATTCCCATATATTAGTGACAAATACATATATCATTTAAGTGTCTGTTTTTTTTGTAAATTTTGGCAAATTTACGTGAAAGATGTCAATATTTGAGATGTATTCGTTTCCGAGTTCATGTAGGCGAGGAATGGGTGCATGCATGTGGTAGTTAGTTTGGAAATTATTGTTGAAGAATAATATTTTTTGCCGAGTTTCCCGCTAGGGTATTTTGAAGTTGATAAGGTGCAGGAGTTCACAACAGTCGAATTCGGAGTGAATTATCCAAAACAAAGAGTTAGGTCAGCTATTTTCCCCAGTTTTCCAGGGTGTGAATTTTGAGTGTGTTTAAAAGGAATGTGTAGGTAGATTATGTATTGAATTGGAATGTGTAGTGTGAAGTTTTTAAAAACGTAAAACATTGCGCTGTACACGTTCAATATTGTTTTTGTGAATGAGATAGTATGGGGACCACGCTATTGAGTTATATTCTAATAAACTGCGTACTAACGTAACGATATGTAGACTATTTTCATGACTTCTAACGTATTATACTATATTTGGTAATGTCTATTAATTATACCTCCTTCAATATCAGCAAGTAACGTGCTTTTCAATATAACTAATGTTTAGTTATCTTATATAATAGATATAATAGAAGAGTCGAGACGGGGCACTTCCTTCCAAATGATATTTAAATGTCGAATATGTAAACCTTGACCGCAGATGGCCTTCGGAACCATCCGATCCAATCCTGTTTCAAACTATTAAATCGTTAAATTATTCCGAAAGAAATGGGAGACGACATCTATTGGTCTTTCATAATCTCGGGTTTGGCGTTGAAATGTTTGAACTTTGCCAGCCGAGCCTGTGGCGGCTGTGGTGATTATGAATTTAAAAACTCGGAAAAATCAATATAAGTTATCGAACATAAAAAGCGAAGGTGATGTCAAGTACCGCTGGAGTTATGTTAATCAAGCCAAACGAGTCCGTAGGCGTTTGGTGATGACCACTGCCAGCACCGCCAGCACCGCCAGCACCGCCACCGATACCACCGGCACCGCCGCCACTGCGGGCACCACCGGCTGGCCTTGCGGGGCTTTAATTCCCCGGCAATATTAGTATTCTATTAAAAATATTATCAAAATAAACCAAAAAAGAGCGATTGATGAGAATTTTATTACAAACTTAATAGGGTACAGAATATATTCTACCGGTTGCCTGCCAGAGATTAAATGCTGGGTGGCGTTTTTATAAATATTGCACATTAGATTTATTTATTGGTAATCGTTATTACATTATATCATTTTACCGAAACCGAATTACACTAAAGTAATGTTAAATATTATTGAGATATGGGACACTAACATAATTTTTTTTTTTAATATTGTACAAAAAATACATTTTATTGTATATTATTCCCAAGGAATTGAAAATAACTCATTCCGGGAAGAATAAAATAAAAAGGAATAATATTTTTACAAAGACATACAAATTTTAAAATGGAGTACAAAAGAAGAGGGATCAAGCAAAAAAACATCAAAAAGAGAATCGTAACAGTAGAGATTAATTAGATAAACATCATAAATACAATAAGAAAGATGTTCACACATACGGAGGTTATACAGATAGGATATATCACTGATAAAATTGACAAGAAAATATCCTATGAATCTTTTGTCAATACATTTTTGTTCGCAACTGTGAGTTTTAATTATTTGGGTAATGTGTTGTATTGTGTATATGCAATGTATTGTAAGGAGTTAATTCCAAATTTAGCTGTGTGAGCAGATGACGATTTATTTGATTTTATGATTGTGGTTTGTGCTGGTGTATGTCGGAATTAATGGCTGGTTTAAGTTAGTGTGTGACGAGTGTTGAACTATTTGTAAAATGGGAGTTGTGATGTTATTATTATCGTAAAAGGAAGAATTTGTGAATGTGAGCATATATCTTTGATGTGAGTATCCCATGGTAAATGATATATATTCCTTATCGCTCTATTTTGGATTGCTTCTGTATATGATATTTGTTTCTATGTAATAGTGCTCCATATACCAAATAGATAACTCAGATGGGAGTGGATCAGAGCATTGGAGTCGATAGAGTACACCGGTTATTGGGGAAATTTTAGGTTTCACATGTTCAACATGAGAGTTACACGAGAGCTTAGAGTCTATGCGTAACCCTAAGTATTTAATTACTTGCATATGTTGAAACGGTTCACTAGCAATTATGCATACATATGTTTTCTTTTTCCCGAATGTTAGATAGTGGGTCTTTTTAATATTGAGGCTCAATTTATTAATTCGGAGCTATTTTGCTAAATTTGCAATATCTTCGTTCATCTGAACTTCAAGGTCACTCAAATTTTTACTATGATAGTAAATCACAGTATCATCAGCGTAAAGTTGAAGTTTCCATAAGATGCCACATTTAGTTATTTCACTGAGTTATAATAAGAAAAGCAGAGGTCCAAAAATCGAGCCTTGCAGCACTCCACGTGTAATTTTCCCGACACCTCTGATTTCAACAATACAAAAACTATCAGCTAGGTAACTTTGAAATAGATTTCCCATACTTCGTTAGTTATTATTAGTTTTTCGAAAACCGTATTGCAGTGGGGTTAGAATAGGCAGATATATATTTTATTAGTCTATCTTTGATATTTGTCTCAAAAATCTTTGAAAATACCCAGAACGCAGATATTGGACGACAATTATAATTTTTTTTACAGTATTCTTTATAACTCAGTATAATTTTTGCAAGCTTCAAGATATAATTTATTATTATAATATTTTAAACTTAGTTTCTAGATAGGATTTGACTACCATACTGTTTATTTACTGTGGTTTCGTGATACAGGACTTAGTCCTATTGTTAAAACTTTTTTAGAACTATTCTTATAAACAAAATAAGTATGTTATGGTCACAAAGAGTCATCGATATTCGATATGGTAGTTGAAATGTTTGGTGTATTTGATATGATGTGATCTATTATAATACTGCTTGTCTCAGTGACTCTCGTGGGAAATGATCTATTGTATACTGAAAAATTGTAAGACTCTAAGGTGTTACAACTTTTTGAAGGATAATGTGTGGTTATGGAGGTGTCAATGTTGAAGTCTCCGAATATTAGTGTATCTTTTCTGCTTTTGTCTGGTTTTTTTTTTGAATGGTTTATGAAATTTTGCATATTTGTGTTGGGTTTCGATAGATGACATAAATGTTGACTGGTTTCCTATCACTGCTACAAACCCTTATGACTAAGAAGAAATTTTCGTTAGATTTTTTTCAATGGTGGAGCACTTCATAGTATCCAGTACATATATTGCTAAACCACATCCTCCTTCATTTGGGCAAGAAGCAAAAGCACTATTGAACCATTTAAGCCAAAAACTTTTATTTTCCAACATCTAGCCATGTTTCAGTGATGACAAGGACATGCACAGTACCGCGTAATCTTCTTGTTTTTTCTTCAGCCTCGTCAAACTTATTTCATATACTTCTCACGTTCATATACATAATTCGCAGACAGTTCTTCACGGGATTATAGTCGTTGACGGTAAGGCAGTTGCGTTTATGAATATTACACTCCATAGTCGATTGTAGCAAGGTCTTTTTAGAGTGCAGTTTGGTAGGCCGGGCAGTTGTCCCTATCTCCAGTAAAATGAGCAGCGGGCTTACCAACTTTGGTGCATGTAGCGCATACTGGTTTGTGGGCGGTATTTCAAAATTATTACATTTAGGGATTGATGAATAGCTAACCAAGGCTGCCGTTTGAAGTCAGCGATTGTTTTACAGATTACTCTTTAAAAAGGACAATAAGATTATAATTATTTCATAAAAAGTTTTTTTTTTAATATTAAAATACCTAATATCAATAATTCTCTTTGTTCACTTTCTAAACAAAAGTATTAAGTAGGTTCATTAAAATACTTGTCGGTTTATTTGACTAAAAGTTTAATAAATATTACTTCAACCGTCGTAATTAGGTAAGATAATAAATTTAAAAAATATGTTGTCAGTTGGGCGTAAAAACAACGTAGTCTGTAATTTTGTATGGTTGTGAGTTCGATGACACAAAAAGTTTATTTAAGAATGAGGCGTTGCCCAAATTGACGCGGATCTTTGAGTAGGATATTCCTAGAAGTTAATAGCATAAAGCTTATGTTAATGTCAAACAGTAGCGATATATGCGACATAGGTTGTCCTTGAGGATGTGGTCTCACCAGGCGGAGCAAGTTCACATAATAATTTTCCGCATTTAAACCTTTTGTGCCACTTGCAAAAACATATGCGAGTCATATTCTCAGGTCAGGTCTCACACACGGCATTATCTTCTTAGGTCAGGTCTCACAAACGTGGCAATATCTTCTTCGGTCAGGTGACACAAATGCGGCAATATCTTCTTCGGTCAGGTGACACAAACGCGGCAATACCTTCTTAGGTCAGGTCTCACAAACAAGGCAATATTCCATATCTCTATGATTTTTTTCAATAAATATCGTTTCAAAATTAAAATTTCGCATTTCTGAGAACGCATCAAGAAAAGGACATCTTGAAATGTGTTAGAATGTAAACCTTGACAGGTTAAGACGGTTCTACGAATAGGGAAATCAAGATTTTTAAAAATAATTTCAAGGACAATAATTCAATATACGACATACGAAGGCGTTTAGAAACTATTATGAATGAAGTTGGTACTTATTATATTCAATTGCGTTTCCTAATGATTTGCTTAATTTCGTTTTAAGAATAAATACTTTATATTTAAAAAAATCTTATTAAAATTGGTCTTCGTAAAAATTTCCTGGGTCTTCAATTTTCTAAATTGCTTCCGAGGAAAAGTTTTAAAGAAGGTCACGACTCAAAGCAGAAAAGTGGATAAATTATCTACTCACGTAATTACTGCAAATCGATTAGAAACATGGCTAGGTATTACATATGATTTAAAAATAAAGGCGAGATAAAACGCGTAATTAAATGCAGTGCATGCTCTTTGATTTACAAAATGTTGATCACTTGAAAGCATATTCTATATACTTACTTAATTATAATTGTTACATCTCATACATTACTTTTTGTGTTATGATAGTATAATTATACAATGTCCTACAAGAAGATCTCCTCTGTAATCCAGCGATGCTTTATAAAATATATTTGTTTATTTAGTATTTAAAAAATGTTTCTCGAAGGTAATTTATTAAATTCATATATGGTGTTTTATCATTCACAAGATATTTCAATATTTGTATTTTTTTATGTACATGTCGATTTAAGTTAACAGATAACTGGTTGGTTGTTGGGTAAACTTTAAATGCAAGTAAACAGAGCCTATTTTACCAGAGTTTAAATGTTAATATTATTATTTCATGTAAATAAGTTGCTATTTATATTCTGTGTCACCGGAAATCACACTTCAAAATCAATTGATTCAGGCAAAACAAATTGTAACTTTGGGAAGTTAAATATTAAAGTTATCGTTTATCTAATATGAGCTAGCACGAACAGTAACAATCTGCATCAAAGGCGTTACAACCCCTGGAGTTCCAATCGAAGTTCTGGATGTCCTTAAAAAACTTGTCCAATAATGCCAGTCTCTTGTCACCCCCTAGTTCGTTATATCCTCGGATGTCCTTATTTATCCAAGGTTAGGTTTATCCAAAGACGTGGAAATGGCCTGGAATAGATACCAGCATAGCACAACTGGGGGTATAGATTGAAAGGATGGGAAAGCATCGTACTTAAATATAGTGCTGCAATGTATTTAAAATAATCAGCAGAAGTTGTACCTATTCCCTCTTTGCAACCAGGAAAAATATTCCATTTTTTTCCGGTGTCTGCGGTTTACAAAAAGTTGGATAATGAGGGCGATTTGTAGTGTAAATGCCTCGGGAGGATAGTCTTGCGCCTACCATTGGACTATCAAAGACGTTGGCTCCGGAGGCAAGGAGATGCTATGTGTGGGGGTATAATATGAGGTAATCGCCGTTCAAACATTCAATTTCCAATGAGTCTGTTGACCGCTGGCAGCCTAGAGCCATCTAAGAGCACGTATGTATATTGCCATGTACAATGGACCAGTACCTACTATGTGTGTATTCTAGTACTCGTACCTGCGGCGGTGTACGCGATGCGAACGAGTATATTTTGTCCGGAGATGTGGATGTCTGTAACTCGTTAAGAATGTCGGTGCTAAGTGGAACAAGGTCGTTCTGCGGATGAAAAATGCAAAGATGAAGATGAAATTATTGTAATTGCGAAGAGCGATTCGATAATTATTATTGTTTTTCAATTAGATTTTGATATTTGAGCTGTAATCAACGACAATCGAGTTCAGTAAGCCGAAATCATAATTGAAAAATAATATGATCGAGGTGTCAAGAACGCCGGGGTAATTATATTAGGATGCTTGAATTGTGAGAGGGAGAATGGAGCTATGTAAAAAAACTAGTACTAATAAAGTTCCTACATAACGGCTGAAGACGTCCGTATTTGGATGGGATATAAATAATTTTAAAAACCTCGAACTTTATCAACTTTACTTTACTGTACGAGCTAGGCGACACATACGTTCACGGGCCTTGGGGTTGATGAGGCCACGCCAACACTGACATAAGTCGCAGACGAGAAGCTCATCCAGTCAATTCGGAGTTCGATTCAACACATTTCTCTGTTATTTGCAAAGTTTATGAGAAAGAGGGAGAGTGCGTCAACTGAAGGTTGTGTATTAAACAACCTCTAATAATAACATTAACTCGTATAAAACTTTCTTTATAATCTCCTTTGAACTTTTCGAGCCAAGTTGTGTTGTACAAATAACATCACGACAAGGATGTCCATCTTTTGATTGCGAAGCGAACGCGTGTCCACTGAGCAACGAAGCCGACCAACCTTTGGTTATTATTTGGTAACACATGAAACGACAATTTCCTTTGACATAGATCGACTGACTACCTCACTACTCTGCCCCCATCTGGCGTGCCAGGTTTCCATTTATCTTCAAAATAATATCCTTCCACTTAATTCCGAATGATTATTGGATTCCTTGTCTTGAGTTATTAATAGTTTCCCACTTTGAGGCATTTTAGTTGAAACGCACCAATGCCGTTGACTCGTTCATTATTTTTATTGACCTAATGAAAACATTTGATGGCTCGGCGCCTCACGAGGTTGTTTCGTGCCCGCAGCGTGCCTTTTTCCAATATTCAATATCACTTTTTGAAGTGATAGTTTTGTTTGTACTTAGGTGTCCAAAAAGAAAATATATTTTGGTAATGGAAATAAATACAGTATGTACTTTAGATACACAGCTGCAAAATTTCTAACAAAATTGTAAATTTATTTAGTTTCACTAAATACACAATTTTTTTTTTCGAAAAATGCATTAAAAGGAAAGACGTAGAATAGTCGTAGATGCTCTAAGTATCGCCCTGGTAAAAGACCACCAATCAAAATTGAAACGTTGCTTGAAATGGCTTTAGCCGTGTTTGGTGACCAGATCTGAATAGCCAGGTACTTACCAACCTTCTCCTTCTCCATCTCCTTCCCCTCCTCACTATCTTCAAACTCACAACATATCCCAATTAGGGATGCCATAGTCTCACTGGCTCTAGACGGTTGGGAGCAGTTGGGACTCTTGTGCGATGTTCACTATTAAAAAAAGACACCTACATATTTCTGTTTAATTTGCGCTCATTAGGAATACATTTTTATAGCCATGTTAGGGAAAGTCATGGAATATCGTACAACACATTGACAATTATTAAAAATGGTAAGGAAAGTGGAGAGAGCTCCAAGAAAACCCTTATTTAATTGTGCATAAAATATATTAATACCAAATGTAACAATCTGCTGAAACAACAACAATAAAAAAAACTGTAAGATTTATCATACCTTCCTCCATTGCCAACTATTTTGGAGCTTTATCCTGATTTGCATCGGGAATGAATATATTTTCCTATAGTCTAGATAGGTACCGATTTGTTATTTTTTTTAAATCAAAAGTTGGTGTTATTTAAGAATATTTTCTGGGTTTATCTAACACGTTTACAGGATATATATTTCTTTAAGTGTTAGGATAAACCAATAAATTCAAGTTTTTTCATAGATTTCGTCATGAGTTCAGGCTTCCAAAAACGGTTTTTTTTTTTAACAAATGTTTTTTTTGTGAATACATCACGATACGATAAATTGCTTCCTTGTTATTATGTCCTCGCAGGGACCCATGCAGGTAATAAAATGACAGAATCAAAAAATGAAAAAATGCTGGTGATGAACGAACACTTTTAATAATTTGTCACCCCTTTGTTATACGAGAATGTAGATAAAATAACAAATCTGAAGAAAACGTCTATTTAGCAGGTTTTGCTTTTGAGATTAAAAAAAAAATGCTTTTTGGTTATCTGACCAGTCATTCTATGGAGTCAATAATAATTTAATTCAATAACAGGTACATAATAAATCTTGCATAAAATAAGGATAATAGGACTGTATTAAAGTCTATTGCTTTTTTGCTAAGTAAATACAAGGAGCTCGTAAATTTCTAGTTGTTAAGAAAACTTTGAGCTATTCTCAATTGGAGTGTAATATTGTTTATTTTTTAAATTATTTTCTATTATTATACGCTATAGATCACCATAAAATTCTGTTTATTGATTAATAATTTATTATTGATAATTTTGTCAGGTTATTCGTAACCCTTAAAAATATACGATGGAATTTGACCTCAATTTAAATTTTGCCATAACATTGACACATTCGGATTTTTAACATTAGGTCATTTTCTAACAATTTAAATGGAAATACCTCAGACTCTACCATCACATCACAAATTAAAACAGTTAAAAAAAAGGTTGACCCATGACGAAAATCTTACCAAGACATTTTATGTTCCCCGTGTATGTTATAACTTATAACCTATTACCTATGCTTTGTTAGACGAGTTAGCACACTACTTTCACTAATATGTGCACCTACGTGTATGGCCCGATCATCAAATGTCAGAAGGTCCGCGCGTGACCTCTGAAGCGTGATACGTTCTACGTATGTGTATACATGGCTCTTTACACTTACCCAAGTCTAGCCACCTAGCCACCTAGCCACCTAGTCATCGACACCGCCGCGGAATCACAGCCGTATCGGTATGTAAGTAACGGAGAACTAAATGCGAATACTCGGAGACCCTGAATGGAAACGGGAAGATGTGTGGCCTTAGATGAAAGGGAAAATGTTTAACCTAAAACGAAAGGGAACGTGTAGTTTATAACATATAAAAAAAAAACGTTTTAATGTGACCAGGGAGGCATTGCATCACTTTGTTTATCATAATGTCATTCGATTTGGTGAAGCATTTTTGTTCAACACGGAAATATTATTTTCATTCTGTGATCTTAGGTCAATATATGATGAGTGCAAAAGCGTTATGGTAATTTTGTGGTAAAAATGTAATTTCATTAAGTTTTGCGTCCTCTTTCTATTGACACAAGTATGATGACTAATATGGTATGAGTGTGAACACTAATGGTCCACCAAATGTCATTTTTGCACTTATCATATTTAAATCTAAGCCCGCACATGTTTGTATGTTTCGACTGCGAAAAAATGTCCATTGCAATATTGGATGATATTAAGATTATTGGGCCGCGGTAATATCTATTTACAATAATATATAGATTGTACAGAATGTATTTGTATAACAGCCATTGTTTTCCAACCCCACTGTTCATTTGACCGATCTCATCTTCTCAACTAACCAACCAAACCAAAACTTACTCTTTCGTAAAACAAAGCCTTTATTTTATTTTTGAATTTCTGATAACACTATGTCACATACTTCAAACTCACTTCAGAGGATTTCGAAGTCCAGACAACGCCGGATACCACCAGTATTATATAGAAAAAAACAGTTAGAAATATTCGGTTTTTACTAAATTAAAAACTTACTAAATACATTTTGATTTTATAAGATTTCATGAATTTTTATTATTATTTAGTTTTTTACGTTTAAATTTTACTTGGACAGAAGGATGCATACTTTAAATATATAACTGTCTTCATTGCATCGGTACTAGATAGGCACTTATATAACCAATAACTAGAATCGATATTTAATACTATGAAATACAAGTACATCAATTTAAACATTATGTATAATGCAAATTGAATTGAAAGGTAGATAAAAAAATGTCTTTATGGAAATCTAGTGGAACAATACATACATTTGCATAGGTAATAATATTTTATTAATAATCACCTGCATCAGCATCTTAAATAGATTTAATCTTATTACCTACTTATCGAAGGGGATAATACATAGAAGAAAATGGAAAATTTAACTAATCATTGCTTTGATATAGCTTAGTAAAAAAATATAATGCTCTATCAAACTTACTGGTTATACACTGACCAATAAAGTATTGAAATTATAGATAAAAATTATTCAATAAAACTTTATATGGAATCTAGTATCAACGCAACTTTTATTTAAAACAGGGTTACAGTATTTTGTTCTTAAGATTAAATTCAATATTTATTAAATATCTGTTCAATATGAGCTGTTGACTCGGGGAATAATTGTTTTTTTGAAATTTATAATTATAATTTATATTTATGATTTGAAGTTACGCATAACTCACCTAAGTTATGCGTATTTTTTATTAAATGTCTATTAAGTTGCATAAATCTGCATTAGTAATGTAAACACATTGTCATTTGTTTATTCCATTGCAGGTGAGGAAACTGTACGCATCAGTAAATTTAAATGGCCGAAAAACGACATTACTGAAAGTGACTAATATTGCTAATATTTAACTCAAGTCATTAGTGTGTTTGACTACTGGATTCAAAACCTGATGATGTAAGTCAACACTGTATACAGAGGGAGTGTTGGAACAAATATTACTACTTCAAATATACGAATAATTCAATAAAATCTAGACATTCTTCTTTAAAGCTGTCTCAAATAAAACTTTTGAAAACAATATGATTTCCAAACCAAAAATAAAGTTTGGATGAAAAACGCTTTGTTGGGAAGTTTTATTGAGAGCTTTGTAAAGTTAAGTTTTTTTGTAAAATTTTGTTAACTTACACAGTGGTATAAATATATATAATTAAAAAAATAGTTGTGGTAAAAATATCATGTAATAAGAACGACAAACGTCGAGACAAATTAAAATTATAGTAATTACTGCTCGGGTGCAGGGTATTTACAGCAACGCCAAATCACGAAGTAACATTAAAAAAATACTTTGCCATAGCCATACTAAAAGCATTGTTGTTTTAATATGAAACATTTCTGAATAGTCAGATTCGAATCAGAAATAGCATGTTTTATGGCTAGACATCATGTACTCGTAAAGGTTTCTAAACCAACGCAAGGTAGTTTGATTCACAGTTGAGTTATCACGATTACGGAAATGTTGTATTTTTGGATTAGTTTTATCCTCTGTACGAGTATATTTTTTGAAAGTTATATGCTAAAGTAAATAGGTACGTATCTAAATATATAATGACGCATCTTCAGCAGTGGACATGTTCTATGGGAAAGGTCAAGGTCTCCTGATTCCACCTTTCCAAGTGTTGTAACACTTATTATCGGCGGGAACTAAGATTCAAACATGTCACTAAGAATTTATAGTTATACCTTTTCCACTAATTTATTCTATACAGTTTATGTAGAATAAATTAGTTGATTTAAAAAAAAATAGGAAAAAAGATTACTTCCGCGGAATCGGAATGCAAAGCGCTACCTTATTTGTCACCACTGAAGGTTTTTAGGACAGGTGAAAAAGTAAAATAAAAATACTTACCTTCCTAATATATCATTAAATCGTTTGAGTATGTTTGATTCATCTTAAGTCAGACTATTAAGCTGAAGGTTTATTTATTCCAAATGTTTTCTTTTTTCTTCCATGCATAAGACATTTACATTTTAATTTATGATTAAAAAGCAAAAAATCTGTTCGCATAAAGCAGCAAAAACTCTCGAACGGTGAGGTCTCGGCGTCATAAAAATAGCACAGCTATTATGGATGGAATTTCTTGGCCAACGCACCTACTCTTTCCAATATGAACTATGTATTTAAAATATCCATTTAATTGTCAAAAATAAGATAAGACGCCAAGTATTTTTTATTGCTAAATATGACAAAAGGTTTCGAAAAAAGGGTTGCTAAAACTAGGGAGAAGTCGGATTGTAACTACTAGTATCAATAAATTTGTGAACCAACATTTCGTTTACCAGCATTCAATGTACAACAATGAAATTTTCTTATAATGAAGGCGCTAGTTGCGAAGCTTTACGCGTTGTGTGTAATTTCCTTAGTTACAGATATTGAGATAAATCGTCCGAGGTCTGCAACTCGGCGGAAATCGGTGACCCGGCCTGCCCAAGAAATGTGGCTCATCATTATTCAAATCGTACCTACAAAGGTCTGTATGTCATATTCAGGTGATCGGAGTCAACTCAACACATTTTATTGGTGCGTAGTCGTTCTATTAAACTAATATTATTTGTATCTCATTTGGTGGAATACTTAGCACATTCGGCAAGAGTTCACGCGCAATACAAACGCCGGAGAATTTTGTAATTTTTATTTAGAGGAAAGGTTATGCTGTCAAAGGTTGTAAATTCAAAATAAATCAAATACCTTCATTATTTTGTAATTTGAGAGATCTCATATGTAGGTGTTTTATGCTGTAATCAATAGTTGACTAGATAAGAAATACATTTTGAAATATTTAATTATTTATTTGTGACATGATTTATAATAAAAAAATGACAACATTTAGAATGCGTGACCGCTGATAATAAGATGTCAGATTGAAATTTACAAAGCAATAAGTTAGAATCGCGCGCCAATAATTAATAAAGAACTCGTTTGATATTATCTTTAACATAGATATTTAACTGAATCGATTTATTTGGCTTAGAATTTATACTAGTTTCCCACTACTTTATGGAAATTTTTATCATGTAATATAAGAAAACGAACAATATTTCAGTTAAATTGTTTATTTATGGTAGTATTCCATGTGAATATTATGTATTTTATTATTTTTAATAATGGAAAAGACGTGAAAAAGGATTTCATACGTAGGAACATATTTATGTACTGCATGTCTTGTATGTAAATATAACTATGAATGAAATTTCACGAATTTTAAACTTTTAAACACAAGATTCTACTTTACCCAGGAACAAATAACGAAAATTTTATCTTGAAATTTTCAAATTGCATTTACCATTTATTTAGATTTATCCCGTAAATTATTTTAGAGAAATATCCGTTTGCGAAGCATCTGATATTAAATTAACACGGTGCATTTTGAAAGTACCTACGCCGTTTTTTCATAATTATAAAGTTCAATGGTAGCTATGACAAATTTTAATAATTTAGTATTTCACTGATTTAGGTTTTAGTGATTGATTGGAGCCGAATTCTCGCCGCAAAAACAGGGCGCCACCTTTGGAGAAAAACTATTGAATTTTCAAATACAAAGCTAAAGATTTGTTTGAGCAAGAAACTAAACCTTCAAAAGTTTTTATTTTTTTAAATTGTTAAAATAAGCTTATTTAAAAGGTCTCCACTGTAAATCTTATGGTTTATAGCTACTTTTTCAAAAATACAAAAGGATTCATCTTTTTCGAAGATCATTTACTAATAAAAAAAGTGTTTGGTTTAACAAATTTCTTCTATTGAAAAAAATTTGTTTTTTTACAAAGGTAAGGTAAACGTACCCTGTTTTTACGACAAGAATCCGGGTACAAGGGATTAGTTTTCCGTGTAAGCTATTGCGATTTCGACCAACAAAATACATCAACGCTTGTGTTTAACAAAACCCTTGAGGCATACTCGAACTGACAACTGTTGAACTCATCATATATCTGAATGGCCATTTTTACGATTTCGAAAAGGTCATCAATGTTTTAATACAAACATTTTTTTAGGATAAAGTCAATGAGTATTGCGATGACATGAAATCCGGCATTATTTATTTCCAATAAATGAGTATTTTCATTGCTATCAACTTTTTATGGCGCCATAATATATAATGAATGAGCAATTGGCTATTCATCTTCATGAACCATATATTAATATAAAGTGATTTTTCTAAAGGAATGGTTCAACTACAAGGTAAAAACATTGCTCCAAAGAAGAGGT
Source organism: Drusus annulatus (assembly GCA_022651775.1). NCBI lineage: Eukaryota > Metazoa > Arthropoda > Insecta > Trichoptera > Limnephilidae > Drusus > Drusus annulatus. Next base: position 274,358 of record JAGWCC010000340.1, on the reverse strand, counting down.
ATGCATTGAGTCAAGAGATAAAAACAACTAACCCAAGTTGAGGAATTAAGAAAAAATAAATACATCACCACACTATTGCATCAGGATTCTAAACAGTTTTTACTTTTGATTTGAGCACAAAAACACCAAAGACAGATTAAAAATGTTTTTTTGTTAATTTTTATTTATTGCTTAGTCTATCTACATGTATGCTTTGTGTACCAAACCTTTAACGATGAGTGATTACGTTATGTTATAGGATTATCTGCGTAGAGCCACGTCCGCCTTCAAATTGAAAGATGATAGATATATACATTCATGTGTATCCAAATGAATGTCCTGGTTCTATTTATATTATTTGTTCTGGATGGACCGGAGAACAGGTTAGCAAACATTAGGTACAACACATAAAGTAACAAGACAAAAAATATGATTGTAAAGGTCGAAGCGTTTTATGCAAAACATAAAATAGTCGTTAAATAATTAAGTGAATAATAATGCAGTTTTAGTACTGGGTGGGTGTATATCTAGTGAACAACAATCTTCAAATCAAGAAAAATATTTAAAAAATCATACTTAATATGGTTTTAAAACAATTAAATGAAATCGTTTTCTGAATGTCAGGAATTTTTTCTACAAATTTTATTTTTACAAATTATGTCATTAAAAAAATCTGTTACTTACTTAATACTTTTTTCATTTCATTAACCTCAATTCGAGGCTAGTGAGCCTTGAAGACGAGTATGACACCGGCGAAGCTTCTCGGTATATTGTATCTAAATGGCCATTGTGGGTAAAAATATCGAGAGTACCCAACAGTACTCATTCCTAGCTGCGTTGTGCAATGCCGAGTTATAAAGATATTCGTGTCATATGCATAGTTACGTCATGACATTTCATTAGTCAGAAGCTGGCGATTTGCAAAGGTTAAAAGCGGATGATTCGTACGAGAGAGATATCAAAATATTCAAACTTGTGCAAAGTGCGGATGCTCCTCTGATACAAAGAAACCGAAAGTCGTCAAACGGCAGAGGCGGCGATGCGGCGCGGGCGGCCCGCGCGGCCTGGAGCGGCCAGACGGCGGGCGGCGGGCGGCGGGCAGCAGACGCACATTTTATGAATGAAACATTTTTTATCGCCTCTTTCATTAAGTCGCCACCTGGCCTGTTGACATCACAATACAGCGAGACAATATTCGGACCTAAAGCAAAACCAACACGCCAAGATTGAATAATAATGACTGCAATAACTAATAGTATGTACATATTACGGAAATTACTGTTTGTGGTGGAACCTCATAAAACATGTTTTATTTTAGGTTAAGGTCAATTCGTTTCGAATATATTCTCGAATGGCTACTCCAGGGAGGATTTAAATCTGTTTTTTTTTAAACTTTTGTTCCTTAATATGACGTAGGAATTATTCTGATACTAACATGGTTGTTTACGAAACCCGTTAGATCTAAATCTTGAATGTAGTTTTAAGTGAATATAAGTTAAATAAAAAAAGTGAATGTCGAGTAAAGTTTATAAGGGGTGAAGGCTTTTACACATTTTTACGACATTCAAAAACCTCAAAAACCACAGTCAAACATTAGCTTGAATATACTCATATTTATAAGATGAATTTCTTTTTCCAAATTTCAGATTCAAATATGAAGAATGGATTTGTGATAAAATCATTGTCCATTATTTCAAAGGCACGCATCTAATGAACCTCATTGAAAATCGAATAAATCACACACCACTATTACGAAATAAACACCCAAACATTCACATGCGATTAAAATATGTGAGCGTTAATTTTAGAAGCACTATTAAATAATTTATTAGACAACTTTGTTAAATAAAATCTTTTGATCAATCCATAGAATTATAAACGATGTTTTTTATTTATTTAAAATAGTCAAATTAAAAAAAAGACGAATGACGAACGGATTTAAATCACCATGCTTACTTTATTTTGCTTCTGTGCAGGATTTTTGACAAATTTATGTTTGGTATTCGGGGGCTTAGGATCACAGTATTTTGTGGGTACTTTTTTATCCACAGTTTTTGAAAACATTTTATTTTTATTCTATACTGTAATGCTAATATTGTTTTTTTTACATCAATAAAATGCATCTTGACATTGACTACTTACTGTTATCATTTTCTGAACATTTAAATTTGACTGTCCTTAAACGGGAAAATCTTCCTAGCTGGACAGTCGAAACTACAATATTTACTGTACTAAATAAATATACAAAAATACTCAAAATAAGGTAAAAAGGTGTCTGTGATATTGTTTTACAGAATAAAAATATTATAAAGAAAAGTTTAATAAACAAAATATGTAAAACTTCAAGATGAGGTAGGTAAAATGTAAAATTATAGGAATAATTATATCCTACGTGGCAGCAAGGCTTTTACTTGTGAGTGGTCGACTTGGGTTCAATTTCCGACGGTGAAAAAAAAAAGATTTCGGTTAGGGAAAATTGGTCTATTCTAAGTATCTTAACCGAAGTATCAACATTAAAATATTACTTTCAGTACTTGCAAGAATTAAGCTATTAGTACGATGTCCGGTCGCCCTTTAAAATATTTCAATAGTCGGTAGAATAACTGCGTTGACTCAATATCCACGTACAAAAGTGAAGTTCTTGAAAACATTGAAACAAGAACACACTTTTCCTTATGCGACCTACGAGTGTGGTAACATAGAAAGTCAAATTAATAAAATCACACGATTTACAAAGCTCTGCAGACTTATTCTGAGAGCCAAAATACATTTCTAAATTAAATTTACAAACTGTTCAGGGTGACTGCTTTAAAGCCCCAAGTACCCAGAGCCAGTGAATCGATGGCCTCCCCTATTATGGAGATGTTGTTAGGCACCAGGAAAAATGAAAGAGGAAGAAGTTGGGAAAGTGTCTTACTAATTAGATGTGAACGCTAAACACATCTAAAGTCATATCATAAAATTACTTTATCATGCATTCTGTAAAACTTTCCCAACCATTAAGTTAATAGATAAGGTATACAAATACACCTACATAATGTGCGTAGGATTTAAGAAAATATTATTTAATACTAGGTTCTATTTGGTAATCTGTGCGGTTTCGTAAAAATACATATCATTTAATTAAAACAACAGTATATTTTATTTTGTTTACAATTCAATTGATTTTTAATTTTTTTTTAGTTCTGCTGGTTTTATTTTTAGTGACAGCTGTTTCGGCGTTTAAGGCCATAAACAAACTGTTTTGTGATAATGGCCTTAAATAAAAACTAATACTAGCAGAACTAAATAATACTATTATTATTAATTCAATTAAATTATAAATATTTTTAAAATAGAGTTCTACAAATTGAATGCAAAAACTATAAATAAATTAGAATTTAGTTCGCATGAGGAAAAGTTCTCAAGTATAATCGAGTTTATGAAACTACCAACCTTCCCCTAATGTGAAATGTAGATTACGTAATTTTTAGGGAGGTTTTTTAACTTGTCACATAAAAAAAAATACCTACATAATACATGAACGGACATTTCTGAACGGTTATTTAAATTAAATATGTATTTTTTATTTTCTAACTATAAATAAATAAAATCTCTTCTTTTGTCGCAACTATTTTAAAATCCCAATGTAATTTCTATCATAAACTATTAAAGTTGAATCATCCATTAAACCGTCAAAGCTGGGGGATGCCGGATTGTAAGTAAAAATGTTAATTATTAAAAATAAAAAAATAAGTGCAAAGATTGAGACAGTGGTTAATATTTTTTCATTGGGTATTTATCAATATTGTGGAGTAAAAAAATATTCTCAATCAGCTTATACGTTTGACAAATCAGATATAAATACTCGAACATGGAAATTTGACGGATTTTACTAATATGTGAAATGACGTAATCATTTACTAAAATTGTATTCACTGAAAGGCTGGTCCATTCAACACATATTGTAATTATTTGATTCGACGAAAACAGCGAATAATCGTCCGATATTTCCAAACTAAATGGCGACGCCAATTTGATTGGTTGCATCAACTAATGGACGAATAAATTTCCTAAAGTGGACATGATCTAATGTTTAGTAATACATTTTTATGCAAACATTGTAAAAATGCACTTCCGTGAACGTGATAACTGCCATATATATGTTTTAATTTTTTCTTTATTAATTATCATATTACAAATTACAGGTGTTTTTCGACTACCAGACTATGCTCGTTCCCGTGGTATGGCGGTCGATGTAAACCAAGTCACAATATTATCTCCCTTGAGCCATGTATGGTGAGAATGCTGCGCCGAGATGACGAGTTGAGAGTAAATATAAGATATGAGTGATGTTTTTACTTATTTCTAATTTTGAAACTGTTAATTCGTGGTGGAACTCCATTTTAATGATTTTTAATAATACCAATGTTTAAAATTTATTCCACTATTTTTTTATTTAAGACCTGACCGGTTTCACCTTAAGATGGGCATCTTCAGACTGGTGGACCAGCACTCCTTGTCAATGTTTTTTTCAAAGGTTTTACAATTTCACGTGAGTTTTTCGAGATAAAATACAGGTGGATTCTATCGATATCGCTGCTGCATAATAACGCGTTTGACTCTAACCAAAAGGTTACAGTTCAGTTTTCGAGTCGTCATGAGTAAATAGCAACTATGTATTTTCACACTTCAGATCCGTTGAGATGCGGTGCGCGTGGCTCGGTCAAATATTATATTTGATGTAATGTATGCAGTAGGTAGGCTCATTAAAGTTGATACGTGTTGCATCATTTTTCCAGTTTTCACGGTCATTCATGCTTCCTCGGTTGTTCTGAAGCTCTCCATCCTTGCAGCTCTGAACTCCGTGTACTGAGATTTTTTTCTATGTCTTACAGCTTTTCCATGCCATACAAGGGAATAAGATAATCACAACATGGCTGTTGTTTACCAGAAGATATGTCAGTGTGGGGTAAGCAGTGCAGGAAATAAGGTAACGTATACAAGATATTAGTGTTTTTGAGATGGAAAGTTACCTGATCGTTGACGTCCGTTTTATATCAGCTGTAGATATGCAGATAACACGGGGCGAAGCTGATATTCATCGATTTAATAAAACTATGATTCTATCTGGTATTTTCAAAGCAGTGCAACAATAAATGTTCGAAGGTTAACTTCAACCCATTAATGCAAAGGCGCATAAATATAGATGTTAATTTTATTTGAGGAAATTGAAGAAGCAATGCGCCAAAACATGCACATCAATATGCATGTTCACATAAAGCCAAATAAGTAATTCTTAACATATCACAAAGATGTGTCAAAACATACTATGGGAAGATGCTATTAGGATAGCCAAGTCCTGTATGTCGTATTCATTAAAAAGCATCAAGGTTTTTGTGTGGTCGATGAACTTTCTTCATTCCAATGGGAAATACTAATTAACACAGCACTGTGAAATAAAGCTGCAGATGTTCCCACAATTATTTTCCGGGAAAAGAAAATGCTAACAGTTGAACACAAAAATCGGCCAAGGTAACAAATACGTTAGAATATCATGGGTTTTACCGATCGCCCATATCATGAGTTCCAAGAAAATTATGGTAGTACAATTCTTGATTTGACGACATCTACGTAAGGATAAGAATACTTTATTTCTCTGTAATTATTCATCAGTACAGGTCTGAAAGTTGAATTAATTTTTAACTGTTCAAGTTTGTGAAAAAAATATTATAAATATAATTAATTCATTAATTTGTATATGTAATTAATTATAGACTTGTAAAAAAGCAAAGATCTTCCGTAGAAATAAAATAAAGTATGTTTCTATCCATGACACCATCTATGTTTGAAATTGTGTTCGGACAGAAACTTTGATCACAATTTTAAAGATTGTTGCCAAAATATCTCTGAAAAAATAAAAAAATAAATATGAACAGTTTTCAATAAGTATGGTGATTGTTAAAAATGTTGCTTACTGAATTGCTCGGGATTGGGGAATTGGTAAAATTCACAGAAATCCAAAGGTATATGATAAAGTGATAGGTAAAAAGATACATTCTGTAAAGGTACTTATTTCAAAATACATTATTTCAAAATTCCTTTCTTTGTCGATCTATGTAAGTTCCATTGATTCTATCGCCACTTGTAATTTGAGAGTTTGCAAAGTTTTTTACTCAAATTGAAAAACAGAAAAAAATGACTGATGCCATTGCCACAATAGGAATCTTTTAGAAAAAATAGTTTTGCACTGAAAATTCGGGATACGAAAGAGTTAAAAAATTTGCTTAGGTAATAATTTTTTCATTTATTAATTATTTAATATTTTCAAATATAAAATCTTGAAAGATAATAACATACATTAATGAAGTTTACTAATCCCTGCTGAAATCTTTTATTTAATTTTATAGTATTATATTAATCCGTGCCCAATTATTTTTATCGGATATGAAGTTTTGTGTTTAATCCTTAATCGAGGTCTTTGCATCTTCCATATATATATATTTACACATATATTCATAAAATTTCTCTATCATTTGAATGGGTGTAACCCAGACTTTTTTTTAGCCTTTTATGATTTTTTTTGTACTTAATTAAAATGATTCTATTATTATTTTAAATGAACTTTCAGAAAATATGAAAATAGAAAAAAAGACAGAAAATATAAAGTTTAAATTGTGACCGATACTCGAACTCGGAACCTCTATAGTGTGGCGCGTCTTCCCATTCTACCATCCTAACCAATGCATTCATCGTCAAATTTTAAAATCACGTACTTCTTAAACAACAGTTAAATTTGCTTTTTGTTAATTATTGCATGAAATTGTTTTTTAAATTTATTTACAGTGTAATGTTATTTTCATAGAATGGGAATTTTCAGTTTGAGCTGAAAACAATTTCGTTGACCTAAAACTCCTTTGCATTGTTCTTTAGGTCAACGAAATTGTTTTCAGCTCAAACTGAAAATTCCCATTCTATGAAAATAACATTACACAATAAATAAATTTATAAAATAATTTCATGCAATAATTAAAAAAAGCAAATTTAACTGTTGTTTAAGAAGTACGTGATTTTAAAATTTGACGATGAATGCATTGGTTGGGATGGTAGAATTGGAAGACGCGCCACACTATAGAGGTTCCGAGTTCGAGTATCGGTCACAATTTAAACTTTTTATTTTCTGTCTTTTTTTCTATTTTCATATTTTCTGAAAGTTCATTTGAAATAATAATAGAATCATTTTAATTAAGTACAAAAAAATCATAAAATTTGTGGTAGGTACCACATCAAGAAGATGTAAATGATTCGCTTAGTTTACTGAGGTACTGCAAGCAACATAATCACAAGATCTCTAAACCTAAATATATATTGTAAGATACTCGTGAAAATCTGAAAACCCATGTACACGAAATTGGTTTTTTATTGAAAAATAAAACAATAATGAATCTCTAGAAATCAATAAAAAAAACTCCGAATAATTGAATAGGAATAATTACTTATCCCTGACCAAAGTGCATTTGTAAGTTGTAAACGAGACACATCTAACAAAAACAACACGAGTAGCTGCTAATAGGACTTGTTTACTCTTAAGTAACTTGGATGAGTATAAAAGACGTCTCGTCAATTTGTTGGCTATCAGTATCTAGTTTGCTTCTGTACGGTATTAAGTGAAAAAATTATCACCATGAAATTGGTAAGTCCACTCGTCAAATAAACCTTCAGCCAACGACATTTTCGCAATCGACTGGACTCTTGTCTACTAATATTGAAATTATTTATGACTCTGTTTTATTTTTGGCATTGATGCTGCGGCTTTGTTGATCCCGGAAAACAGTTGTAGTGAATATCAAACAGATTCTCAACGAATAAAATAAATTTTGATAAAACTGTTTTTGATATTGATTTTATTTTTCAGGCAATTTTCTTCGTCCTGGCCGCAGTCGCCTTCGTGTCCGCAGTCCCTGTTCCCGGAGACAAGCCCGTGGCTCAGATCCTAAAGTCGGCCTTCGATATCGACCCCGCAGGCGGATACAAGTTCGGGTGGGTCCAAAACTCCTTTAATCCTCCATAACTATTCTCTTTTTATCACTCAGTTTTCACTCCTTCCCGTATCCTTATAGCACAACCCTTTGGGTCTTCATCTTAATTCATAAAATATTATTTACTGTTAGCCATTTGAACCATAATTAACCATAAAACAAAGATAAATAATACCACTACGCCTTAAACCTAAGCTTTTCCCTACTTAAATATCTCGGAGTCCCGATATTTGGCAGGCTATACCAACGGACCTCTTACCAAATAATGTGAATCCTACCATTGACATTAAACAACATGGAAAATTTAACATAATCTTGTAAAAAAAATTCTCATTTACTCTCTATACTGTTTTAAATATGTTTGATTTGAGCTCGCTTTAAATCTATTTGAAAATTCTAAATTTGTTAATATTTTCCTTAGTCCAACTCTGAGCAAGAGTGGCTATTGAACGGCCTTGTTATATTTTCCTTAGTCCAACTCTGAGCAAGAGTGGCTATTGAACGGCCTTGTTATAAAAAACACACAGTCATTAGCAGTTGGGTGTGATGATTACTTCATCGAGGAGGAGAAAAGTAGATTTTTTCAAGGGCATCATAATATATTCAAGGATACGTGACATGCTTAAATTAAAATTATTACGTCGAAAAAGTAATATATTCTTATAAAACATAAATATGGTATTTAGTCGTTCTCTTCACACCACCTCTTTTATTCACTCATCAGCTAATGATCGATGTTACAACTGATTAATATTTGTGATTAATATTTATCAAAAACATATCTGCAGTCTTAATATATGAAGTGCAAACATGTAATTTTGTTACTGCATCAAGTTTTATTCACTCTTTCGTTTGATATCTCTATGATACCTCCATATAAAACGAAAAAACAGTCCGCCAAACTAATAATACTAGAGAAATTTATAATTATTTAGCTATCTTTTTACAGGGACAATTGAAAACGTCACACTTTTCACTTGATAGGTATTTTTTTCCTTATCATATTTTGCCAACACTAAATAAATGATTTTTACAGATTTGAGACCGACGATAAGATCACCCGCGATGAGGTTGGAGAGCTGAAAGTAGTCAAGGATGAGGACGGCAAGGATGCTCAGGCCCTGATCGTGAGCGGGTCATACTCCTACGCCGACCCTGAAGGCAACCTCATCACCCTGAAGTTCGTCGCCGATGAGAATGGATTCCACCCCGAAGGAGCTCACATCCCCGTCGCCCCCGTTGTTTAAAAAACTACCTTCCAAACCAGCCCCTGATTACCTACGTGATAATGTGATTTAGGGTGAAGGTCGCACGATTCCTACTTTTCTCAGGACTCCGCTATCATCAGCTTTATACTGCCATGTACCGCATGTACCAATGTAATAAACCTACCATTAAGTTTGCCAATTTTAAAAATAAAGAAGCAAAACATATATTTATACTTTGATCTAATGTTATTCGTTCTTCAAAAATCCATGTCAAATTTTACTAGAATTTAACAAAAAATCGACCTAAAAACCTACTAGAGAATGTCAACCGACGTATATTAAAAATATATTAAGTATGTTCCTGCTGCTGGAAGTTCTGTTGAAATATCTCGTTCTGAAACATTTTTTTATGAGAAAGAGAGAGAAGTAATTGTGGAGCCAGACATAAAAACAACGTGGTTTTAATGATGAACAAGAGGGCAACTGCAACACCAACAGTCCAAAAAAAATACTACAAATTGGTGTTGAGTGCTAGGAGCAAAACTATTTTCAGCTCAAGACGAAGATTGAACCCTCGACCTTTGAGTACGTTAAATGAACATTACCTATTTAGCACCAAGGACATTGTATTCGATAATAGGGATGTAAAAATGTTATAAAAAAATATTTCGATGTAAATTTTGCTGGGGGTCACTTTATCCAAGTTTTATGGCAGATGTTCACAAGCCTGTATTTTTACTTTAAACACTAATGTGGCATAAAAATACCATTCAGAATAACAACAAATCAATTAAAAATAGAAAAATCATTGACATTCTTCCATAATGAACACTAAACCATCCAAGTACATACCTAAAGCATTGAATTTCAACAAAATTATTGCGTTATTATAAAAATAACATGGGTTATTTCCCCTGCCTTCGAAAATATTTTGGTAGTTTGTATCGGTATAGTGCAAGGCTAAAGCGTCACCAGTAAAATTATATTACCACAACATATAATAATCTTAATTAAATATTGACACAAAAATAACATTCACCTAATAATAATTATATTGTATCTGAATTGAATATGAGAAGGTTGTTGCTACGTCGGTAGTTTGAACTCGGAACCATACGTTATCCGGAGACTACTCCAACTATTGAGTTCTCACGACAACAGGACGTGTTTCTCCAGCCCATTTAGTATTTATTCTATTTTCGTAAAAAGCAATCATTTGATATACACTTATAAAATCTGTGGTCTTATACAAAGTTATTGTTTCATTTCATTAAATATTATTAAGTTATTCGTGTTAAAGGCTTATCAGCGAGAATAAAAAGCGAGGTGATCTAATCATTTAATTGTCTTGAAGAAGTGTCCAGGAATTTATTCTCTCTTTGTCGCAAGCTAACTTGATTGATAAAAAAAAACTTTTTGCGAGTAGAGGCCCATAATGATAATATATTAAAAATCATCAAATCATATTATTTTGAAAACAAATGCTTTGCAGTAATAATTTTCGTAGTTCAATATTACTTTTCCAATATAGCTTACAAACAGAACCTATCCAATGATCTAGAAACAAATGTTGTAAGTATGCGTGTCAGTATTTTTGCAGGTAAAACGTTGCCTGAACCCAACTTAAGCACGAGAGCAGAAAAAGTACTGGAAAAGCCTAGAACCAAAATTGTATTCAGCATCGCCCTTAATAAAATAATGTGTAATTTCTGAACTTTGAAGCGTTTCTTTTACATCGATGAACTAGTTGCTATGTCAAACTAAAATGGCAGTTTGAGGATCCGAATGAGAATATTTCAATAAACTGGAAATTCCGCTTTTAACAAGAATATCACCATTATCGTATTTAACTGGTATATTAGAAATACTTCTTCGTGTATTGAATTAACATTTTTTGTATTCCCTCAATAGCTGCGATCTACCTGAAACTACATCTGGTACATTAACAATTACTGAAGTTTAAAAAAAAATCACAAATTGGAAGTTATGTGATTCTGTTCAAGTGCAAACCGAAGAACGTACGTTTTTTAAATCGGATAGTTCTCCAAAGACAAATATTTAGCTGCATAATGTGACGCCCGAAGCCATTGCCTGGCATCTCGATGTGGCCAGCATCTATTGACCATGTGAACAAGAAGAAGACCCAAGGTCAACAGGTGTCTAAAAGCAATGACGTTAAAAATATGACTTTTTAATGAAGTGATTAATTAAACGAAGACAAATAAAAGAAGTCGGTGGCTCTTCTCTTGTAATCTCCAAACTTTGATAATTAAAGCTTATTTTTGAAATGTTGTAGCCAAGTAAAACCTTGACATTCGAAAGTGTCACTTCCTTCGGGGTGACGATAGTGTAGACATATAATGCTTATGTACGCAATGCAAATTTAAAAACTTTTATGTTATATAATTATGTTAAATCAATACAATCCGGTTTTGCTTAGTATCAGTTTTTGGGATGTAGGAAGAATATTTGATATTATGTAAAAATGTTAAATTTTATTCCAAAAGAGAAGACAAGTCTTTTTGGAAGAAGGCAGGTAACTCTAGAAGTATCAGATTCAAGGAAAAATTTCATCACCCATTTTGTACGTGTCACGGAGGCAGATGTTCAGTGTACGCATAGTTATAACTGTTCATAATTCTATTTCTAATGCTAATATTGAGTAATTAATTCATATAGGTACCAGTACATGATAGATTAGCTGGTGTAAATAATGTTGTCCGTTTTTTCTCGACCTTGAATAGTCATAATTCATAAGGTCATTAAAGTGTCGGCTAGTGAGTGCCTTTAAAAAATTCCGTTAGAGCTTAAAAAAAAAAAAAATGTGAGTTGCTGACATGCTGTGGCCACGAATCTGTTCGTAATCATTCATATTGTGATTATTTGCATATTTTGATCCATTCGTTCATTATTTGGCAGAGAAAACTTTCTGAAAAAACTCGTGTTTAGTTCGTAGAGTGTCGGGCAACTAAACGAAAACAAGATACAGATATTTCAAGGATAGGGAATTTTTACATCCTAAAAATAGGTTTTCGGTAGAATTAAAGGTGCGAGGCGAAGCAAGAGCAAGTTCAGTAAGTTCTTATGAAACCTAGTTAAAATCTAAATATATTTTTTTTACTAATGACTTAGTAATAAGCGATTAGTGTGAAATTTCCTATAAAAATATGTTTATTTTATGCAATAAAGGTTTCCCTTTATATTTTAACACAGTTATCTATTTTTTTGGAAGGGACATCACTTTTAATCTATTATTTTTACTTAAAAATAAATTTATTTAAAAACAAGCGCATTGACTAATGATTTTGTTAAATTACTATAAATATGGTGTTAAATAAATTCTTATAAATAAATATCATTGTATTCCAATTTTGTTAATATTTTTAGCAATAAAAAAATATTGTCAATGCATGGAGAAAAATATTCTATGGTCTATCATTTATTAATAAAAACGTACGAAAAATAGCATTTAAATTCACGTTTTTTATTATTTTTTACAGGAATATTATTTGAAGTGAGGAAAAATTGATTCTGAAATGCTAATTCTAAATATAAACATGACTCAAGGTCAAAGATCGTGCGTTGCTTCAAATTTTATCAATAAATGTCAAAAAATGTACAAAACTAAAGGTCACCGCAGTCTTCGCAGGACGCAAATAAATTGTGTTTGTGGGTGTCAAGTAATAGGTAATGGCATCATAAATAAAACGTATAACACTAATAAACTTACTAATATTCAAAGACAAAAAGGATCGTTAGAAAAAAAAACATTCATGAAGGAAAAGCGAAAACTTGTTTTGATAATCACGTAAATAACAAGCTTACTGATTTAAAGTTTTTTTTTTAAATATTAATCAATATGATGCGTATTTGCCATTTTTAGATGTGCACCTGGGAGACATATACATATTATGTCTTATATTATAGTATAATAACGTGTTTATGGCGGAATAAAAGTTTTTTTCTTGAATTTATAAACTTGAAAAGTTTTCCGTAAATGCTAAAAAAAAGAGTTATTATTTTTACTAGATAAGTACCAGCCGCCACTGGAAACACTTGAAAACTATTAATACGATACATGATTTGGCATTAAATCCCACATGTGTTGGTAAAAATATTTCGAAATAAACAAAGATGCGACGTTGGCTTTTGTGTTAATTAAGTGGAACACACTTAATTAATTTATTTAGAACGTTAACACGAAAATATTTTTAGGATAATTTTGCAAGACCAATTAAAGTACTTATTGAAACTCTATTTGCAATATACAATATTTTATGTGAAACTCCTATTAGGGGTGTAAAGTTATCCTAGACTATCATGAATGTTCGATAAAATCCATAAAAAAAACTGTAGTAAAATCCAAAGAAATTAATTACCTACAAACATTTAAAAAGCATTAAAAAATAAGAAAAAAAATCCAAAATCCCCCAATAACAGATTTCTTCGATTTTTTAACAGTGTTTATTTCTTTAATGTCAATAATACTCATCAACAAATGAGAACACATATATTATATTAAATTTATATAATTCTGGTGAATAAGTTGACAGCGAAAAATATTTTTCGCCAATCAATTAATTTTATTCGTAAAACAAATTATGATGATTACTGCCACATGCTTGAAATACATATTCAAAAGTGGGATAACATTTTTCATAGTTGACATCATATTATTGGAAATTTATTCTAAACTCTTTTTCATCTAGAATTTCATGGGTGAAAGAATTGATAATTGCGCGAAGCCCCCAATAATGAGTCTTAATTAGCAAGGCATTGATAACTCAACACTTTAATGATTGTAATTATAAATAGCCGTGCCATAGTGAATGCACTTGAACTAAAAAGTTATGGCGCTAATTTTGAAAGGTAAACATTCATAGATATTACATTTAGAAGCGTATTTTTCGAAAAGGTTATAATTGAAAAATTGCATGTTACACAATATCCCAACGGTTCAAACTTCAAAATTCAAACATCTGATTCAAACACACTTATGTTTGCAGGTGGCCAAAAGAGGAACTAACGAAAGAATAAACTGCATTTTTAATTCGTAAAATTTATTGTATCCACGAAATTTACACTGGCGACGCCACCGACTGCAAATTTAAAAATGTCGATCTGTAACGACCAATCAAACTCATCTTCATTATTTTTTTTGTTAGATTATCATGGGTGCCAAAGTACATGTATTTTATTAAAAATGCGAATTAGCACCTACGTTTTTATGTAACAGTTTCTTATCGAAGATATATGTGTAGTAGAGGGCATCGCCATTATTGACACTGCTTACTTTTGAAAGAAAAGCTCGTTTTTTTGTTAGTTCTTCTTTCGGCCGCTTCAACAGAAAAGTTTGTAAATCTGTAATTTTTTATTTTTTTATTTATTTTTTATTTTTTTATTTTTTATTATCAAACATAATACATAGTAGTGTTATATCAATATGTATATTTTTAAATCTAACATTTCATTATAAATTATAAAGGTGTACTCTCATAAAAAAGCTGTGCTTGTGTGTATGAGGGGGTGTTATATATTTAGTTACTAATAATTTGCTGTAATGATTTTTCAAAAATATTTATTTTAAGTTTTCAGTGTAGTTTTTTAATTGTGTTTTGAATTCTTTAAGATCATCATGAATTAATCTTATTTTTTCTGGTAAACTATTAAAGAATTTTATTCCTAGATATTTATAACTTTGCTAAAATTGTAATAGAATTGTAAAACTAATTGTATGAAGAAATCTCAATCTTCTTGTATACTTAAGTTCTTTTTTCATTTACATATGATACTTATAAAATAATGTTAGTACTTTTATTCAGGTATGCTCCCTCATTTTTATTTTTACATTTTACATGTTCTACTGTATTTAAAAATTTGAAAGGAGTGTATACAGCCGTTGATCGTTTTATTTTGACATTTTACCCTTGCATAGAAGGACACACAGTTTGGTATGTAATTAAACAAATGTTCATAAAGGTAAATTTGCTGACTTCTATGGCAAATAACAGGTATTTATTAAATTACCGATAAGACTAAAAGAGAAGTGAAGACGAGACCGTTGAAATCCTCTTTTCATCCGTTGATAGAACTGGTTTTTTGTGCTGAACTTGATAACAAATTGTATAAAAGAAGGAGTCACATGGTAATTTTTATCAGTTCTTCTTTGTCTTCAGTGCAGCATCAAGCTACTTAAACCTTTCAACATGAAAATCGTAAGAATACATACTTCTTATACAAATAAAAAAAAAACAGGAAAGTGATTAAAAAAGCAAAATTTAATGGTTCCTTGCAAATTTCTGGCTTCATTGTGATAGTGTAAAAATATTTTTTTAAAAGATTAAGAAAAACGTAAAAAAAGTTTTACGAGCGATCTTCTTGTGAGTTTTGAACTCAAGTGAAAAAGAATCAGGAATACACATATCTAATTTGTCTGAGATAGGTAATGGATATTATTCTTTACAGGCCCTTTTCTTCCTCCTGGCGGCGTTTGCCCTGGCCGCGTCCAGCCCGGTGCCAGCTGAGCCCATCAAGATCCTGAGATCTGACTTCGACATCCAGCCCGAGGGAGCCTACAAGTTCGGGTGAGTTATCCATTATATGCTGTGGAATTCTGAAAATACCGAAAAATAATAATTATAAAGTAAAATTATATACTATTGTTTTAATTGGATTTTTTTGTTTACTTCTAGATTCGAAACCGAGAACAAGATTGTCCGTGAAGAGGTCGGAGAGCTGAAGGTGGTCAAGAACGAGGAAGGCAAGGACGAGCAGGTGATCGTAGTCAGGGGATCTTACTCCTACCTCGACCCCGAAGGCCACCCCATCACCGTCACCTTCTTCGCTGACGAGACAGGCTTCCACGCCGAGGGAGCTCACCTCCCCGTTGCCCCCGTCGTCTAAGGAACTCCTCCTTAGAATTGACTCCAAACAATGACATCGCCTGAACTCACACGGAATCAATAAACATGGGAACATGAAAACTTCTAATTGCTCGAAAACCATTTTTTTCTAAATTTTATTAGGAAAATACAGTATTCAAATAAATCTGAAGTTTGCTTCTTCCTTAACTTTAAAATAAATATCTTAAAAAAGAAGTCAAATAGAAGAAAGAACAGAAAAATAATAAAATCTAAAATTTAAACCTGTTTTGTTTTTATTTTTCAAATGTTTTTAATACCTAGTTGGATTTTTTTGTTGGGAGTTCGATTTTCCCTTTGGCGTCGAAAATTACAAATGTACGAGTAAGTGGCTTGGAAAAAATGCGATTCAAGACCATCAAATTTCAAACCTTTTTTTTGATTATCAATTGATTTTATAAGAAGAAATAAGCACCATTAGAATTTGAATATTTTTGTTTGTTAATTACAAGGTTTTTTCTTCCAGTGGTGTAAAAATCCAGCTTTCTGGGTTTGATAAAATCTCGATACATTCTTTCGGTAGCAGTTTGGCTCTTGAAGACCTTACAGCAAAACTGGTTCAACTTTTGGAGGGTCAATCGTATGGTGTATGGTAGTCACAGTCAGTTTGATTTTTTATTATTACACCGTGCGGAGACAAGATGTTGCATTTCTTGTGAATAACTCTCAGTTGTAATGGTTACTTTAGGATAAAAATGATGTAAACTCAATAATACATGTACAAATTGTGAGATGTTTTATGCGAACTATTTGAGAACATAATAGAGGAGACAAAGCAAAAAGGTCATTAGAACACAGAAGTAAATTCTCAACAGCTCTATTGAGATATAATCATTAAATTTATTCTAAAAGTCAAGACTGAACGTGCTTGAAATGACATATTCACTGTAGATGGTGCCACCAAAAAATAACTGCCAAGTGCACCCACAGTGGCCTCTGATGGGTTATAACAATAACTAAACTACACACAATAAGTACTATATGCATCATAAAATATTACATATTAGTTTATAAAAAATGCACTCCAAACTTATTATATGCACTAGAACTTACAATAAACCCCGCCCCGAGATCTTTCTTCCCTAACGATACTGCAGAATTATTTTGAAATCTATTCTATTATTGTTCTAAACATATTAATTGTTTGACTTTTTAATCCTTCATAATTGTTAAATATTGACAATATATTCATAGATTTTTTCAGGCATTATCGTGCCCCATCTACTACCAGTGGCGGCTCGTGACTTTTTAGTGTGCTAGAATGGTAAGATTGAAAAAAACGTCATCATTGATGTTGTTGTAGCCGAAAACACTATTTATTTTTTTTCGAAATTTCAACTTTTTGTTTAAAGATTTTTTAGAAATCCGTGCTGTGCACCACCAAAACTGAAAAATCCTGAAAATTTTCGTACAAAAAATAAAATCTTGAAAAAAAATAAAAAATATTTTCGGCTACAACAACACTAACAATGTCGTTGTTTTCAAACTTAGTACTCCAGCATACTAAAAACTCACGAGCCACCAC
Organism: Drusus annulatus; assembly: GCA_022651775.1. Taxonomy (NCBI): domain Eukaryota; kingdom Metazoa; phylum Arthropoda; class Insecta; order Trichoptera; family Limnephilidae; genus Drusus; species Drusus annulatus. The sequence continues at coordinate 256,708 of JAGWCC010000340.1, read as the reverse complement.
TGTCTACTACATCCTTTTTTAAATATATTTTTAAATCAGATGTGAATAGCGACAGGTAAAAAAAATCGATGACTTTGATATGTGATGAAAAAATCTTTATGTTTCTTTTAAAAATTTTTTTTTTTTTATGAATGGATTAAATATATATTTTTTATGTATGTCTCGGCGACAACCCTCTTGGATCAGGGATCACAGTGCTGATTATGGATCCATAGCCGATGGGTTTAATTGCCACCGAAATATGTTACTGACTGATTTTGGCAGCTTAAAAATAATTGTACCCCAATTCAGAAGAGGGATGTTTAAAATCATCAAAGGCTGTGTATATTTCGAAAAACGTTAGAAAAATATATTTTTTCTTATTTGATATTATTAGCGCTTTTTAAGGTGCTTTACGCGACGTAGTTTTATTTTTCGGAGATAAATGCTGACAAGCTACTTCCACTTATATGCCAGCAGGAGCAAGACAACATTTTATAATTTAGAAGAACAAATTTAAAATAAAGATATATGTAATGCGGCATTCGCAGAAAAAGTCTTTTTAGCGCGATACAATTTTCGCCATCCTGATTCTGTAATTACTAACTGGTTTTTTTTTATGGTGAACTTGATAACGACATGTATAAAAGGAAGAGTCAAATGGTAATTTTTATCAGTTCGTATTTTGTCCTTAGTACAGCATCTACCTAACCTCTCAACATGAAAATCGTAAGAATAAATTCATCCGATTCCTAAATAAATAAAAAAGTGAAACATTTTGAAGAGAGACAACTAAAATAACCGTTAAATTTCTTTTGGATTATCCGTGTCAGTTATAAGTAACATACAACTACCGTCATGTGAATTTATAAACTCAAGTGTATAAAAGAACAAGGGATACATGAGCTTTTTCTTTAAAAAAAATAGCTTTAATTCTTAGGGTTTCTCCTTTGCAGGCACTTTTCTTCCTCCTGGCGGCGTTTGCCCTGGCCGCGTCCAGCCCGGTGCCAGCTGAGCCCATCAAGATCCTGAGATCTGACTTCGACATCCAGCCCGAGGGAGCCTACAATTTCGGGTGAGTTATTTATTATATGCTGTGGAATTCGAAAAATACCGAAAAATCATAAAAATAATAATTATAGAGTATCGACTAATGTGATGAATTAATTCTTGATTTTTGTTTATTTGTAGATTCGAAACCGAGAACAAGATTGTCCGTGAAGAGGTCGGAGAGCTGAGGGTGGTCAAGAACGAGGAAGGCAAGGACGAGCAGGTGATCGTAGTCAGGGGCTCTTACTCCTACGTCGACCCCGAAGGCCACCCCATCACCGTCACCTTCTTCGCTGACGAGACAGGCTTCCACGCTGAGGGAGCTCACCTCCCCGTTGCCCCCGTCGTCTAAGGAACCTTTCTTTGAGATTGACTCCAAACAATGACTTCGCCTGTACTTACACTCATAGGAACAAACAAACTTAGAATTGCTTGAAAGCTATTTTTTTCTGAAATATATTCAAGGAAATTATGGTCTTCAGAAAATTGATTTAGTTTGCCTGACCCTAAACTTTTAAATGAATATGTTGAAAAAGAACTGAGAAAAATAATAAAATCAAAAAATTACACCTGATTGTTTTTATTTTTGACATGTTGTCATGTATTGAATAAAACATATTACTGATACTTATGGGAAACATTTAAAAGTACTCATATAGGTTTAAATTTTAAATGAGCCAGTCAACTACGTAATATGGAAAACTACGTGGATATAGACTTCCGGAGAAAGTTAGCGAAGTTATTAGCAGGACACTTGTGAAACCCTCGCATCTGCAGGTAGTGGAAACCACCACCGGATAGTACGAGATGACAATATCTCGTCTTGTTGGGAACCAGGCAACCTGGAGTTATGAGAAGCTGCATAATTGGCTGATTTTTATAGAACGTCTTCCTTTCAACAAACGAACAAGCTGAACGATATTTCCAGAGAAAGTCTCTCGAAAACAGCGAATCAGTTACTTAGTTCTCAAAATATGACCTTCGTAGCTACGTGGTCTGCACATTGAGTTTATATCGATAGTTCAATAGTTAGGTGTCCGCTCCGGCACAGAATATTTTATTGTAACGTTACGGATTATCACAGTAGCTGAGTGGACAAAGGCGTCGGGTTTATATCCGGCGGTCGTGCGTTCAATTCCTCTACTGGATAAATCTTCCATCATTGCACAACCAACATTTTTCGCTTATAATGATGGTAGTAGGAGTTTTTCAAATATTGTCAGATTAAGTCAGATTATTTATTGTAAGATTTCGTAACCTAGCAATGTTTTTTTTTTCTTAAAACAAAAAAAAAAAATATAAATGTAAATATATTACATCAGACATTTTTGTTTTCTGCCTTTCTTCTTAATGAGCTTTCTGATATGCAGCTTTGTATATGTGTTCGCTTCAAATGTATCCAGGTTTGTTGCTTCTTGGCGGTTCTCACCATCTGAAGCTGGCAGTTCTTTTCCGGCCATTTCATCCGTGGGATGAGATGAAAAGGAAAGGATTGGTCTTTCCGTTCCCAACTGAGGATGCCCGATTATGATCCGATTATATTCTTATTTCAACATTTATCTATAATCATTCCTACGTAATGAATAAAGGTAGACAAAAATGAAACAATTATTGCAAAAAAAAAACAAAATATCAAGAAAGTAGGTACAAAAGGGGAATATCTATACAGACAAAATACATACCATACATCTATTTATGTTCATTAGTTTCTAAGAAAGAAATAAAAAAACAATCAAAAAAGAAAAGATCAGTATTACTGGCTTGTTGCAGATTGGTCCTATGCTTCGGTTCGCACCAGGCGCCACGGGCACCCACACATACGACCCTCTGCTGGCCAAGTCCTCCATCACTATTGGCAGTCACTTCACTGGTTAATGCAATATACTGATCACTTTATTTATCCAAATTTGTAATTTTCAAGTTATTCGTAGCCTGGAAATGTTTATATATTTTAAAAAATGCCCCAAAAATATGTTATGAGAGTGATAGTGAAATTAAAAAAAGGAGAATTAGCCCTAGGTTTTTTTTTAATTGCAAATAATATATTTCGATTATATTTTTTTTGTAAAAGAGGGTTCACAAATTCGAAGCCATAAAAAAATGATGAAATTAAATATATACTTTTTATATTTTTCCTTATAATTTTGAACAGCTGTCAGTTTGGACAACAATACAGTACTATTAATTCCAAATAACAATAAGTAAAAGATCTTCACAACTTTTTTCGTAAAGAGATGCTACATTTTTTAACAATCCATCTTCAACTGCATATTTTATTATATCCTATAGTTCCAACGCCGCGGCAAGGCTAATCGAAATATCCCCATATATCGGAGCACTAAAAAATCTTCAATGACTCAAACATCCCGGAAGAATCCCGTTCAAGCTTAGTTAAATGATCCTTAAGTCAGTTAGCGGAATGGATCTAGCTTATTTGTCGCAACTGTGTATTCCTGAAGATCGGCAACGTCATCGACTATCAAAAGGTTGAAGGAGCTAAAACCCACTGCAGACACTGAGTTCGAAGAGCGTGCCTTCGGAATGTCAGATCCTAAAGCCTGCAATAGACTGCCGCGTGATCTGAGAATTATAGACTCGACAGAGTTCAGAGCTAAACTGAAAACTTATCTTTTTAGAAATTCATAAACACTAGAATAACAGAATTGCCCTAATTTGCAGAGCTAAGCTAGCCTGTTTGCAACTAAACTCACCTGTACAATAGTATTTCTTGCACTGTTCGGCAAATTCTCGATCTACTAATACACAAAAAGTCCGAAGCCTTTTCTCAGCTCGGGTATATGTGTAAAAAAATAATATGTAAATTTCAATTCATAAATGGTAATTCTAGCAATAGTTTTACGTATTTTGATAATATTAACCATAGTTTTTAAGTTTTGTAAGGCGTCCTTGAGGTGATATATCGCACAAATCAGCCAGGTATTATTATAGCAGCTAGCGTGGAACAAAATATCATATAACTTCTAAGTCGAAAAAATCAGCAAATATTTTTTACGTAATCCTTTCTCATGTCTGTTATATCCTTAAATATTTCTCACTGAGATATTTCAAGAGTGTATGCATATATTGAAAAAAAAAACAAATTAATATTTTTCTTCTTCACCTTTTGTATGATTCCAAAAAGCATACTTTTTTGGGTGATATTTTAAACCAAAATAATAAAAAAGTGTATCATGCAATGACCCATACAAGTGCCAACTATGGTTCCCAAGCTGTTACTATAATTTCCACCGAAATTTAATACATTACCTTTTTTTGAAAGGCGTTGGTAACCAATAAAATGGAAACATAAATGCTTAAACCATGCTTAAAAATCACCACAGTAAAAAAAAAATTAAATAGAATAAATTAGACTCAATATCATTATTTTCAGATTACCCTCGTGAGTATTTAGTGAACCGAGAAGAGTATATTTTTTAATCTTCAGACATAATTTACACATTTCCAGATGCTTTTTTCAAAGTTTTATTAAAAAAAATTGTCTAGCCTAACTTTCCAAGATAACTATTATAACATCCGGTAACTTGACATCAGAACCATAACAAATTGAAACGATGAAGAGCTAAAATAAATAAAAGCCTGAGTAAAAAAAGTCTAAAAGGTATAACAAGCCTAAAGAGTACTCGTATATGAATATAAAAAAGCGTTCGCATTATTAAGCATTAGTAAGCCCTATTCATAGATTGAGTCTTCAGCGCTATCTATTTTTTGCTATCCTGGTTATGTAGTAATTACTGACTTTGTATGGTATGACTGGTTTTTTATGCCGAACTGATAACCAATTGTATAAAAGAAGGAGTCGCAAGGTTATTTTTATCAGTTCTTCTTTGTCTTCAGTGCAGCATCTACCTAAACCTCTCATCATGAAAATCGTAAGAATAAATTCTTCCGGTTCATAATATTAAATAAAAGTGAAAAAGTTTCAAAATAAGTTAATTTAATGTTATTTTACAAAGTTATGATTTCTTTGTGACAGTGATAAAAAATATAAATATTTTTAAAAGTCATCCATCTTGTGAATGTTTGAACTCAAGTGAACTTGCGGACCATGAATATACCTCCCTTTGATAAAATAATGCTTTTTAATCGTTTAAACTTTACTTCTACTTTCGGCAATTATTTATTTGATGCGAGATAAAAAAAATGATTTCCTTTACAGGCCCTTTTCTTCCTCCTGGCGGCGTTTGCCCTGGCCGCGTCCAGCCCGGTGCCAGCTGAGCCCATCAAGATCCTGAGATCTGACTTCGACATCCAGCCCGAGGGAGCCTACAAGTTCGGGTGAGTTATCCATTATATGATGTGGAATTCTGAAAATACCGAAAAATAAAAATTATAAAGTAAAATTATATATTATTGTTTTAATTGGATTTTTTTGTTTACTTGTAGATTCGAAACCGAGAACAAGATTGTCCGTGAAGAGGTCGGAGAGCTGAAGGTGGTCAAGAACGAGGAAGGCAAGGATGAGGAAGTGATCGTAGTCAGAGGATCTTACTCCTACGTCGACCCCGAAGGCAACCCCATCACCGTCACCTTCTTCGCTGACGAGACAGGCTTCCACGCCGAGGGAGCTCACCTCCCCGTTGCCCCCGTCGTCTGAGAAACTGTCTTTTGGATCGACTGCTAACAATGACTTCACCTGAACATAAAATAAATAAATAAATAACTGAAAGAGAAGAATGAATAGAAAAATAATAAAACCTAAAAATTAAACAATTATTTTAAATGTTGTAAATTATCCCGTTTGGTATTGTTGATGAGAAAGTGTGAACAAAATGAACACATCATGTATGCCGTCAATATCCCGGCATCATGTGAAGGAGACTTACCTTGCAACCACGATTCATCGCCAATGACAACTTTGGTGAACTTTATTAAAAGGCCTGGAATAGAAATAAGGTGAAATACATTGTGGGATGAGGTAAAACAAAGAGGCAATAATGGGTCATTATGGCGAATGTGCTTAAGGGATCTTTGCAGATCGCATCGATATAAAAAAATTAGAAAAATAAGGTGGACTTAGAATAGATATCTTAGATTCGATTTGTAGGCAAATCAAAGTACCAACAAAAATTGAAATGAAATTTAATGGAGAGGTAACGGATTTGGTTCCTACTTTAACGCAGAATATTTTGATCTCATGAATTTATTAGAGTAAAACAATATGGATGTTGCCAGTCTATATATTGTTAGGCCTTACCAAAATGGCCTTAAAAAAAATAAATACTACAGGAAAATAAACAAAAAATAAAGGCTCAAAATATACAGATAATAAACAAAAAAATACGAAAAAAGTAAAGAATTTGTTAAAAGTATACCTCTATCAAAATCTTCAAAATTTAGCAGGACGACTATCTAAACAGGGTTAGGACTTATAACTGATCGTTTTATTTACAAAAACAAGATTTTAGAATATCATTTGGAGATTTGTTAGAAACGTACACACGTAGGTATTCGTAAAATTTACATAGAAAAAATTTTGTTCATTAATGGGCGCAATTTTAGTGATACTTGTATGTTCAGGTGTAAAATTATATAAACGGCAGTTAAAACAATATACGGGCATTCATAATTATTATTATGATCAGCTTATATATATATTAATATATTACCATTAAGCCTCAGCACTCAAAATTGGCGCTAAACGTCACTTTGTAGCTTTCTAATACAAGCAATACTACAAATGATTCGTTTGTAAATTCTACACGAATAGTTGGGAAAATATCTAAGGTTTCCAGTGAATGAAAATTTTCAACTGAAATATATTTAATTTTATGAAAAACGTACCAAAATATCAGTAAAATGTGCAGTTTGAGAACCAGGGAAGGCATTTTTTAACGTTTTACCTAAAATTCTAGTATGCATTTCAAATATAATTTAAAGGATTACTGTTTAAAAATTGCATTCACTGTAAACTTTGGATTTTTATCTTACTACCTGTATTTAATTAACAGTTAAATTATTTGTAGTATTGCTTGTATTAGAAAACCAAAAAGTGTTTATTTTTGGGTGCTGACCCTTAAAAAAACATTCCAATAGGTTTAATATTTATATTCATACAAGCCTATGCGTTTGAAATTACCTTTTTGTGTATTTCGAGAGCACAGAAAAAGATTTTTCCGACATTGTTTGGACTTTTTGAAAAATTTTGTAAAAATAATAACAATATTTCTTGATTTCGAAATGTGTAATTATAATTTCACACTAAAATAACCATAAGATATCAACAAAGAAACTTTGTTTTACACAAAACTTTGTGCAAAGGGTTTACCTGTTTCTTACAGCTTAGAAAAATACATAAGCTAAGCTAATATATGCGAAATGTAGGAAGCTTCCAGTAATTTGTCGGCAGGGCCATGACAAAACTATAAGAATGACAAGAAGAGTTGAAGCAATTGAAATATATTTCAAAGAATATGATTAAGAGCCTCATGCAAAAGGAGTTTAAAAATAAATAAATTGTTCTTAAATCAGGATACGAAAAAATTAGATGAATTTAGACACTGGAGTAATAAAGCCTGGCGATGTGTCTTCAGCTACAATATTTGGTACAATAAAAAAATCTATGATTTATAATAAAATGGTACGTTAAGACTTACTTGTATAAATAGCTTCAACCTTAAAAGTTCACACAGGAAAAGCTTTGCATATTCGATCGAAGGTTTTTGCTGCTTCGGCAGTAATAACTTTCTGCTTTAAAATGATATGTTTTGAAAAATCACGCAAAACTAACAGAGCTTAAGTTTAAACAAAATTATGGGAAACGCAGGGATTAAAAGTACACCCCGTTAAATAGTGATTGTGAAGGCTACCATGGTGCGATCTATGCACTGAATTGAAATGGCTTTAGCCGTGTTTGGTGACCAGATCTGAATAGCCAGGTATTTCCCAACCTTCCCCTTCCTCATCTCCTTTTCCTCACCAATACCTTCAGCCTCACAACATACCCCAGTTGAGGATGCCATGGTCCCACTGGCTCTAGACGGTTGGGAGCAGTTGAGACTCTTGTGCGGTATTCACGTGACACAAAAAAAAAATTAAAGCACAATATTCGACTTTAACAAAAAAACTTTAACATACATTTATTTTTAAAATACATCTTATATTTTACATGCATAATTTCCTTAATAGACCTTTATCGGTGGAAACAATGAATCCAACGGATATTTAAATTATTTCTATTTTGGAAAAAAACGTCTACAATCTCTGTTAAGGTAGGATGAAGAAAATCAAAGAAGAGACGACCATTACATAGTACTATACAACAATATTAGTAAGTGGTTGGTAGTTTACTTTAGATAAATTTAAATATTTTCTTACTATTCCTAATAAAACTAAATTTGACGTTCACAGTAAAATTGTTTTGTTTATAATAATAAATTCAATGGTTTATAGACCAAAAAAATAGGATTCATTAATTGATAATGATATTGTATTGGAAATGCCATGTTTTACATTTAATTATAGTATGAGGTACGATTAATTTATTTTTGGGATGCACCTAATAATCGTAGTATCAGGTTATTCTAGAAAAAAACGGGTGCCAATAAATATCCTTTTTGATGGGCAATGGAAATGAAAAAAAGTAGTTCAAATAATAGGACTGGTTTTTTTACGTGGACCCACGTTCTGTATAAAAGTTGGGTGTCACCAAATTGCTTCATCAGTATTCTCCTGTCTTCAGTAAAGCAGCAAATTACTAATTCACCATGAAACTGGTAAGAATCAATACAAATTCTTTCTTACAACCCCTGAAGCCTTTAAGTGACCACAAAAGTGATACAGTGAATAAGTGATTACTACTTGTACATAGCCCATTCGATAGACTAAAACAGTGCGGGTGATTACATAATTTATCTTAAAATACAACACAGGAGTTGTGACGCCAAAAGAAGGACATTTGATTAATAAATTGATACTAACGACAGAGTACATACCTATATTCTTTTACAACTATTTGACAGAAATAAAGCAATTCATATCACACGGAATATACATGGAAAATATATTCGATGTGCTCCCTGGAGTGCCTCACGGCTGTAATTTAGGTCTGCTCCTCTTTTCCATATATATAAATTATATCTCAGAGGTTACTCTGTATTCGAGGCCTCTTCTTTTCGCGGATGACCTAATATTTGATTTTGTTTTTCACTAGGGTATAACACATTTGGTTTAACTGGTATACTATGAACGACTAAACATTAAAACGTGTGACCACTTTGAAGGATCTTGATCATATTTGATAGTAGGCTAACATTTCAAGCTCATTTCAAAATGACGTGTAGAACTTCACTGAGAACGCTGGGTTTCGTTGTACGCAATGCGAGAAATTCTATAGACACCCGGGTTCTCACAATATTATTTAATTCATTAGAAAGAAGCAGGCTTGAAAGTGAATCAGTGATTTGGAGTCCACTCGAGGAGAAGTACTTCCTCATGTTGAAGAGGATTTAAAAAAAAAACCTGAAATCTCTCTACCTGCGGGAGTATGGTATGCTCGGAATGAACCATCCACGGGTCAGAGGCCAGAAGCGATGTGTACAATGTTACACATTTCTTTAAATTAATAAATTGTGGATGTTTTGAAAACTTGGCTATCATAGAGAGCATTCACTTATACGTTCCCAATAGTTATTGCCGTCATCGATGGAACGGATTGTTTTATTTCTTGGCCTGTAGGACTAACTTGCCAACAGTCATGCCGGAGGGGACGGTACTCTTGGTGTTAAATCAAACCGCTTTGGATATCGACATATTTTGCATTAAACAGCAAGCTTTGTTGCTGCTTATTTAATTACTGTTTATTATTAATCCATCATGTTTATTTATAAAATTTAAAAAACCATGCGTATCTTATTTTGGTCCCTTATTTTTCTCTATCTCTTTTCTAAATATATGCGTTGTACATCTTAAACATATTTTTATACATCTTTAAAAACGCTCTAAATTTGTAATTTTGTAACGATTTAAATAAAATAAAATAATTAAATTCAATGGAACAAGAAATAAAACAATTTTTCTAACTGTTTGTATAATAATACCCACGGATGACAAAATAAGGAACACTAAACGTTTAAAGATCAGTTTTCTTATATTTTTAAACTGTGTTTTTCGGTACTTTATAAACTTAAACCATAAAACACTCAGTAGACCTATGATTGATTTTCGTTGTATTTAAGCCAAATTTAACATTGTTAATTTAAAAAAAAAATTGATGCTATAATACTTACAAGATATATTTTTGAAACGAAAACATTTAATATAACATAAAGAATGACTCCTATTATTTCCATTAAAGTGACAAATCTCAAAATAAATAGTAAAAACCTTCAACCTCCCTGTTGTAGGCAATCTTCTTCCTCCTTGTGGCGGTTGCCCTGGCTTCAGCCAGCCCAGTGCCAGTGGAGCCCATCAAGATCCTCAGATCTTCTTTCGACCTGGACCCAGCGGGTTCCTACAAGTTTGGGTGAGTACCTCTCAATCAAAACGTTGCTTCTATCCAAAGATCCAATTTTGGATTAGCTGCAACTGTGGGTTTCTAAAAATTCTCAATTCATATTGTACCGGACATCAACAAGTTTTTTTTTATGTATATAGATAAGGGAGAATATTAAAATAGTTATCACTAATCTCATGAGAACCACCATTCGCTGTTTTACTTCTATCTGATGGCCTACATTAGGTTTCGCTACAGCTGTGTAACCAAAGGGTTTTTAAAAGTCCTTCATAACGCATCTGGACAAAGCCTGATATTTTTCTTGGCGAAAAGCAAGAAACATGTCTTACACTTTACTGCAGGCGTTAAGTTATTTTTCTCGAAAGCTATAGAGTTACCAATTATCATGCAAATCTTCGAGATAAGTTGCACTGTTTGTCAGCGGATTAGTTTTCAATATTGACACTGTGTTAAAGTATTATTATTTATGTAATGTTTTCCAGATATGAAACCGAGAACAACATTGTCCGCGATGAGGTCGGAGAACTGAAGGTAGTTAAGGACGAGAATGGCAAAGACCAACAGGTTGTAGCAGTGAGGGGATCCTTCTCCTACCCCGATGCCCAAGGAAATCCGATCACCGTCGTCTTCTTCGCTGATGAGACAGGCTTCCACGCAGATGGAGCTCACCTTCCAGTAGCCCCCGTGGTCTAGGGTTTACGCTTCTAATGGAATACCGGATAAAGTCTATTAATCAATCATTGAACTGGTCTGGTTTTATGAGACAAAATGATAAATAGGATGTTACATAATTATCATACATGTGCTACTTTTTCTAAATTTTATTAGGAAGTAATTGTGTGTTCAGATTGACTTTTTGTAATATCCTTAGCATACCTACTATAATTACAAAAAAGCATAATAAAATTAAAAACTACTTTTTTCTTTATTACTTAAAAACTTTCGAGGAAATGAATACATTATAATATCTACGTACACTAAATGTATCTACTATCTTGACAGCATATACCAGTACAGCTTTGTTACAGGTATTAACGCCAGGCGTACTTTTTGGTTTGATTAAAGCTTAAAATTAGGTATCATTTTACCACCAATACTACGTAAATTCAAATAAAAATGATATATAAGAGACTTACGAGTATAATTAATTGGTAAAACATATTATTCCACCACGCTTAGAAATTTCGAGACCGATGAGATGGATGACCGTTTTTTCGAGCGATGCTATGTGTTTCGATGTGTTGACAATCCTTGTTTTGTAAATCTACTTAGACCTACAAACTTAGCGTGCAATAACGTGTATTTTCTAGTTACGACATTAATGTGAACGATGAGGCGTACAGTGCTTGCAGAAACCAATTTTTCAGGAGCCCTATTTCTGATTTTGTTTTTTCTGTTATGGAGGGTGTATAAAAAAAAATAATATCGACCATTCCGATGATCACACAGTCAAAGATAACGCGCTTAGCTCATATTTAAAGAATAAAATGGCTAAATATGCACAAAAGACGAAAAAATGATTACTTCTTCGATGTCTGGTTTATATTTTTTTTGTTCGTGTCCCTCATAACGCTTGAAGAGATTTATTGACTAAGCACGCATGCGGACACACGTAAAAAAAGTTATGCACACCCAAAAAAATTAAAAGCCACAATAAACTTTCAAATTATTTTTATTTTATTTTTGTAACATTTTTTAATTGGAAGTGAATAAAAATTCAGTTGTGTAATAATAATAAAAAAATAAATAATAATAGTAATGGTAATGGGCGTAATAATAAAAAAAAAATAATAATAATCCTCTTTAAGGATATTTGGAAAACGCACTGATTAACGCCTGGAGGTTGCAGCCTCGTATCCTACGAATTATGACAATATTCAGTATGAATCATGGGATCTTCGAAAATGTAATCATGGGATTAGGAAAAAAAATTAAACGAAAATTACATTTTTTTACAACTATTTATAAATTTAATATAAATGATCGTTTGGTGGTGGCTTTACTATATTTTGACATTTCTTTCTTAAAACGAAACATCTTTTAAGGGTGAAAAATATACGTATCTAGAAGAACTTAAATAATAGTCAATTATAAATGTATTATTTGGATTTTTATAACAAAATATAAAAAAATCCTTTGTGAGTGAAATTTTTAAATTTGGATCTGTTAAATTATTAAATAAAAAAAATAAAAAACATTTAAATCCTAACCTATCTAATAAAGTGCCAACTGATAATTTACCTTAGTTGACTTATCCTATATTTGAAATGGGTGGAATAAAGCAACAAAAAAAAATCTTGGCAAGTCAAGTTACATCCCGTGATTTTTCGCGGCTAACAACTAGTACCTTTACATTAGATAATAAAATGTTGTGTTACAATCACAAAACCACATTTACGTAGATGATTCAGAATAATAATTTGATATCTATAAGTAATTTATTAAAATTTATTTTGTTTTAACAAGAACCAGTCGTAGAAGCGACTCGTTCTCATGTATCGAATGCCAACCGTGTTCAAATGTTGAGCGAGCGTTTGGCGAGTTTCCGGGTTTTCACTGATGCCGAAGGATTCAATGACGTAAGTTTCTCGGAGCATCTTCCATTGAAATACCGGTGGAACAAATAGAGTATTCCCACCTGACGTCTGTACTCCAAAGATAGAAATCCGTTTGTCAAGATAGAGAAATCTATCTAATGGACCGCCCGTTTCTGCAGAGTTTAAAGTTAAACGAGGAAAGATTCATACCTCTAAGTGAATGTAGTCTATAAAAATAAAACAATAATAAAATAAAATGTATAATTAATATATTAAATACATGTATAATACTGATAAGACAAAAATGGTGCGACCGAGAAATGTAATTCAAAATCTTTTTCGTAAAAAAAATAAAAGTAGGACATATTTAGACATTTCCAGCTTTGAGTATTTTTATATTGATTGTTAAATTTTATGGTCATCACAAAAACACTCAACAGCCGTGATAGGAAAAATTATAATTCAATCAAATATACATTTAATGAATAGTCTTTCGCACCAACTTCGACGAAAATACGTATGTAGGTTGAATTTTATAAATTAGGTAGGGATAAACAAACAAGAACAGTGTGCGTATTTGGTACGGCCCTTAAGGGGATTTAACGGCGCCATACAAATCATCCAAATATTATAATTATTAATATTTACGTTTTTACTACGAGCATTTTTATTTACATTTGAAAATTAGTTTAAAAACCATTTTTTCCTAATAAAAATTGAGGATTGATCTGGCCTGTTTGCAATCGATTCCAGGACAGGGGTTCGGACACTATTAGACTACGGGGGCAACGGGGAGGTGAGCTCCCTCGGCGTGGAAGCCTGTCTCGTCAGCGAAGAAGGTGACGGTGATGGTGTTGCATTCGGGGTCGAGGTAGGAGTAAGATCCCTTGCCTTCCTCGTTCTTCACCAACTTCAACTCTTAATTATTTTCCACATTTCATAAAGAATTAATCAAAAGTCTATGAGGGGTCAAAGGACAGTTATTTGAAATAAATTACAGAATATTCTTAGAATTTTTTGTATTTCAGAATAATATTATGGCTGACCTTTAGCGAGTAAAATGGTTGACGTCTCCTCATATGACTGAAATTTCAAACGTTTCAACTATATCAATTCATCCGAACTCGTAGACTTCCTCGGGTTGGATGTCGAAGTCAGATCTCAGGATCT